>CM045564.1:6790438-7390438 GCA_024721245.1 Mitragyna speciosa | reverse complement strand
TTAACCATTTTTTTTAACAAAATACTAAAAACATACTAAAAACACAATAAAAACATATATAAGACCTTATACTAAAATAGGTAAAATATTCTCTTATCAAGTATAAATGCAAAAATGAGATGCAAAAAGAAAGGAAAATAGTATAGATAGTAAGTGATCGAAGAAAGAGGAGATGCAATCATAACAGGTGTAGCACCCTAGAAAATGCACATATAAGAGACATTTTCTTTTCTTATTTAGGGTTAAGTGTTAATCCTTGATTTATTAGTTGGGAGATTTCTTGAGTTAATTAGGTTAATTAGCTAAGATTTTCATTTTGAAGCAAGAACACTTAAGTACTAAAGTTAGAATAATTCTACTTGACCATTTAACTTATATTAGTGTTTAAATTTTGACTAGTTCATTTTACTATTTTCTAGTCTTTTGACTACTTGAAATTTTGCCCAATTTTCTTCAAAAGTTTCACTTATTTTATTATTTTATTTTTCCTTAACCTTGGCTGGAATTTTTCTCTTTCCTTTCTCTCTCTTGGCCGAAAATTCTTCTCTCTCTCTTTTCTTTTCTTTTGGCCGAAATTTCTTTTTCTTTTCTTTCCCTTAGGGCCGGTTTCTCTCTTCTATTTTTGTTCTATTTTGCTTTAATAATTTATGTCTAATTATTGATTATATTAAGTGGTAAGAGTTATTAATCTTCACCAATTAAATTAATCCAAGTAGCTAATCTTGCATTAAAAGACTAACTATTTACTTTACTCTTGTAAGATTTTAATTGGACCACCATTTTCCCATCTTTTCTTCTTTTCTTTTTCATTTTTCCTAGACTATTTCTTTCCCTTTTTCCCTTCACCTTGGCCGGCCATGCTTTTTCTTCTTCTTCCCTCATTTTTGCTCTCAATTTCTTGGACTTTCATCTCTCAAGTTGACACAAATCAACCATAGGAAGTGGACTTCTATCTTTTCTAAGCAAAGTTCTAAGCATATCTAAGGTATTTACCATGAACTTACCTTATTAATTTCATGTTTTAAGTAGTTTTTATGCAAGTTTAATACCAAGTTTCTTGTTAATACTACTTGAAGAAATTAGTTAAAACTTGATATATACTTGCTATATAAAGTGTTCTTGTGGTTAGATAGACTAGTATGTGGCCTTTAAACCTTGGAAATTTATGTTTTATATGTGGTTTAGTTAAGGACTTAAGTTGGAACTCAAGAACACTTAAAACAGTCATGCTGGACCAGTTTTAGTAAAACTTTCATAACTTGGTGTAGATAGCTTGGATTCGAATGATTCTTGTTGTTTTAGAAACTAGATTCATAGGGCTTTCAAACGGTATAAATCTTGCATGGTGGTTCATTGTGTACTAACCGCAGAAAGCTTGCAAAGTTGGCTGAAAATTTGATTCTGCGTGAAACAGTTTTGATGATAAGCCAACTTGAGGGCTGATTTTGAGCCTGTTCTAGTTGGAATTTGGATTGATGATCTTCACAAAAGTTGTAGCCCTATAAACTTACTTTAAAAACATGTAATCAGAATTCCTTAGTTCTTAATGGATTGACCCCAGAAATGGCACGAAGTTGGCTGAAAACCAACCCTGTGCAGATTTGGGTGATGATTCTTAGAGTAGGGATTTTGAATTTGAGTGGAATCTTGATTGAATGTGAGTTTAAATTGAACATAGAAGTTGTAAAACTTGTTGAATTGGATGGGATGGTTGATTTTCTTGCATGTTTTAAATTTTTGGGTTAGTCCGGTTATAGGGAAAATGCTGCCGAAATTTCGGTAAAACCTAAGAAATAAAAGTGATTAGGCTATGATTTAAGACTCTGTAAGCTGTAATTTAGTGATTTAAGCGTGCAGAAATTTTTGTAGATTAGCTATTAGTGAATTAAACCTCTCCGAGCAAAACCCTAGAAAGTTAGAAAACCCTAATTTCGAAAACCCTAAACCCTAGGGTAAAACCCTAAGCTCCAAAACCCTAGAAACTTAACCCTAGAAAGATTTGGGGTATTTCTTGAATTTCCTTATGAAATTTCTTAGATTTTAGTCAGGGTTTTTACACGATTCTTTCTCGTGAATTTCAGGATCCGAAAGTGAGACCCGACCTTTCTACGAGATATTTTCTTAGGCACCAGGTGAGTGTTCTTCTGTGTGCATGATGCATGAAACGCCATGTCATACTAGTTATTATTATTTCCATGCATGAAATGGTATGATTACACTTGACATGAGTATATAATAAAAATGTGTTATTTGAGGAAAGATGTGTACTTTATCGCATCTATTCCGTAATGTGTTACATGCTTTCACTATTTAATGTGTTAATTGTGCTTGTGACTTCCATGGTTAATTTTACTATTTTCCACGGTTAATCAAATTGGGAGCGTATGGGAGAGATATAAGGTGGTGGGCATTATTTGGTGCTTGTTAATTGTTTATCTGAGTAAAGTCCTGAAAAAGGCTAACTCATGATTGAATTTATTCTTGATCTTGGACTTCCGGGGCTAACTTCACCGTTACTCCTCGGTTAGTCATCCGGGAGCGTTTGGGGTGATATAAGGTGCTGGAGAATATAGGTGCTTGATATTCTTTCCGATAAGAGTTTCATTCCTCAAAGAGGGTAACTCCGGATTGAATTTTACGAGTATGCTGGACCTAAGCTTGCTTCTGCAGTGAGCCTGTATCCGCCATTGACTATTTGTTAATTAATTTGTTCACAAATTGTTTATTTACTCATTAAATATTTTATCAAACAAAAATCACATTTGTAGCAGCCCCACCTTGCCCAGAGGCGCACCAAAGGGCTTAGCGGACTGCCTGCCTAGCTCTCGCCAGGGCTCGATGCACGCACTCACGTGAAAATCCAAACGTACTTAACTTAAAATAAAATAACATAAAGTGAAATGGAAGAAAATAAAATAAACTCTTATTATTTAACTTAAAGATACAAGTCATATCAAAAGTTACAAGTCATAATTTACATAATTTCCACAAATATAGCCTATCACAGTTCGACTATTACAATAACTAAAACACTTATAATAACCCAAAATCATTTGGTCCAGCTTTAATTTTTCAGTTGACCTGAGTAAAGGAAAACAAATAAAATGGAATGAGCTATAATAGCCCAGTGAATGTCCAATTCATGCAAACATATCAAGAACTCATTATTTTGGGTCATTAAAATAATCAATAAATTAAATAAACGGTATATGAGCAATTTAACTAACAGGTAGTCAATGGCGGATACAGGGCTCAACTACGGAAGCAAGCTTAACCGTAGAGGAGTATGTGCTGATCATGTAACCACGATATTTGGACCGAGATAATAGCTCAGGTCACTATCAAGGAACATATCAGTTTTATCAATCACAAGCCCTAACCACCAATCACCTTATAACCTCCGTACAAGCTACCACATCCGGGGAAGAAAAATTTCAACCCTGGAGGGCCAACACACAATCAAGAGAGTTCCTTCCGGAGTTGGCCTCTTTGAGGATTCACAACTCAAAAGGAAAGAACATCACACCCTAAAACACCCAGCACCTTATGTCCTCCCACTTGCAGCCCGGTTGACTAACCGTGAAATAACAGTGACGTTAGTCACGGTAGTCTCACACACACAAATAACATTTTAAATAATAAAAGCAGTAACACATTGTGGAACAGATGCGATAAAGTACACATCTTTCCTCAAATAACACATGTACTCACATAATAATTGCAAGTTAGGCATAATAGTCACACAATAAAATTATCGCATTCCATGCATCATGCACACATAAAGACACTCACCTCGAAAGCCTAAGAAAATATCTCGTGAAAAGGTCGGGTCTCACTATCGGGTCCTGCAATTTGACAGAAATAATCTAATGAAAACCCAATTTAAAACCCTAATTAACCTAGTAAGAAAATGCAAGAAATACCTTATTAAATTCTAGGTTTTTTTTTTCTAGGGTTTAGGGTTTAGGGTTTAGGGTTTTCATTCTAGGGTTTTTATTTTAGGGTTTTCTAGGGTTTTTCTAGGGTTTTTCTAACAAAATTTGGGCATTATTTCCCCTAAATTTCGGCCCTTCCAATCTTGTTTTTCATCAAGATTTCAATCATCAAACCCATAATTCATCAAGTTCTACAACTTCTTAGTTCAATCCAAACTCAAATTCAATCAAAATCTCACTAAATTTCAAGGATTAAGCTCCAAGAACTTTCACCCAAACAACATGTTCTTCATGAAATTTCAAGGTTCCAATACCACATACTAGTCTATTTAACCACAAGAACACTTTATCTAACAAGTATATATCAAGTTCTAACTAATTTCTTCAAGTAGTATTAACAAGAAACTTGGTATTAAACTTGCATAAAACTAATTAAAACATGAAATTAATAAGGTAAGTTCATGGTAAATACCTTAGATATGCTTAGAATTTTGCTTAGAAAAGATAGAAGTCCACTTCCTATGGTGGATTTGTTCCAACTTGAGGGATGAAAGTCCAAGAAGTTGAGAGCAAAAATGAGGGAAGAAGGAGAAAGAGCTTGGCCGGCCAAGGGGAGAGAAAAAGAGAGAGAAATAGGCTAGGAAAAATGAAAAAGAAATGAAGAAAAGATGGGAAAATGGTGGTCCAATTAAATCCTTACAAGAGTAAAGTAAATAGTTAGTCTTTTAATGCAAGAATAGCTACTTGGATCAATTTAATTGGTGAAGATTAATAACTCTTACCACTTAATATAATCAATAATTAGACATAAATTATTAAAGCAAAATAGAACAAAATTAGAAAGAGAGAAGCCGGCCACAAGAAGAAAGAAAGAAAGAAAGAATTTCGGCCCAAAGAAAAGAAAAGAAAAGAAAAGAAATTTCGGCCAAAAGAAAAGAAAAGAAAAGAAAAGAGAAAAATTTTGGCCAAGGGAAAAGAAAATAAAGTGAGAAAATAAATGGAATTTTTGAGTAAAATTGAGCTAAAATTCAAGTAATCCAAAGACTAGAATATAATAAAATAGGCTAATCAAAATTTGAACACTATTATAAATTAAATGGCCAAATGAAATTATTCTAACTTTAGTACTTAGGTGTTCTTACTTAATAATAAAACCCTTAATTGATTAACCTATCTAACTCAAGAACTCTTCCAAGTAATAAATCAAGGTTTAACACTTAACCCTAATTAAAAAAAATGTCTCTTATATATGCATTTTCTAGGGTGTTACATCCTCCCCCCCTTAAAAGAATTTCGCCCTCGAAATTCTACCTAGGATTTTCGAAGAGCTTAGGATAATTTCTCCGCATTTCTTCTTCTGTCTCCCATGTGGCTTCTTCCAAGTCATGATGCTTCCACAGGATCTTGACAAGAGGAATTTGTTTATTCCTTAGTTCTTTGACTTTACGATCCAGAATTTGAACTGGTTGCTCTTCGTATGTCAAGGTTTCGTCAAGCTCAATTTCGTCAGGTTGAAGCACGTGCCTTGGATCCGGATGGTATTTTTTCAAGACCGACACATGGAAAACATTATGCATTTTAGATAGCTTTGAGGGCAGATCCAATTGGTAAGCAACCTTTCCGATACGTTTAACGATTTTGAACGGTCCCATGTATCTTGGTTGAAGCTTCTTCTTTTTCCCGAACTGGATGCCACCTTTAAATGAAGAAATCTTGAGAAATACTTCATCTCCAACTTCGAACTCTAGCTCTTTTCTTCGAGTATCAGCATAGCTTTTCTGCCGACTTTGAGCAGTTTGAAGTCGTTGTTGTATTAACTTGACCTTCTCATAAGCTTCTTCTATCCAGAGTACTTTTTCCGGACCCAACACTTTTCGCTCACCCACTTCATCCCAATAGCTAGGCGTTCTGCATCTTCTCCCGTACAATGCTTCAAACGGAGCCATCTGGATCGAGGATTGGTAGCTATTGTTGTAAGCAAACTCAATTAAGGTTACATGTTGATCCCAGTTGCTACCAAAATCCATCACACTCGCCCGCAGCATATCTTCTAAAATCTGGATTACCCGTTCGGATTGACCATCGGTCTGGGGATGGTAAGCCGTGCTAAAGTTCAACTTCGTTCCCAAGGCTTCGTGCATCTGTCCCCATAGTCGGGAAGTAAACCGAGGGTCCCGGTCTGAAACAATACTAACTGGAATCCCATGAAGTCTCACCACCTCATCAATGAACATTTTAGCAAGTTTTTCCAACGGGTAGGTCATGTTCATAGGTAGAAAATGAGCAGATTTGGTCAAACGATCGACAATTACCCAAATTGCGTCATGTCCCCTCTGAGTTCTCGGTAACCCGGACACGAAATCCATGGTGATGTTTTCCCATTTCCACTATGGGATCTCCAATGGTTGTAGTAACCCTGACGGTCTTTGATGTTCAGCTTTTACTTGCTGACACGTAGGGCAAGTCTGCACGTACTCTGCTATTTCTCTTTTCATATTGTCCCAACAATATAGTTTCTTTAGATCTTGGTACATTTTTGTACTCCCCGAGTGCACCGTGTACTTGGACCGATGGGCTTCATCCATGATCACTCTCTTCAACTCTTCGTCTTTTGGAATGAAGATACGGTTTTCGGAATCTCAACAGTCCCTCGGGCCCCACACTATACTCGGGTATGATTTCCGCTTTGGCTTTTTCTATCCGCCTCTGTAATGTGAGATCCCTGCCTTGAGCTTCTTGGATTCGTTTCAACAATTCAGATTGGGCATTTACATTTCCACAAATGACTTTAGAGCCAGTTATTCTTGGATTGCTCTCACTTAATCGCTCCAATAAATCCCATTCATGGATGGCCAAACTAGCCATTTGCACCTTCCTACTTAAAGCATCCGCGACAACATTAGCTTTACCCGGGTGATAATTAATAGTACAATCGTAATCCTCCAATAATTCCACCCACCTACGTTGTCGCAAATTCAACTCTCTCTGAGAAAATAAATATTTCAAGCTCTTGTGATCGGTATATACTTCAAAGGTAACTCCATACAAATAATGCCTCCATTTCTTAAGTGCGAACACCACCGCTGCTAACTCCAAGTCATGTGTGGGATAATTCCTTTCATGAGGTTTTAACTTACGGGAAGCATAGGCCACTACTTGTTTCCCTTGCATTAATACACCTCCCAAGCCTTCCCGTGACGCATCTGTGTACACACTGAAAGTTTCATTTTCCTTAGGCAAAGCTAGCACTGGGGCAGATGTTAATCGTTTCTTAAGTTCAGTGAAGCTTTGCTCGCACCGTTCATTCCACTTAAATTTAACATTCTTTTGGGTCAAAGCAGTAAGCGGTGTGGCTATCTTTGAAAAATCTTTAATGAACCGCCGATAGTAGCCAGCTAACCCCAAGAAACTACGAATCTCGGTGGGATTCTCGGGTCGCTTCCAACTAACCACCGCTTCTACTTTGGAGGGATCTACCATTATTCCTTTTCCCGAAATGACATGACCCAAGAATGACACTTGATCCTTCCAAAATTCGCACTTACTAAACTTGGCATACAACTTATTATTCCACAAGGTTTGTAATACTACCCCCAAATGTTGCTCATGCTCTCCCCGGGACTTTGAAAAGACCAAAATATCATCAATAAAAACCACTACAAACTGATCTAAGTAGGGTTTGAAAACCCGATGCATTAAATCCATAAAAGCCGCCGGGGCATTTGTTAACCCAAATGGCATCACCACAAATTCATAATGCCCATATCGAGAGTTAAAAAGCAGTTTTAGGCACATCTTCCTCTTTAATCCTCAATTGATAATATCCTTGCCGAAGGTCTATCTTAGAAAAGATCACTGCTCCCTCCAGTTGATCAAACAATTCATCAATTTGAGGTAAAGGATACTTATTCTTTATAGTAACATTATTTAACCCTCGATAATCAATGCAAAGCCTAAGAGTACCATCTTTCTTCTTTACAAATAACACTGGAGCTCCCCACGGTGATACACTTGGCCTGACAAATCCTCTTTCCAACAAATCCTGGAGTTGGACCTTAAGTTCTTTAAGTTCTGCCGGGGACATGCGATAGGGAGTTCTAGATATTGGTGATACTCCGGGTACTAACTCTATCTTGAATTCCACTTCTCTCTCTGGAGGTAGGGAGCTTAATTCTTCGGGAAATACATCAGGGAATTCTTTCACCACAGTCACATCCTCAAGTCTCACTTTGTCCTCAGGGGCATTAATTAAATATGCAAGGTATCCAACTGCCCCTCGAAACATCAATTTCCTAGCTTGCATGGCTGAAAGAAGATTTGAGGAAGCTAGGGTTTTCTTAACGTCCAACCTTAAAATGGGTTCCCTCGGTATATTAAACTCCACCACTTTCGTCCCACAATTCAGTTGTGCACTGTACCGGGTCAAACAATCCATGCCTAGTATTACATCATAACCCTGAATAGGTAAAGCTATAAGATCAGCTAAAATTTTTCTCTCTCCTACTCGAAGCTCGCAATCTTGGTGAACAAGATTAGTTGTTAGGCAATGGTCTCCAGTCGGAGTCCTCACTTCAAATTCATAGGATAACTTAACAGGTTGTACCTCTAAAGCAACCATAAATTGAGGGTTCACAAAGGAATGGGTGGAGCCAGGGTCTACTAGCAATTTAGCCAGACGATAAAAAACAAGAATCATACCTTCAATTACTGCAGGAGACTGCTGGGCATCTTGTTTGTCAAGGGCATACACACGAGCTGGCACTCTCCTTCTATTCCCACTCTCCTTAGCTTGACTGGTCTCCTTGGGCCCAGGTTGAGCGGTACTCGATCCACCGGCGGTCTGTCTCGGGCATTGATTTATTCGGTGCTCGCCACTGCCGCACAGCAAACATTTCCGGTTCTTTCTCCAACAATTTTCCTCAGTGTGGTTACCCTTACCACAATATCCGCAAGCACCAGAAGCAGCTGACGACTGTTTTTCCTTTTGCGTATCTTCTTTTTGTTCACTTCTTGAAGGAGCCCTTCCCACCAGAGCACCTCTTGATCTTCCGAACGGGGCACCTTGCCCAACTCTCATTCCTCCTGTTCCCCGTCCCATCTTAGGGGCTGGAGCGCTTCCAGTCGAAGGGCGAGCATCATTGGTATTTCCCCGTTTTCTTGCTTTCACAGTGCGGACCAGCGACTTGGTTTCCTCTACCTGCTGTGCTTTTTCCACGGCATCTTCGTACGTTTCAATGGTGGCAGCTGCGAGAGCATCCTGGATCTCCAAATTCAAACCTTGAATAAATCTCCTCTTCCGTCGCCGCTCAGTGGCTACTAGTTCCGGAGCATATCGAGATAATTTCGTAAACTGAGCTTCATACTCAGCTACGGACAACAACCCCTGTCTCAACTTTAGAAATTCGTCTTCCCGTTTTTCTTGCACTAGCACGGGAATATATTTCTCTTTAAACTCCTTGGTAAAGTTGCTCCACGTCCTTGGGGTCTGATATCTCTCCCACTTGGCGTTGATCAAATTCCACCAAGGGGTGGCAGCCCCTTCCAATTGAAACACGGCGAAAGTCACTTGCTGTTCATCTGGGTACTTCAAGGCAGTAAAAATCTTCTCAATGTCCTCTAACCATTTTTCAGCAATTTCTGGTTTTGGACTGCCGTTAAACTTAGGGGGGTTAAATTTTTGAAATCGTTCGAGGGCTACATCTTCCCCTACTGCCGGGTTTCTGTGGGGACCACCAATTTCCGCTACTGGGTTCTGCCGAGTTCCCAATTGAGTTAGAACGTCGGTCATTCGATTCAAGACCGCAACCATTGGGTCAGACCCCGTAGGTGGATTTATGCTAGAAGAGGCATCCTCATCCCGGTCTTGACGACGGGGACGTCCTCGACCGCGACCACGCCCACTCATGATTTAATATACTAGAATAACATAAATGAGTTTATTTTAATATCTGCACAATAAATGTCGAGATAAAACATGAAATGCACAAATTCAAGATGAACAAGGGAGTCAAATTTCATGCTAACAAGATCACACATTTTTATACAAGTAGCTCAATTCACATATTTTCAAGAGTCATATACAAAACAGGTCACACATATAAAACGTAACAAAACTAGCATAAGTTTTTTTTTTTTTTAGTACATAGCCTTATCAAAAGGTCCAATCTAAGACCTAACCCAACCGGACCGATCCAGCCGAGCTCACATCCATGTCCTGCTCACCCCCAAGAGCACCCACGACTCCAGGAGGCGGAGGTGCTGTCGGTCCTGGCATATCTCGCACCTCATCTAGCACATGCTCCACTAACAAATCAGTCTCGTCCACAAGCCGTCCCGTGTGGTCCCGAACATGCTGTACCACGCGGGTGAGACTGGCCACGCATCTCCTGGCACTGCTCACGGTAGGCATCCGTCCTCTGCTGCTCTTCCTGAACAGCAGTCTCCAACTCACGAATCCTCTGGGCCTGAGCCCTTAATCGTCTCTCTCAACTCATGCACACGGGCTCGGGCAGTATCACTGTCGCGCCCTACTCGCCTACTATCCTCTATCAGCGAAAGCACAACATAATCGGGGTAAGAATAGGTCCTCCAGCATCCGCAAGCAGGTCGGACTCGTCGGGCAGGTGAAAAGGTGTAGTACGGGTGCCCCGGTCCCTCGCGAAAACGAACAATGGGTCTCCGGCGATGCTCACGCTGTGATGGCCCTGCAACCGATGGCGGTGGTGCCTCAATCCTATCACTCCCTGACATACCTATAGGTTTCAAATAATAAATTAATTAGATCTACCCCCACCAGTACTTAGTAATAAATAATAATACTTAAATATCGCACTCAAATATCAAGCTTAAAAGTAATCTTAACACAACCTCAAACATATACACAATAGTGCCTAGGTACGGAAATTCGGATCTTATCTCTCACACTCAGGTTGATCAGGCCCAAGCGTAACCGACTCAACCCAAATTTCCTACCCGACACCCAAAACAATACTAGCACTAAGGGTAGGATTCAAGCCTAAGCTCTGATACCACCTGTAGCAGCCCCACCTTGCCCAGAGGCGCACCAAAGGGCTTAGCGGACTGCCTGCCTAGCTCTCGCCAGGGCTCGATGCACGCACTCACGTGAAAATCCAAACGTACTTAACTTAAAATAAAATAACATAAAGTGAAATAGAAGAAAATAAAATAAACTCTTATTATTTAACTTAAAGATACAAGTCATATCAAAAGTTACAAGTCATAATTTACATAATTTCCACAAATATAGCCTATCACAATTCGACTATTACAATAACTAAAACACTTATAATAACCCAAAATCATTTGGTCCAGCTTTAATTTTCCAGTTGACCTGAGTAAAGGAAAACAAATAAAATGGAATGAGCTATAATAGCCCAGTGAATGTCCAATTCATGCAAACATATCAAGAACTCATTATTTTGGGTCATTAAAATAATCAATAAATTAAATAAACGGTATATCAGCAATTTAACTAACAGGTAGTCAATGGCGGATACAGGGCTCAACTACGGAAGCAAGCTTAACCGTAGAGGAGTATGTGCTGATCATGAAACCACGATATTTGGACCGAGATAATAGCTCAGGTCACTATCAAGGAACATATCAGTTTTATCAATCACAAGCCCTAACCACCAATCACCTTATAACCTCCGTACAAGCTACCACATCCGGGGAAGAAAAATTTCAACCCTGGAGGGCCAACACACAATCAAGAGAGTTCCTTCCGGAGTTGGCCTCTTTGAGGATTCACAACTCAAAAGGAAAGAACATCACACCCTAAAACACCCAGCACCTTATGTCCTCCCACTTGTAGCCCGGTTGACTAACCGTGAAATAACAGTGACGTTAGTCACGGTAGTCTCACACACACAAATAACATTTTAAATAATAAAAGCAGTAACACATTGTGGAACAGATGCGATAAAGTACACATCTTTCCTCAAATAACACATGTACTCACATAATAATTTCAAGTTAGGCATAATAGTCACACAATAAAATTATCGCATTCCATGCATCATGCACACATAAAGACACTCACCTCGAAAGCCTAAGAAAATATCTCGTGAAAAGGTCGGGTCTCACTATCGGGTCCTGCAATTTGACAGAAATAATCTAATGAAAACCCAATTTAAAACCCTAATTAACCTAGTAAGAAAATGCAAGAAATACCTTATTAAATTCTAGGTTTTTTTTTTCTAGGGTTTAGGGTTTAGGGTTTAGGGTTTAGGGTTTTCATTCTAGGGTTTTTATTTTAGGGTTTTCTAGGGTTTTTCTAGGGTTTTTCTAACAAAATTTGGGCATTATTGCCCCTAAATTTCGGCCCTTCCAATCTTGTTTTTCATCAAGATTTCAATCATCAAACCCATAATTCATCAAGTTCTACAACTTCTTAGTTCAATCCAAACTCAAATTCAATCAAAATCTCACTAAATTTCAAGGATTAAGCTCCAAGAACTTTCACCCAAACAACATGTTCTTCATGAAATTTCAAGGTTCCAATACCACATACTAGTCTATTTAACCACAAGAACACTTTATCTAACAAGTATATATCAAGTTCTAACTAATTTCTTCAAGTAGTATTAACAAGAAACTTGGTATTAAACTTGCATAAAACTAATTAAAACATGAAATTAATAAGGTAAGTTCATGGTAAATACCTTAGATATGCTTAGAATTTTGCTTCGAAAAGATAGAAGTCCACTTCCTATGGTGGATTTGTTCCAACTCGAGGGATGAAAGTCCAAGAAGTTGAGAGCAAAAATGAGGGAAGAAGGAGAAAGAGCTTGGCCGGCCAAGGGGAGAGAAAAAGAGAGAGAAATAGGCTAGGAAAAATGAAAAAGAAATGAAGAAAAGATGGGAAAATGGTGGTCCAATTAAATCCTTACAAGAGTAAAGTAAATAGTTAGTCTTTTAATGCAAGAATAGCTACTTGGATCAATTTAATTGGTGAAGATTAATAACTCTTACCACTTAATATAATCAATAATTAGACATAAATTATTAAAGCAAAATAGAAAAAAATTAGAAAGAGAGAAGCCGGCCACAAGAAGAAAGAAAGAAAGAAAGAAAGAATTTCGGCCCAAAGAAAAAAAAAGAAAAGAAAAGAAATTTCGGCCTAAAGAAAGAAAAGAAAAGAAAGAGAAAAATTTTGGCCAAGGGAAAAGAAAATAAAGTGAGAAAATAAATGGAATTTTTTGAGTAAAATTGAGCTAAAATTCAAGTAATCCAAAGACTAGAATATAATAAAATAGGCTAATCAAAATTTGAACACTATTATAAATTAAATGGCCAAATGAAATTATTCTAACTTTAGTACTTAGGTGTTCTTACTTAATAATAAAACCCTTAATTGATTAACCTATCTAACTCAAGAACTCTTCCAAGTAATAAATCAAGGTTTAACACTTAACCCTAATTAAAAAAAATGTCTCTTATATATGCATTTTCTAGGGTGTTACAACATTTCACTGGTATGATCGCATGACTTGAGCACTCACTGGGCTATTATAGCTCATTCCATTTTATTTGTTTTCCTTTACTTAGGTTACTTGAAAAATTAAAGCTGGACCCACTGGTTTTCGATTATTATGGATGTTGTAACTATTGTAATAGCCGAACTGTGTTAGGCTATTTTTGTGAAAATCATGTATATTATGACTTGTAAACTTGCGGTATGACTTGTACCTTTCAATTAAATAATAAGAGTGTATTTCATTTTGTTCCATTTTATTTTAGTTTATTTTATTTTAAGTTAAGTACGCTCGGTCGTTTGCGTGAGTGCGTGAATCGAGACCTGGTGAGAGCTAGGCAGGCAGTCCGCTAAGCCCTTTGGTGCGCCTCTGGGTAAGGTGGGGCTGCTACAACAGGTATGGGGATTAGAAACTCATGACTGACTGTTTCTACTCACGGAGAAGGGAACAACATGTTAAGGCCTAGGGAAGACCAAACTTGCCCATTTCCCGCATGAGTAGGGCAACTATTTTTAGTTTGAGCACATAAATGACCTAAAAATCTTATGTGAAATGCAATCTAAATGTCATGCGCAGGATATATGTTTAAAATACATAATAATAATAATAATAATAACAATAATAATAATAATAGTATATATATAAACCAAGTAAAATGAAATAAAAAAAACTAAAAGGGAAAAAGTGCGTGAAGTGAGATGAAAAGCACACATCGGTGTAGACACCAAATTTTGACACACCATTTATTTTCAAATATTGGGGGACATGTTTGCATTGTTTGGGGTCAAATTTTAAATTTTCAACAATCTCGGGGGGTAAAATAGTAATTTTTATCTGTAAATATTTTTCCATTAGTTTTGGGGGTTTTTAAATTCACATTTTACTTTCATACATATTTTTTAATTTATGTGAATTTTCCAAATTGAATTGGTATTCTTTTTATATTTTTTTTGGCCCAAGGGCAAAATCATCATTTTATAGTCTAAATTCATTTTTTGTCAAATTTTGATCCGTAAATGCATCTTCTAGTATTTTAAGCCTATTTTTAATTTTTGGTAATTTTTTTAAATCAATAGCTATTTTTTGTATATTTTTGTTATCTAAGGGCAAAATTGTCATTTCACATTCTAAATTCATTTTGACCAATTTTTGGGTCTCAAATTCATTTTTAGGTTTTTAAGCTTGTTTTTAAGTTTTTTCTAATTTTTTTTAGTGTGAATTTCTATTAACAAATTTGTTATTTATATTTTTCTTAATTTTCTCATTTTTGTAAGAGAAAATAGATTTTTTAAAGATAGAGTTGTAATTTTGGTAGTTAAGGACGTTTTGGTCTTTTAGTCATTTCTTGGATGATAAGTTTTTGGTTCATTATAAATACCCCCACTTGGGGATTTAAAAAGGGGAGAGAAAATAAAAAGTTTAGGGAGAGTTTTTAGTTTTTTTAATTTTTAGTTTTTAGTTTTTTTCATTTCACCAAAAATACCAAGAACATACACTTTTTTTTTTACACACATCTTCAAGTTTTCACACACCACACCAAGAACACACTTTTTGCTACACACATCTTCAAATTTTCACACACCGCACCCAGAACACACACAATACATTTTCAAGTTTTCACACACCACACCAAGAACACACACTCACATTCTCTCTCAAACATTTCTTACACTTTCTCTCTCACAATTTACACACACATCACACACTCAATTTCACATACAGTCACACCACTTCACACACACAAAAACACAAATTCACACACATTTACACACAGCCAGACACAATCAGAAACACACAAATTCACACAATTTTCACAAATCACTGTGCACGCAGTTCACTCACGACATTCACATATAATCACACACACTCACACACACTAACAGGCATTTCCAAACACACAATCACACACAATCCATCCAAACATAAACACACACATTCACACATGGTTCAAAAGCACACACTTACACACTCAGCATCTCTCTCACAGACACTACACACACTCACACACTACTCATGCACAAATTCACACACAAAACATACACCAGCACTCACAAAGTTCTTCACACAATCACAAACACATACATTCACAAATAACACACAAGCGCACACACACAAAATCACACATTCACACACGGTTCTTGCTTAATTCACACACACAAATACACATCCATAGGCACATACACAATTTCAGACCAACCAGCCCACAACCACATCTCATAATCCCACCGGACCACCACCAACAACCCACAGCCCCTCCTCTGCTACCAATCTTCCACTTTAACCACCAGAACATCCAAAACACCAACCAAGGCCACCATCCCACCACCTGAAACTATCATACCAATCTACCAACATTAACAACCACCCCCTCAAACTGCCTACAAACAGACCACCCACTCTCCAGTTACAATCAGCCAGCATACTTCCTCCCTTGAATCACAATATACAACTAGAAAACAGCAATGAATCACTCAAAAATGCCAATTCACCAGAAGACATCCCCAACAACCGTTTGCAAATCACCTCCCCCAATTTTGAATCTCCATCACCACACACAGTCCAGCAACCACCTTCAATAGCCTGATCAACTATCGTCAGGACCACCATTAACAGCATCACCAAACTCATAGACAGTCATGGCCTCCAATCCAATCCGCCTCAAGAACTACCCATCTTCAACCCCAAACTCAGTCAACCAAACTGCCCTCAACCATTTTCTCCACCAACCTCCAGAAGCCACCACTTGTTTCACCATATCAAAATACCCCTGCAACCACCTATCCCTCTACCACAACTATGAATCACAGTCAATTACCCACACAAAAAATAACCACCACCATCAATCAAATCTACCAAACCCACAAGAAACAATCATCCCCAAATCAATAGTACCACCAAGCATGCCCCAACTCATTTCCATCGAAAATACTATTCCCAGTGCCTCCAAATCAGGTAAAATGCTCCGGCCATTTTCTTTAATTATTGCATATGTCATTTAATCTGGGAAATTTGGGCATAAATATGGAGACTGTGTAGCGAAATCGAACCAGAGGAGGGGGGATTTAGACCTTGAGTAGCAGGTTTTGGGAATTCGGATTGCAGAGAAATTAGGAAAAGAGAGGATCGCAGAGGAGTTTGGGTTTCGGGAGAAGGAAAGCAAAAGAGAAAAACAGAAGAAAACAGAGGGGGCGTGCAGAGAAAGAGAATAGAGGAGACAGACTGGAGAAAGAAAATAAAGGGATATCGATGGAGATAGAGAGAGAGAGAGCAAGCTGCGAGAGGAAAAGAGAGGAAGAATAGAGGAAGGGGGGTGAGTGAGATAGTTAGGGAGAGAAAGACAGAGCATAGAGAAGACAGAAATAAGAAAGAACGAGAAAAAAATAGAGAAGAGAGAGAAGAGAGAAGAGGGCTGAAGAAGAGGAAAACTAGGAAGAAAGAATAAGGAAGAATAAGGAGGTAGATAGAGAAAAGAAAACAGAAAAGGAAATTAAGATAAGAAAGAAGAAAATCGGAAAAGGAAGAGAAAAAGAAAAGAAGAAAAGAATGGAAGAAATAAAGAGGAATAAAAAATAAAAATGGAAGAAAGAACCGATTGGGGAGGGGAATTTCTTTTGATAGTTTTAATTCTAGTTTACATGTATTTTAATCTGTTTAAGATTTTGTTTTACTTTTGTCGCGTCCCAAAAATCGTGAGTAAAAAGAGTGCTTGTGGGGTCGTTGACTGTCGCGTCCCGAAAAGGACGGTTCGGTATGATAACCCTTTCAAAAATAAAGGTTTTTGAAAAGTCGTGCGTGTGTGAGAAAAATCAAATTTTAGTAGAAAAAAATGGTATTTTAAAAGAAAACAAGGCCAGGACTAAAAAATACGACAGGTTTGGCCAAATAATTTTTGAAAAAGGGTTTTATTCTTTAAAAAATGGAGTCGCCACTTGGTACTGAGTTAGGGTGTACAAAGTCACCCGAAAAATCATTTAATAAAAAAAATAAAAATAAAAATTTTAGAAAAATATTTTAAAACCCTTTTTCGACTCCGGTCTACGAAAAAACGAGAGAAAAAGGTCCGGGAGTCACATTTGAAGAAAGGAAAGGCAAAGGCTTGCGCCTAAGGCACCTTTTCAACCTAGCCGAGGCTAGTTGCGAGGTTTAATCAAAATTTTATAAATTAACCCTAAGTTCTATCGCGTTTTAGATGTATCTAAATGAATGCAAATTCTAAGTCTAAATGTGAATATCGAGAGTATCGGAATGTTCTGTTAAGGCTTGATTGGAATTATCACATTAATTGCGAAACCCAAGTCGAGACCTCGAGGGAGTCACGAGTTTTTATGCAAAAATGAAATGCAAAAAGAAAAGAAAAGAAAATAATAATATATAGATAATAAGTGGCCGAAGAAAGTGGGAATGCAACATGACGGGTATGGGAAACTAATAACTCGTGACTGAATATTTCTACTCACGGAGGGGGAAACAGCCTGTACGCCACCGCTTCCCATGTGACTAGGCGACTATTTCTAGTCGAATCACACAAATGTCCTAATTTCTAAGTGAGATGCAACCTAAATGTCATGTGTTTTAAAAATGTGTCAAAATAATAATAATAATAATTAAATAATAAGAGTAATAGTAAAATCATGATAGGTGGAAAGAAAAACTAAAAGTGTGTGAAATGAGATATGAAATGCACACGAATGTGCCTAATCACTAAAATGTTCTAAGGGTCTAGCGTTGGGCTAGCCCGTTCTAAGGAAAATCCCACTAGTGTTGGACTAGCAGGGAAACGATAAGCCACAACTAGCGTTGGACTAGTGTGGTGGCGGAATAACAATAAAACATGAATTAAATAGTAAAGCACGAATTAAAAGTAAATTAAACACATAAAAAACATGTAAGATCACATTGGAGCACATAACACATAAGCGTGATATTCTAGATGCAAAAATCATAAGGAAAGCGGTAAATCAAATAAACACATAAGCACGCAAAAGCAAATGAATCCTAACTATTACACTGGGGGGCTTGATTTACAATTTAAGGGGAAAATTTAAAATGCCCTATGTATTACATTTTCTATCTAATTACATAATTTTGCTAAAATATGAGAAAAAAAATCTAACTATTAAATTGACTAGCTAAATACAAAAATATTATATTTTTATCAAAATAATAATAAAGAAATAATAAGATTTAAAAATGAAATTGCATGAAAGAAATAAATACACAAAGAGCATACCAAATAGGAAATATGTGAATAAAATGCATAAAAACAAAAAAATCACGTAAGGCACATTGGAGCACATAAAGAAAATCAACGAAAAGTAGAGATACCTCTTGAAGACCCTGGTACTAAATGCTAACAAAATGAATAAACAAGTCAAGGAACCTTAATATAAACAAATAAATCATAAAATAAGAGAATATTGACGAATGGGGATAAAATGTAAATTCTGACAACCAAGGGGACAAAAATAAATTTCTATAAAGCTCACGAGGCAAAATTAGAAATTCTAACTAATGAAAGGGCAAAATAGAAATTCTCACAAGTCTAAGGGATTTAATGCAAATAAAGTGAATTGGGGAGAACAAAGCAATAAATTACAGCTAGTAAAAAAATGCAGACTTGTAGGACTTAATTGAAATAAAATTAAAGTCTAGGGGGGTCAATCTTAAATTATGGGGGACTTGATTGCAAGGAATTAAGAATTCTCATGGGGCATAGTAACATAGGGCCAAACCTAAAGACTGAATCAATTAATCAAATCATTTAGGTTAACTGAACTAATTAACTAAATTAACTAAATTAAATCAACATAAAAAAAATTAACTAAAGATTGAAATTAAAGCTAAATAAAAGTTAAATGCCCAAATCCCAAATTGCTATTTCGGTTATCTTCCCCAGGTGCTCATTTTTCTCGTTCAGTTCTTGTCCAGTTTCTTCTCCCCGATTTGCCTTTCTCTCTGTGTTATCTCTTCTCTCTTTCTATTTTTCACTTTCCTTTCTCTTTTTTTGTTCTTTCCGATTTCTCTAAATTTCTTCCCTCTGATTTGCGTTCTCTCTGTCTTACCCCCTTTCTCTTTCTCTCTATCTCTCCCTTTCTGCTTCTCTCCTCTATTCTCCGGTTTACTCTCTTCTTCTCTGCTCTCCCTCCGTGCTCTCTATTTCTCTTGTTCTACTCTCTTCTTCTGGTTCTAACCCTCTCTGATTTTCTTCTCTCTCGCTCTCCAATTTACAGCTTTCTCTCATCCCCTCTTCTCTCTTTCTCTGGTCAGTCTCTATCCGATCTCTCTGTCTTTTCTTTTTTCTCTAATCACTCACCCCCCTTTGAATTTCCTTTATGCCCGAATCGTTTTGTTCAAATTAAAATGCATAAGCTACTAGATAGAATCTGTTTTGGTGGTGTTGGGTGTTATGGCAGTGTTAATTCTGATTTGTGTTTGGGTTGTTTGTTCTTTTTTGTGCAGGTTGAGTGTATTGGCAGGGGGCAATTTTGAGTTGTTTTGTGCAGGTTTGGTGTCAACCGGGTGGTGATTCAGTGATGGGTGGTGGCAGAATGGTGGAGCTGGCAGGGAAATTGGACCGGCCGTGAGGGTTTGCAGGTGGTTTAGAATTGATTGGAAATGGGTTGTTAGTTGTGGATGCGTGGTGTGTGTATTGCGTGTGTGTTTCTGGATTGGGTATTGGCAGGGAGTGAGGGCTTCGAGCAACAGTGGAGGTCGTTGGTGGTGAAGATGAAGACACGGGAGGCAATGTGGAGATAATTATGCTGCTATGGTGATTGGGGCTGCTGATTTGGCTTGTGTAATTGGGATTTCAAAAGTTGAAATTGTAGGAGGGTGGGCTGTCTTCAGTGCCTTAGTGACTTGCTTTGGCCATATTGTTTGTTTGGGCTTGCTGTATTTGGCAAAAATTGATCGTTGTTGGATGAGCTTGTGATGAATTGGTGATTAGAAATGTAGATAGGCGGTGATGGCTGCAGTTTTATCGGTGGCCTTTGTATAGGGGAGACAGGGTCGAAGTACTGGTGGTTGTTCGTGGCATGGTGGTCCTGGGTTGAGGTTTTGACTGGTTGCTGGTGGTTTCAGAAGGCGGTGGAGCTTGGTGAGTTTTTGATTTCCTATTTGTAGGTTATAGGCGAATTGTGTGCGTTTAGGGGTTGAAATTGGATTATGGAGGTGATTATGGGTGATGCGTTGATGAAGGCTTCGGTTGGGCTAGGGGAATCGATTCTATCTTGCTGCAAGTTTTTGGTGGAGGAATTGTGATTTTGGGGCTGGACTTCTGGTTGTCATCTGGTGGAGTTGGATTGAGGGGGCAGCAGGGATGACGTTATTTAGGCTGAGGCGGTGGAGGGAGGAGAATGGTGGTGAGGCGGTGGAAATGAAAGAGAGAGAGAGGTGGTGAGGATGAGATTCCCAGAACAAACAAACAGAGCAAAACCCATAAACCCAAAACAGAAAACCAGAAAATAGAATGGAAAATCAGAAAAACAGAAACGGAGATAAGTTCATAAACAACAAAATAGAAAATAGAAACTAAATCTAAAAGAATATTCAATTAAAATCCCAACAATCAGACGCACAAAAGATTATGGAACAAACATGAATTAAAGCAAAAATAGAGAGGAGAACTTACCTGTTCAAGCTTCAAGATGGTCTGGAACTGTTTCGATGAACAGTAACTGCAGAAAAGGGGTGGCAGCTGTTGTGTGTGTTTTGTAGGTGTAAAAGTGTGTGTTTTAATCTTTTTGCACAAAAATCAAAGTGTTTTAGGGTTTCTCTTTTTCTTCCTTTTTTTTAACATCCCCAAGTGGGGTATTTATACTGCACAAGTCTTAACCTCCAAGGAATGATTAAAAGACCAAAATGCCCTTGATTACAAAAATTACAACTTTATCCTTAAAAAAAAATCTATTCTCTCTCACAATAATAAAAATCAAGAAAAATGTAAATAATAAATTCATTAACACTAATTCACTCTGAAAAAAATTAGAAACTTAGAAACATGCTTAAAACCTAAAAACGAATTTGGGATCCAAAAATTGGTGAAAAATGAGTTTGGAATGTGAAATGACAATTTTGCCCTTGGATGACGAAAATTCACAGAAAAATAGCTATTGACCTCAAAAAATTATCAAAAATTACAAATAAGCTTAAAACACTAAAAAATGCATTTTTGACTCAAAATTTGTGAAAAATAAATTTAATTTGTAAAATGACGATTTTGCCCTTAAGCAATGAAAATTCACAGAAAAATAGTTATTGTTCTCGAAAAATTATCACAAATTACAAATAAGCTTAAAAAACTAAAAAATGCATTTTTGACTCAAAATTTGACAAAAAATGAATTTAATTTGTAAAATGACGATTTTGCCCTTGGGCAATGAAAATTCATAGAAAAAATAGTAATCGTCTCTGAAAAAATAAGAAAATTTAGAAATATGCTTAAAGAATTAGAAAAATGAATTTGGAACTTAAAAATGAGCTAAAATGGTATTCGTGAGTCAAAATTACCATTTCGCCCTTATGTTGGTAAAAATATAAAGAAGACTAATTAAATCTAGAAAAATTATAAGAAATTAACAAATTCACATAAAAGTAAAAATATGAATTTAAAACTCCCAAAACCTGATAAAAAAATATTTACAGATAAAAATCACTATTTTGCCCCCCCAGATTATTGAAAAATTTAAAAATAAAAAAAATTAAAATTTGTCCCAAAAAGTGAAAACACGCCCCCTAGTGTTTGAAAATAAATAGTGTGTCAAAATTTGGTATCTACAACTTTATGCCTGAATTAGTGATTAATCTGGATAAATAAGATCTTAGTTAATTAAGTTAGTTTAATTCATGTTTTGGCATTTTGTAATTTTATTTAGTTTAGTTTCAAGAAGTTTTTTTTTAGATTAGTGTAATTTCTTTTTTAGTTATTTTATAATAAATTAAATAGTTATACTTTAGTCTTTGCTTTTCTTGAATATTATCAAATGGTCCCAAAACTGCTTTACAACACGCATTGAAGTCCTCCATAATTTTAGATTGGCCCCCTTAGCTTTAGTTTCTTTCAATTAAGTCCTAATTAATTGCAATTAAGTTTTAGTGATGGCTGAAATTTGCTTTTTGTACCCTTTATTTTGTTGCAATTTACTGTTTTGCCCCCTAATTACTTTATTTTGCATCATGACCCTTTGATTAGTTTTCATTTCTATCCCTTTAGACTTATGTGAATTTCCAATTTTGCTCCTTTAGTTTACTTTAATTTGTAAAATTGTCCCATTTACTTTAATTTGCATGATTCCAACTTCAATTTGTTCAAATTTATGATTTTGTCCCCTAATTTGTGTTAAGTGGCGATGTCCCCCCTATTTTGCTAAATTTACATTTCTACCCTAATTTGTCAACATTTAAGAATTTTTAAGCTTTATTTATTTATATTGTGACACATTGACTTGTGTGTTCGTTTTTAAGCTTTGATACCGAGTCTCCAAAGAGGTATCCCGACTTCTTGTTACTTTCCTCTTTATGTGCTCCAATGTGATTTTATGCATTATTATTTGTTTATTTCTTAATTTACATACTTTTTGCGTGTTCACATATTTAATTTATTTAATTTTGAATTTTTATTAGTATTTTGAAAAAATATTGTATTTTGCATTTAGCTAGTCAATGTAATAGTTAGATTATTTTTCTCATATTTTAGCAAAAATTGTGTAATTAGATAGAAAATGAAATAGATGGGGCATTTTTAATTTTCCCCTTTAAATTGTAAATCAAGCCCCCCCGATGTAATGGTTAGGATTTATTTGCTTTTGCGTGCTTATGTGTTTATTTCTTTTATCGCTTTCCTTAGGATTTTTACATCTAGAATATTATGCTTATGTGTTATGTGCTCCTGTAACATCCCGCGTCTGTGCTGCCCCAATAACTTTTGAGCTTTTAAACCACGGGCTCAAAATGCTTAAGCCAAGTTATTTAGTAGCCCAAACGTATGATATTATATATCATTTCTTTTCTTTTGTTCCCACCGATGTGGAATATCACATTCACCTCTCCTTTAGGTGTTTGCGTCCTCGCAAAGCCCAATTCATATCTGGACTGTTCACTCGGTTGTGTCAGATTCTAGAGGTGGCTCGTACGGGTTCTAGAAGTGGCTCCCGCCCTTAAGTTGACGTAGCACTTAGCCCCGCATAGCACTTAGTTCCTCCACTTCCTTGCATAGTCCGGCCCAAATACCATAGGCCCAGTCTCACCCCGTGCAAAGACCACACGAGGTTTGCTCTGATACCATTTGTAACATCCCGCATCTAGGCTGGCCCAATAACTTTTGAGCTTTTAAACTACGGGCTCAAAATGCTTAAGCCAAGTTATTTAGTAGCCCAAACGTATGATATTATATATCATTTCTTTTCTTTTGTTCCCACCGATGTGGAATATCACATTGCCCCACCTTACCCAGAGGCGCACCAAAGGGCTTAGCGAACTGCCTGCCTAGCTCTTGCCAGGACTCAAACACGCACTTGCTCAAACATCCAAACGTACTTAGCTCAAAATAAAATGCATTCTTAAAGAAATACATTCATAAAATTTACTTGAAAGTATAAATATCACAAGAGTTTTTTACATCCCAAAATGTAAATAATATTTACAATAAAAGCCTACACATTTAGGCTATCAAAATACATTAAAAAAAACATGTACTAGGTCCAAAATCAGCTTTTCCAGCTTTAGTAGTTTTGGAAACCTGGTTAAAGAAAACAAATAAATGGGATGAGCTATAATAGCCCAGTGAGTGCTCAAGTCATGTAACCATACTAGTAAAATATAATTTTGTTCAATAAAATATTTAACGAGTAAATAAACAATTTGTGAACAATTTAATTAACAAGTAGTCAATGGCAGATACGGGGCTCAACTACGGGAGCAAGCTCAACTGCAGAAGTAGAAAGCACTGAACATGTACCCAAGACGTTCGGACCGAGATAATAGCTCAGGTCCTCGCTAAGGAACATACCAGTATAAACAAGCAAGTACCCTAACCACCATTCACCTTGTAACCTCTGTACAGGCTACCACATCCAGGGAGTAATCTCCACCTTGGAAGGGCCAACAAGCAAGAAAGTTCAATTCCGAAGTTGGCCTCTTTGAGGAATTCAACTCATTTGGGGAAAGAACAACACGCCCTAAAACACCCAGCACCTTATAACCTCCCAAGCACGACCGGGTTGACTAACCGTGAAGTAACGATGAAGTTAGTCACGAAAGTCTCAAGCACAATTAACACATTTAATAGTGAAAGCATGTAACACATTGCGAAATAGATGCGATAAAGTACACATCTTTCCTCAAGTAACACATTTCATCAAATAATAATGTCAAGTTAACATGGCATTTCATGCAACATGCACACATAAGAACACTCACCTGAAGCCTAAGAAAATATCTCGCGATAAGGTTGGGTCTCACTTGCGGATCCTGAAATTCAAGAGAAAATAGCCGTATAAAAACCTGACTAAAATCTAAGAAATTTCATTAAGGAAATTCAAGAAATACCCCAAGTCTTTCTAGGGTTAAATTTCTAGGGTTTTGGAGTTTAGGGTTTTACCCTAGGGTTTAGGGTTTTCAAAATTAGGATTTTCTAACTTTTTAGGGTTTCGCTCGGAAAGGTTTAATTCACTAATAGCTAATCTACGAAAATTTCTGCACATTCAAATCACTAAATTACAGCTTGTAAAACTTTAAATCATAGCCTAATCACTTTTATTTTTTAGGTTTTACCGAAATTTCAGGCAGCACTTCCCCTATAATCGGACTAACCCAAAATTTTAACCTGCAAGAAAAACATCCAAACAACCCAAATCTCAAGTAGTTCTACCAATTTCACATCAAACTCACTTCTTTTTTTTTTTTTTTAATTGGCTAACCCCATACCCGGGGGGGGGGACGCCACTCCCAAATTTTATTAAACTAAGGAAATAATACAAGGAGGGGGGCCAAACCAAACCTCCAATTATTACATATTGAGATAAATTCATAACAAAGGAAATTAGGAGTACTACTCCCTTTACAATATTTGAAATTAAAAACTCTTAAATCTAAAGCATGGAAAACCTAATTTATCAATCCTAATCGCTCCACGAACAGCCTTTGGGAGAGAAGAAAACGTGTAAAATACTCGTGAAGTGCCCAGGTGGATACCCTCATTAGACAATAGATCTGCAGGACCATTAGCTTGCCTGAAAACAATGAGAGAAAAGGCCGCAAGATGGCTGAAACTTTTTAATTTTCTCATAAATGTGCCTAAGTGACCAAGGGCAAGATGTAAGGCCTCGAAGAATGTTTATAAGAATAAGAGAATCAGACTCCACATGTAAAGTATTATATCCATTTTCACAACAAATTTGAATCCCAAATAACATGGCCTTAAATTCAGCCTCCAAACTAGTACCGTATCCAAAGGCAGTAACAAAAGCCAAAATAAATTGACCCTGTTCATCCCTTAGGATCCCTCCACCTCCACATTCTCCAGGGTTACCCTTAGAACACCCATCAGTATTCAATTTGAACATGCCATTACCAGGCCACCATTTAACCATAGTCACCCCAATACTAGGTTTTTTCTCACTCACAGTATCAACAAAATCAAACCAGTTTTTATCGACTATTGTAGTATTGAACTTAAGCTCATAGGTCATTTTCACATCAACAAATATCTTACCCACGATTTTGTCCCACTTTGGTAGCTCATTAGAAAAAAACCAATCATTTCTTGCTCTCCAGAGATGCCAAAGGATGGCAAGTGGAGCAACTTGTAACAAAAACTTTTGGTATTTGTTCTTCCAAGGCATAACCCACCATTGCATCAATCTTTTTCGCACGCCTTGTTGTTTAATGGCTATGCCAATTGGCTGCTCAAAAACTTTCCATACCTGCCCAAGAACTTCACCAAAACTAAAGATATGGTCTATGGTCTCTTCAGAGTGTCTATCACAACAATAACACCACGAAGGGCCATGCAACCCAAACTTTGTAAAGTTTCAGCAACCGGGATTTTCCCCTTTAAAAGTCTCAAAATGAAGAAAGAGATTTTGATAGGAATAGCATTATCCCAAATTAAGGAATAAATTAAGCTCTTACTTCGTACTTGGCGACTATTTTCAAAAGCTGATTTAAGAGAAAACTCCCCAGATGTAGATAACTTCCACACAAGAATATCCGGACCCGTAGCATCAGGAGGTTCAATATTCCTAATTTCCTGCACCACTGAGTAAGGAAGGAAATTAAATAGTTTATTTAAATCCCATCCATTCTCCCTTATAAAATCGCAAACCTGATAAGAAACATGGCTAGCGGCATATGATGACAGGACTCCCGAGTCAACCCAAGTGTCATGCCAAAAATTTATTTCACCATTCCTCAACTGCCAGAACATATTAGCTTCAGCAAGATGCCTCATCTCCAACATTCGTCTCCATGTCCCTGAATCCAGAGGAGACTGGGAAACCTGCATGGGATGTCTAGACTTACAATATTTAGCATGCAAAAAGTTCGCCCATAAAGACTCATTTCTTCGAAAAAGCCACCATAGCTTTATTGACATAGCATTATACACATCCATCAGACTTCGTATCCCCGCACCACCCTCATTCGTAGGAAGACACAAATTGCTCCAACTAATCCAGTGTCTTTTAGCCCCCTCTTGAGTATGATTCCACAAGAATCTTGAAAAAAGCCTCTCAAGCTGGGGGAGTGCTATGATGGCATAGAAAGCCACTCTTCAAATTATTAATTTTTTGGCCTGAGCATTCTTCATATTTTCTCAATGTATCCATAATCATCTTTAAAGACCGTCTATCTGCACCTGAAAATAACATCACATCATCTGCAAATCCCAGGTGAGTAATAGTTGGACAATTACGTGGAACAAAAAAAGGGGTGAATTCTCGGGTAAAAAGAAGAGAATTTAGGGCTCTTGAAAGGCCTTCAGCACCAATGATAAAAAGTCCAGGGGAGATAGGATCCCCTTGTCGCAATCCTCGAGAAGATTTAAAGAATCCATGTAGCGCTCCATTAATAATGACAGAGAACCAACAATTAGAAACTAGTCTCCAGATCATGTCAATTCAACGTTCACCAAACCCAAAAGCCCTCAAGATACCCATCAGGTAAGGCCAGGATACCCTATCATATGCCTTTTCCATGTCAAGCTTTACAACCACATTACCCCCACGCTGTTTCTTTCCTAGGCCCTTGATCAATTCCTGGGCCAATAAGACATTCTCAGCTAACTGTCTGCCTCTAACAAAACCACTTTGTTGGGGAGAAATAATTTTAGGCAAGATCCTTGCCAACCTGTCAGCCAAAAGCTTAGAAATAATTTTATTAATAAAATTACATAAGCTTATTGGGCGAAACTGAGTGAAGTCTTGAGGATGAGAAACTTTAGGAATAAGAATAAGCATTGTAGAGGTAACAGACCTTGGTAACTCTTCCCCACAGAAAAAGGAAATAACTGCCTGATAGACATCTGCACCCACAATATCCCAAGCTGCAGAGAAAAACCTACCCGTGAAACCATCTGGTCCTGATGCGCTCTCTCCATCCATATCAAAAATAACTGTACGAACTTCCTCTATGGATGGAAAATCTTCCAACATACAACGATCCTCCTCTGCAAGCAAGCTAGGAATATGCTGAAAATTCAAGTTTCCACCTCCCCCTTCATTAGATAATAAATTAGAAAAAAATTGTCAAGCTTCCTGAGCTATAACCTCCTCATCAGTTATCCAGTCTCCACGAGCCCCTTTAATACGGTGGATAATAGTTTTCTTCCGTCTATCTGCAACAATAGAATGGAAATATTTAGAGTTTTTCTCACCTTCACGCCACCATTTTACCCTCGCCTTTTGCGACCAAAATTTTTCTTCAATGGAGATAACTTTATTCAGCTGAGCTCGAGACTTTTGCATTAACTCAAGATTATTTGTGGAGTTATCCTCATCAAAAACTTGTTCTGCCTCTTTGGCCTGTTTCTCTGCCTCTCTCACATTCTGAAAAATGTCGCCAAACGTCTCACGTGACCACAGTTGTAAACGTTTTTTAACCTTTTTTAATTTTGCAACTAGTAACAACATAGGTGATCCCAGACAATCATCCTGCCAACAGCTCCGAACAACTTCTAGAAAACCCTTATGCTGAGTCCAGAAATTTAAAAAACGGAATTGCTTAGGCTTACCATCCCCCTTAGTAGAAACTGAAACCAGTAACGGAGCATGATCAGATGGACATCGTACCAAGTGTTGAACTCCAACCAGCACATTTAAATTTAGCATCGTTTGATTTAAGAGAGTCCTGTCTAATCTTTTCCAAACTCTGGCCTGCCCATGCCTATTGTTACACCACGTATACGGAGAGCCACTAAAACCTGCATCACAGATTTGAAGATCATGCGTAAATTCTAAAAAATCCACAGCCTCATTAACCCGAAAAGGACGGCCCCCTTTTTTTTCTTCTGCATTTACAATCACGTTAAAGTCACCCATAATCATCCATGGCATATCAGTTCTTGCATCATTTTTCAAAGAATCCCACAGGGTTCGACATTCTTCTTCCAAACACTTTGCATGAACAAAAGAAACCAAACATGTTTGCGAGAATAAAGAACTCTGAACCTCCACAGAAAGGTGTTGAGTACTTTCGCTAATTAAAGTCAATGAAAGTGACCTACGAAAGAAAATCCAGATCGTGCCATCCCCATTATATATTCCTAAATCCATCCCCAACTTCATACGAATATATTCAAATCTTCTAGTATCCATTTTTGGTTCAGCAAGTGCAAGAAATTGAAGAGAATGCAACTTTATTAGCTTTTTCAATCTATTCAAATTAGGAGCTCTTCCAACCCCCCGAATATTCCAGAACATGCACTTTATCATTGAGATAAAATTTCAAAGGAATTATTTAAGGATTTGGTTTTAGATCGGAGGATTCTATCAGAAACCAAGAACCTAACACCCTTTTTACCTCGAGTAGGTTTCCTCCATTCAGCATTGATATCATCTCTAACATCCTCCATCCGCTTGTAACTTGTTTCCAGGTTGCAGTATTCTAAGTCTAGCTCATGTCCAGTTTGTTGTTTCGGACTTGCTGCAGCTTCCCTTGTTCCTCTGGGTGATAAATTCCCAGCAACAACCTCCACCTCATGAAGTAGAAGACCAGGTCCATCCACATCTTTTTCCACCCCAGTAGAACCTAGGTTCTCCAACCGTAAGTCACAATGCTTCTGGATTTGTTCATCCATCAAACCCTCGACATGCAGATTTTGTTCCTGCACCCCAGGCGTAGCACTCCCTTTCGTAGCTTCCATATTGATTGCTTCGATACCAGGGACCTCCCTAGTAAGTTCCGGCTCATTCACCAGGTTTTTGACAGGCGAATTAGTCACCTGAAAAACTTGACCGCTCTGTTGCGCACCTTCCAGGCCTCTCGCGCTTTGCTCTCCCTCCGTCTGTGTATGCTGGACCTTCGGACGATAGTGTGGTTTTACGATTTGGCCATTGTTGTGGTCTTCCACCACCTGCTTATCCTTGCCCAAATTCACCCAAATTCACTTCAATTTCACCCAAATTCATCACAAAAACACATAAACTACTCCAAGGTTCTTCAACCAAATTAATCCTAAATCATGGCATTTCAAGTTTAAATCACTAGCTACAAGTCATACAAGTCCATAAACCTCATATTCATGGAATAAAACTTCATATTTCATGGCTTAAATAAATCATACTTAACATTAAAGACATGGTTTAAAAGCTACAAAACTACAAATTTATACTTGAAATAAGAAGAGAAGTTCTTGAGAAATACCTTGAATAAGGCAAGATTTGTGCTTAAGAGGAAGATTAATTCACTTTCTATTGATAAAAAGTGATCAAATGGAAGTAAAAGCTCCAAGAAAATGAAAGAAAATGGAGAGAAAAGAGAGAAGAGAGGAGCCGGTTTTGAGAAGAAGAAAAGAGAGAAAAATGCCTAAGTAAAGAAGAAAAGAAATGGAAAAGAATTGGGAAAAAGTTTGACCAATCAAAGCAAGACAAGAACAAAGTAGATCTTGACTTTCTTAACCATAATAGACCACACTTGGTCATGTTTAATTAGGAGGGATTTTGTCATTTATCCTATAATTAAATCTTGCAAGACATTCTAGGTACAATTCTTAAGGGAAAGGGTACAACATGCTAGTAAAATAGAAAGTCATTCCTTATTATTTTTCCACTAATTTCGCCCCCCCCCCTTTTTTTTTTCCTAATGGACATAATACAAAATAAATGGTTCTGGCATGAATTTCTAGGGTGTTACAGTTCCTATGTGATCTTATATGTTTTATATGTTTAATTTGCTTCTAATTCATGCTTAAATGTTTGATTCATGATTTATGGTATTCCGTCACCACACTAGTCCAACGCTAGCTGTGGCTTATTTTTTTCCCGCTAGTCCAATGCTAGTGGGACTTTTAGAACGAGATAGTCCAACGCTAGACCCTTAGGACATTTTAGTGTTAGGTGCACTCGTGTGCATTTTTACATCCCACTTCACATTTTAGTTTTCTTTCTATTTTGCATGATTTTTATTACTATTATTATTATTTTGACACATTTTTAAAATGCATGACATTAAGGTTGCATCTCATTTAGAATTTAGGTCATTTTGTGTGATCCGACCAGAAATAGTCGCCTATGTTGCGTCCTAAAAAATTGTAGGTAAAAGAATACTAGTGGGGTCGTTGACTGTCACATCCTAAAGAGACGATCTGGTCTCGGTGACCCTTTTCGAAAATAAAGGTTTTTAAAAAAATCGTGTGTATGTGATAAAAATTGAATTTTAGTGAAAAAGATGTATTTTAAGGAAAATTGTATTTTAAAAGAAAACAAGGCCGGGACTAAAAGTGCGACAGTTTTGGCAAACTTAATTTGAAAAAGGGTTTATTTTAAAAATGGAGTCACCACTTGGTACTGAGTTAGTACACCCGAAAAAAATCTTTTAAACAAAACAAAAAGTAAATTTTTAAAAATTATTTAAAACTCTTTTCCGACTCCGGTCTACAAAAAAACGAGAGAAAAAAGGTCCGGGAGTCACATTTGAAGAAAGGGAAGGCAAAGGTTTGCACCTAAGGCACCCTTTCAACCTAGCCGAGGCTAGTTGCGAGGTTTAATCAAATTTTCCTAAATCAACCCTAAATTCTATCATGTTTTGAATGTGTCTAAATGAATGCAAATCCTAAGTCTAAATGTGAGTATCGAGAGGGTCGGCATGTTCTGTCGAGACTTGGTCGGAATTATCGCATTAATTGCGAAACCCGAGTCGAGACCTTGAGGGAGTCACGAATTTTAATGCAAAATGTGATGCAAAAGGAAAAGAAAATAATAATGTATAGTAAGTGAAGAAAGAATGTTGGTATGCAACATGACGGTACGGGGGACTAATAACTTGTGACTAAATATTTCTACTTACGGAGGGGGGAACGACATGTACGCCACCGCTTCCCATGTCAGTAGTTGACTATTTCTAGTCGAATCACACAAAATGACCTGACTTCTAAGTGAAATGCATCCTATATGTCATGCATTTGAAGACGTGCCAAAAATAAATAAATAATAATAATAATAATAAAAATCATGCAAAATGAAAAGAAAACTAAAAATGTGTGAAGTGGGATGTAAAATGCACACGGATTGTAACACCCTAGAAAATACATACAAGAATAATTTAATCCATGTACGAATATTAGTAGAAAAATATATATAGAGAAAAGAAAAAGAAAAGGGAAAAACCGAAAATGCACTTACAAGAGACATTCTTTTATTTAGGGTTAAGTGTTCATCCTTGATTTATTAGTTGGAAGATTTCTTAAGTTAATTAGGTTAATTAACTAAGATTTTTCATTATTAAGTAGGACACCTAAGTACCAAATTTGGAATAATTTTATTGGACCGTTAATTTATAATAGTGTTTAATTTTGACTAGCTTATTCTACTATTTTCTAGTCTTTTGACTACTTGAATTTTAGCTCAATTTTACTCAAAAATTTCACTTGTTCTCTTACTTTATTTTCTTTTTCTTGGCTGAATTTTCTTCTCTCTTTTCTTTTCTCTTGGCCGAAATTTCTTCTTTCTTTTTCTTTTTCTTCTTGGCCGAATTTCTTTCTTCTTTTCTTTCCTCATGGCCGGCTCTCTCTTCTCTTATTTTTCTCTCTTTTGCTTTAATATTTGTGCCATAATATTACTAATTACTAGGTGATAAGAGATTAAAAAGTTCCACCAATCAAATTAATCCAAGTTAACAACTAATGCCTTAAAAGTCTAAAACCTAACTTGACTCTTGTTATGTTTTGATCGGTTATTCTTTTCCCACCTTTTTCTTTATTTCTTTTCTTTTTTTTCTAGCCTATTTCTTTCTCTTTTCTTTCTTCTTGGCTGGCCATCCTACTCTCTCTTTTCCTCTCATTTTGCTCTCAACTTCTTGAAGCTTTCTCTCCAAATTTTGGGTAATTCCACCATAGAAAGTGAGCTTTTCTTCTTCCTAATTAAGGTTCTAAGCTTGTTTAAGGTATCTACTATGAACTTTTCCTACTAATGTCAATTTTTAATTAGCCTTTTGTCCAAGTTTAAATCTAGATTCTTGTTATTACTACTTTTTTTTTTTGAAAACTTCTTGTTATTACTACTTGAAGAATTTAGTTGGAATTGAAGATTTACTTGCTAGATAAAGTGTTCTTGTAGTTAGATAGACTAGTAAATAGCATTTAAACCTTGAAATCTAATGTGTTATATGTTGCTTGGTTGAAGATTCTTGGAGTAGAAATCTTGAATTTGAGTGGAATTTTGAATGAATTTGAGTTTGAATTGAACATAGAAGTTGTAGAACTTGTTGAAAAATGGGTTGGTTGGTTGTTTTCTTGCAGGAAAAAAATTTGGGTTAGTCCGATTTTAAGGGGAAATGCTGCCGAAATTTTGGTAGAAATAAAGAAGGAAAAATAATAGATGAAATTTCTAACCTAGAACATGTTAAATTTAGAGAGTTAGTGTGCAGAAATTTTTGGATAAAATGACCAAATAATGAGTAAAATTTTCTTAGAATAAGAAAACCCTAAACCCTAAACCCTAAACCCTAAAACCAAAACCCTAGAAATAAGTGGGGTATTTTCTTGAATTTTTCTTACTAAATTAACTAGGGTTTTAATCGGGTTTTCATTATATTATTTCTTTTAAATTTCAGGATCCGAAAACGAATCGCGACCATTTTACGAGATATTTTCTTAGGCATTCCAGGTGAGTGTCTCTATGTGTGCATGATGCATGAAATGTTATGTTCCACTTGTAAATATTATGTTACACTTGCAAATATTATGTGATAAAATGTGTTACTTGAGGAAAGATGTGTACTTTATCGCATCTATTCCGTAATGTGTTATATGCTTTCACTATTCAACGTGTTACTTGTGCGTGAGACTTCCGTGACTAACTTTATCGTTACTTCACGGATAGTCAACTCAGATAGGCTTGGGAGGATATAAGGTGCTGGGTGTTTTAGGGCGTGTTGTTCTTTCCCTTTTGAGTTGTGAATCCTCAAAGAGGCCAACTCCGGATTGAACTTTCTTGCGTGTTGGCCCTCCAAGGTTGAGATTACTCCCTGGATGTGGTAGCCTTGTACGGAGGTTATAAGGTGAACGGTGGTTAGGGCTTGCGTGATAATACTGGCATGTCCTTTGATAAAGACCTGAGCTATTATCTCGGTCCTAACGTCATGGTTACATGATCAGTACTTGCTTCTCCTGCGGTTGAGCTTGCTCCCGTAGTTGAGCCTTGTATCCGCCCTTGACTACTTGTTAATTAAATTGTTCATATCTTGTTTATTTAATTTGTCGATTATTTTATTCAATAAAATAATGAGATCTTGATATGGTTGCATGACTTGGGCATTCACTGGGCTATTATAGCTCATTCCTTTTATTTGTTTTCCTTTACCCAGGTTTCCTGAAAAATTAAAGCTGGATCGACTGGTTTTGAATATAATAGATGTCTTAGTTATTGTAATAGCCAAACTGTTTAGGCTATCCTTGTGAAAATCATGTATATTATGACATGTAAACTTCTTGATGTTACTTGTACCTTTAAGTTAAATAATATGAAGTGTATTTTATTTTATTCTATTTTACTTTTATTTTATTTTGAGTTAAGTACGCTTGGATGTTTGCGTGAGTGCGTGATTCGAGTCCTGGCGAGAGCTAGACAGGCAGTCCGCTAAGCCCTTTGGTGCGCCTTTGGGTAAGGTGGGGCTGTCACACGGATGCACCTAACACTAAGATGCCCTAAGGGTCTAGCGTTGGACTAGCCCTTTTTAGTAATTCCCCACTAGCATTGGACTAGCGGGAAAACGAGAAGCCACAACTAGCGTTGGACAATTGTGGTGATGGAATAACATAAGACATGAATGAAATAGTAAAGCATGAATTAAAAGCAAATTAAACATATAAAGACATATAAAGTCAAGTAGGAGTACATAACACATAGGCATAATATCTAAATGCAAGATCCTAAGGAAAACGGTAAAACACATAAGCATACAAGCACAAAAAATCACATAAACCCTAACTATTACACCGGGAGATTAGCTACAAATTTTAAAACGACCTATCTATTACACCTGCTATCTAAGTAGAAAAATTTATGCTAAAAATATGAGACCCATTATCTAGCTATTACATTGACTAGCTAAATACAAAAAAAAAAACCGAAATAAAGGAAATTCTGATCCAACTATTACATTTTTTGCCAAATAATAAAAATGCGAAACTAAATAGCATAAAAATAAATAAAAATAAATAAATACGCAAAATATTATATAAAATAAGGAACACATGAAGAAAATACATAAAATCACATAGGGGCACATTGGAACACATAAAAATGCAATTAAACGAGAAATAGGGATACCTTTTTGAAGACCCGGTACTTAGTGCTATCAAAGTGAACAAATAAGTCAAGGTACCACTACTTAAAGTATAAAAAATATGAAATACTTAAAATTGGGGGTAAAATGTAAATTCGAGCAAAGTTAGGGGACTTAGAATAAAAATTCAAGCAACATAAGACTTGGGAACGAAATTCCAGCAAGTTTAAGGGACTTAGAAATAATTCCAGCAAGTGTGAGGGATGAAACAATAAATTCCAGCAAGTATGATACTTAAGATTAAAATTCCAGCAAGTATGATACTTAAGATTAAAATTCCAGCAATATTAATGGGGTCAAACATGAATTCCAGCAATATAATGGACTAAAATACAATTTTCAGCAATTAAGGGGGCCTAAAATCAAAATTCCAGCAAGCATGAGGCTAAACAGAAAAGATTCCAGCAAGCATTGGGGCTAAAGAAAAATTTTCCAGCAACTAGGGGGAGGTCAAAAACAAATTTGCAGCAACTTAAAAGGACCAAAAATGAATTTCCAGCAACTTAGGAAGACCAAAAATAAATTTACAGCAATACTCAAGGACTGAAATCCAAATTCTAGCCACTTGGGGGGGCAAAAACCTAAATTCCAGCAATGTTCTAAGGCCATAAAAGAATTTCCAGCAATTTAAATGGGCTAAATAAAAATTTCCAGCAATGCATAGGGGGCAAAAAAATGCAATTTGCAGCAAACACAAGGACAAAAATATAATTTCTAGCAAACTTAGGAGGCAACAATGCGAAAGAAATAGGAACAATTTGAAAGAAAACAAAACCTAGGGGGTCAATCTGTTAAAAATTGGAGATTTAATTGCATGGCATAAAAACAATTTTGGGCAATTAACAATACTCAAATAAAGCAAGGATTGAACCATGAATAGTTACTTCATTACAAAATATCCCAAAAAAGAAAAGGAAGAAGAAAGAAAAAAAAATAAAAAATAAAAAAAGTAAATGAAGACTAAATTAATTAACTAGGGATTGCTCAAATCAAACACTAAATTGAACTAAACACATCAATAACAAAGTACACAGGCAAAGTAACAAAACCACTAAACTAAAAGGAATTAATTAATAAAGAAGTGAAATAAACTAACTAAGCTAATAAAATATACTAACTAGTAGAATCAATTTTGTTGACCCATAGCCAACTGCGTCTGCGTCTTCACCGAGACCCTACCCCACCCGAAATCAACTTCTTCAAATGCTTCCCTTCCAGAAAAAAAAATTATCCCCTTCAACTTGTCACTTTCATCCTTCTTGCATCCCCAAATATTATAATACTAAATCCTCTACATCTGCATCCAATTCCTAAAACATCAAACCAGCTTTAAATTCAACAATAATATTTTCCCCAAACTCCAATTTGTTTACAGAATTTGTAAAATTCTTCTCACCTAATTTCTCGATCAGCCGAAGTTCTTGACTCTCTTTCTCTCTCTCTCTCTCTCTCTCTCTCTCTCTCTCTCTCTCTTTCTAGTTCTGCTATGTTTTCCACTTCTCTCTGTTTTTCTTTTTGGTTTTCTGTTTCTTCTTTTTGTTTCTTTCTTTCTTGCTCTCTGCATTCTCTTTTCTTCCATTCATTTTTTTTTCCTTTCAATCTCTATTTCTAGCTCTCATTCTCTCTCATCCAAATCAAAATCCAGCTTCAAACCCATGAACAAATTTCTCACGAGAATAAACAATTGGACCAAATTTCAGTAATTAAGAACTACTCAAGGTTAAGATTAGAAGAGGGCCGAGAGAGAAGTGCAACGGTGAATTGTGTGTAATTGTGGGTTTTGATTGGTGGTGGTTTGGTTGCTGATTTTGGATGTATTTGATTTTTGATTGCATTTGATTTTGGGCATTTTTTGGATTGTAATTGGAATGGATTTTTTATGTTTCTGTTTGGCTGGTTGTTATTGGGTAATGGGGTTGTTTGACGGTGATCTTTGCAGATTTGGAAAATGGATTGGGGAAAGGGGCGTTGGTTGTATGTTGGTTCTGATGACTGTTTTGGATAGCTTTGAAGAGCTGTTTTTTATGGTTGGGTGATGGAGTGAGATTCGGTAGTGGATAAAGATGGACGTGTGAGTTTGTGCGTGGTTCGATGGTGATTGATGGAGAACGGTGGGCTTTCTGGCTTGTTGGTGAGGCTGAACGACTGAAGTGGTAGTGAAGGTGAGTGGTGGACGAGAGCTGGTGAGGTAGAGGGGCGAAGCTGCGAGTGTTTGTGACTGTTGTTCTTATAACTGGTTTGTGGGCTAAAATTATTTTTGTTGTGTTGTTGCTGATTTTTCTTTGTAGGTAATGGAGTTGTGGTAGTTCTTGGATTTGAGTTAGTGAATTCGGAGGTTGGAGATGGATTGTGACTGTCTGATGTCTGGACGGTTGTGGCACAGAAGAAATTGACAAGGGAGACTTGGGTGGTGAGGGATGATGGTGTAGAGAGAGAAAGAGACGGTGGAAGAAGGGATTGAATGATCGTTGTTAAAATAAGAACAAACCAGAAACAAGAACAAACCCAGAAAATGAAGGAAAAATCTCCAAATATTCAACTAAAAATTCCAACTAAAAAAAGACATTTAATTAAACTTATAGAAGAATAGAAGGAATAAACTAAGAACTTACCTTTGGAGCTTAAAGACAACCCAACGATAAACAGTAAATCAAACTTGATGGTTGAAGACAATAAACAGTAAAAATAAATTAAGGACGGCGCTTAGTGTGTGTTTTTAGGTGTGAAATGTGTGTGTTTGATTTTTAAAGCACAAAATCAAAGTGTTTGTAGGGTTTTCTATTTTTTTTCTTCTTTTTTTTCTGCTGATTAGAGAGAGTATTTATGTAACACCCTAGAAATGCACTTACAAGAGACATTTTTCTTATTTAGGGTTAAGTGTTAATCCTTGATTTATTAGTTGGAAGATTTCTTGAGTTAATTAGGTTAATTAGCTAAGATTTTCATTATTAAGCAAGAACACCTAAGTACTAAAGTTAGAATAATTTTACTTGACCATTTAATTTATATTAGTGTTTAAATTTTGATTAGCTCATTTTACTATTTTCTAGTCTTTTGACTACTTGAATTTTAGCTCAATTTTACTCAAAAATTTCACTTATTTTCTTGCTTTATTTTCTTTTCCCTTGGCTGAAATTTTTCTCTTTCTTTTCTTTCTCTCTTGGCCGAAAATTCTTCTCTCTTCTCTTTTCTTTTTTGGCCGAAATTCTTTTTCTTTTTCTTTCTCCTTATGGCCTGGATTCTCTCTCCCTATTTTACTCTCTTTTTGCTTTAATAATTTGTGTCTTATTATTGCTAGTATTAAGTGATAAGAGGTTAATGAGCTCCACCAATCAAATTAATCCAAGTTAGCTACTCTTGCATTAAAAGACTACCTTTTTACTTTACTCTTGTGAGGTTTTAATTGGTTAATCTTTTTCCCACCTTTTCTTTATTTCTTTTCCATTTTTCCTAGCCTATTTCTTTCTCTTTCTTCTCCCTCTTGGCCGGCCATCTCCCTTTCTCTTCTTCTCTCATTTTGCTCTCAACTTCTTGAAGTTTTCTCTCTAAAGTTTGGGCAAATCCACCATAGGAAGTGAGCTTCTTTCCTTTCTAAGCAAAGTTCTAAGCATATCTAAGGTATTTACTATGAACTTTTCCTATTAATTTCATGTTTTAATTAGTTTTTATGCAAGTTTAAACCAAGATTCTTGTTGGTACTACTTGGAGAAATTAGTTAGAATTTGAGATTTACTTGCTAGATAAAGTGTTCTTGTGGTTAGATAGACTAGTATATGGCCTTTAAACCTTGAAATTTCATGTGTTATATGTTGTTTGGTTGAAGATTCTTGGAGTAGAATTCTTGGAATTTAGTGAAATTTTGATTGAATTTGAACTTGAGTTGAACATAAAAGTTGTAGAACTTGTTGAATTGGGTTGGATTGTTGATTTTTCTTGTAGGAAAAAAATTTGGGTTAGTCCGATTTTAAGGGGAAATGCTGCCGAAATTTTTGTAGAATTAAAAGAAGAAAAATTGATAAGTGAGATTTTAAGCCTAGAATATGTTCAATTGAAGGAAATTGAAGTGTAGGAATTTCTAGAAATGATCTAGTGATAGATTAAATTTTCTTAGAATAAGTAAACCCTAAACCCTAGAAACCCTAAAACCAAAACCCTAGAAATAAGTGGGGTATTTTCTTGAATTTGTCTTACTAAATTTACTAGGGTTTTACTTGGGTTTTCATTATATTATTTCTTTTAAATTTCAAGGTCCGAAAACGCATCACGACCATTTTACGAGATATTTTCTTAGGCATTCCAGGTGAGTGTCTTTATGTGTGCATGATGCATGAAATGTTATGTTTTACTTGTAAATATTATGTTACACTTGCAAATATTATGTGATAAAATGTGCTACTTGAGGAAAGATGTGTACTTTATCGCATCTATTCCGTAATGTGTTATATGCTTTCACTATTCAACGTGTTACTTGTGCGTGAGACTTCCGTGACTAACTTTATCGTTACTTCACGGATAGTCAACTCAGACTAGGCTTGGGAGGTTATAAGGTGCTGGGTGTTTTAGGGCGTGACGTTCTTTCCCTTTTGAGTTGTGAATCCTCAAAGAGGCCAACTCTAGATTGAACTTTCTTGCGTGTTGGCCCTCCCAGGTTGAGATGTACTCCCTGGATGTGGTAGCTTGTACGGAGGTTATAAGGTGAATGGTGGTTAGGGCTTGCGTGATTAAAACTGGCATGTTCCTTGATAAACGACCTGAGCTATTATCTCGGTCTAAATGTCATGGTTACATGATCAGTACTTGCTTTTCCTGCGGTTGAGCTTGCTCCCGTAGTTGAGCCTTGTATCCGCCCTTGACTACTTGATAATTAAATTGTTCATATCTTGTTTATTTAACTTATCGATTATTTTATTTACTAAAATAATGAGTTCTTGATATGATTGCATGACTTGGACATTCACTGGGCTATTATAGCTCATTCCTTTTATTTGTTTTCCTTTACTCAGGTTTCCTGAAAAATTAAAGCTGGAACGACTGGTTTTGATTATTATAGATGTTTTAGTTATTGTAATAGCCAGACTGTGTTAGGCTATCTTTGTGAAAATCATGTATATTATGACATGTAAACTTTTGATGTGACTTGTACCCTTTAAGTAAATAATATGAGTGTATTTTATGTTATTCCATTTTATTTTATTTTAGTTTATTTGTTTTGAGTTAATTACGATCGGACGTTTGCGTGAGTGCGTGATTCGAGTCCTGGCGAGAGCTAGGCAGGCAGTCTGCTAAGCCCTTTGGTGTGCCTCTGGGTAAGGTGGGGCTGTCACAATTTATAGGCCACTTGTCTTGTTGGCTAAAATGCTGTAAAATAACGAAAATGCCACCGGTATTAAAAAATGCTAATTTTATTAAAAAAATATTTTTAACCCTAAAATTAAAAATTAATACAAGAAATATGACAGCTGTAACAGCCCCACCTTACCCAGAGGCGCACCAAAGGGCTTAGCGGACTGCCTGCCTAGCTCTCGCCAGGACTCAAGTCGAGCACTCACTTAGAACTTGCACGCGTGCTTAACTCCAAATAAAATGAAATAAAATAGAATAAAATAAAATATATTCACATTACTTAATTTAAAAGTACAAGTAACATCAAGAAGTTTACACGTCACAATATACATGATTTTCACCAAGATAGCCCAAAATATTAGACTATCAAAATACATGAAACAAAACATTTACTATGTCCAAAATCAGCTTTTCCAGCTTTAGTATTTTGGGAAACCTGGTTAAAGAAAACAAATGAACGGGATGAGCTATAGTAGCCCAGTGAGTGCCCAAGTCATGCAACTATACCAGGAATTCATTATTTTATGGAACAAATTAATTGACAAGATTAAATAAGCAGGGTATGAACAATTTAATTAACAAGTAGTCAATGGCGGATACAAGGCTCAACTACGGGAGCAAGTTCAATCGTAGGAGGAGCAAATACTGATAATGTAACCATGACGTTAGGACCGAGATAATAGCTCAGGTCCTTGCCAAAGGTCATGCCAGTATTAACAAGCAAGACCCTAACCACCGTTCACCTTATAACCTCCGTACAGGCTACCACATCCAAGGAGTAATCTCGACCTTGGAGGGCCAACACGCGAGCAAGAAAGTTCAATTCAGAGTTGGCCTCTTTGAGGATTCACAACTCGAAGGGAAAGAACATCATGCCCTAAAACACCCAGCACCTTATATCCTCCCCATCCTGTCCGAGTTGACTATCCGTGAAGTAACGGTGAAGTTAGTCACGGAAGTCTCATGCACAAGTAACACATTGGATAATGAAAGCGTGTAACACATTGCGGAATAGAAGTGATAAAGTACACCTCTTTCCTCAAGTAACACATGTCATAAAATAACAATTTAAAGTATAACATAATATTTCATAATTTAACATTCTCAAGTAGGACAAGCATTTCATGCATCATGCACACATAGAGGCACTCACCTGAAATGCCTATGAAAATATTTCGTAAAATGGTCGTGATGCGTTTTCGGACTCTGAAATTTAAAAGAAATAATATAATGAAAACCCAAGTAAAACCCTAGTAAATTTAGTAAGAAAAATTCAAGAAAAACACCCCACTTATTTCTAGGGTTTTGGTTTTAGGGGTTCTAGGGTTTACTTATTCTAAGAAAATTTAATCTATCACTAGATCATTTTCTAAAAATTTCTACACATTAAATTTCCTAAATTTAGCATATTCTAGATTTAAAATCTCACTTGTCATTTTTCTTCTTTTAATTCTATCGAAATTTCGGCAGCACCTCCCCTTAAAACTGGACTAACCTAAAATTTTTCCTGCAAGAAAACAACCATCCAATCCAACTTTCAACAAGTTCTACAACTTCTATGTTTAATTCCAACTCAATTTCACTCAAAATTCCACTCAAATTCAAGATTTCAAGCCCAAGTTTCTTCATCCAAGTAACATATACATGAAATTTCAAGGTTTAAATGCTATCTACTAGTCTATCTAACCAAGAGAACACTTAATCTAACAAGTAAAACTTCATTTCAAACTTAAATCTTCAAGTTGTAGTAATAAGAATCTAGTATTAAACTAGTACAAAAGGTTAAATAAAACTTGAAATTAATAACAAAAGTTCATAGTACATACCTTAAACAAGCTTAGAACTTTTCTTAGAAAGAAAAGAAGCTCACTTCCTATGGTGGATTTGCCCAAACTTTAGAGAGAAAACTTCAAGAAGTTGAGAGCAAAATGAGAGAAGAAGAGAAAGGGAGATGGCCGGCCAAGAGGGAGAAGAAAGAGAAAGAAATAGGCTAGGAAAAATGGAAAAGAAATAAAGAAAAGGTGGGAAAAAGATTAACCAATTAAAACCTAACAAGAATAAAGTAAAAAGGTAGTCTTTTAATGCAAAAGTAGCTAACTTGGATTAATTTGATTGGTGGAGCTCATTAACCTCTTATCACTTAATACTAGCAATAATAAGTGTCGCATCCAAAATAATCGTGGGGTAAAGGGTGCTAGTGGGGTCGCTAACTGTTGCGTCCCGAAAAGACGGTCCGGTCTTGGTAACCCTTTCGAAAATAAAGGTTTTTGGAAAAACCGTGCGTGTGTGAGAAAAATCAAATTTTAATAGAAAAAGTGTATTTTAAGAAAAATAGTATTTTAAAAGAAAACAAGGCCAGGACTAAAAATGTGACAGGTTTGGCCAAATAATTTTTTGCAAAAAGGGTTTTATTTTAGAAAATGGAGTCGCCACTTGGTATTGAGTTAGGGTGTACCAAGTCACTCGAAAAACCGTTTAACAAAATAAAAATAAAAATTTTAAAAAAATATTTTAAAACCCTTTTTCGACTCCGGTCTACGAAAAACAAGAGAAAAAGGTCCGGGAGTCACATTTGAAGAAAGGGAAGGCAAAGGCTCGCGCTTAAGGCACCCTTTCAACCTAGCCGAAGCTAGTTGCGAGGCTTAATAAAAAATTTCCTACATTAACCCTAGATTCTATCGCGTTCGGATGTATCTAAATGAATGCAGATCCTAAATCTAAATGTGCATATCGGGAGGGTCGGCATGTTCCGTCGAGGCTTAGTCGGAATTATCGCATTAATTGCGATACCCGAGTTGAGACCTCGAGGGAGTCACGAGTGTGAATGCAAAATGAAATGCAAAAAGGAAAAGAAAATAATAATATATAGTAAGTGATTGAAGAAAGTGGGAATGCAACATAACGGGTACGGGGGACTAGTATCTCGTGACTAAATGTTTCTACTCACGGAGGGGGGAACGGCCTGTACGCCACCACTTCTCGCGTGAGTAGGCAACTATTTCTAGTCGAATCACACACAAATGTCTTAATTTCTAAGTGAGGTGCAACCTAGATGTCATGCAAAAAATGTGTCAAAATAATAATAGTAAATAATAATAGTAATAATAAAATCATGCCAAATGAAAAGAAAACTAAAAGTGTGTGAAATGTGATGTGAAATGCACGCAAATGCACCTAATACTAAATGTCCTGAGGGTCTAGCGTTGGACTAGCCCGTTCTAAAAATCCCACTAGTGTTGGACTAGCGGGAAAAGAATGAAACCACAACTAGCGTTGGACTAGTGTGGTGACGGAATATCATAAATCATGAATTAAACATTAAAGCACGAATTAAAAGCAAATTAAACATATAAAAGCATATAATATCACATAGGAGCACATAACACATAAGCATAATATTCTAGATGCAAAAATCCTAAGAAAAGTGGTAAAAGAAATAAGTAAACATATAAGCACACAAAAGCCAATAAATCCTAACTATTACACCGGGGGGCTTGGTTTACAATTTAAAGGGGGAATTAAAAATGGCCTATCTATTACATTTTCTATATAATTACACAGTTCTTGCTAAAATATGAGAAAAATAATCTAACTATTACATTGACTAGCTAAATACAAAAATATTATATTTTTCCAAAATAATAAAATTGAACTTAAATAACATAAAATAAATATGCGAAAAGCATGTAAGAATAAGAAATAAATAAGAATAATAAAAATAATGCATAAAAATCACATTGGAGCACAAAAAGATGAAATTAATAAGAAATAGATATACCTCTCTGAAGATCCGGTACAAATACTAATCAAAATGAACAAACGAGTCAAGGTATCGCAATATAAACAAACAAAACCTAAAATATATAAGTATTGGCGAATTGAGATAAAAAATAAATTCTAGCAACTAAGGGGGCTAAAATAAAATTCTTTAAAGCTTAAAGGGTAAAATTGAAAATGCACGTAAGTCTATGGGGAGAAATTGAAAATTAAAGCAAAATTGGGACACAATTGTAAATTATATCTAAGACAGGGGGCAAAAATAAAATTCCAGCAAGTGTGGGGGCTCAAAATGTAAATTCCAGCAATGTTAGTGGATAAAAACAAAAATCCTGCCACTTAAAGAGACTAAAGATAACATTACAGCTATATACAAGTACTAAAACACAACTTCCAGTAACAATGGGGATTAAAAAACTAAATTCCAGCAACAATAAGGGCTACAAATGAATTTTCAGCAACTTTAGAAAACCAAAAATGAATTCCTAGCAATTTAAAGGGGCCAAAACTGAATTTCTAGCAATGTTTATGGGGGTAAAATATGAATCACAGCAAGTTTACGGGGCTAAACATAACTTCCAGCAAGCTTAAAATCAAAATACTAATTCTAGCAAAGTCTATTGACGTAGAATGAAATTTCAGCAACATAGGCTTCAAAAAAAATGAAATTCCAGTAACTAGGACTTAGGACTAAAATTCTAACAAGTTTAGGAACTCAAGAATAGAAATTTCAGCAACCTGGAGCTCAAAAAATTAAATTTCCAGCAATAATAATGGTTCAAACATGAAATTCCAGCAATAATAAGTGTCCATAACTGAAATTCCAGCAACTATGAAGACTAGGAATAAATTTTTTAGCAACTTGAAAAGGCCTAGATGAAAATTCCAGCAACTATATGGACAAATAATGTGAACAAATAGAGTCAAATTTAAAAGGATTAAAGCCTAGGGGGTTAATCTAAAAATAATATGGGCTAAATTGTATAAAAAGTAAAAAATCTTAGAAAGCATACGGACAATACTAAAATGGGGAGAGTAGATGAATCTATACATTATAAAATCAATTAATAAAAATGCTCAAAATTTTTAATTAAGAATAATCTACATAAACAAAGCTAGATTTCTAGAATAAAAGCTAAGATAGAAACAAAATAGAAATGAATTAGAAGGAATCCAGTAAACGAACAAACTAAAAAATGAACAATACTAAAATAATACCCCAAGAAAGAATAATGTAAAACCTTTCAAATTGAACCAAAAAGAATCAGATTTGCGTTCTTCTTTTTACTCTCGAAAACCGAACCCACCATTGCAAAGACATAAATCAAGTTTTTCTCTTCATTGACTCAATTTTTTTTCTCTCCCAAAAGAGACAAACGCCCCAACCAAAATTTTGCTCAAATCAATGTTTCTTCTCCAAATTCTCCAATCGGGTCCTTAAAAAAAAAAAAAACTCCCCAAACGCAAGTTCATTTCAACCCAACATCCTCCAAATCAACCATTACATCTTCATTTTTATGTTCAAATCATCCGGGTGAGACAAATTTTTCTCCAACTCACTAATGTTTATGCCAAGAAAACAAATTAAACGAAACCCCTATGAAGCTACTGATGGTGGTGAAATTTCAGGTCGGTGATTTTTGTCTTAGTGATGGAGGAATGGCTTGGCAGTGGCGGTGTAACCTTGAGGAGGTGGGGTGTAACACCCTAGAAATTCATGCCAAAACCATTTATTTTGTATTATGTTCATTAGAAAAAAAAAAAAAAAAGAGAGGGACGAAATTAGTGAGAAGAAATAAGGAATTGATTTTCTATTTTACTAGCATGTTGTACAATTGCTTTTAGGAATTGTACCTAGCATCTCTTGCAAGATATAATTGTAGGATAAATCACAAAAATCTCTTCTAATGACCCTTAGCCAAGTGTAGTCTTCCATGGTTAAGGAAGTCAAGATCACTTTGGTTTTGTCTTGCTTTGATTGGGCCACCATTTTTCCAATTTTTCTTCAATTCTTTTCCATATTACTTAGCCATTTTTTTTTCTCTTTTCCTCTTCATCTTGGCCGGCCCCTATTTTCTCTTTTTCCTCTCTTTTGCTTTCATTTTCTTGAAGTATTTCTCTCCAATTTGATCCTATTTCTTCCATAGAAAGTGAGTTAATCTTCATCCTAAGCAAAGATCTTGCCTTATTAAAGGTATTAACCAAGAACTTCTCTTATTATTTCAAGCATAATTTGTAGTTTTTATAGCTTTTACCCATATCTTTAAAGTTAAGTATGATTTATTTTAGCCATGAAATATGAAGTTTTATTCCATGAATATGAGGTTTATGGACTTGTATGACTTGTAGATAGTGATTTAAACTTGAAATGACATGATTTAAGTTTGATTTGGTTGAAGAACCTTGGAGTAGTTTAGGTGTTTTTGTGATAAATTTGAGTGAAATTAAAGTGAGTTTGATGTGAAATTGGTAGAACTACTTGAACAGTCATGCTGGACCAGTTTTAGTAAAACTTTCATAACTTGGTGTAGATAACTTGGATTCGAATAATTCTTGTTGTTTTAGAAACTAGATTCATAGGGATTTAAAACGGTATAAGGCTTGCATGGTGGTTCATTGTGTATTAACCGCAGAAAGCTTGCAAAGTTGGCTGAAAATTTGATTCTGCGTAAAACAGTTTTTATGATGAGCCAAATTGAGGGCTGATTTTGAACCTGTTCTAGTTGGAATTTGGATTGATGATCTTCACAAAAGTTGTAGCCCTATAAACGTACTTTCAAACCATGTAATCACAATTCCCTAGTTCTTAGTGGATTGACCCCAGTAATGGCACGAAGTTGGCTGAAAACCAACCCTGTGCAGATTTGGGTGATGATTCTTGGAGTAGGGATTTTGAATTTGAGTGGAATCTTGATTGAATTTGGGTTTAAATTGAATATAAAAGTTGTAGAACTTGTTGAATTGGGTTGGATTGTTGGATTTTCTTGCAGGGAAAATTTTTGGGTTAGTCCGATTATAGGGGAAATGCTGCCGAAATTTCGGTAAAACCTAGGAAATAAAAGTAATTAGGCTATGATTTAAGACTTTATAAGCTGTAATTTAGTGATTTAAGCGTGCAGAAATTTTTGTAGATTAGCTATTAGTGAGTTAAACCTTTCCGAGCGAAACCCTAAAAGTTAGAAAACCCTAATTTTGAAAACCCTAAACCCTAGGGTAAAACCCTAAGCTCCAAAACCCTAGAAATTAAACCCTAGAAAGACTTGGGGTATTTCTTGAATTTCCTTATGAAAGTTCTTAGATTTTATTCAGGATTTTTATACTATTATTTCTTTTGAATTTCAGGATCCGAAAGTGAGACCCGATCGTATTACGAAATATTTTCTTAGGCTTCAGGTGAGTGTTCTTATGTGTGTATGATGCATGAAATGCCATGTACTACTTGACATCATTATTTTGATGCATAAAATGATACGATATACTTGACATGATTATCTAGTGATATGTGTTACTTGAGGAAAGATGTGTACTTTATCGCATCTATTCCGCAATGTGTTATATGCTTTCACTATTATATGTGTTATTTGTGATTGAGACTTCCGTGACTAACTTCACCGTTACTTCACGGTTGGTCAACCCTATCATGAGTTGGAGGTTATAAGGTGCTGGGTGTTTTAGGGCGTGTTGTTCTTTCCCAAAATGAGTTGAATTCCTCTAAGAGGCCAACTCCGGATTGAACTATCTTGCTTGTTGGCCCTTCCAAGGTTGAAATTTCTTCCTGGAGGTGGTAGCTTGTTTGGAGGTTATAAGGTGAATGGTGGCTAGGGTCTTGCTTGTTTATACTGGAATGTTCCTTGGCAAAGACCTGAGCTATTATCTCGGTCTGAACGTCTTGGTTACATGATCAGTGCTTGCTCCTTCTGCGGTTAAGCTTGCTTCCGTAGTTGAGCCTCGTATCCGCCATTGACTACTTGTTACTTAAATTGTTCACAAATTGTTTATTTACTCGTTAAATATTTTATTGAACAAAATCACATTTTACTGGTATGGTTGCATGACTTGAGCACTCACTGGGCTATTATAGCTCATCCCGTTCATTTGTTTTCCTTAACCAGGTTTCCCAAAAATACTAAAGCTGGAAAAGCTGAGTTTGGACAGTGTACATGTTTTGTTTTGTATATTTTAATAGCCACTTGTTTAGGCTATTCTTGCACATACTGTGTAAATTTTAGTGTGTAAAACATTTTGTAATATTTGTACTTCAAATGAATTTTATGAATATATTTCTTTACGAATGTGTTTTATTTTGCATTAATTATGTGTATGTATTGAGCGAGTGCGTGATTTGAGTCCTGGCGAGAGCCAGGCAGGCAGTCCGCTAAGCCCTTTGGTGCGCCTCTGGGTAAGGTGGGGCTGTCACAAGTGGTATCAGAGCCTAGGTTTGAATCCTGTCAGAGTTAAGTGTGAATCTTTGAAAAGTTTAAGTTTGACTCTTGTTAGATCTTAAGTCTAAACATTATTTTATATTAGTTTGTTAAGATTTGAAAGTACTAGTTGGCTAGTAATAAGTGAACCTCTAGTTGCAATTGGGATTCATAGAATATTTTCTTTTGTGATTGGTGTTGGTACTGGTGGATATTGACTCTATTACATTAGGTGTATCATATTAGTAAGTGGTGGCATTACATAATTGAAGTGTTAGTGGATGATTAAATGGTATGACATAGATGGTTCGATATACCTTGTAGATGATTAATTATATATGCTCATACAATTTGGAATAGCTAGTGTTTACATGATATCCCAAGCTTGAATCTTATCTGTAATTTTTCAAGTATGAGTATTTGTTGATTTTTTTTTTGGGTGGTTAATGTGTACATTGGATAGGATTTTGGGACTAGTTGATTCACACTTCGGGGTGTACAACCTTAGTGTGGGTTGACTTAGTTTTGATATCCGTGTTCGAGTACCTATAATTGATGATTGGGGATTTCGTAGTTTCTCCTATATGGGTTTAGTTTTACTTTGCTATGGATTGTTTAGTATATGTTGTTCGGTGTAGATAGTTTAGCTCTAAACCCTGTTCTATTGCAGAATGGCACATCCTAAGAAAGTCAAGGTATGTAGAGGTTGCAATAGCGTACACTCGGGAGAATGTAGATGGAAAATAGGAGCTTGTTTCGGTTGTGAAGAGATGCCTTGGTAGACTTGTGTGAATTTTATAAGAAAGAGTGTTAACTTTGGTATTCTTTACACTCAGCCTTTCATTTCATGAGCATAAGAGAAAATTCCGAGAAGGAGAAAGTAGTAACTATTCCCTTTACCATGCCAATCTTAAAAGCCATTAAGAAATGAGATGCCCGAAAACCTACGTGAATATAATTGAGAATGGTCTAGTTTATTTTCTAAGCTTGATTTTGAGTTGTAATACTTAAGTATTGTTTATTATTAAGTCTTTCTGGGTTTAGATTTGAGTGATTTATTTTCTTTAAAACAGGTAGGTATGTCACAGAGTGGGCGAAGTGAGGCATCACGGCTATCAGGTACGGCTCCGTTGCAGCATGAGTACCATAGAGGACCAATAGTTCGTTATCGTGAGGGACCAGGGCATCCTTACCGTACATTTTCACCTGCCCGTCGGGAACAGCCTGCATATGATCATTGGAGAACGAATCTCTTACCCTGACCAAGTTGTACTTTCATTGATTGATGATAGTGAACGGGTGGAACGTGAGGGTGAAATTTCCCGAGCTCGCATTCATGAGTTAAGAGAGATTAGTGAGGGTTCAAGCTCGGGGAATCCGAGAGCTTGAGGCTGCAGTTTGGGAGGAACGGCAGAGAGCCGATGTTTATAGAATGCAGTACCAGGATGCCCTCGCTGCCGCCACCAGCGAAACTTACAAAGCCGTGACAAGAGAAGTGCAACAAGTGGAAAAGACACTAGCCCCTGGTCCGAACGACGCGAACGAGGAAACGAGGACGTGCTAGAAATTCTCGCCTATCAACTAGAGGTGCTCCAGCCTCTAAGGCAAGACAGGGACCTGGAGGAGTGAAAATTGGACCCGGTGCCCAATCCGAAGGTACAAGGGAGGCTCGGATAGATAGAGCTTCGCTAGGAAATGAACGAAAGGAGGACACTTTGAAAGAAACTCAACCTCTGAGGCTTCAAGTTGCTTGTGCATATTGTGGTAAAGGAAATCACACCAAGGAAAATTGCTGGAGGAAAAGCCGTAAATGTCTATGTTGCGGTAGTGCTGATCATCGAATGAGGCATTGCTCAAGACAGACGGCTAGTGGACAGTATATAGCTCAGTTAGGAAGCAAGGATCTTGACAAAGCCAGAGAAAGTGGAAACAAGTGAAAGGCGCCGGCTTGAGTTTATGCTCTAGATAAGCGCGATGCCTAGGAATATGTATAGAAGCATATGTTTATTTTGTTATGTTTGTATGTGTGTTATGTTTGATACCACCTGTGACAGCCCCACCTTGCCCAGAGGCGCACCAAAGGGTTTAGCGGACTGCCTGCCCAGCTCTCGCCAGGGCTCGATGCACGCACTCACGTGAAAATCCAAACGTACTTAACTTAAAATAAAATAACATGAAGTGAAATGGAATAAAATAAAACAAACTCTTATTATTTAACTTAAAGATACAAGTCATAGCAAAAAGTTACAAGTCATAATTTACATAATTTTTCACAATAATAGCCTAACACAGTGCGACTATTACAACAACTAAAACACTTATAATAACCCAAAAAACCAGTTGGTCCCGCTTAATTTTTCAGGTAACCTGAGTAAAGGAAAACAAATAAAATGGAATGAGCTATAATAGCCCAGTGAATGTCCAATTCATGCAATCATACCAAGCACTCATGATTTCGGGTCATTAAAATAATCAATAAATTAAATAAACAATATATGAGCAATTTAATTTACATGTAGTCACTGGCGGATACAGGGCTCAACTACGGAAGCAAGCTTAACCGTAGAGGAGCAGGTACTGATCATGTAGCCACGATATTTGGACCGAGATAATAGCTCAGGTCTTTATCAAGGAACATATCAGTTTTATCAATCACAAGCCCTAACCGCCAATCACCTTATAACCTCCGTACAAGCTACCACATCCGGGGGAGAAAAAAATCTCAACCCTGGAGGGCCAACACACAATCAAGAAAGTTCATTCCGGAGTTGGCCTCTTTGAGGATTCACAACTCAAAAGGAAAGAACATCACACCCTAAAACACCCAGCACCTTATGTCCTCCCACTTGCAGCCCGGTTGACTAACCGTGAAATAACAGTGACGTTAGTCACGGTAGTCTCACACACACAAATAACATTTTAAATAATAAAAGCGTGTAACACATTGTGGAATAGATGCGATAAAGTACACATCTTTCCTCAAATAACACAGGTACTCACATAATAATTGCAAGTTAAGCATAATAGTCACCAAATAAAATTATCACATTCCATGCATCATGCACACATAAAGACACTCACCTGGTGCCTAAGAAAATATCTCGTAGAAAGGTCGGGTCTCACTATCGGGTCCTGCAAATTGAAAGAAATAATCTAATGAAAAACCCAATTTATACCCTAATTAACCTAGTAAGAAAATTCAAGAAATACCCCATTAAATTCTAGTTTTTTTTTCTAGGGTTTAGGGTTTAGGGTTTATTCTAGGGTTTCTAGGGTTTTTCTAGGGTTTTCTAACAAAAATTGGGCATTATTTCCCCTAAATTTCGGCCCTTCCAATCTTGTTTTTCATCAAGATTTCAATCATCAAACCCATAATTCAACAAGTTCTACAACTTCTTAGTTCAATCCAAACTCAAATTCAATCAAAATCTCACTAAATCTCAAGGATTAAGCTCCAAGAACTTTCACCCAAACAACATGTTCTTCATGAAATTTCAAGGTTCCAAGGCCACATACTAGTCTATTTAACCATAAGAACACTTTATCTAACAAGTATATATCAAGTTCTAACTAATTTCTTCAAGTAGTATTAACAAGAAAATTGGTATTAAACTTGAATAAAAGCTAATTAAAACATGAAATTAATAAGGTAAGTTCATGGTAAATACCTTAGATATGCTTAGAACTTTGATTAGAAAAGATAGAAGTCCACTTCCTATGGTTGATTTGTGTCAACTTTGAGAGATGAAAGTTCAAGAAGTTGAGAGCAAAAATGAGGGAAGAAGAAGAGAAAGCATGGCCGGCCAAGGTGAGAAGAAAAAGAGAAAGAAATAGTCTAGGAAAAATGGAAAAGAATTGAAGAAAAGGTGAGAAAATAATTAGCCAATAAAATCATTACAAGAATAAAGTAAAAAGAGAGCATTTAATGCAAGTTTAGCAACTTGGTTTAATTTAATTGGTTAAAATTATCAACTCTTGTCATTTAATATAAACAATAAAGAAACATAAATTATTAAAACACAAATAGGGTAAATTAGGGAGAGAGAACCGGCCACATGAAGAAAGAAAGAAAAGAAGAATTTCGGCCTAAAGAAAAGAAAAGAAAAGAGAGAGAATTTCGGCCAAGAAAGAAAGAAAAGAGAGAGAAAAATTTCGGCCAAGGGAAAAAGAAAATAAGGTAAGAAAATAAGTGAAACTTTTGAATAAAATTGAGCAAAATTTCAAGTAGTCAAAAGACTAGAAAATAGTGAAATGAACTAGTAAAAATTTAAACACTACTATAAGTTAAATGGTCAAGAAAAATTATTCTAACTTTAGTACTTAAGTGTTCTTGCTTAGAATGAAAATCTTAACTAATTAACTTAATTAACTCAAGAAATCTCCCAACTAATAATTCTAAGATTAGCACTTAACCCTAAATAAAAAAAAATGCTTCTTATATGTGCATTTTCTAGGGTGTTACATCCTCCCCCCCTTAAAAGAATTTCGTCCTCGAAATTCTACCTGGATTTTCGAAGAGCTTGGGATAATTTCTCCGCATTTCTTCTTCTGTCTCCCACGTGGCTTCCTCTAGGTCATGATGCTTCCACAGGATCTTGACAAGGGGGATTTGTTTATTTCTCAGTTCCTTTACTTTACGGTCCAGGATTTGAACTGGTTGCTCTTCATATGCCAAAGTTTCGTCAAGCTCAATTTCGTCAGGTTGAAGCACGTGCCTTGGATCCGGATGATATTTTTTCAAAACCGACACATGGAAGACATTATGCATTTTTGATAATTTTGAAGGCAAGTCCAATTGATAAGCAACCTTCCCGATACGCTTAACGATTTTGAATGGTCCCATGTATCTTGGTTGCAGTTTCTTCTTTTTCCCAAACTGGATGCCACCTTTAAATGAAGAAATCTTGAGAAATACTTCATCTCCAACTTCGAACTCCAGTTCTTTCCTTCGAGTATCGGCATAACTTTTCTGTCGACTTTGAGCAGTTTGAAGTCGTTGTTGTATCAACTTGACTTTCTCATAAGCCTCTTCTATCCAGGGTACTTTTTCCGGACCTAACACTTTCCGCTCACCTACTTCATCCCAATAGCCAGGCGTTCTGCATCTTCTCCCGTACAGTGCTTCAAATGGAGCCATCTGGATCGAGGATTGGTAGCTATTGTTGTAAGCAAACTCAATTAAGGTCACATGGTGATCCCAGTTGCTACCAAAATCCATCACACTCGCTCGCAGCATATCTTCTAAAATCTGGATTACCCGTTCGGATTGACCATCGGTCTGGGGATGGTAAGCCGTGCTAAAGTTCAACTTCGTTCCCAAAGCTTCGTGCATCTGTCCCCACAGTCGGGAAGTAAATCGAGGATCTCGGTCTGAAACAATACTAACTGGGATCCCATGAAGTCTCACTACTTCATCAATGAACATACGAGCAAGTTTTTCTAACGGGTAGGTCATGTTCATAGGCAGAAAATGAGCAGATTTGGTCAAGCGATCGACAATTACCCAAATTGCGTCATGTCCCCTCTGAGTTCTTGGTAACCCTGACACGAAATCCATGGTGATGTTTTCCCATTTCCACTCTGGAATCTCCAAAGGTTGTAGTAACCCTGACGGTCTTTGATGTTCAGCTTTTACCTGCTGACACGTAGGGCAAATCTGCACGTACTCTGCTATTTCTCTTTTCATATTGTCCCAGCAATATAGTTTCTTCAGATCTTGGTACATTTTTGTACTCCCCGGGTGTACAGTGTACTTGGACCGATGGGCTTCATCCATGATCACTCTCTTCAACTCTTCGTCTCTTGGGATGAAGATACGGTTTCGGAATCTTAACAGTCCCTCGGGACCCACACTATACTCAGGTATGGTCTCCGCTTTGGCTTTCTCTATCCGCCTCTGTAATGTGAGATCCTTGCCTTGAGCTTCTTGAATTCGTTTCAACAATTCAGATCGGGCATTTACATTTCCACAAATGACTTTAGAGCCAGCTATTCTTGGACTGCTCTCACTTAATCGCTCCAATAAATCCCATTCATGAACGGCCAAACTAGCCATTTGCACCTTCCTACTTAAAGCGTCTGCAACAACGTTAGCTTTACCCGGGTGATAATTAATAGTACAGTCGTAATCCTCCAATAACTCCACCCACCTACGTTGTCGTAAATTTAGCTCTTTCTGAGAAAATAAATATTTCAAACTCTTGTGATCGGTATACACCTCAAAGGTGACCCCATACAAATAATGCCTCCATTTCTTGAGTGCGAAAACCACAGCAGCTAACTCTAGGTCATGTGTGGGATAATTCCTCTCATGAGGTTTTAACTTACGGGAAGCATAGGCCACCACTTGTTTCCCTTGCATCAACACACCTCCTAAGCCTTCCCGTGAAGCATCAGTGTACACCCTGAAGGTCTCTTTTCCATTGGGCAATGCTAGCACTGGGGCAGATGTCAGTCGCTTCTTAAGCTCAATGAAACTTTGCTCACACCGTCCATCCCAAATGAACTTAACGTTTTTCTGAGTCAAAGCAGTGAGTGGTGTGGCTATCTTTGAAAAATCTTTAATGAATCGCCGATAATAGCCAGCTAAACCCAAGAAACTACGAACTTCGGTGGGATTCTCGGGTTGTTTCCAACTAACCACGGCTTCTACTTTGGATGGATCTACTGCTAAACCTTCTCCCGAAATAACATGACCCAAGAATGACACTTGGTCCTTCCAAAATTCGCACTTACTAAACTTGGCATACAGCTTATTATCCCGCAAGGTTTGTAGTACTACCCTCAAGTGTTGCTCATGCTCTCCCCGAGACCTTGAAAAGATCAAAATATCATCAATAAAGACCACTACAAACTGGTCTAAGTAGGGTCTGAAAACCCGGTGCATTAAATCCATAAAAGCCGCTGGGGCATTCGTTAACCCAAATGGCATCACTACAAATTCATAATGCCCATATCGAGAGTTAAATGCAGTTTTAGGCACATCTTCCTCTTTAATCTTCAATTGATAATATCCTTGCCGAAGGTCTATCTTAGAAAAGATCACCGCTCCCTCCAGTTGATCAAACAGTTCGTCAATTTGAGGTAAAGGATACTTATTCTTTATAGTAACACTATTTAACCCTCGATAATCAATGCAAAGCCTAAGAGTACCATCCTTCTTCCTTACAAATAATACTGGGGCTCCCCATGGTGATACACTCGGCCTGACAAATCCTCTTTCCAACAAATCCTGGAGTTGAACCTTAAGTTCTTTAAGTTCGGCTGGGGACATGCGGTAGGGAGTTCTAGATAGTGGCGATACCCCTGGTACCAATTCTATTTTGAATTCCACTTCTCTCTCCGGAGGTAGAGAGCTTAATTCTTCGGGAAAAACATCGGGAAATTCTTTTACCACCGGCACATCCTCAAGTCTTACTTTATCCTCAGGTGTATTAATTAAATAAGCAAGGAATCCGACTGCCCCTCGAAACATTAATTTCCTAGCTTGCATGGCCGAAAGAAGATTTGAGGAAGCTAGGGTTTTATTAACATCCAATCTTAAAATAGGTTCCCCCGGTATGCTAAAATCCACCACTTTCGTCCCACAATTCAGTTGAGCACTATACCGGGTCAAACAATCCATGCCTAATATTACATCATAACCCCGAATAGGTAAAGCTATGAGATCTGTTAACAATTTCCTTTCTCCTATCCGAAGTTCACAATCTTGATAAACAAGATTAGTTATCAGACAATGGTCCCCAGTCGGAGTCCTTACTTCCAATTCATAAGATAACTTAACAGGTTGAATCTCTAAAGCAGTCATAAATTGAGAATTCACAAAGGAATGAGTGGATCCAGGGTCTACTAGTAATTTAGCCAGACGATGAAAAACAAGAATCATACCTTCAATTACCGCCGGCGATTCCCGGGCATCCTGCTTATCAAGGGCATACACACGAGCCGGCACTTTTCGTTTATTCCCGCTCTCCCTAGCTTGCTGGATCTCCTTGGGTCCAGATTGAGCGGTGCTCGGTCCACTGGTGGTCTGTCTGGGACATTGATTTATTCGGTGCTCGCCACTGCCGCAAAGCAAACATTTTCGATTCTTTCTCCAGCAATTTTCTTCAGTGTGGTTACCCTTACCACAATATCCGCAAGCACCAAGAGCAGCTGATGACTGTTTTTCCTTTTGAGTATCTTCTTTTTGTTCACTTCTCGGAGGAGCCCTTCCCACCAAAGCACCTCTGGATCTACCAAACTGGGCACCTTGCCCAATTCTCATTCCGCCCGTTCCCCGTCCCATCTTAGGGGCTGGAGAGCTTCCAGTTGAAGGTCGAGCATCACTGGTATTTCCCCGTTTTCTTGCCTTTACCGTGCGGACTAGGGACTTGGTTTCCTCCACCTGCTGCGCTTTTTCCACTGCAGCTTCGTACGTTTCAATGGTGGCGGCGGCGAGGGCGTCTTGGATCTCCAAATTCAAACCCTGGATAAACCTCCTCTTCCTTCGTCGCTCAGTGGCTACGAGTTCTGGAGCATAACGGGACAGTTTAGTAAACTGAGCCTCATACTCAGCTACAGACATCAATCCTTGTCTTAGTTTCAAAAATTCATCTTCCCGCTTTTCTTGCACTCGCACGGGAATATATTTCTCTTTAAACTCCTTGGTAAAGTTGCTCCACGTCCTTGGTGTCTGATGTCTCTCCCACTTGGCGTTGATCAAATTCCACCAAGGGGTGGCAGCACCCTCCAATTGGAACACGGCGAATGTCACTTGCCGCTCGTCTGTATACTTCAAAGCAGTGAAAATTTTCTCAATGTCCTCTAACCATTTTTCAGCAATTTCTGGTTTTGGACTGCCATTAAACTTAGGGGGGTTAAATTTCTGGAATCGTTCCAAGGCTACATCTTCCCCTACAACCGGATTTCTATGAGATCCACCAATTTCCACTGCCGGGTTCTGCCGAGTTCCCAATTGAGTTAGAACATCGGTCATTCGATTTAAAATGGCAACCATGGGATCCGCTCCCGGAGGTGGATTTATGCTAGAGGTAGCCTCTGCATCCCGGTCTTGACGACGGGGACGTCCTCTCCCGCGACCACGTCCACTCATAATTTAATATACTATAATAACATGAATAAATTTATTTTAATAACTACATGATGAATGTCAAGATACAATATAAAATGCACAAAGTCGTGATTAACAAAGAAGCCAAATTTCATGCCAAAAGATCACACATATTTATACAAGTAGTTCAATTTACACATCTCAAAAGTCAGATACAAAACAGGTCATACATATAAACATAACAAAACTAACATAAGCTTTAGTACATAACTCCATCCAAAGGTCCAATCTAAAACCTAACCCAACCGGACCGATCCAGCCGAGCTCACATCCATGTCTCGCTCACCCCCAGGAGCACCCTCGGCCCCAGGAGGTGGAGGCACTGCCTGTACCTGGTCCCTAGGTGCGGAAGCCACATCGCGCACCTCATCCAGTACATGGCCTACCAATAGACCACTCTCATCCACGAGTCGTCCCGCGTGATCCCGGACGTGCTGTACTACACGTGAGAGACGACCGTGCAGCTCCTGGAACTGCACCCGGTAAGCATCCGTCCTCTGCTGCTCTTCTCGAACAGCAGCATCTAGGTCCCGTATCCTCTGAGCCTGAGCCCTAATAGTCTCTCTCAGCTCGTGAACACGAGCTCGGGAAGTATCCCTGTCGCTCTCTACTCGCCTACTATCCTCTATCAAAGAAAGCACAACATAGTCGGGGTATGAATAGGTCCTCCAACATCCGCAAGCAGGTCGGACTCGTCGGGCAGGTGAAAAGGTGCGGTAAGGGTGCCCCGGTCCCTCGCGAAAACGGACAATGGGTCTCCGGCGATGCTCACGCTGCACCGGCGCTGCAACCGATGGCGATGGTGCCTCAATCCTATCACTCTCTGACATACCTACAGGTTTAAATAATAAATTAATTAGGTCTATCCCACAAATACTTAATAATAAATAATACTTAAATATCACACTCAAATATCAAGCTTAAAAGTAATCTAAACACAACCTCAAGCATATACACAATAGTGTCTAGGTGCGGAAATTCGGATCTTATCTCTCACACTCAGGTTGATCAGGCCCAAGCGTAACCGACTCAACCCAAATTTCCTACCCGACACCCCCATACAAGACTAGCACTAAAGACAGGATTCAAGCCTAAGCTCTGATACCACCTGTGACAGCCCCACCTTGCCCAGAGGCGCACCAAAGGGCTTAGCGGACTGCCTGCCTAGCTCTCGCCAGGGCTCGATGCACGCACTCACGTGAAAATCCAAACGTACTTAACTTAAAATAAAATAACATGAAGTGAAATGGAATAAAATAAAACAAACTCTTATTATTTAACTTAAAGATACAAGTCATAGCAAAAAGTTACAAGTCATAATTTACATAATTTTTCACAATAATAGCCTAACACAGTGCGACTATTACAACAACTAAAACACTTATAATAACCCAAAAAACCAGTTGGTCTCGCTCAATTTTTCAGGTACCCTGAGTAAGAGGAAAACAAATAAAATGGAATGAGCTATAATAGCCCAGTGAATGTCCAATTCATGCAATCATACCAAGCACTCATGATTTCGGGTCATTAAAATAATCAATAAATTAAATAAACAATATATGAGCAATTTAATTTACATGTAGTCACTGGCGGATACAGGGCTCAACTACGGAAGCAAGCTTAACCGTAGAGGAGCAGGTACTGATCATGTAGCCACGATATTTGGACCGAGATAATAGCTCAGGTCTTTATCAAGGAACATATCAGTTTTATCAATCACAAGCCCTAACCGCCAATCACCTTATAACCTCCGTACAAGCTACCACATCCGGGGGAGAAAAAAATCTCAACCCTGGAGGGCCAACACACAATCAAGAAAGTTCATTCCGGAGTTGGCCTCTTTGAGGATTCACAACTCAAAAGGAAAGAACATCACACCCTAAAACACCCAGCACCTTATGTCCTCCCACTTGCAGCCCGGTTGACTAACCGTGAAATAACAGTGACGTTAGTCACGGTAGTCTCACACACACAAATAACATTTTAAATAATAAAAGCGTGTAACACATTGTGGAATAGATGCGATAAAGTACACATCTTTCCTCAAATAACACAGGTACTCACATAATAATTGCAAGTTAAGCATAATAGTCACCAAATAAAATTATCACATTCCATGCATCATGCACACATAAAGACACTCACCTGGTGCCTAAGAAAATATCTCGTAGAAAGGTCGGGTCTCACTATCGGGTCCTGCAAATTGAAAGAAATAATCTAATGAAAAACCCAATTTATACCCTAATTAACCTAGTAAGAAAATTCAAGAAATACCCCATTAAATTCTAGTTTTTTTTTCTAGGGTTTAGGGTTTAGGGTTTAGGGTTTATTCTAGGGTTTTCTAGGGTTTTTTTTCTAGGGTTTTCTAACAAAAATTGGGCATTATTTCCCCTAAATTTCGGCCTTTCCAATCTTGTTTTTCATCAAGATTTCAATCATCAAACCCATAATTCAACAAGTTCTACAACTTCTTAGTTCAATCCAAACTCAAATTCAATCAAAATCTCACTAAATCTCAAGGATTAAGCTCCAAGAACTTTCACCCAAACAACATGTTCTTCATGAAATTTCAAGGTTCCAAGGCCACATACTAGTCTATTTAACCATAAGAACACTTTATCTAACAAGTATATATCAAGTTCTAACTAATTTCTTCAAGTAGTATTAACAAGAAAATTGGTATTAAACTTGCATAAAAGCTAATTAAAACATGAAATTAATAAGGTAAGTTCATGGTAAATACCTTAGATATGCTTAGAACTTTGATTAGAAAAGATAGAAGTCCACTTCCTATGGTTGATTTGTGTCAATTTGAGAGATGAAAGTTCAAGAAGTTGAGAGCAAAAATGAGGGAAGAAGAAGAGAAAGCATGGCCGGCCAAGGTGAGAAGAAAAAGAGAAAGAAATAGTCTAGGAAAAATGGAAAAGAATTGAAGAAAAGGTGAGAAAATAATTAGCCAATAAAATCATTACAAGAATAAAGTAAAAAGAGAGCATTTAATGCAAGTTTAGCAACTTGGTTTAATTTAATTGGTTAAAATTATCAACTCTTAGTCATTTAATATAAACAATAAAGAAACATAAATTATTAAAACACAAATAGGGTAAATTAGGGAGAGAGAACCGGCCACATGAAGAAAGAAAGAAAAGAAGAATTTCGGCCTAAAGAAAAGAAAAGAAAAGAGAGAGAATTTCGGCCAAGAAAGAAAGAAAAGAGAGAGAAAAATTTCGGCCAAGGGAAAAAGAAAATAAGGTAAGAAAATAAGTGAAACTTTTGAATAAAATTGAGCAAAATTTCAAGTAGTCAAAAGACTAGAAAATAGTGAAATGAACTAGTAAAAATTTAAACACTACTATAAGTTAAATGGTCAAGAAAAATTATTCTAACTTTAGTACTTAAGTGTTCTTGCTTAGAATGAAAATCTTAACTAATTAACTTAATTAACTCAAGAAATCTCCCAACTAATAATTCTAAGATTAGCACTTAACCCTAAATAAAAAAAAATGCTTCTTATATGTGCATTTTCTAGGGTGTTACATGTCCAACTTTTGAACCTATGTATATCATATTATATTTTATATGTGGAACTTTTGAAATGTGTAAATTGAATAACGTGTATATATATGTGATTTTATTTGCCATTGTAACACCCTGGAAAATGCCCTTACAAAAGACATTTTTTTCCTTATTTAGGGTTAAGTGTTAATTCTAGATTTAGTAGTTGGAAGATTTCTTGAGTTAATTAGGTTAATTAGTTAAGATTTTCATTTTAAGCAAGAACGCTTAAGTACTACATTTAGAATAATTTTACTTGACCATTTAATTTATATTAGAGTTTAAATTTTGCTTAATTTATTCTACTATTTTCTAGCCTTTTGACTACTTGAATTTTAGCTCAATTTTACTCAAAAATTTTACTTATTTTCTTGCTTTATTTTCTTTTCCCTTGGCTGAAATTTTTCTCTTTCTTTTCCTTTTCTCTTGGCCGAAAATTCTTTTCTTTTTCTTTCTTCTTTATGGCCGGATTTTCTTTTCCCATTTTTACTCTATTTTTGGTTTAATAATTTGTGTCTTATTATTGTTTATATTAAGTGATAAGAGTTAATAATTTCAACCAATCAAATTAAACCAAGTTAGCTACTAATGCATTAAAAGACTAAACCTAAATTTTACTCTTGTTATACTTTAATTGGTTGTCATTTTACCTACCTTTTTCTTTGTTTCTTTTCTATTTTTCTAGCCTATTTCTTTCTCTTTTTCTCTTCCCTTGGCCGGCCATCACCTTTCTCCCTCTTCCCTCATTTTTTTTTGCTCTCAACTCCTTGAACTTTCATCTCTCAAGTTGGAAGAAATCCACCATAGGAAGTGGGCTTCTACCTTTTCTAAGCAAAGTTCTAAGCATATCTAAGGTATTTACCATGAACTTATCTTATTAATTTCATGTTTTAATTAGTTTTTATGCAAGTTTAAATCCAAGTTTCTTGTTAATACTACTTGAAGAAATTAGTTAGAACTTGATATATACTTGTTAGATAAAGTGTTATTATGGTTAAATAGACTAGTATGTGGCCTTGGAACCTTGAAATTTCATGGAGAACATGTTGTTTGGGTGAAAGTTCTTGGAGCTTAATCCTTGAAAATTTATGTTTTATATGTGGTTTAGTTGAAGATTTAAGTTGGAACTCAAGAACACTTAAAACAGTCATGCTGGACCAGTTTTAGTAAAACTTTCATAACTTGATGTAGATAGCTTGGATTCGAATGATTCTTGTTGTTTTAGAAACTAGATTCATAGGGCTTTCAAACGGTATAAAGCTTGCATGGTGGTTCATTGTGTATTAACCGCAGAAAGCTTGCAAAGTTGGCTGAAAATTCGGTTCTGCGTAAACAGTTTTGATGAAGAGCCAACTTGGGGGCTGATTTTGAACCTGTTCTAGTTGGAATTTTAAGTGATGATCTTCACGAAAGTTGTAGCCTTATAAACGTACTTTCAAACCATGTAACCACAATTCTCTGTCTCTTGGTAGATTGACCCCAGAAATAGCATGAACTTGGCCGAAAACCAACCCTGTGCAGATTTGGGTTGATGAAACACTAGGTTGTGGACCAATTTTGGAATGATTTTTGTTAGAATTTGACATAATGCTCTTCATGAAAGTTTTAGCCCTTAGAATATAGTTTCTATCCATATAATCACTTTTCTCATACGACATATCAATTGGAAGTTATGTTCTATTGAATATCCCTAGTTGGTAAACTTGAAATAGCATGATTTAGGCTTGATAGGGTTAAAGAACTTGGAGTAGTTTATGTGTTTTTGTGATGAATTGGAGTGAAATTGAAGTGAGTTTGATGTGAAATTTGGTAGAACTATGTGAGATTGGGCTGGTTTGGTTGTTTTCTTTGCAGGGAAAATTTTTGGTTTGGTCCGATTATAGAGGAAATGCTGCCGAAATTTCGGTAAAACCTAGGAAATAAAAATAATTAGGCTATGATTTAAGGCTTTATAAGCTGTAATTTAGTGATTTAAGTGTACAGAAATTTTCGTAGATTAGCTATTAGTGAATTAAATCTTTCCGAGCAAAACCCTAGAAAGTTGGAAAACCCTAATTTCGAAAACCCTAAACCCTAGGGTAAAACCCTAAGCTCCAAAACCCTAGAAATTAAACCCTAGAAAGACTTGGGGTATTTCTTGAATTTCCTTATGAAATTTCTTAGATTTTAGTCAGGATTTTTATACAATTATTTCTCGTGAATTTCAGGATCCAGAAGTGAGTCACAGCCTTATCGTGAAATCTTTTCTTAGGCATCAGGTGAGTGTCTTTATGTGTGCATGATGCATGAAATGTGATATTTTATTTGATAAATATTATGCGAAAATTTCAATTGCTATGTGAATATCTGTGCTACTTGAGGAAAGGTGTGTACTTTATCACATCTATTCCGCAATGTGTTACTTGCTTCCATTGACCAATGTGTTATTTGTGTGTGCGTGAGACTACCGTGACTAACTTCACCGTTATTTCACGGATGGTCAACCCGGCTGCACGTGGGAGGACATAAGGTGTTGGGTGTTTTAGGGCTTGATGTTCTTTCCCTTTTGAGTTGTGAATCCTCAAAGAGGCCAACTCCGGATTGAACCTGTTTGCTTGTTGGCCCTCCAGGGTTGAGAATATCTCCCTGGATGTGGTAGCTTGTACGGAGGTTATAAGGTGATTGGCGGTTAGGGTTTGTGCTTGATAAAAACTGATATGTTCTTTGATAAAGACCTGAGCTATTATCTCGGTCCAACTATCGTGACTACATGATCAGTACATGCTCCTCTACGGTTAAGCTTGCTTCCGTAGTTGAGCCCTGTATCCGCCATTGACTACATGTTAATTAAATTGTTCATATATTGTTTATTTAATTTATCGATTATTTTAATTACCAAAATAATGAGTTCTTGATATGATTGCATGATTTGGACATTCACTGGGCTATTATAGCTCATTCCATTTTATTTGTTTTCCTTTACTCAGGTTACCTGAAAAATTAAAGCTGGACCAACTGGTTTTTTTTATCATCATAGATGTTTTAGTTATTGTAATAGCCAAACTGTATTAGGCTATCATTGTAAATACTATGTATATTTTGAGATGTAAACTTCTTGTGATACTTGTATTTTCGAATGAATTAAATGAATGTATTTCATCATGAATGTATTTTATTTTGAGTTAAGTATGCTTGGATGTTCTGAGTGAGTGCTTGATTTGAGTCTTGGCGAGAGCCAGGCAGGCAGTCCGCTAAGCCCTTTGGTGTGCCTCTGGGTAAGGTGGGGCTGTCACAATATCTCTCTATCTTTCTCTCTCTATCCTATCTCTGTTTTATATATACAACTAACTCCTAAAAAGAGAGGAATTGATTAGTCATAAGATACAGAGAAAAAGTGTGTCAGTGTGTACAACATACAAAGAGAGAAAACAAACAAAGAAAAGTAAAAGGAAAGACTAGCAACTTTCTTACTTTCACACACAGATAGTAGTTGGTAAATAATAAGTGGGAACGATACTAGACCTCGAGAACTTGGGTCAATTTCACCCGAGAGTTTAAGGAAAATATATCCCTGTACAAGTGCAAGAGAAGCGAGAGGATGAATTTTTGAAGTTAAGACAAGGATTGATGAGTGTTGCAAAGTATGAAGCCTAATTTACAAAAATTTATCGATATGCTCCTGAGTTGGTAGCTACAGAATGATGAAGGAAAAAGGCAGTTTATTCAAGGTTTAAATTTGGAGATTCAGGAGGCCCTTGCCGCCGCTACTATGGAGACGTATGAAGTCGCGATAGAGAAAGTACAGCAGGGTGGCCAGCTGATAGGTACCCTGTGATGTGACCCTGAGAGCTGTCACAGGTAGAGGAGACTAAATCTTTGATTCGGACCTTTCAAGCAAGGAAACGTAGAAGTACTAGTGATTCTCGACTATTCGAAAATCCATGTAGAATTTCGAGGACGAAATTCTTTTAAGGGGGGGAGGATGTAACACCCTAGAAATTCATGCCAAAACCATTTATTTTGTATTATGTTCATTAGAAAAAAAAAAAAGAGAGGGCCGAAATTAGTGAGAAGAAATAAGGAATTGATTTTCTATTTTACTAGCATGTTGTACCATTGCTTTTAGGAATTGTACCTAGCATCTCTTGCAAGATATAATTGTAGGATAAATCACAAAAATCTCTTCTAATGACCCTTAGCCAAGTGTAGTCTTCCATGGTTAAGAAAGTCAAGATCACTTTGGTTTTGTCTTGCTTTGATTGGACCACCATTTTTCCAATTTTTCTTCAATTCTTTTCCATATTACTTAGCCATTTTTTTTCTCTTTTCCTCTTCATCTTGGCCGGCCCCTATTTTCTCTTTTTCCTCTCTTTTGCTTTCATTTTCTTGAAGTATTTCTCTCCAATTTGATCCTATTTCTTCCATAGAAAGTGAGTTAATCTTCATCCTAAGCAAAGATCTTGCCTTATTAAAGGTATTAACCAAGAACTTCTCTTATTATTTCAAGCATAATTTGTAGTTTTTATAGCTTTTACCCATATCTTTAAAGTTAAGTATGATTTATTTTAGCCATGAAATATGAAGTTTTATTCCATGAATATGAGGTTTATGGACTTGTATGACTTGTAGATAGTGATTTAAACTTGAAATGACATGATTTAAGTTTGATTTGGTTGAAGAACCTTGGAGTAGTTTAGGTGTTTTTGTGATAAATTTGAGTGAAATTAAAGTGAGTTTGATGTGAAATTGGTAGAACTACTTGAACAGTCATGCTGGACCAGTTTTAGTAAAACTTTCATAACTTGGTGTAGATAACTTGGATTCGAATAATTCTTGTTGTTTTAGAAACTAGATTCATAGGGATTTAAAACGGTATAAGGCTTGCATGGTGGTTCATTGTGTATTAACCGCAGAAAGCTTGCAAAGTTGGCTGAAAATTTGATTCTGCGTAAAACAGTTTTTATGATGAGCCAAATTGAGGGCTGATTTTGAACCTGTTCTAGTTGGAATTTGGATTGATGATCTTCACAAAAGTTGTAGCCCTATAAACGTACTTTCAAACCATGTAATCACAATTCCCTAGTTCTTAGTGGATTGACCCCAGTAATGGCACGAAGTTGGCTGAAAACCAACCCTGTGCAGATTTGGGTGATGATTCTTGGAGTAGGGATTTTGAATTTGAGTGGAATCTTGATTGAATTTGGGTTTAAATTGAATATAAAAGTTGTAGAACTTGTTGAATTGGGTTGGATTGTTGGATTTTCTTGCAGGGAAAATTTTTGGGTTAGTCCGATTATAGGGGAAATGCTGCCGAAATTTCGGTAAAACCTAGGAAATAAAAGTAATTAGGCTATGATTTAAGACTTTATAAGCTGTAATTTAGTGATTTAAGCGTGCAGAAATTTTTGTAGATTAGCTATTAGTGAGTTAAACCTTTCCGAGCGAAACCCTAAAAGTTAGAAAACCCTAATTTTGAAAACCCTAAACCCTAGGGTAAAACCCTAAGCTCCAAAACCCTAGAAATTAAACCCTAGAAAGACTTGGGGTATTTCTTGAATTTCCTTATGAAAGTTCTTAGATTTTATTCAGGATTTTTATACTATTATTTCTTTTGAATTTCAGGATCCGAAAGTGAGACCCGATCGTATTACGAAATATTTTCTTAGGCTTCAGGTGAGTGTTCTTATGTGTGTATGATGCATGAAATGCCATGTACTACTTGACATCATTATTTTGATGCATAAAATGATACGATATACTTGACATGATTATCTAGTGATATGTGTTACTTGAGGAAAGATGTGTACTTTATCGCATCTATTCCGCAATGTGTTATATGCTTTCACTATTATATGTGTTATTTGTGATTGAGACTTCCGTGACTAACTTCACCGTTACTTCACGGTTGGTCAACCCTATCATGAGTTGGAGGTTATAAGGTGCTGGGTGTTTTAGGGCGTGTTGTTCTTTCCCAAAATGAGTTGAATTCCTCTAAGAGGCCAACTCCGGATTGAACTATCTTGCTTGTTGGCCCTTCCAAGGTTGAAATTTCTTCCTGGAGGTGGTAGCTTGTTTGGAGGTTATAAGGTGAATGGTGGCTAGGGTCTTGCTTGTTTATACTGGAATGTTCCTTGGCAAAGACCTGAGCTATTATCTCGGTCTGAACGTCTTGGTTACATGATCAGTGCTTGCTCCTTCTGCGGTTAAGCTTGCTTCCGTAGTTGAGCCTCGTATCCGCCATTGACTACTTGTTACTTAAATTGTTCACAAATTGTTTATTTACTCGTTAAATATTTTATTGAACAAAATCACATTTTACTGGTATGGTTGCATGACTTGAGCACTCACTGGGCTATTATAGCTCATCCCGTTCATTTGTTTTCCTTAACCAGGTTTCCCAAAAATACTAAAGCTGGAAAAGCTGAGTTTGGACAGTGTACATGTTTTGTTTTGTATATTTTAATAGCCACTTGTTTAGGCTATTCTTGCACATACTGTGTAAATTTTAGTGTGTAAAACATTTTGTAATATTTGTACTTCAAATGAATTTTATGAATATATTTCTTTACGAATGTGTTTTATTTTGCATTAATTATGTGTATGTATTGAGCGAGTGCGTGATTTGAGTCCTGGCGAGAGCCAGGCAGGCAGTCCGCTAAGCCCTTTGGTGCGCCTCTGGGTAAGGTGGGGCTGTCACATGGGGGCTGCGGTGGTGCTGTGGTTGCGATTTTTGCAGGTTCGGGGTTGATTGGCTGCAACTTTTTAGCTTGTTTGGGCTTCAATAGAGCTGTTTTGGTTGGATTTTAGGTAATTAATTGCTGCTATCTATGGGTGTCAATGATGGGGCTGATGGTTGATGGTAAGGGGTTGTTCTTGAGTTGTTTTATGGCTGTAATTTGTGGGTTATTTTTGGTGAATTGTGGCTGACTAAGTGGCTGTATAAGCAAGTTTATGGGATTAATATCGCAGCGAATTAGGTGCGGTTTGGCAATGTTTTTGGGCTGCAATTTGGATGAATTTTTTTAGCAATTGTGGTGCTGTTTTGTAATGTTTTTGGGCTACAATTGGGACTGATTTTGGCTAAATTTGAGGCTGCAATTGGTAGGGTAAATGGAATGGAAATGGAGATGGTCAATTGAATCTATTATAGGTTGTGGGCAAGTGTGATTTGGAGCTCCGGTTGTGGCGTTGGTGATGAAATTTCGATGGTTTGTTGTTTGAGTTTAACAGGCGGGTGAAACTGGTGGTTAAATAGAGGTAGACAATGGTGAATGGCTTCAATTGTCCTGTAATTGGTGATAGTTTCAGGTTGTTTGGGTGGTGGAAGTGTGGTTCTGAAGGTCTGTCAATGGTGATTTTATGGCTTGGGATTGCTGTGGAAGAAGGAAACAGGGGATGTGGAAGGTTGAAGAAGGAAACTAAAATCTTTTTCCAGAAAAAGGAAGAAAAGTAAACAGAACAAAATAGACGGTGGAAATAGAACATAAAGAAGGAAACTCAAATCTTTTTCTAGAAAAAGGAAGAAAAGTAAACAAAACAAAACCCTAAAATCTTCAATAAATAATAAAAATTCTGTCCAAAAAATCTTAATAAGAACGAAATTATACCCTGGATTAGGGAGGTGTCTTATAGCTTTGACAAATTTCAGCTTGTGGGCATGAACAGTAACACCTTGAGGAAGAGAACGGCTGAATGTGTGTTTTTGTGGTGTTTTGGTGTGTGTGTTTTTTTTGTGAATAAGTGTGTGTGTTTGATCTTTTAAAACATAAAGTAAAAGTGTTTCTAGGGTTTTCTCCTTTTTTTTTTCTTCTTTTTGATGATACAAAGGGGGTATTTATAGCTCATTTGTCTTGTTGGCCAAGAATGCTATAAAATAACGGAAATGCTACCGGTATTAAAAAATACTAATTTTATTGAAAAAAATATTTTTTTAACCCTGAAATTAAAAATTAATACAAAGAACCTGACAAAAATCTCTAAATTTTCAAAAAGAATTCACAATAGATTTCAAAATAAAAATTAGAGCTCAAAACTGATATAAACGCGCTCGGGGGGTAAAATGACAATTTTGTCCCTAGACAACGAAAATACACAAAAAAAATAGCTATTAACCTCAGGAAATTATCAAAAATTACAAATAAGCTTAAAACACCAAAAAATGCATTTTTGACTTAAAATTTGTGAAAAATGAATTTAATTTGTAAAATGACGATTTTGCCCTTGGGCAGTGAGAATTTGCAGAAAAATAGCTATTGACCTCAAAAAATTACCAAAAATAAAAATAAGTTTAAAACACTTGAAAATGCATTTTTTACTCAAAATTGATGAAAAATAAATTTAATTTGTAAAATGACGATTTTGCCCTTGGGCAATGAAAATTTGCAGAAAAATAGCTATTGATCTCAAAAAATTAAGAAAATTCAGAAACATGCCTCAAGAATTTGAAAAATGAATTTGGAACTTAAAATGAGCTAAAATGGTATTCGCGAGACGAAATTACCATTTTGCCTTTATTTTGGTAAAAATATAAAAAATACTAATTAAATCTGGAAAAATCATAAGAAATTAATAAATTCATATAAAAGTAAAAATATGAATTTAAAACCCCCAAAAATTGTTAGAAAAATATTTACAGATAAAATTACTATTTTGCCCACCGAGATTATTAAAAATTTAAAATTTGTCCTAAAAAGTGCAAACATGCCCCCCGGTGTTTGAAAATAAATGGTGTGTCAAAATTTGGTGTCTACAATAAGACACAAATTATTAAAGCAAAAGGAGAGTAAAATAGGGAGAGAGAATTCGGCCATAAGGAGAAAGAAAAAGAAAAAGAATTTCGGCCAAAAAAAGAAAAGAGAAGAGAAAAGAATTTTCGGCCAAGAGAAAAATTTCAGCCAAGGGAAAAGAAAATAAAGCAAGAAAAGAAGTGAAATTTTTTAGTAAAATTGAGCTAAAATTCAAGTAGTCAAAAGACTAGAAAATAGTAAAATGAGCTAATCAAAATTTAAACACTAATATAAATTAAATGGCAAGTAAAATTATTCTAACTTTAGTACTTAGGTGTTCTTGCTTAATAATGAAAATCTTAGCTAATTAACCTAATTAACTCAAGAAATCTTCCAACTAATAAATCAAGGATTAACACTTAACCCTAAATAAGAAAAATGTCTCTTGTAAGTGCATTTTTGGGGTGTTACAACAGCGATCTCTAAATTTTGAAAAAGAATTCACAGTAGATTTCAAAAATAAAAACTAGAGCTCAAAACTGATAGAAACGTGCTCGGGGTGTAAAATGACGATTTTGCCCCTAGACAATAAAAATACACAAAAAAATAGCTATTAACTTCGAAAAATTACCAAAAATTAAAAATAAGTTTAAAACACTAAAAAATGCATTTTTGACTCAAAATTTGACAAAAAATGAATTTAAACTGCAAAAAGATGATTTTGCCCTCGGACAATGAAAATTCACAGAAAAATAGTTGTTGTCATCAAAAAATTATTGAAAATTACAAATAAGCTTAAAACACTAGACAATGCATTTTTTATTCAAAATTTGTGAAAAATGAATTTAATTTGTAACATAACGATTTTGCTATTGGGTAATGAAAATTCACAAAAAGAATGGTAATCATCTCTAAAAAAATAAAAAAAATTCAGAAACATGCTTAAAGAATTGTAAAAATGAATTTGGAACTAAAAATGAGCTAAAATGGTATTCGCGAGGTGAAATTACCATTTTGCCCTTATGTTGGTAAAAATATAAAGAATACCAATTAAATCTAGAAAAATCATAAGAAATTAACAAATTCACATAAAAGTAAAAATATGAATTTAAAACCTCAAAAAGCTGATAGAAAAATATTTATAGATAAAATTACTATTTTGCCCCCCAAATTATTGAAAAATTAAAATTTGTCCCAAAATGCAAACATGCCCTTCCAATGTTTGAAAATAAATGGAGTGTCAAAATTTGGTGTCTACAGTTTACCCCTCTTTGTCGGGAATCTCGTAGAGATTTCATACAAAGACGCAGACAACACCAAATTTTGACTTACCTAAAATGTAGAAACAAATAAGAATGTAAACTAAAATATCTAAACACGCATAGCATGAGAATATGGTAAGACGTAAACCAATGAACGGATGAATCATTAAAACATGTGACCGAGCTCTCAAAAAGCTGCCTACGTATCCCGGTGAAGGGAATCAGGTCGAACGTAGTTCAGATCAAGTGAATTGACGATGCGAAACACAATTGTCAAAAAGGTAACACAAAAATTCAAACTTGTGATCAAAACTTGTGAGCAAAACACAGAAAGAAGTACAATATATGAATCGCTAAACTAAAAAAAACTAAACCGAGTCCCGGATGCTGGACCAAATAAATGCAACTATTATGGGTCGCCAAAAATAAAATGTAAAGTCTGGATTGCTAGACAAAATGAACAGAAAGCGGTGGCCAGGCTGTTGGACAAAATAAATTCATAAACTAAATGCAGAAAGCGGTGCCCAGGCTGCTGGACAAAATAAATTCACAAACTGAATTGCAAAAAGGGGTGCCCAGGTTACTGGACAAAATAAATTTAGAAACTAAATGCAGAAAGCGATGCCCAGGCTGTTGGACAAAATAAATTCATAAACTAAATGCAGAAAGCGGTGCCCAGGCTGCTGGACAAAATAAATTCATAAACTAAATACCGAAAGCGGTGCCCAGGTTGCTGGACAGAATAAATTCATAAACTAAATACAGAAAGCGGTGCCCAAGCTGCTGGACAGAAGAAATTCACAAACTGAATGCAGAAAGCAGTGCCCAGGCTGTTGGACAGAATAAATTCATAAACTAAATGCAGAAAGCGGTGCCCAGGCTGCTGGACAAAATAAATTCAGAAACTAAATGTAGAAAGCGGTGCCCAGGCTGCTGGACAGAATAAATTCACAAACTGAATGCAGAAAGTGGTGCCCAGGCAATTGGACAAAATAAATTCACAAGCCAAATGCAGAAAGCGGTGCCCAGGCTGCTGGACATAATAAATTCATAAACTAAATGCAGAAAATAGTGCCCAGGCTGCTGGACAGAATAAATTCATAAGCTAAATGCAGAAAGCGGTGCCTTGGCTGCTGGACAAAATAAATTTATAAGTTAAATGCAAAAAGCGGTGCCCAGGCTGCTGGACAAAATAAATTCATAACTAAATGCAGAAAGCGGTGCCCAGGCTGCTGGACAAAATAAATTTATAAGTTAAATGCAGAAAGCGGTGCCCAGGATGCTGGACAAAATAAATTCATAACTAAATGCAGAAAGCGGTGCCCAGGCTGCTGGACAAAATAAATTCATAAGTTAAATGCAGAAAGCGGTGCCCAGGCTACTGAACAGAATAAATTCATAAACTAAATGCAGAAAGTGGTGCTCAGGCTGCTGGACAGAATAAATTCATAAACTAAATGCAGAAAGCGATGCCCAGACTGCTGGACAAAATAAATTCACAAACTGAATTGCAAAAAGCAGTGCCCAGGCTGCTAGACAAAATAAATTCATAAGCTAAATGCAGAAAGCGGTGTCCAGGCTGCTGGACAGAATAAATTCATAAACTAAATGCAGAAAGCGATGCCCAGGCTACTGGACAAAATAAATTCATAAACTAAATGCAGAAAGCAGTGCCCAGACTGCTGGACAAAATAAATTCACAAACTGAATTGTAAAAAGCGGTGCCCAGGCTGCTGGACAAAATAAATTCATAAGCTAAATACAGAAAGCGGTGTCCAGGCTGCTAAACAAAATAAATTCATAAACTAAATACAGAAAGCGGTGCCCAGGTTGCTGGACAAAATAAATTCGCAAACTGAATTGCAGAAAGCGATGCTTAGGCTGCTAGACAAAATAAATTCATAAGGTAAATGCAGAAAGCGGTGCCCAGGCTGCTGGACAAAATAAATTCATAAACTAAATGCAAAAAGAAAAACTCAACCAAAAAGCATTCAATTTTACTCTTTTTTTTTTTTTGAAACACCACTTAAAATAAAAATAAAATTTACCCCAATATCAATTTCTCACAAATTTAAAAATCACCCATTTCAATAATTTGGCTCTATATGAAAACATTAAAATCTTTTTGAAATCAATCTTTTTGAAAAGAGAAGCTTTGCCTCTGTATGAATTAAGTGAAATCATTTTGAAACTCACCTTTCCAAGATTGCCCCAGTATAAATCAGCTTTTCACAATATTTTACCCTAATCCCACAGCATAAAAAAAAATCTCAAAAGAATAAAAAATTTTTCTAAAAAATTTTGCCCCAGTGTTAATTTGAATGCAACCTTTAAATTGAACCGTGCTACTGACCAAACCGTCAGTAACTGAAGAGAATTATCCCAGTTTTCATCCTTGATGAAGGCCTCAAGTGGTAGTAGTGCACTCCTACCCGCAAAAGAAAACAAACAGCTATATTGCAATGTATTGCCACCACATGGCGGTCCCTTACTCCGCTAGCACGTATAAACATGAGAATTGCCATCTCTAAAAGCTGATACTGTCTCGTGTTTCACTTTCTATCAATTTTTTATTCCAATAGATCTTGGTTCATGGTTCCAATCATATCCATATCGTCTTTCCTCCCTGTGTACTTCAGACTTCCGATAAATTTAGGATTGCCGTTACTTTTATTCTAAGTTCAAACAAATCAAACAACAAATTTTCAATCATAAATCAGTGAGGAAATACTTTACATGCAGTATGGTACGGGAAATCTTATACCATAAATATTATTTCAAAAAGAAATGCGTGAAGCTTTTGATTTTAATGCAAAAAAATAAATAAATAAAAATTAAATAAAAAAATTAAATTGTTACGCTTTATTGAAAAATGAATTTTTTGGGCGACAGCTCTGAAACATCTGCTTTTTTTATCCTTTGGATGTCATTCTACTTGAACTTCCATAATTGCCACGAGATGATCAATATAGAAGAAAAATCTCAAGAAACCATGGTCACCAGCTTCTACGAAGAACTCCACGTTCCATGCACATATATCTTATTTCCTCACTTGTGAGTCTTTATTCATGGTCACCCGGCCTCAGCGCCCTTTCGGATTTTCACTGAGGTTTCCCCCTCCCATTTTATTTCTTTTTTATTTCTTTTTCTTTTTCTTTTTCTTTTTTTTAGGCTCCTTTTCAGGCTTTCACCTTTTTTTTTTTTTAGGCGCCCTTTCGGGTTTTCACCTTTATAGAGGAAAAAGAAGGCAAGCAACATTCAGGTCTTAATCAGTCGTCTCCCTTTTCATAAATTCATATTTGGCATTAAAATATTTGGTATCAGTAAGACAATCCTCCCTCGATTGATTAGGGATGGATATATTAACATCATATGCCATATTGATTCGCAAATTTTCATTTCAAAAATTTATCACAAAATAAAGACGGAGGTCGGTAACATTCTCGGCTTTTGTAACGGGGTCAGGTAAGGTGCTTGGAAAGTTAAGGCTAGAAAGCAGAATTTGTGAAAAGGTTGATTATCTTGAGGTCACATTTTTAGAATAACTTCACTCCAAATTTATTCCTTGATTTTTGGGATTTTTTTTTAATTTGTCCCAGTGTAAATTTGAAATCAGTCTTTTCCAAAATGTTTTCAAGCATAAAGCATCAAAATTGATTTTTAAATCAAATTTTCACAAAAAAATTTGCCCCAGTTTTTGCTTCTGACGAAGGCTTCAAGTGATGATGATGTTATCGCACCTGCAAAGAAAAAACAACTACGATTGCAAAAGCATTACCACCACTTGGCAGTCCCTTAACTCCACTAGCACATATAAATATGAGGACTGCCACCTTGAATCTTTGATACGATCTCTTGCTTGACTTTCTGCAAGTTTTCTAAATTCAATGGCCTCCGATTACCAATTCAGATCAAATCCCCCAAATAGTCTCACAATTCATGTATGACTCTAACTTCTGATAAATTTAAGATTGCCTTTGCTTTTGATTTCAAATTTAAACAAAGCAAACGTTGAATTTTTCAAAACATGAATTGATTAGAAAATGCTTCACATGCAATAATATAAAAGAAATTCTATACAATAACAACACGAAACAAGCAGAGACTAAATGAAATACAATTAAATGAAAGATTTTTCAAAAATTGATTTTGAAATGATAGCTTAAAAGGTGCCTTTTGATTTTTGGATGTCATTCCCATTTGAATTCTAACGTTGCCACGAGATGATTATTACAGAAGGGAAACTTCAAGCAACTGTTGTCATCAACTTCCCAATGAATTCCATGTCGGCATACTGATTTTCTCATCTGTGAGCCTTCAACTGTCACATTCTTCTAACCATAGGATCCTTCCGGATTACTGACTTCAGGAGAAGAAATGAAATGAATGACATTGTCCAAAATTGAGATGATCTTCCCTTTTTTCATTAAAACAGACTAGTGTTCGAAGAATATTTGACATCAGTAAGGCAATTTTCCCTTGTTGATTTGGGATAGATATATTAACATCATCTGCCAATGTGCTAGAATGCATCATTTTGACACTTGTCAATTCCCCCACACTTGAATCATTGTTTGTTCTCAATCATTCGAAAAATGCGAGCTCAAATAATGATTCAAGCATTGAAATCACCCGTGTGCATTCTAAAATGTATTTCTCAAACTGAGTAAATAACCATTATATAATTTATTGTCTTGTCTTTAATACTCATAATATCAAACAAAAGGGAAGGAATTATATCACAACTAAGCCGGTTCAATTAAATTTCTTCGCCTTACCGAATTTCACAAGTAAATAAATCATATGATCAATCAAAGTGCATCCTATGTCTATGATCAATTTTGTTTTGTTTCTTTTCACTTGAGGGAAATTTCTTTTAGTGAACTAATCACTCAAGATACAAGAGTGTCTTTTGACGCGAAAACCGACATTGGTTATGAAAGTTCCCGGTTACTCAACATCTCAACCCTTAAGCAGGTAGTAAAAACTGTATTTGAGAAGTACAATTGCCTTTTTACGCAAGAATCAACATTGGTTAGATAAAAATCCCTGGTTACTCAACAATTTACTTGCACAAATTTGTAATGCAATACTCATAATTCAAATGTCGTTTGACACGAAAGCTGACATTTGTAAATGAAGACTCCCGGTTACTAAGCATAAGATCCATTGGAGTAGAAAAAACTACATTATTCTTTTCTTTTTTTTCTCTCTTTTTTTCTTTTTTTTTTCCTTTTTTTCTTTTTTTCTTTTTTTTTAATCCCTCATAAGAGATGTTACATCAGATATTACATGAGTGCACTAATTGACCATAATCAGCATTTAACATGTGAAATTAAGTAAAGAAGAGAAATTTTCATCAAACCACCAAATTTAGACATAATTACAACCACTTTACAAGATATACTTTCTATAAGAGCAAAACTCCAAACCACATAATAATTATTTCTTAGTACTTGAAAAAAGCATTTGTCAAAGTACATAAAGTAATTTCAACCAGTAGGGGAATTAGACAAAAAGTAGAATTGCAAGTTATAACTCACAAGCGTGTGACATCCCCTATCTTAACCTCACAATAACTCATACAATACATTCCAAAGGTGAATAAGAAATGGTGGGCATGAAACAATAAAACTCCCCTTGTGAATTGGTTGAAACGACATCCCCAGCATATTTCTTCTTTTATCGTGCTTGAGTCGTCCAAACATACATCCAAATTGGCTTGACATTTTGCAGATCTTCGGAGCAAAAGTGCATTTTGACTTAACTCTCTGACCGATGTCTTGGTGTCACTGTCCGTAGTGTCTACTTCTTCCAAGTTAAGCTTGAATTTTCTTTTTGTACCATTCAGAATCCTTATCATGGAGTCCAGATTCCTTTTCGGCATTATTCTAATTCTCCCTTACAATTTGTATTATTTTGGAATCAGAAGATACCGAAGTGGCAATTATCAGCTTCAAATAGGATGACATCCGAAGACCAAGGCATTTATTTTCATCATCAAAAAATACAAGAAAATATTTTTCTTTTCATTCAATTTGAGCTTACATTCACTCATCAAAAGAGAAACCTTACAATTACACAAACCCGGCATTACGTTTTGAGAAATATGTGATTTATTTTGAGGTCTCATCAAAGAATTATTTGTTCAATATAACAAAAAAGATTTGAAGCAAAATCATTTTCAAAAACTAAATACAAAAAATATGAAGGGAAAATCAAATGCCACAAACAAATTTGAGAAAGCAACTTATTTAACACTTCATCTGAGAAAAATTTTGGACACAAGGCAATCTTAAATTTACAGAAGGAGTGCAATTATTAGCATCCAAATTATTTCTATTCTTGTTACAATTATCCAACTATGAAATACAATTTCATTTATCACCTTGCTTATCCTAACCAAACTCACCTATCTAGTTTCTAGGCACTATCAATTCTGAAAAATGGGTCGTCCATGACCCTTTGAATAATTCAAAAGAACACTCATGTTTTTGATGTCCTTACGGGTCTCGAATATGTGACAGCTTATTTAGAATTGGACCATAATTTAAAATACTCGAATGTAAGACCAAATATGTATAAGATGTCTTTCTTATTTTACCACCTCCGTTAAAGGACCTGTAAAAAGGGAAAAAATCAAAATTAGTATAAACAAAAACGAAATCGGATGCATGTCCTAGGGGAACCCTTATTATGCCAAGGGTAGGTCTAGCATGAAATGCAATCCTTTAGAGTGAGACCCCCATTTTTAATCGTAGATAGGCCAGATCTGCCAGGAAGAGAAGCCTCCATTCTGCTCGTATTACATTACCTAGGGTCTCACCCGCCAGGATTTACCGAAAATATAAACGTGGATGTCTTTTAGGGTTAAGTACCCAAGACAAAAGGATGGCTTTCGTATCAAGGGATTCTTGAAATGGCATTCCCTCCAGGGTTTATGCATGATGCCAGTTTATTAAAGTAGGTTTAAAATAATAAAAAATGTCAGATTTGAAAAATGATGCTGAATTTCTTTGAGAAAGATGGACCATGAATTGTACGAAGGATTATTTGATTCAAAAATCGAATCTCCAAAAGGTTATGGGACACAACATTGAAAGAAATAAAAATCATGACTTTATATAGGAACATGCAAGTCAAAAACGTCAACTTATTAAAGTAAAATGAAATATGTATTAGAATCACTTTTTGTGTAATGTGGGACGGGAGGGTGGGGGATTCGGTAAAAATGACACATTATTTTTATTCTCTTTTTTTTAAAAGAATAAATGCAAACTGTGCAAACAAAAATTCGACCACTGGAGGGCAGTTATTGATTTTGAAAAGAATTAGTTTGAATAAAACTGACAAGTACAACAAAATGAATAAACTTTGAAAAAGATTTGAAATTACACCTCTTACTTAAAAAAAATGTGCAAATTGAAAGATTAGAATAATTTGGTGTCAAAATTTGGGAGGGTGGGGGTTATGGAAAAAATGACATATTAATTTCTTTGAAAAAAAGGATAAATGCAAATTGTGCAAAAATTCGAACACTTGAGTGCATTTATTGACTCTAAGAAAATTTGGTTCGGATAAAACTGACAAGTACAACAAGAATGAGCAATCATTGAAAAGGATTTAAAAACTAAGGATTTAAAAACTACAATTGTTATTCAAGAATATACAAGATGAAAAATCGAATTTTTAAGATTTTTAAGAAATTCACAATGATTGATCCCTTGGGTATTCATAACAAAATGCAATTTGCAAAAATTTATGAAATTTCATTTCCATTTTTCTCGAAAAAATTGATTATCAAAATGAAATTTAAACGTGTCAAAAGAGAGTTGGCTTTCTACGAGAGCACCATGCCAAGGCTCTTTATTATATGGTTGTGAATGCAATAAAAAAAGGAAAGAAATTATGTTAGTTTATTCAACAAATAACACATAACACATTGGCAAAAACAAATAATACACATAGATAACAGTAAATGGCATGACAAGAAAAATAAAGGAGGTTGGTTCCCTCCTCTCGTGCCTTAGTGTACCTGACAGGGTAAGGCTGACTCTACCCTAGGTTATTTTACATGGATGCATGAGGTTGAACTCACTAATGCATCTAGACTCAATTAGGCTGTCGGTTCCCAAGCCTTTAGACCTAAGGGTAAGGGTCATCAATCCCAAAGCCCTTGGTCAGTGACTCGAGTGATCCTCCAGACACTGCTACATGCACATCGTGCCCCGGCCACGTGTCCGAGTGGATCTATTTTAATGCCCAAATCTCTAGACTTGTGGACTCAAGTCGAGAGTTTGGGTGATCTTCTAGACATGATCACGGGCACATTGTGCCACGATCACATATCCAAGTGGATCAAGCCTACGATACAGTTTAAGGCTCCTAAACCTTCAGACTTAGGGACCCAAAAGTAACAAATCCATCAATTCCAAGGACCCCGGTCGATGGTTCGAGTGATCCCCTAGACACCGCTACATGCACGAATGCGATAGCCGCATGTCCAGGCAGATCGGTCCTAGTCCTAAAGGGATGGGTGGGTGGCAACCACCAAAAAGAGAAAAAGGGTAAAAAACATCGAATGCACGTATGAAGTGCTCCTTATGAGAGGAGGGAATGATAAAGCGTGGGCTCTAAGGGTGACTGACCCCCTCCCAAATGCAAGCGCGGTCGAATAAAGCAAAAATAAATAAATCATACATACATCACATAAGTAGTCGAGAGACGGGAAGTGTATGAGATGCAAAAGAAAAACCTAAAAACCTAGAAAAGAAAAAATGCAATCCTAACATCCAAACGTGATGGAATAGAAGGGTTAAATAAGGAAAAGGTGATTAAGCCTAGTGCTCAGACTCACTAGTGATCCCCAGTGAAGTCACCAAAATCCTGTCGCTCTAAAAAAAACCGTAGGTAAAAGGGTACTAGTGGGGTCGTTAACTGTTGCATCCTGAAGAGACGGTCTGGTCTCGGTGACCCTTTTCGAAAATAAAAGTTTTTAAAAAAATCGTGTGTATGTGATAAAAATTAAATTTTAGTGAAAAAGATGTATTTTAAGGAAAATTGTATTTTAAAAGAAAACAAGGCCGGGACTAAAAGTGCGATAGTTTTGGCCAACTTAATTTGAAAAAGAGTTTTATTTTAAAAATGGAGTCGCCACTTGGTACTGAGTTAGGGTGTACCAAGTCACCCGAAAAAAATCTTTTAAACAAAACAAAAAGTAAAATTTTAAAAATTATTTAAAACCCTTTTCCGACTCCGGTCTATGAAAAAATGAGAGAAAAAAGGTCCGGGAGTCACATTTGAAGAAAGGGATGGCAAAGGTTTGCATCTAAGGCACCCTTTCAACCTAGCTGAGGCTAGTTGCGAGGTTTAATCAAATTTTCCTAAATCAACCCTAAATTCTATCACTTTTTGAACGTGTCTAAATGAATGCAAATCCTAAGTCTAAATGTGAGTATCGAGAGGGTTGACATGTTCATTTGAGGCTTGGTCGGAATTATCGCATTAATTGCGAAACCCGAATCGAGACCTTGAGGGAGTCACGAGTTTTTATGCAAAATGTGATGCAAAAGGAAAAGAAAATAATAATGTATAGTAAGTGAAGAAAGAAGGTTGGTATGCAACATGACGGGTATGGGGGACTAATAACTCGTGACTAAATGTTTCTACTTACATAGGGGGGAACGGCATGTATGCCACTGCTTCCCACGTCAGTAGTTGACTATTTCTAGTCGAATCACACAAAATGACCTAACTTCTAAGTGAAATGCATCCTATATGTCATGCATTTGAAGACGTGCCAAAAATAAATAAATAAATAAATAATAATAATAATAATAATAATAATAATAAAAACCATGCAAAATGAAAAGAAAACTAAAAATCTGTGAAGTGGGATGTAAAATGCACACAGATGCACCTAATACTAAGATGCCCTAAGGGTCTAGCGTTGGACTAGCCCTTTTTAGTAATTCCCCACAAGCGTTGGACTAGTGGGCAAATGAGAAGCCACAACTAGCGTTGGACAAGTGTGGTGACGGAATAACATAAGACATGAATGAAATAGTAAAGCATGAATTAAAAGCAAATTAAACATATAAAGACATATAAAGTCAAGTAGGAGCACATAACACATAGGCATAATATCTAAATGCAAGATCCTAAGGAAAACGGTAAAACACATAAGCATACAAGCACAAAAAATCACATAAACCCTAATTATTACACCAGGGGATTAGCTACAAATTTTTTTATGAGAAAAAGTAAAACGACCTATCTATTACACCTACTATCTAAATACCAAATTTTTGCTAAAAATATGAGACCTATTATCTAGCTATTACATTGACTAGCTAAATACAAAAAAAAAATCGAAATAAAGGAAATTCTGATCCAACTATTACATTTTTTGCCAAATAATAAAAATGCGAAACTAAATAGCATAAAAATAAATAAAAATAAATAAATACGCAAAAAATTATATAAAATAAGGAACACATGAAGAAAATACATAAAATCACATAGGGGCACATTGAAACACATAAAAATGCAATTAAACGAGAAATAGGGATACCTTTTTGAAGACCCGGTACTTAGTAATATCAAAGTGAACAAATAAGTTAAGGTACCACTATTTAAAGTATAAAAAATATGAAATACTTAAAATTGGGGGTAAAATGTAAATTCGAGCAAAGTTAGGGGACTTAGAATAAAAATTCCAGCAACAAAAGACTTGGGAATGAAATTCCAGCAAGTTTAAGGGACTTAGAAATAATTCCAACAAGTGTGAGGGATGAAACAATAAATTCCAGCAAGTATGATACTTAAGATTAAAATTTCAGCAAGTATGATGCTTAAAATTAAAATTCCAGCAATATTAATGGGGTCAAACATGAATTCCAGCAATATAATGGACTAAAATACAATTTTCAGCAATTAAGGGGGCCTAAAATCCAAATTCCAGCAAGCATGAGGCTAAAAAGAAAAGATTCCAGCAAGCATTGGGGCTAAAGAAAAATTTTCCAGCAACTAGGGGGAGGTCAAAAACAAATTTGCAGCAACTTAAAAGGACCAAAAATGAATTTCCAGCAACTTAGGAAGACCAAAAATAAATTTACAGCAATACTCAAGGACTGAAATCTAAATTCTAGCCACTTGGGGGGGGCAAAAACCTAAATTCCAGCAATGTTCTAAGGCCATAAAAGAATTTCAGCAATTTAAATGGGCTAAATAAAAATTTCCAGCAATGCATAGGGGCAAAAAAAATGCAATTTTCAGCAAACACAAGGACAAAAATATAATTTCTAGCCAACTTAGGAGGCAACAATGTGAAAGAAATAGGGCCAATTTGAAAGAAAACAAAACATAGGGGGTCAATCTGTTAAAAATTGGAGACTTAATTGCATGGCATAAAAACAGTTTTGGGCAATTAACAATACTCAAATAAAGCAAGGATTGAACCATGAATATTTACTTCATTACAAAATATCCAAAAAAGAAAAGGAAGAAGAAAGAAAAGAAATAAAATAAAAAAAATAAAGTAAATGAAGACTAAATTAATTAAGTACGGATTGCTCAAATCAAACACTAAATGGAACTAAAACACATCAATAACAAAGTACATAGGTAAAGTAACAAAACCACTAAACTAAAAGGAATTAATTAATAAAGAAGTGAAATACACTAACTAAGCTAATAAAATATACTAACTAGTAGAATCAATTTTGTTGACCCATAGCCAACTGCGTCTGCGTCTTCACCAAGACCCTACCCCACTCGAAATCAACTTCTTCAAATGCTTCCCTTCCAGAAAAAAAATTATCCCCTTCAACTTGTCACTTTCGTCCTCCCTGCATCCCTAAATATTATAATACTAAATCCTCTACATCTGCATCCAATTCCTAAAACATCAAACTAGCTTTAAATTCAACAATAATACTTTCCCCAAACTCCAATTTGTTTACAGAATTTGTAAAATTCTTCTCACCTAATTTCTCGATCAGCCGAAGTTCTCGTCTCTCTTTTCTTTCTCTCTCTCTCTCTCTCTCTCTCTCTCTCTCTCTCTCTCTCTCTCTCTCTCTCTCTTCTAGTTCTGCTATGTTTTCCACTTCTCTCTGTTTTTCTTTTTGGTTTTCTGTTTCTTCTTTTTGTTTCTTTCTTTCTTGCTCTGTGCTTTCTCTTTTCTTCCTTTCGTTCTTTTTTCTTTTCTTTTCAATCTCTATTTCCAGCTCTCATTCTCTCTTATCCAAATCAAAATCTAGCTTCAAACCCAAGAACAAATGTCTCACGAGAATAAACAATTGGACCTAATTTCAGTAATTAAGAGCCACTCAAGGTAAGATTAGATGAGGGCCGAGAGAGAAGTGCAATGGTGAATTGTGTGTAACAATGGGTTTTGATTGGTGGTTTTTTGGTTGCTGATTTTGGATGTATTTGATTTTTGATTGCATTTGATTTTGGGCATTTTTGGGATTGTAATTGGACTGGATTTTTTATGTTTCTGTTTGGCTGGTTGTTATTGGGTAATGGGGTTGTTTGACAGTGATCTTTGCAGATTTGGAAAATGGATTGGGGAGAAGGGCGTTGGTTGTATGTTGGTTCTAATGACTGTTTTGGACTGCTTTGAAGAGCTGTTTTTGATGGTTGGGTGATGGAGTGAGATTCGACAGTGGATAAAGATGGACTTGTTGTAGCAGCCCCACCTTACCCAGAGGCGCACCAAAGGGTTTAGCGGACTGCCTGCCTAGCTCTCGCCAGGTCTCGAATCACGCACTCACACAAGTATCCGAGCGTACTTAACTTAAAATAAAGCAAAATAAAATACACTCATATTAAATACATGCATAGGATTTGCTTGAAAGTATAAATATCACAAGAGTTTTACATCACAAAATATAAATAATATTTACAATAAAAGCCTACACATTTAGGCTATCACAATACATGAAGCAAAACATTTACTATATCCAAAAGCAGCTTTCCAGCTTTAGTATTTTGGGAAAACCTGGTTAAGGAAAACAAATGAACGAGATGAGCTATAATAGCCCAGTGAGTGTCCAAGACAAGCAGCATGCCAATAACCAGGTAACATTTAGTGACAACAATTAACAAGTTCATGACACAAGAAACACACAAGATGAAGTATCATATAGTCAATGGCGGATACGGGCTCACTGTAGAAGCAAGCTCAGGTCCAGAATACTCGTAAAATTCAATCCGGAGTTACCCTCTTTGAGGAATGAAACTCTTATCGGAAAGAATATCAAGCACCTATATTCTCCGGCACCTTATATCACCCCATTCTCACCCAAGGATTCAAGTTCAATCATGAGTTAGCCTCTTCGAGGACTTTACTCAGATATGAACATTAACAAGCACCGAATATCGCCCAGCACCTTATATCTCACCCAATCTCACCCAATTTGACTAACCGTGGAAAACAATGAAGTTAACCACGGAAGTCGCAAACACAAGTAACACATTGATAGTGAATGCATTTAACACATTGCGGAATAGATGCGATAAAGTACACATCTTTCCTCAAGTAACATAGGTCATAAAATAACAAGTACAAATTTAACGTAACATTTATGATTTAACATTTCTCAAGTATGACATTACATTTCATGCATCGTACACATATAAGGACACTCACATACTACATTGAGACATGTCACGAGTATCAAATACAAATAAAATCACATTTGGACATGCATCATGCATATATGAAGAAACGCTCATAAGCACAAGTGAGGGAACACTCACCTGAAGCCTAAGAAAAGATTTCGTAAAATGATTGCGTTTCACTTCCAGATCCTGAAATTCATGAGGAAATAATCGTATAAAAATCCTGACTAAAATCTAAGAAATTTTATAAGGAAATTCAAGAAATACCCCAAGTCTTTCTAGGGTTTAATTTCTAAGGTTTTGGAGCTTAGGGTTTTACCCTAGGGTTTAGGGTTTTCAAAATTAGGGTTTCCTAACCTTCTAGGGTTTTGGCTCGGAAAGGTTTAATTCACTGATAGCTAGTCTACGAAAATTTCTGCACACTTAAATCACTAAATTATAGCTTATAAAGTCTTAAATCATAGCCTAATCACATTTATTTCCTAGGTTTTACCGAAATTTCGGCAGCACTTCCCCTATAACCGAACTAACCCAAAAATTTAAAACCTGCAAGAAAACATCCAACAACCCAATTTCAACAAGTTCTACAACTTTTATATTCAATTTAAACCCAAATTCAATCAAGATTCCACTCAAATTCAAAATCCCTACTCCAAGAATCATCACCCAAATCTGCACAGGGTTGGTTTTCAGCCAACTTCGTACCATTTCTGGGTTCAATCCACCAAGAAACAGGGAATTCTGATTACATGGTTTGAAAGTACGTTTATAGGGCTACAACTTTCATGCAGATCATCACTTAAAATTCCAACTAGAACAGGTTCAAAATCAGCCCCCAAGTTGGCTCTTCATCAAAACTGTTTACGCAGAACCGAATTTTCAGCCAACTTTGCAAGTTTTCTGCGATTAATACACAATGAACCACCGTGCAAGCTTTATACTGTTTTAAAGCCCTATGAATCTAGTTTCTAAAACAACAAGAATCATTCGAATCCAAGTTATCTACACCAAGTTATGAAAGTTTTACTAAAACTGGTCTAACATGACTGTTTTAAGTGTTCTTAAGTTCAAGCTTAAATCTTCAACCAAATCAAACTTAAATCATGTCATTTCAAGTTTAAATCACTATCTACAAGTCATACAAGTCCATAATTTAAGCTTAAATCTTCAACCAAATCAAACTTAAATCATGAAATTTCAAGTTTAAATCACTATCTACAAGTCATACAAGTCCATAAACCTCATATTCATGGAATAAAACTTCATATTCATGGCCAAAATCAGTCATACTTAACAATCAAAACATGTCTTATAAACTATAAAACTATGATCTTTATACTTGAAATAAGATGAAAAGTTCTTGGGAAATACCTTTATTAAGGCAAGATCTTTGCTTAGGAGGAAGATCAACTTAATTTCTATGGATGAAAAATGATTAAATGGAAGGAAAAGCTCCAAGAAAATGAAAGAAAATGGAGAGAAAAATGGAGAAAGAGCAGCCGGCCAGCAAGAAGAAAAAAAAGAAGAGAAAAATTGGGTAAGTAGGAAGAAAAGAAATGGAAAAGAATTGGAAAAAAATTTTGATTAATCAAAACAAGACAAAACCAAAGAAATCTTGACTTTCTTAACAATGGAAGACTACACTTGGCATGAACTAATTAGAAAGAATTTTTGTTATTTATCTTCACATAAGTCTTGCAAGAGATGCTAGGTACAACTCTTAAAGAACTAAGTACAACATGCTCATTTTTTTTTTCCACCATTTTCGGCCATCACTTTTTTTTTTTTTTCTAATGAGCATGATACAAAATAAATAGTTTTGGCATGAATTTCTAGGGTGTTACACTTGTGAGGTTACCGGTGGTTCGATGGTGATTGATGGAGAACGGTGGGTTTTCTGGCTTGTTGGTGAGGCTGAACGACAGAAATGGTAGTGAAGGTGAGTGGTGGAGGAGAGCTGGTGAGGTAGAGGGGCGAAGCTGCGAGTGTTTGTGACTGTTGTTCTTATGACTGGTCTGTGGGCTAGAATTATTTTTGTTGTGTTGTTGCTGATTTTTCTTTGCAGGTAATGGAGTTGTGGTGGTTCTTGGTTTTGAGTTAGTGAATTCGGAGGTTGGAGATGGATTGTGACTGTCTGATGTCTGGACGGTTGTGGCATAGAAGAAATTGACAGGGGAGACTTGGGTGGTGAGGAATGATGGTGGAGAGAGAGAAAGAGACGGTAGAAGAAGGGATTGAATGATTGTTGTTAAAATAAGAACAAACCAAAAACAAGAACAAACCCAGAAAATGAAGGAAAAATCTCCAAATATTCAACTAAAAATTCCAACAAAACAAAGACATTTAATTAAACTTATAGAAGAATAGAAGGAATAAACTAAGAACTTACTTTTGGAGCTTAAAGACAACCCATCAATGTACAGTAAATCAAACTTGATGGTTGAAGACGATAAACAGTAAAAATAAATTAAGGACGGCGCTTTGTGTGTTTGATTCTTAAAGTACAAAATCAAAGTGTTTGTAGGGTTTTCTATTTTTTTTCTTGTTTTTTTCTACTGATTAGAGAGAGTATTTATAGGTCACTTGTCTTGTTGGCCAAGAATGCTGTAAAATAACGAAAATGCCACCGGTATTAAAAAATGCTAATTTTATTAAAAAATATATTTTTTAACCCTAAAATTAAAAATTAATACAAGAAATATGACAGCAATCTCTAATTTTTGAAAAAGAATTCACAGTAGATTTCAAAAATAAAAACTAGAGCTCAAAACTGATAGAAACGCGCTTGGGGTGTAAAATGACAATTTTGCCCCTGGACAATGAAAATACACAAAAAAATAGCTATTAACCTTGAAAAATTACCAAAAATTAAAAATAAGTTTAAAACACTAAAAAATGCATTTTTGACTCAAAATTTGACAAAAAATGAGTTTAAACTGTAAAATGACGATTTTTCCCTCGGACAATGAAAATTCACAGAAAAATAGTTATTGTCTTCAAAAAATTATCAAAAATTACAAATAAGCTTAAAACACTAGAAAATACATTTTTGAATGAAAATTTGTGAAAAATGAATTTAATTTTTAAAATAACGATTTTGCCCTTGGGCAATGAAAATTCACAGAAAGAATAGTAATCGTCTCTGAAAAAATCAAATAAATTTAGAAACATGCTTAAAGAATTATAAAAATGAATTTGGAACTAAAAATGAGCTAAAATGGTATTCGCGAGGCGAAATTACCTTTTTGCCCTTATATTGCTTAAAATATAAAGAATACCAATTAAATCCAAAAAAATCATAAGAAATTAACAAATTCACATAAAAGTAAAAATATGAATTTAAAACCCACAAAAGCTGATAGAAAAATATTTATAGATAAAATTATTATTTTGCCCCCCAAATTATTGAAAAATTAAAATTTGTCCCAAAATGTAAACATGCCCTTCCAATGTTTGAAAATAAATGGTGTGTCAAAATTTGGTGTCTACAGCCTACTCATGTGGGAAGCGGTGGCGTACATGCCGTTCCTCCCTCCGTAAGTAGGAACATTCATTCACGAGTCATTAGTCCCCCGTACCCGTCATGTTGCTTTGCCACCTTCTTTCTTCACTTACTATATATTATTATTTTCTTTTCTTTTTGCATCACATTTTGCATAAAAACTCGTGACTCCCTCGAGGTCTCGACTCGAGTTTCGCAATTAATGCTATAATTCTGACCAAGCCTCAACAAACATTTCGACCCTCCCGATATTCACATTTAGACTTAGGATTTCCATTCATTTAGATACATCTAAAACGCGATAGAATCTAGGGTTAATTTAGGAAAACTTGATTAAACCTCGCAACTAGCCTCGGCTAGGTTGAAAGGGTGTCTTAGGCACAAGCCTTTGCCTTCCCTTTCTTCAAATGTGACTCCCGGATCTTTTTTCTCTCGTTTTTCGTAGACCGGAGTCGAAAAAGGTTTTAAAAATATATATTTTTTAATTTTTATTTTTGTTTTGATAAACAATTTCTCAGGTGACTTGGTACACCCTAACTCAGTACCAAGTGGCGACTCCATTTTTTTAAAATAAAATAAAGCCCTTTTTCAAAAATTAGTTGGCCAAAACTGTCGCACTTTTTTTAATCCCGGCCTTATTTTTATTATTTTTTCTTAAATAACACTTTTTCAATAAAATCTGATTTTTCACACACACGCACAGTTTTTCCAAAACCTATGCTTTTCAAAAAGGGTCTCGGACCGAACCGTCTTTTCAGGACGCGACAGTTTAACGACCCCACTAGTACCTTTTACTAATCGATTTTTAGGACATGACAATGGGATGTTGCTAGCACTAAAAATGACCTAAGGGTCTAGTATTGGACTAGCCCATTTTTTAAAAATTCCCCACTAGCGTTGGACTAGAGGAGAAGTGATAAAGCTACAACTAGCATTGGACTAGTGTGGTGACGTCACAAATTAAGCATGAATAAAAGTATAATTGAAGTAAATAAACAAATAAATACATAAACACACAAAAGCACATAAATCCTAACTATTACACCAGAGGGACCCTCCTACATTTTAAGGGTAAAATGGTAAAAATAAGCTATCTATTACATTTATCTATCTAAATACAAAATTTTGCTAAAAATAATATAAATGCAACATATCTATTACATTTTTTTGGCAAACCCCATGCATGGGGAAGGGATGACAACCTTAATTTTATTAATTATTCAAAAGAAATAAAATTTTGGAGCAGGACATAAACCAAACCTCCAATACATGCACACTAATAATAAAAAACCAAAAAAAAAAAGAGTATTGCTCCCTTACAATAACACGCCTAAAAGACGAAAGCCTATAGAGTTGAAGTACACTAATTTTTTAATCCCATGAGGTAAAGATGAAGAATTAAAGACTTGAAAATGAGATAGAGACAAAGAAGCTAACATATCTTCTACCACATTTGCTTGATAATGAACGTGATAACTAGTGCCATTTATCTTTGCCAAAAGAGAGTGAATGCGTCTCAAAGATATACAAAGGGGCCACTTTCCACTTTGGTGATTTTGAAGAAGTGATACTAACACTTGAGAATTCACCTCAATCACAATATTCTCCAAACAATGCTTAACTACCAGCTGCAATCCAGTCAGAAGTGCTAGTGTTTCAGCCATCAAAACATCCGTGTCACCAAATTCCTTATAAAAGGTAAAGAGTACTTTTCCAGACCCATCTCAAAGCAGGCCCCCACCCGTCGCGTTGCATGAAATGACTAAAGCATCCGTGTTAAGTTTGAAAAAACCCTGTGGAAGTTTCTACCAAGAGATTGCTCGATACTGATATCTTGGATTACTTTTAAGAGTAAATAATATCCTCCAATATACATTCATATTCCCAAAAAACATATTACTAGCCACAGAAGATCAAGTGCCAAATATTCCCAAAAATTTGTTAATTTCCCTTACCACCTTGTCACCCAAAATTTTGGCACCTTGGAACCTGGCTTCATTTCTATTAAGCCACAACACCCACAATACCAAAATAGGAGCCACAATCCTAATATGTGTCTTAGCATTTGAGGAAGCCGAAATAAACCAAGACATTAGTGAGGAAGATAAACAAGTAAATGAGCCACTCTTCAACCCATAAACATTAAAGAAGAAATCCCAAACCTCATTAGCCAGCCTCCCATTATAGAAAATATGCATCAAGGTTTCCATATTATCACGATAAATTCATCTACAGGCCATTAAATACCCCCCAAACTACATAATAGAGTCGACTAGTAAAAAATTATAAAGCAACCTCCAAACAAAAAATTGAATTTTAATAGGTAAACCAGAAGAACACACTTTAGCCAAGACCATGGATGAAACCTGACTTTTTTGTATCAACTCCCAAGTAGATGAAGTTGAGAAATCACCAGTTGATGAAGGTCCCCATATGATCTGATCATCCATTCGGTTATCTAATGGCAGCTTCAAAATTTGGTTAACCATATAATCTGGTAGCCAAGCCTTCAATCTCTCTTCATTTCATCCACTATTTGAAAAAAATTTCGCAACCAAACAATGCAGTGGATTATCAATACCATATAAAGAGGCCAACGTATCATCACACACCCAGCTAGCATACTAAAAATCCACCATTCCCAACTCAATGCTCCATCTCATGCAAGATTCAGCCTGATGACGAAGTTTAATAAGACGCCTCCATAATGGGGAACCACTTCCCATAATATGCAATCAGTGTTGACACTGAATATACTTGGAATGCATGAAGTGAGCACAAAAAGAGTTACAAGCTCTAAGTTTTCACCAAAGCTTCATTTAGAAAACATCCACCATGTTTGCAATAGTGCGAACACCCAATCCCCTTTCATCCACTAAATAACACGATTTCTCCCATGGCGTTCAGTGGGTATGCTTCCCTTCTCTACTATCCCACAAAAAAGCATTAAAGAACTTTTTGATAGTCTTAATCACCCCCACGGTGGATCCATAACTAGTAAATGATACAGAGGAATTGATATGTGCATGATAGCACCTGTCTCAATTTTAGAGGCTTCACCAATGATGTCCACTAGCCAACGTGAATTGGAGGGTTTTGAGTACTTAAAATATGATCTAAAGGCAAGGAAATTCTCCATATTCATCAATCTTATATCTATATGGTGCTCTAGGTTGAGATCAAAAGTTTGTGGAAGAGTTTGGCGAGGAGTATTATGCAAAAAATTGCTATCTGGGGAGAAAAGGGGGTCCAGATGTGCCAACGGCTCACCATCCATGGCATTAGATGTGCCTACATCTAGAGAAAGGCAACCCATGATTGGCAGATCACTTGATCTTGCCGCGGCTGCATTTCACCTAAGCATGCTTACCGCTCACTTGCAAAAAGTTATAGGTTTTTGGTAGTTTTCTAATTTTGTTAGGTTTCTTATTGTAATTATTTCCCAATTCTTTTTAGCTTGTTTTTAGGTTATTTTTAGCCCATAAAAAGGCATTCTTTGTAATACTGTTTATGAGTTCTGATGATTAATAAGAGTGCTCTTCTCTTTTGTGAGAATTTTCCTTTGGTTCTTGAGATTAGAACTACGACCTTATCAAGAGTGATTCTTTTGGTGGTCTGAAACACAATCAACTTAGAGTTATTCTACTTCTTTTTCTTATCAAGGTTTTATATGTTTATATTTGCAGATTTACTTGTTTGCGCACAACTAAAACTATTAGATCCCTTTAGAATTGTTTTCATCGAAGAGGAGATTAATTCAAGGTGACCAATCTCCATGTTTAGGTTGCTTTGATTTAAGAATCAAAGTTGGTCTAAAGTTCAACGATGTTGTTACTTTTTAAGATAATTTGGTCCAATGCAGTAGAAGGATTTGGATTAAATTGTCGCTCGATTCATCAAGATGATCTTTGGAGAGATATTCCTGTGATATATGAAATGGGCCACCCTAATCTTGTCAAGAATAGATGAAAGTACATGTCGAATTGAAATCAACTTACCACTAGCTAAGAGAGAATTTGATCCCCATCAAAACAATTTGACCCAAATCTTAGATATGATACCATCAAAAAGAATTCTCCTTTGCGTCCCTTATATAGTGGTACAACAAAGTTTTGAAACAAAAGCTTCTCCTATTTGAACCCCAACAACTCCTTTACTTTGTTGACCATGACTGCAGAGACTTTGTTGGAGCAAAGGAAGAAGCTTTTCGACACATTAACTTTCTGGCTCGAAATCTCCTAAGAGTGAGAAAGAGACCCTTTGTAAATAAAATTGTGTCATCAACAAATGCCAAATATGGAACATGACTACCTTTTGATGAAAAATATAATTTAAGATTTTCCTCAAAAAAGTGAGATAACCCACGACCCAAATACTCAGCTGTGAAAAACAAAAGGGCTAGGGATAGAGGATCATCCTACTTAACCCCTCGAAATGACTTGAAAAACCCTACAGGCTCCCATTTATCATCATAGAGAACCAATTATTAGACAAAACCTGGTAGACAAAGTCCACCACCACTTCTAAAAAGCCAAAGTTCCTCATCATAGCCATTAGAAATGACCAGCTAACACGAGCATACACTATCTTCATGCCAAGCTTCAAGATCAAGTTACCGGCCTTTAACTTCCTGTCCATCTCACGTAACTCTTGAGCCGTCAAAATGTTATCAACAATACCACGTCCAGGCACAAACCCAGTCTGAAGAGGCCTAATAAGCTGAGGGAGGGCCTAATTAATTCTACAAGTAAAAAAGATCTTTGAAATTATCTTCACATTTACATTGCATAGACTGATAGATCTAAAGTCCTTCCATTCAGAAGGACCATCCTTTTTTGGCAATAGCACAATCATTGTACTGGAGAATCCTCTAGGTAAATGTCCACCCCTAAAAAAGTCACATAGAGCCTCAAATAAATCCTTATGATGACATCCCAACAATGTTGAAAAAATTTGGCTCCAAAACCATCAGGACCTGCCGTGCTATTATAATCCATTGAAAAGACAACCTGACAAATTTCATCCACTGTAGATAGATCACCCAATACTCTATTCTGGTCAGCACTAATTCTTGGAACAGGGAAACTGAGAACGGGTATAAAATTAAACCACAATCATCACGAAATAAATTCCCAAAAAAAATCAATAGCAAATGCTTTGATACCCTCCAAATCTTCTGCCCATACCCCTTCTTGTGTCTTGGTCCTACCAATAAAATTCATAGCTTTCCTTTGGCGAACCACAAAATGGAAATAAGCCGTGTTAGCATCCCCATTCCTTATCCACTTTATGGCAGATTTTTGATGCCAAACTCACATTCAAGAGATAACATGCAGGTATGATCAACCTGTGCCCTATTCAACTCCAACTTAGAAACAGCATCTCTACACATATCATATTGGATTTCACAAGCTAGTAATCGATCACAGGCCTTTTTTATTTTGCTTGGAATATAGCCAAAAACTTATTTATTTTAATCACCTAGAGATCCTCAACCACATCAACTTATAGAAAAAAACCCTTCATATCTTGAAAATGTATAAGAGCCTCCCAACTCTGCCTTACTACCTCTAGAAAACCCGCATGTTTGCACCACACATTAAGAAACTGAAAGGTGGATTTCTTGATCCCTGCATGAGCACACTTAAATAATAATAGACAATGATTCGACCTCCTCCGTGAAATATTCAAAAGCTTGATATTATTGAAGGAATTAGTCCATCCCTCATTACCAAACACACGGTCTAACTTTTGCCAAACTTTACCATTCGTCCAAGTAAAAAGAGATTCATCGACTCGTACAGAAGAAAGCTCTGTAGAAAAAATAGCCAGGTTAAACTCCTCTATACCTCTACCCTAAGATGGATTGCCACCTACATGATTCGATGGCGAACAAACAACATTAATGTCCACCACAATTGCCCACGGGTCCTGAACAAACCTAGCAATTTCCTCCAAGTTCCTCCGCAGCTGTCACACCCCGTACCCGGCGTATAACACCTCCACTATATCATGGAGAATTAACCCCATAATACCAGGTTAGCGAAATCAGAGGACCTAAATGTAACAATCAATAACAAGTCCTCCGAGATATTATCAATTTCCATTAACATGAATAAAATCTCCCAAGATCACGACCTAACAATTGAAATTTCATTTCCAAAACATACTATAAAATAAAATATAATATAATCCTTTCAACACAATCTCCCAGTTTACAATCCATAAGCAAAGCATAATTTACATTGTAACGCCCTAGAAATTCACATCAAACCCATTTAATTCATGTTATGTCCATTAGTAGAAAAAAGAAAGAGAGAGAAGAAAAGAAAAGGAAAACCGAAAATGCATTTTATAAGGAGATTTCTTTTATTTAGGGTTTAGTGTTAATCTTTGATTTATTAGTTGGAAGATTTCTTAAGTAAATTAGGTTAAGTAAATGAGATTCTTTCATGATTAAGTGGGACACCTAAGTACCCAATTTGGATTAATTTCATCAGATCATTAGTATATAATAGTGTTTAATTTGGACTACTTCATCCTACCATTTTCTAGTCTTTTGACCAATTGAACTTTAGCTCAATTTTATCCAAAATTTTCACTTATTCTTTTGCTTTCTTTTCTTTCTTCTTGGCTGAATTTTCTTCTTATTTTCTCTCCTCTTGGCCGAAATTATTCTCCCTATTTTTCTCTCTTTTTGCTTTAATTTTTGTGCCATAAAGTTTGTTAATTACTAGGAGATAGATGATGAAAATCATCACTAATCAAAATTAGCCAAGTTGGTCACTATTTCATTAAAAGCATAAAAACTAGCATGACCCTTGTCTTGCTACAATTGGTCCTTCTTTTTCCCATTATTTTCTCTATTTCTCTTCCATTTTTTTTTTGCCTATTTCTTTCCCTTTTCTCTCTTATTTGGCCGGCCCTCCCTACTCCCTTTTCCCTCTCTTTTGCTTTAAAATTTATGTCATAAAGCTTGTTAATTATTAAGTGAAAAGTGATTAAAATTTGCACCAATCATATTTAACGAACTAGTCACTATTATGTCAAAATATCTAAACCCTAGCTTGACTCTTGTTATGCTATGATTGGTCACTTCCTTTTCCATTTATCTCTTTATTTCTTTTCTATTTTCTTGGCCTATTTCACTCTCTTTTCTCCCTCAAGTGGCCGGCTCTCTCTTGCTCTCTTTCTACTCTCTTTTGCTCTCATTTTCTTAAAGCTTTCTCTCCAATTTTAGACAATCTCCACCATAGAAATTGAGCTCCTCTTCTTCCTAAGCAAAGATCTAAGCTTGTTTGAGGTACCTACTATGAGCTTTTGCTATTAATTTCAAGTTTTAATTAGCCTTTTGTTCAAGTTTTATACTAGGTACTTGTTATTAGTACTTGAAGATTTAAGCTTGAAATGAAATTTTACTTGCTAGTTGAAGTGTTTTCTTGGTTAGATGGACTAGTAGACAATGTTTAAACCTTGAAATTTCATGTATTATGTGATGAATGGTTGAAGAAACTTGGGCTTGAAATCTTGGATTTGAGTGGAATTTTGAGTGAAATTAAGTTTGATTTAAATATGGAAGCTATGGAACTTGTTGGAAATTGGATTGGTTGGTTGATTTCTTGCAGGTAAAAATTTTGGGTAGTCTGATTTTAAGGGGAGATGCTATCGAAATTTCGGTAAAATCTAAGAAATAAAGTGATTAGGCTATGATTTAAAGCTTTATAAGCTGTAATTTAGTGATTAGAACGTGCAGAAATTTCTGTAAGATGAGCTATTAGTGAATTGAACTTTTCCGAGCAAAAACCCTAAACTCCAAAACCCTAGAAATTAAACCCTAGAAAGACTTGAGGTATTTCTCGAATTTTCTTGTCGAATTGCTTAGATTTTAGTCGGGTTTTATATGACTATTTTCTTTTGAATTTCAGGATCCGAAAGTGATTCCCGACCATATTACGAAATATTTTCCTAAGCATATCAGGTGAGTGTCTCTATGTGTGCATGATGCATGAAATGTTATGTTATACTTAAAATTATTATTTCATGTAATGTGTTACTTGATGAGAGATGTGTACTTTATCGCATCTATTCTGCAATGTGTTATATGCTTTCATTATCCAATGTGTTACTTGTGCGTGAGACTTCCGTGACTAACATTACCGTTACTTCACGGATAGTCAACCCAGACAGGCTTGGGAGGATATAAGGCGCTGGGTGTTTTAGGGCGTGTTGTTCTTTCCCCTTTGTAACACCCTAGAAATTCATGCAAAACCATTTATTTTGTATTATGTTCATTAGAAAAAAAAAAAAGTGAAGGGCCGAAATTAGTGGGAAAATTAATAAGAAATGATTTTCTATTTTACTACCATGTTGTACCTTTACTTTTAGGAATTGTACCTAGCGTCTCTTGCAAGATATAATTATAGGATAAATCACAAAAACCTCTTCTAATTACCCTTTGCCAAGTGTGGTCTACTATGGTTAAGAAAGTCAAAATTTGCTTTGTTCTTGTCTTGCTTTGATTGGTCAAACTTTTCCCAATTCTTTTCCATTTCTTTTCTTCTTTACTTAGCTAATTTTCCTCTCTTTTCTTCCTCTCAAATCCGGCCCTCCCTTCTCTCTTTTCTCTCTCCATTTTCCTTCATTTTCTTGGAGCTTTTACTTCCATTTAATCACTTTTCATCCATAGAAATTAAGTTGATCTTCCTCCTAAGCACAAATCTTGCCTTATTCAAGGTATTTCCCAATAACTTCTCTTCTTATTTTAAGTATAAATTCATAGTTTTGTAGCTTTTAAACCATGTCTTTAATGTTAAGTATGATTTATTTTAGCCATGAAATATGAAGTTTTCTTCCATGAATATGAAGTTTATGGATTTGTATGACTTGTAGATAGTGAATTAAACTTGAAATGGCATGATTTAGGTTTGATTTGCTTGAAGAACTTGGAGTAGTTTATGTATTTTGTGATGAATTTGAATGGAATTGAATTGAGTTTGATGTGAGATTAGTAGAACTACTTGAGATTGGAGTTGTTGGATGTTTTCTTGCAGGTTAAAAATTTTTGGGTTAGTCCGATTGTAGGGGAAGTGCTGCCGAAATTTCGGTAAAACCTAGGAAATAAAAGTAATTAGGCTATGATTTAAAGCTTTATAAGCTGTAATTTAGTGATTAGAACGTGCAGAAATTTTTGTAGATTAGCTATTAGTGAATTGAAACCTTTCGAGCAAAACCCTAGAAAGTTAGAAAACCCTAATTTTGAAAACCCTAAACCCTAGGGTAAAACCCTAAGCTCCAAAACCCTAGAAATTTAACCCTAGAAAGACTTGGGGTATTTCTTGAATTTCTTATGAAATTTCTTAGATTTTAGTCAAGGTTTTTATACGATTATTTTCTCGTGAATTTTCAGGATCCGGAAGTGAGACCCAACCTTATCGCGAGATATTTTCTTAGGCTTCAGGTGAGTGTTCTTATGTGTGCATGATGCATGAAATGCCATGTAATACTTGACATTGTTATTTTGATGCCTGAGATGAGATGTTATACTTGACATGATTATCTAATAAAATGTGCTTACTTGAGGAAAGATGTGTACTTTATCGCATCTATTCCGCAATGTGTTACATGCTTTCACTATCCAACTGTGTTATTTGTGCATGTGACTTCCGTGGTTGAGTATGGGAGAGATATAAGGTGATGGGCGTTATTCGGTGCGTGTTAATTTTCATATCTGAGTAAAGTCCTGAAAAGGGCTAACTCATGCTTGAACTTTATGCATGACCTTGGACTTCCGTGGCTAACTTCACCTGTTACTCCACGGTTAGTCAACTTGTTGAGTTTGGGGTGATATAAGGTGCTGTGGGTTATAGGTGCATGATATTCTTTCCTATATGAGTTTCATTCCTCGAAGAGGGTAACTCTGGATTGAATTTTTCAAGTATCTCGGACCTGAGCTTTTACCTCGGTTCCGATATCCTTGTTATCTTGATCATGATCGATACTCCTGCGGTTGAGCTTGCTCTCGTAGTGAGCCTGTATCCGCCATTGATTTATGACTACACTTCACATTTGCTTGTTCATCATTTATTAAATTTGTTAATTATTATCCTTAAAGGTTTATTTGTTATTGGTATACTGCATGATCTTGAGCACTCACTGGGCTATTATAGCTCATCCCTTTCATTTGTTTTCTTTAACCAGGTTTTCGAAAATACTAAAGCTGGAAAAGCTGATTTTGGACCTAGTACATGTTTTGTTTAATGTATCTGGACAGCCTAAATGTGTAGGCTTTTGTTGTAAATATTATTTACATTTTGGGTTGTAAAACTCTTGTGATATTTATACTTTCAAGTGAATTTTATGAATGTATTTCTTTATGGATGCATTTTATTTTGGGTTAAGTGTGCTTGGATGTTTGAGCGAGTGCGTGATTCGAGTCCTGGCGAGATTTAGACAGGCAGTCCGCTAAGCCCTTTGGTGCGCCTCTAGGTAAGGTAGGGCTATCACAGGTGGTATCAGAGCTTAGGATTGAATCCTGTCTCTAGTGATAGTCTTGTTTGGGTGTCGGGTAGGAAATTTGGGTTGAGTTAATTACTCTTGGGCCTGATCAACCTGAGTGTGAGAGATAAGATCCGAATTTCCATACCCGGATGCTATTGTGAATGTGCTTGAGCATGGGTTTAGGTTACTTTTAAGCTTGATATTTGAGTGTAATATTTAAGTATTATTTATTATTAAGTACTTTTGGGATAAACCTAATGGATTTAGTATTTAAATATGTAGGTATGTCTGACAGCAGTTGAGGTGAGGAGTCATGGGCATCACAACCGGCCGATGTGGCCCCGACCCAGCATGAGCATCGTAGACGACCGATAGTTCGTTATCGTGAGGGACCGGGACACCCTTACCGCACATTTTCACCTGCCCGTCGAGTCCGCCCTAGCTTGTGGTTGCTGGAGGACATATTCTTATCCCGATCATGTCGTGCTTTCTTTGATAGAGGATAGTAGGACGAGTGGAGCGCGATAGTGATACTTCTCGGGCCCGTGTTCACGAGCTGAGAGAGACAGTTAGGGCTCAGGCTCAGAGGATTCGTGAGTTGGAGACTGCTGTTCAGGAAGAACAGCAGAGGACTGATGCTTATCGAGAGCAGTACCAGGAGGTGCAGTGGCCGTCTCACACGCGTGGTACAGCATGTTCGGGACCACACGGGACTGACTTGTAGATGAGAGTGGCATGATGATAGACCACGTATTGGGTGAGGCACGAGATGAGGTACAGCACGGTAGGACAGGGGCAGGCCAGTGCCGCCACCTCTGGAGGTCGAGGAGGCTCCGGGAGGTGAGCCAGAGAGGGAGCTAGGTGGGGACGTGAGCTCAGTGGGATCGGCCCATTTAGACTAGACCGCTATATAGGAATGTGTATAGAACTTATGCTTATTTTGTTATGCTTGTAGTTATGATATATTTTGGTATGTAAAACTTTTGGATCTATGTATGTCATGCTATGTTTTATACGTGAGACTTTTGACATGTATAAATTAAATGACATGTATATATATGTGACTTTCTGTGGCATGATATCTGCTTTCCTTGTCATATTCATGAATTAATGCATTTTATAGCCTCGTTAGTTACCACGTGGATCTCGAAATAACTTGTTAATATTATTTTAGAATATTAAGTGATGGCAAGTCGAGGAAGAGGATCGACCTTCGTCGACAAGATCGCGAGGAGGGCAATACGTCGGGCGGAAACCCAAACCCTGGGGCTGACCCAATGATCGCCGTGTTAAATCGTATGACCGATGTTTTGACCCAGCTGGGGAATCGGCAAAACCCTGGAACGGAAGTTGGTAATCCCTCATAGGAATCCAATAGTAGGAGATGATGTCGCCTTAGAGAGATTCCAAAAATTTAACCCTCCTAAGTTCAATGGCAGTCCAAACCCGGAAATTGCTGAGAAATGGTTGGAAGACATCGAGAAAATTTTCGCCGCCTTACGATACACTGACGAAAGATAGGTGACTTTTGCTATATTTCAATTGGAAGGTGCTGCCACACCCTGGTGGAATTTGGTGAACACTAAGTGGGAACGCTACCAGACCCCAAGAACTTGGGTCAATTTCACCGGGAATTTAAAGAAAAATATATCCCTGTACGAGTACAAGAGAAGCGGGAGGATGAATTTTTGAAGTTAAGACAGGGATTGATGAGTGTAGCAGAATATGAGACCCAATTTACTAAGTTGTCACGATATGCACCTGAGTTGGTAGCCACAGACAAACGGAGGAAAAGGCGTTTCATCCAAGGGTTAAATTTGGAGATTCAAGAGGCCCTTGCCGCCGCTACCATGGAGACTTATGAAGCTTGCGGTAGAGAAAGCCCAGCAAGTGGAGGAGACTAAATCTTTGGTTCGGACTTTTCAAGCAAGGAAACGTGGACATGTTAGTGATTCCTGCCTATCAACCGAAAGTGCTCCAGCCCCTAAGACGGGAAGGGGAGCTGGAGGAGTGAGAATTGGGCAAGATGCCCAATCTAGAAGGACAAGAGAGGCTTCCGATGGACAGAGCCCTGCTAGGAGATGAACACAAGGAGGACACTTTGAAAGAAACTCAATCTCCGGCGATTCAAGTTACTTGCGGATATTGTGGTAAAGAGTAATCATACCGAAGAAAATTGCTGGAGGAAAAGCCGTAAGTGTTTTCTTTGCGGTAGTGCCGATCATCAAATGAGATATTGCTCAAGACAGGCGGCTAGTGGACAGGGTATAGCTCAGCCGGGAAACAAGGATCTTGATAAGGCCAAAGAAAGTGGAAACAAGCGAAGGGTACCGGCTCGAGTTTATGCTCTAGATAAACGTGATGCCCAGGAATCGTCAGAAGGCCTTGAAGGTACGATTCTTGTTTTTCTTTCTATCTAGCTAAGCTATTCGAAATCCAGGTAGAATTTCGAGGACGAAATTCTTTTAAGGGGGGAGGATGTAACACCCTAGAAATTCATGCAAAACCATTTATTTTGTATTATGTTCATTAGAAAAAAAAAAAGTGAAGGGCCGAAATTAGTGGAAAATTAATAAGAAATGATTTTCTATTTTACTACCATGTTGTACCTTTACCTTTAGGAATTGTACCTAGCATCTCTTGCAAGATATAATTATAGGATAAATCACAAAAATCTCTTCTAATTACCCTTTGCCAAGTGTGGTCTACTATGGTTAAGAAAGTCAAAATTTGCTTTGTTCTTGTCTTGCTTTGATTGGTCAAACTTTTCCCAATTCTTTTCCATTTCTTTTCTTCTTTACTTAGCTAATTTTCCTCTCTTTTCTTCCTCTCAAATCCGGCCCTCTCTTCTCTCTTTTCTCTCCATTTTCTTTCATTTTCTTGGAGCTTTTACTTCCATTTAATCACTTTTCATCCATAGAAATTAGTTGATCTTCCTCCTAAGCAACAATCTTGTCTTACTCAAGGTATTTCCCAATGAACTTTCTCTTCTTATTTTAAGTGATAAGATTCATAGTTTTGTAGCTTTTAAGTCATGTCTTTATGGTTAAGTATGATTTATTTTAGCCATGAAATATGAAGTTTTATTCCATGAATATGAAGTTTATGGACTTGTATGACTTGTAGATAGTGAATTAAACTTGAAATGGCATGATTTAGGTTTGATTTGCTTGAAGAACTTGGAGTAGTTTATGTATTTTTGTGATGAATTTGAATGGAATTGAATTGAGTTTGATGTGAGATTAGTAGAACTACTTGAGATTGGGTTGTTGGATGTTTTCTTGCAGGTTAAAAATTTTTGGGTTAGTCCGATTGTAGGGGAAGTGCTGCCGAAATTTCGGTAAAACCTAGGAAATAAAAGTAATTAGGCTATGATTTAAAGACTTTATAAGCTGTAATTTAGTGATTAGAACGTGCAGAAATTTTCGTAGATTAGCTATTAGTGAATTAAACCTTTCCGAGCAAAACCCTAGAAAGTTAGAAAACCCTAATTTTGAAAACCCTAAACCCTAGGGTAAAACCCTAAGCTCCAAAACCCTAGAAATTTAACCTTAGAAAGACTTGGGGTATTTCTTGAATTTCCTTATGAAATTTCTTAGATTTTAGTCAGGTTTTTATACGATTATTTTTCTCGTGAATTTTCAGGATCCGGAAGTGAGACCCAACATTATCGCGAGATATTTTCTTAGGCTTAAGGTGAGTGTTCTTATGTGTGCATGATGCATGAAATGCCATGTAATACTTGACATTATTATTTCGATGCATGAAATGATATGTTATACTTGACATGATTATCTAATGAAATGTGCTTACTTGAGGAAAGATGTGTACTTTATCGCATCTATTCCGCAATGTGTTACATGCTTTCACTATCCAACGTGTTATTTGTGCATGTGATTTCCATGGTTGAGTATGGGAGAGATATAAGGTGATGGGCGTTATTCGGTGCGTGTTAATTTTCATATCTGAGTAAAGTCCTGAAAAAGGGCTAACTCATGCTTGAACTTTATGCATGACCTTGGACTTCCGTGGCTAACTTCACCGTTACTCCACGGTTAGTCAACTTGTTGAGTTTGGGGTGATATAAGGTGTTGTGGGTTATAGGTGCATGATATTCTTTCCTATATGAGTTTCATTCCTCGAAGAGGGTAACTCTGGATTGAATTTTTCAAGTATCTCGGACCTGAGCTTTTACCTCGGTCCCGATATCCTTGTTATCTTGATCATGATCGATACTCCTGCAGGTTGAGCTTGCTCCTGTAGTGAGCCTGTATCCGCCATTGATTTTACTACACTTCACATTGCTTGTTCATCATTTATTAAATTTGTTAATTATTATCCTTAAAGGTTTATTTGTTATTGGTATACTGCATGACTTGAGCACTCACTGGGCTATTATAGCTCATCCCGTTCATTTGTTTTCTTTAACCAGGTTTTCCAAAGTACTAAAGCTGGAAAAGCTGATTTTGGACCTAGTACATGTTTTGTTTAATGTACCTGGATAGCCTAAATGTGTAGGCTTTTGTTGTAAATATTATTTACATTTTGGGTTGTAAAACTCTTGTGATATTTATACTTTCAAGTGAATTTTATGAATGTATTTCTTTATGGATGCATTTTATTTTGGGTTAAGTGCGCTTGGACGTTTGAGCGAGTGCGTGATTCGAGTTCTGGTGAGAGCTAGGCAGGCAGTCCGCTAAGCCCTTTGGTGCGCCGTTGGGTAAGGTGGGGCTGTCACACCCTTGAGTTGTGAATCCTCAAAGAGGCCAACTCCGGATTGATCTTTCTTGCGTGTTGGCCCTCCAAGGTCGAGATTACTCCCTGGATGTGGTATCCTGTACGGAGGTTATAAGGTGAACGGTGGTTAGGGCTTGCTTGTTAATACTGGCATGACCTTTAGCAAAGACTTGAGCTATTATCTCGGTCCTAACGTCATGGTTACGTGATCAGTACTTGCTTCTCCTGCGGTTGAGCTTGCTCCCGTAGTTGAGCCTTGTATCCGCCATTGACTACTTGTTAATTAAATTGTTCATACCCTACTTATTTAATCTTGTCAATTATTTTGTTCCATAAAATAATGAATTCCTAGTATGGTTGCATGACTTGGGCACTCACTGGGCTATTATAGCTCATCTCGTTTATTTGTTTTCTTTAACCAGATTTTCAAAAATACTAAAGTTGGAAAAGCTGATTTTGGACATAGTAAGTGTATTATTTCATGTATTTTGATAGCCTAATTGTGTAGGCTTTTATTGTAAATATTGTGTATATTTTGAGATGTAAACTTCTTGTGATACTTGTACTTTCGAATGAATTAAATGAATGTATTTTATTTTGGATTAAATATGCTTGGATGTTTGAGTGAGTGTGTGATTTGAGTCCTGGTGAGAGCCAGGCAGGCAGTCCACTAAGCCCTTTGGTGCACCTCTAGGTAAGGTGGGGCTGTCACATACATCAATCCCATAAATACAAATACTGAGTATTTACATTACAGAACTACCACCGCAATCATTACAACGAACATTGCTTCCTAATCTGACTACATGTACTAGGCTCACCTTTAACAATCCAACCCAATGAGCCCAAAAGCCTATTTCCAAAACTTCATAAAAAGCTGCAATGACTAATCAAAGAGGAGTGAGCTTCACATGCTCAGTGAGGAACTATAATTATACTTTAGGACATGAAGTAGTTTGTAACATTCATGCATATACATATATTAAGCTTCATTCATCAATAGCTCAATGCTTACACGTTAATCATCAACCTACTAGAATTCCAACCCGGCTATTTATCCCGCCAGGTATGCCATACTCATGCCCTAGCTATTTCTCCTGCTAGGTAGGCCATATATCATTCATATCATAAAGACTAGTCTTGGTAGAATAATTAAAATTGCAAATAAAGAGCCATTCCAAACAGATAAACAAATATCAAATACTTTCATTCAATCACATTCTCTTGGTACGAATCATTCGACCACATTGTTTTCGTAAGAATCATTCATGCACACTTAAACTTCATTCATGCCAATTTGATATAAAAGTAGTCATTCAAAGTCAAGAATATATAGAAATTATGTTTTTCAAAAAGCTAAAGTATAAGAAGTTCCTCACCTCAACTTCCCCAAAACTATCACCAACCGTTCATTGAATCAACTCAAATAGCTTGAGTTTCCGGCCTCGTCAAAATCGCCTACAAAGTGTAATTGACCCACTTAAGAAAACCCAAACCATGAACCTAATATTAACATAATAAAAGCATGCCTAATGATATGTCATGAAACAAGTGAAAACCTTGAAAAATATGGCTTAAATGGACCAAGAAAACTATTCTAATAGGAGTAATCTGGAGAGGAACCGTGGGTGGAGCCATGGACTTCAAGCTCGCGTATCCTCCCTTGGCTGCCTGCGTAAGGTCCATTCATTTGAACATAACTTGGGCTATACTGATCAAAACGCTACAAAATTGGTACTGTTGGAAACTAGATTCAATTTCCTACAACTTTTCAGAAGAAACCATTTTTAAATTCAAAGAAAATCCCAATCAGCATATGGCCACAATTTAAACTAGTTGCAGACCATCTTTAGCTAAATGAAATTCTCAGTCCGGCCAGATACTGATTTTCAACTCAAGATATCTTTCAAAATATAAGTTGTATGAGAGTGATATTTACATGTATAGAAACTAGAATTCAAGAACTAAAACTCTTATGAAGGGATCCAATTCATATCTAAATCATATCAAGCTTAAATTTGGCTTACAATTTATGACCTCACCAACCCTGTTCTTTGCAAGTCTAGATTTTTAGCCAGATTCCAAATGATTCTGGTATTTCTAGAAGACAAACTAGAACAAGATTTTTATACCATGAAAAGGCCTTTGAATCTGGTTTCTAACACAACAAACAGTATCCAATTTTGAGTTTTCTACACAAAGTTATGATCAGTTTTCTAAAGTTGCGTAGAGGTGACTTTGCAATGGGTTCTAGGTATGTCAAAGCTTTCTTGGTTCAAAATCTCCTAGTTTCTAGTTCAATTCCACCTCCAAGTCAGAATATATACCATGAATTAAATTTTAACTTTGCCAAATAACATATAGAATCAATCAAGAAGTTAAGAGAATTGGTGTTACCATCAAGAGTCTTCAATCTTGTTCCAATTCCAGCTTGGTTTTTCTCCAGATTTTCTCTCCTTTCTCTTTCTCTCTTTGGACGAATTCAAGTAGTCTTTTTCCATCATTTTTTCCATCATTTTTATCCCATTTAAGCAGCACTTTATGCTGGCTGCTCATGAGGTGCTTGCTTCACACTACAAACTCCAAGAACATGACACCTCCTACTTGCTTGCTGCCTTGTTCGACTAGCTAGGCCGATGAGTAGATTTTTCTTGGTTTTCTTTTTCATTTTTTGTTTGTCCTTTGTGTAGTCCTCCTACTAGGCCTAATAAGCAGATTATATGGTGTTTATTCACCAACTTGCTTCATGAATTGACCCCTAATTGTGTGACAACTTCTGCTACAATTTTTGTTTAAAATGCTAACACAAGTCTAGCTTCTATGCATGTCATGCAATTCAAGGAAATGAATCTAAAAGTGTCAAATTTTAATTTTCTAAAGTACGGAATCGAACTTTGGGTATTTCAACAGCGATCTCCTTTCAACCCATGAATGCTTAGCATAAATGGCAGAGAAATAGAAATAACCACTAGAGACAACATTAACCAGCATATGCGCCAATTGATCTCCGCAATGAACAATAGAACAAGAGAGATATGATTCTAGAAAATCCAAATTTTGCCATTAAACTACTGGTAGCTTGAAACCTCAATGACATCCGAACTGACTCCAAACGAGTTGTGAATATAAAAGGTTCAATTAAAACAAGCAAATGAACGTCACGTTCCTTACATAGTTTAGAGACATAGCGAATTGAGTCCTTCTTTGAAGCACCCCGAATATTCCAAGTCAAGATATCAATGGGACTTAACATTCTTGGATTGGAGATTGTAAGAAGTTGATTGTGCACACCCACTAGACTTGATTCTACTAGCCATATCTTGTCTGTTGACCTCCACACAATGCACAAATTCATCAATGTGATCATGTTTCTCCTTTGAATGCAGCATGAGTGATATCTGAGAAGGCAGCACCAGTTGAAAGTCCTTTAGCTCCTGCAACGAGATTGCTACCGCTTGTTGAATATCTCCAAACGATCGCCTGCCAACTGAACGCAGCCATCATCTAGGAGACGCCATCCCTGATTTGGAGATGCCATTGCTGATTTGGAAACTTACTTATAAGTAATAATTTGACCAATATAATTATATAGTTTATTATATGTTTTAGATGTTATTTTAGTATAATTATAATAATTTTGGTTGCAAATGATGCATTTTTCAACTCTTTATAAGAATTAGGGTTTTTACTCGAATTAGGATTTTTTAGGCAGAATCTTTATTTGAGCAAATTAATGCACAATTCTTGTGTATAATTGCAGGTTCATCACACTTAAACTTATTTTGAATCAACTGGAGTCAAGGAAAATCAAATGTACAGGTGATTCAAGGAGCTAAGTTTGAATGAACAATTTAAAGGAATAATTGTGCAAAAATAATAGAAAAATCCAATTCTTCATCAACATGCATAAAAATACATGAAAAATACTTACATATGTCGATTCCAACTCAGCAAAAAACAAAAAATCAAGTAGGGACCACAAGGTGTGATTCGCGGGTCACTACCTGTGGATCGTAGGTCGACTAGACATTTCTAGGACTTCAACTTGTATATTCTTCCAGCTATTTTTACAAACATTTTCATATGGAGATAGGGTTTTTCAAGTGGGAGAATACATTGGAAACATAAACGAAGACTTTTGTACTCATTTAGAATCCCCAAGCAAATCTTCTTCATTTCCATGCATTAATGATTCATGCAAGTTGGAAATGAAACATTTGTCTATAAATAGAAGTCATTTGTAAAGCATTTGAAACTAGTTTTTTGGTAGAAGGAAATAGTTGTTAGCTTAGTTTTAGATTAAACTTGGTAGAGAATCAATAGAATTTTCTTCATCCTTCAATAGAATAGTAAGGAACATTGTAATAGAACTCTTGTAGTTCAACTTTTAAAGGCAAATATGAAGAGAAGCTTTGTCCAAATTTTGGTTGAGCAATTCTTACTCCTTTCTATTTACTTTTCATTGTTGACATGAATTCTTGCTTTGAAGTTGAACTTCTAGTTGTTTCATTAACCATGTTGAACTAAAAGTTTCATCTAGATCATAGATGAAGGTAATGAACTAACTAACATGACTTAATTCACTTGCACTTGCTAAGCTTGCATTTGTTTATTTCCTTATTCAAGTTTTAACACTTTTTTTGCATGGTCAACTTAAACAAGTCATTTAGTTGTTATTTGACATTGAGAGATGCATTTAACAATGGAAAATGAACAAGTAATGCTTAAGTAGTTCATATGAGCATAATGAATGCTTAAGTGAATCAATACAATTCATATTTTCATAAGATTTCATATGAGAATAGTTGGGATTTTGTCATTGCATAGAGAAATCTAGTTATGATACTTATGGAATTGGATTCTAAACAAGGCAAGGTAAAACTTAGTAAGTTAATCATGCATGATTCATTAGTGGATTCTATGTTCTAGGCTTCTTTGCTTGGATTCTACAAACGTTCTCAATCATATACATATTCTATTGAAGGAACCCTATATCCATTTTGTTTTTATTGTGTTGAGATGATAACAGTTAGTGAAAAAGCTTTATAAGTTGCACCATATTTGATTCCTCATGGGATTCGACAGCTAATACTCCAAGTACTACAATAGACCCGTGCACTTGCAGATTAAGTTAGGAGATTAGGTTTTTATTACTTGATTTGTGTAGCATTGTTCATAATTGTCGTACCTAATGTAGACACCAAATTTTGACACACTATTTATTTTCAAATATTGGGAGACATGTTTGCATTTTTTGGGCCAAATTTTAATTTTTCAATAATCTTGGGGGCAAAATAGTAATTTTTCTCTGTAAATATTTTTTCCATTGAGCTTTGGGGGTTGTAAATTCATATTTTACTTTCATGTGAAATTGTTAATTTTTTATGATTTTTTTGGATTTAATTGGTATTCTTTTACATTTTTACCAACATAGGGGCAAAATAGTAATTTTGCCTCGCGAACACCATTTTAGCTCACTTTAAGTTCCAAATTCATTTTTATAATTCTTTAAGCATGTTTCTAAATTTTCTTGATTTTTTGGGAGACGATTGCTATTTATTTTTTGTAAATACTATGTTCAAGGGCAAAATCGTCATTTTACAGATTAAATTCATTTTTTTGTCAATTTTGAGTTATAAATTCATTTTCTAGTGTTTTAAGCTTATTTTTAATTTTTAGTAATTTTTCGAGGTCAATAGCTATTTTTCTCTGAATTTTCATTATCCAAGGGCAAAATCGTCATTTTACAGTTTAAATTTATTTTTTGTCAATTTTGAGTCATAAATGCATTTTCTAGTGTTTCAAGCTTATTTTTAATTTTTGGTAATTTTTTTAGACTAATAGCCATTTTTTGTGTATTTTTGTTGTTTAGGGGCAAAATTATCATTTCACACCCCAAGAGCGTTTTTATCAGCTTTAAGCTCTAGCTTTTATTTTTGAAATCTATTTTGAATTCTTTTTGAAAATTTTAGAGATTGCTGTCATTTCTTTGTATTAATTTTTAATTTTTGGGGTTAAAAAATATTTTTTTTAAAAATAAAATTAGTATTTTTATTACCCGTGGCGTTTTTGTTATTTTATAGCATTCTTGATAACCAAGACAAGTGGCCTATAAATACCCCTTTAATTAGAAAAAAAAACTAAGGAGAAAAAATCAAAAAACCCTAAACACACTTTTTTTATCTATTAGGGATCAAATCACACACTATTTCACCTAAAAAACATACACTAAAAGAGGGCCGCCGATTCTCAATTTTCAACTACTGTTCATTGTCTTCAACCTCAGATTTCTACTGTTCATCATTAGATTGGTCCTTAAGCTTTGAAAGGTGAGTTCTTAATTCGTCTTTTGGTTTTAATTCATCTTTCTTTTCTATTTTTTTACAAGAGTTTGATTATATACATTCATTTACTTGAAATTTTGGTTGAATTTGTTCTTCTGTTGCTTTAATTTATGGGTTCTGATCTTATGTTTGATTTTAAGTCTTTCTGAACGCTGTTCTTTTTGGGTTTACGTTTTGTTTTTCTTTTCATTTCTGGGATTCTTTCTCTCCATCTCTTATTCTGTTTCATCGTTACCATTCCACTGCCCACAACCTACAAAAATAAATTACCAAGGCAACCAAGCCATACTCACCTTCAAACACCCAATTCTACCATTCCAGTCGCACCCCCTGTGAGACCCCTCAAGAAGTCCCACATTGGTGGGAAGAAAAGAAAATGATTTGTATATAACATCCTACGTTTGGGCTACTAAATAACTTAGCTTAAGCATTTTGAGCCCGTAGTTTAAACCTCAAAAATTATTGGGCCAGCCTAGACGTGGGATGTTACAAATGGTATCAGAGCAAACCTCGTGTGGTCTCTGCACGGGGTGAGACTGGACCTATGGTATTTGGGCCGGACTACGCAAGGAAGTGGAGGAACTAAGTGCTGTGCAGGGATAAGTGCTACGTCGACCTAAGGGCAGGAGCCACCTCTAGAGCTCGTACTAGCCACCTCTAGAATCCGATACAACCGAGTGGACAGTCCGGATTATGATATGGATTGGGCTTTGCGAGGACGCAAAGCCTGATAAGGAGGGGTGAATGTGAGACCCCTCAAGAAGTCCCACATTGGTGGGAAGAAAAGAAAATAATTTGTATATAACATCCTACGTTTGGGCTACTAAATAACTTAGCCTAAGCATTTTGAGCCTGTGGTTTAAACCTCAAAAGTTATTGGGTCAGCCCAGACGATGGATGTTACACCCCCTTCACCAACCCCCTTCACCAACCATTCCAATCGTCCCATCACTATTGAGATTCCAGCATCACAGCTCCACCAAATCACCCACAGAACACAACCTGCAATTTCACCAACAATTATACATACGACCACTCACAGACCAAGCCAACAAACCAGCTTCGTCTTCTCCACCTCTCAAACCACCATTTTGTCAAGCCAAAGCCACTATTGAAATTACTTGCAAGATCAAGCCCAGCCACAAAAGTCTCAATTCATCCACAAATTTCATCATTCAAGCCACAGTCAGTCCATTTCAATCCCAAAATCAATTTCAAATTGCAAAAAATATCACTGCAGAAACTTACACACAGACAACACACACGCACACACAAATTCTGCAAAACAAGCACAAATCCCACCCATAAAAATTACCTAGAACTACACAAACATCCATTGGCCACCACCAAACTATGCCCAGTGCCTATTCCCCACAACTCACCATCACAACAGGACCAAACAACTATCCCAAATCCACCCCTTCAGTCCATTAATGAATCAATTTCATCACTAACAACGGACCTCATAGTCCTAATTTCACCAAGTCAATCCTATTCATACCTTCAACCACCCAATCCATCCCTCAATCACAATCACCACACCACCACCCCTTCTCTCACTATACTCTCCACCCACCGCAACCACCATCAATAGACGCACATCACCATTGTAACAGCCTCACTTTAAACACCTCTGCTCCACCTTCAACCACAGCAACTTGACCCAAGCATCACACTCAACCACCTCAAACAATCATCACCACTTCCTAGCATCCCCCCGCTACCTCCATCATAGTTTAAAGGCCCACTTCCACCACTGAGAGAACGTCGAGAGAAGAAAGAGAGAACAAGAAAGAATTAGAAGGGGAGAGGGGGAGAAAGAGGGAGCAATTCAAGGAGAAGAAAGAAGATACGAGAGAAGGAAATAGAGGGCAGAGAGAGTGAGAGACATAGAGAAAGAGAGAAACCAAAAACGGAGAGAAAATAGAGAAATTTGGGAAGAAGAGAAAACTGGGAAGAATGGATAGAAAAACCATCAGAAAAGAAAGAAATAGAGCAGGGGAGAAAGAAAGAAATGGAGCAGGGGAGAAGAAAGAGAGAGAGAAAAGAGAATTAATCGAGAGAGAGAAGAGTATGCAATCGGAATAAAAAGAAAAAGGAAAGAAAGATCAGAGATAAGAAGGAAAAAGGGGAAGAAGAAAATAAAGAAAACCATTGGGGGTGGATTTGATTTACCTGTTTTGTTGATTCCATTGATAATTAATTTTAAAAAATAAAAGGTTTAGTTTTAAATTTTGGTTTTTCTGTAAATTGTTTTAGTCATAATTTATATTTATTTTGTAGTCCTTGGATCTTTTGTTAATATTACTGCATCCCTATACATTTAGGAAATTTGCATTTTTAGTTTTTCTAATTTTTATTTATTAACCCTCTAGATGTTATTTTCTTTCAAATGGGTCCTCTATCCTTGCAATTTAGCCTTTCATTTTGCTGGAATTTTAGTTTTTGCCCCATGTTTAGTTGAAATTTATAATTTATTTATCTGCTAGAATTGTGTGTTGCTTTTTTTTACTTAGCTTTAATTTATAAATTGTGCCTCTATGATGTTTGGATTTACGATTCGACCCCTAGATTTGTTTAAATGTCTACTAGTTCCTCTAGTTTGCTAGGATATACAGTTTTATCCCCAATTTCTTAGTATTTTTATTTTTCTATGCTTTATTTATCAAGTATTGCGATGCCTTGACATGTTTTTTGTGTTCTTAAGCATTTGTACCGGGTCTTCAAGAGGTATCCCCATTCCTCATAAATTTCTCTTATATGCTCCAATGTGCCTTACGTGATTTTTATGCATTTTTATTCATATATTTTCTTATTCTTACATGCTTTTCGCGTATTTATTTATTTTATGTTATTTAATTTCAAATTTTATTATTTTATTATTTTGACAAAAGTGTAATATTTTTTGTATTTAGCTAGTCAATGTAATAGTTAGATTATTTTTCTCATATTTTAGCAAAAATTGTGTAATTAGATAGAAAGTGTAATAGATAGGGCATTTTTAATTTCCCCCTTTTAAATTGTAAATTAAGCCCCCGGTGTAATAGTTAGGGATTTATTTGCTTTTGTGTGCTTACGTGCTTATTTATTTTACGGCTTTCATTAGGATTTTGCATTTAGATATTATGCTTATGTGTTATGTGCTCCTACTTGACTTTATATGTCTTTATATGTTTAATTTGCTTTTAATTCACGCTTTACTATTTAATTCATGTTTTATTGTTATTCCGTCACCACACTAGTCCAACGCTAGTTGTGGCTTATCGTTTCCCCGCTAGTCCAAAGCTAGTGGGAATCCTTAGAAAGAGCTAGTCCAACGCTAGACCCTTAGGACATTTTAGTGTTAGGCACACTTGTGTGCATTTTGTATTCCAATTCCCACATTTTAGTTTTCTTTCCATTTTGCATGATTTTTATTGTTATTACTATTATTTATCTATTTTAACGCATTTTCAAATGCATGACGTATAGGATGCATTTCACTTAGAATTTAGGTTATTTTGTGTAATCCGACTAGAAATAGTTGTTTGCTCACGTGGGAAGCGGTGGCGTACATGCCGTTCTCCCCTCCGTGAGTAGAAACATTCAGTCACGAGATATTAGTTCCCCGTACCCGTCATATTACATACCCATTTTCTTTCTTCACTTAATATATATTATTATTTTCTTTTCTTTTTGCATCGCATTTTGCATAGACACTCGTGACTCCCTCGAGGTCTCGACTCGCGTTTCGTAATTAATGTGACAATTTGACCAAGTCTCAACGGGACATTTTGACCATCTCGATTTTCACATATAGACTTAGGATTTGCATTCATTTAGACACATTCAAACGCGATAGAATTTATGGTTAATTTAGGAAATTTTGATTAAACCTCGCAACTAGCCTCGACGAGATTGAAAGGGTGCCTTAGGCAGAAGCCTTTGCCTTCTCTTTCTTCAAATGTGACTCCCGGACCTTTTTCTCTCGTTTTTTTTTTCGTAGACCGAAGTTGGGAAAGGGTTTTAAATAATTTTTTTTTCTAAAATTTTACTCTTTGTTTTGTTTAAATGATTTTTTCGGGTGACCTGGTACACCCTAAATCAGTACCAAGTGGCGACTCTATTTTTCAAAATAAAACCCTTTTTCAAAATTAGTTGACCAAAACTGTCGCATTTTTTTAGTCCCGGCCTTATTTTTATTATTTTTCTTAAATAACACTTTTTTAATAAAAACTCAATTTTTCACACACGCGCATGGTTTTTCCCAAAACTTTCTTTTTGAAAAGAGTCTCGGACCGGACCGTCTTTTCGGGACGCGACAGTCAACGACCCCACTAGTACCCTTTACTTATGATTTTTAGGACGCGACAGGATTTTTGGCGACTCCATTAGGGATCACTAGTGAGTTCGAGCACTAGGATTAATCACCTTTTCCTTATTTAACCCTTTTATTCCATCGCGTTTGGATGTTAGGATTGCATTTTTTTCTTTTCTAGGTTTTTAGGTTTTTCTTTTGCATCTCACACACTTCCCGTCTCTCGGCTACTTATGTGATATATGTATGTTTTATTTACTTTTACTTTATTCGACCCACTTGCATTTGGGGAAGGGATCAGTTACCCTTAGAGCCCACGCATGTTACTTTTACATTCCTCCTCTCATAAGGAGCACTCCATACATGCATTCGATGTTTGTTACCCTTTTTTTCTCTTTGGGTGGTTGTCACCCACCAATCCCGATTAGGAATAGGATTGATCTACTTAGGCATGTGAGCGAGGCACGATGTGCACGTAATCATGTTTGGGAGATCACCTGAACTCTCGGCTTAAGTCCATAAGTCTAGAAATTCAGGGAATTTTAAGATCCACTCAGACACGTGGCCAGGGCACGATATACATGTAGCAGTGTGTGATAGCCCCACCTTACCCAGAGGCGCACCAAAGGGCTTAGCGGACTGCCTGCCTAGCTCTCGCCAGGACTCGAATCACGCACCCACGCAAACATCCAAGCGTACTTAACTCAAAATAAAATAAAATAAAATAAAATGGAATAAAATAAAATACACTCATATTATTTACTTAAAGGTACAAGTCACATCAAAAGTTTACATGTCATAATATACATGATTTTCACAAAGATAGCCTAACACAGTTTGGCTATTACAATAACTAAAACATCTATAATATTCAAAACCAGTCGATCCAGCTTTAATTTTTTAGGAAACCTGAGTAAAGGAAAACAAATAAAAGGAATGAGCTATAATAGCCCAGTGAATCTCCAAGTCATGCAATCATATCAAGAACTCATTATTTTAGTAAATAAAATAAGCAATAAATTAAATAAACAAGATATGAACAATTTAATTATCAAGTAGTCAAGGGCAGATACAAGGCTCAACTACGGGAGCAAGCTCAACCGTAGGAAAAGCAAGTACTGATCATGTAACCATGACATTTAGACCGAGATAATAGCTACAGGTCTTTATCAAAGGACATGCCAGTTTTATCACGCAAGCCCTAACCACCAATCACCTTATACCTCGTACAGCTACCACATCCAGGGAGTAATCTCAACCTTGGAGGGCCAACACGCAAGAAAGTTCAATCCGGAGTTGGCCTCTTTGAGGATTCACAACTCAAAAGGGAAAGAACATCACGCCCTAAAACACCCGGCACCTTATAACCTCCCAAGCCTGTCCGAGTTGACTATCCGTGAAGTAACGGTAAAGTTAGTCACGGAAGTCTCACGCACAAGTAACACGTTAAATAGTGAAAGCATATAACACATTACGGAATAGATGCGATAAAGTACACATCTTTCCTCAAGTAGCACATTTTATCACATAATATTTGCAAGGGTAACATAATATTTACAAGTGAAACATAACATTTCATGCATCATGCACACATAGAGACACTCACCTGGAATGCCTAAGAAAATATCTCGTAAAATGGTCAAGTAAGAAAATAAGTGAAATTTTTGAGTAAAATTGAGCTAAAATTCAAGTAGTCAAAAGACTAGAAAATAGTAAAATGAGCTAATCAAAATTTAAACACTAATATAAATTAAATGGTCAAGTAAAATTATTCTAACTTTAGTACTTAGGTGTCCATACTTAATAATGAAAATCTTAGCTAATTAACCTAATTAACTTAAGAAATCTTCCAACTAATAAATCAAAGATTAACACTTAACTGTAAATAAGAAAAATGTCTCTTGTAAGTGCATTTCTAGGGTGTTACATCCTCCCCCCCTTAAAAGAATTTCGTCCTCAAAATTCTACCTGGATTTTCGAAGAGCTTGGGATAATTTCTCCGCATTTTTTCTTCTGTCTCCCAGTGGCTTCTTCTAGATCATGATACTTCCACAGGATCTTGACAAGAGGAATTTGTTTATTTCTCAGTTCTTTTACTTTACGGTCCAGGATTTGAACTGGTTGCTCTTCATATGTCAAAGTTTCATCAAGCTTCAATCTCATCGGGTTGAAGTACTGTGCCTTGGATCCGGGTGGTATTTTTTCAAAACCGACACATGGAAGACATTGTGCATTTTAGATAACTTTGAAGGCAAGTCCAATTGGTAAGCAACATTTCCGATACGTTTAACGATTTTGAATGGTCCCATGTATCTTGGTTGAAGTTTCTTCCTTTTCCCAAACTGGATGCCACCTTTAAATGAAGAAATCTTGAGAAATACTTCATCTCCAACTTCGAACTCCAGCTCTTTCCTTCGAGTATCGGCATAACTTTTCTGTCGACTTTGAGCAGCTTGAAGTCGTTGTTGTATTAACTTAACTTTCTCATAAGCCTCTTCTATCCAGGGTACTTTTTCTGGACCTAACATTTTCCGTTCACCCACTTCATCCCAATAGCCAGGCGTTCTACATCTTCTCCCCTACAGTGCTTCAAATGGGGCCATTTGGATAGAGGATTGGTAGCTATTGTTGTAAGCAAACTCAATTAAGGTCACATGTTGATCCCAGTTGCTACCAAAATCCATCACACTCGCCCGTAGCATATCTTCTAAAATCTGGATCACTCGTTCGGACTGTCCGTCGGTCTGGGGATGGTAAGCCGTGCTAAAGTCCAACTTTGTTCCCAAGACTTCATGCATTTGTCTCCAAAGTCGAGAAGTAAACTGAGGATCTTGGTCCAAAACAATACTAACTGGAATTCCATGTAATCTCACCACTTCATCAATGAACATATGAGCAAGTTTTTCCAATGGGTAAGTCATGTTCATGGGCAGAAAATGAGCAGATTTGGTCAAGTGATCTACAATTACCCAAATAACATCGTGCCCTCTTTGGGTTCTCAGTAACCCGGAAACAAAATCCATGGTAATGTGTTCCCATTTCCACTCTGGGATTTCCAAAGGTTGTAGTAGTCCTGACGGTCCAACACTATACTCAGGTATGGTCCCCATTTTGGCTTTCTCTATCCGCTTCTATAGTGTGAGATCCTTGCCTTGAGCTTCTTGGATTTGTTTCAACAATTCAGATCGTGCACTTACATTTCCACAAATCACTTTAGAGCCAGCTATTCTTGGATTGCTCTCACTCAATCACTCCAACAAGTCCCATTCACGGATGGCCAGGCCAGCCATTTGAACCTTCCTACTTAAAGCATCTGCAACAACATTAGCTTTACTCAGATGGTAATTAATAGTACAGTCGTAATCCTCCAATAACACCACCCATCTACGTTGTCGCAAATTTAACTCTTTCTGAGAAAACAAATATTTCAGACTCTTATGATCTGTATGTACTTCAAAGGTGACTCCATACAAATAATGCCTCCATTTCTTGAGTGCGAAAACCACCGCTGCTAATTCGAGGTCATGTGTGGGATAATTTCTTTCATGAGGTTTTAACTTACGGGAAGCGTAGGCAACTACTTGTTTCCCTTGCATTAACACACATCCCAAGCCTTCCCGTGAAGCATCTGTGTACACACTGAAAGTTTCATTTCCATTAGGCAATGCTAGCACTGGGGCAGATGTCAATCGTTTCTTGAGTTCAGTGAAGCTCTGTTCGCACTGTTCATCCCACTTAAACTTAACATTCTTTTGGGTCAAAGCAGTGAGTGGTGTGGCTATCTTTGAAAAATCCTTAATAAACCGCCGATAATAGCCAGCTAACCCCAAGAAACTACGAACTTCGGTGGGATTCTCGGGTCGTTTCCAACTAACCACGGCTTCCTACTTTGGAGGGATCTACTGCTATTCCTTCTCCCGAAATGACATGACCCAAGAATGACACTTGGTCCTTCCAAAATTCGCACTTACTAAACTTGGCATACAACTTGTTGTCTCTCAAGGTTCGTAGCACCATCTTCAAATGTTGCTCATGCTCTTCATGGGACTTGGAAAATATCAAAATATCATCAATAAAAACCACCACAAACTGATCCAGGTATGGTCTGAAAACCCTATGCATTAAATCCATAAAAGCCGCCGGGGCATTAGTTAACCCAAAAGGCATCACCACAAATTCATAATGACCATATCGAGTGTTAAAAGCAGTTTTTGATACATCTTCCTCCTTAATTTTTAATTGATAGTACCCTTGTCTGAGATCCACCTTGGAAAATACTACAGCCCCTTCCAGTTGATCAAACAATTCATCAATGTGAGGTAAAGGATACTTATTCTTTATGGTGACATTATTTAACCCTCGATAGTCAATGCAAAGCCTAAGAGTACCATCTTTCTTCCTTACAAATAACACTGGGGCTCCCCATGGTGATACACTCGGCCTGACAAACCCTCTTTCTAACAAATCCTGGAGTTGGACCTTAAGTTCCCGAGTTCTGCAGGGGACATGCGGTATGGGGTTCTAGATATTGGCGATACTCCGGGTACCAATTCTATTTTGAATTCCACTTCTCTCTCCGGAGGTAGGGAGCTTAATTCTTCGGGAAACACATCGGGAAATTCTTTTACCACCGGCACATCCTCAAGTCTCACTTTATCCTCAGGTGTATTAATTAAATAAGCAAGGTATCCTACTGCCCCTCGGAACATCAATTTCCTAGCTTGCATGGCCGAAAGAAGATTTGAGGAAGCTAGGGTTTTCTTAACATCCAACCTTAAAATAGGTTCTCCCGGTATGCTAAACTCCACCACTTTCGTCCCACAATTTAGTTGAGCACTATACCGGGTCAAACAATTCCATGCCTAGTATTACATCATAACCCCGAATAGGTAAAGCTATGAGATCTGTTAGAAATTTTCTTTCTCCTACCCGAAGCTCACAATCTTGGTAAACAAGATTAGTTGTCAGGCAATGGTCCCCAGTCGGAGTCCTCACTTCCAATTCATAGGATAACTCAACAGGTTGTATCTCTAAAGCAGTCATAAATTGAGGGTTCACAAAGGAATGGGTGGAACCAGGGTCTACTAGCAGTTTAGCCAGACGATGAAAAACAAGAATCATACCTTCAATAACTGCTGGTGACTCCTGGGCATCCCGCTTGTCGAGGGCATACACACGAGCTGGCACTTTCCGTTTATTCCCGCTCTCCCTGGCTTGATTGGTCTCCTTGGGCCCAGGTTGAGCGGTGCTCGGTCCACTGGCGGCCTGTCTTGGACATTGATTTATTCGGTGATCTCCACTGCCGCAAAGCAAACATTTCCGGTTCTTTCTCCAGCAGTCATCTTCCACATGCCCGCCTTTACCGCAATACCCACAAGCAACCGGAGCAGCTGATGACTGTTTCTCCTTTTGAGTATCCTCCTTTTGTTCACTTCTTGGCGGAGCCCTTCTCACCAGAGCACCTCTTGTTCTTCCGAACGGGGCACCTTGCCCAATTCTCACTCCTCCAGTTCCCCTTCCCATCTTAGGGACTGGAGAGTTTCCAGTTGAAGGTCGAGCATCGTTGGTATTTCCCCGTTTTCTTGCCTTCACCGTGCGGACCAGGGACTTGGTTTCCTCCACCTGCTGCGCTTTTTCCACTGCAGCTTCATACGTTTCAATGGTGGCGGCTGCGAGGGCGTCTTGGATCTCCAAATTCAAGCCTTGGATAAATCTCCTCTTTCTTCGCCGTTCAGTGGCTACAAGTTCCGGGGCATAACGAGACAGTTTAGTAAACTGAGCCTCATACTCAGCTACACTCAGCAACCCCTGTCTTAATTTCAAAAATTCATCTTCCCGCTTTTCTTGTACTCGCACGGGGATATACTTCTCCTTGAACTCTCTAGTGAAGTTGACCCATGTCCTTGGAGTTTGATGTCTTTCCCACTTGGCGTTGATTAAATTCCACCAAGGGGTGGCAGCACCTTCCAATTGGAACACGGCAAATGTCACTTGCCGTTCATCCGTATACTTCAAGGCAGTAAAAATTTTCTCAATGTCTTCTAACCATTTTTCAGCGATTTCTGGCTTTGGACTGCCGTTAAACTTAGGGGGGTTAAATTTCTGGAACCGTTCCAGGGCTACATCTTCCCCTACTGCCGGGTTTCTATGAGGACCACCAACTTCCACTGCTGGGTTCTGCTGAGTTCCCAGTTGAGTTAGAACGTCGGTCATTCGATTCAAGACCGCAATCATTGGATCAGCTCCTGAAGGTGGATTTATGCTAGAGGTAGCGTCTTCATCCTGGTCTTGACGACGGGGACGTCCTCTACCGCGACCACGTCCACTCATGACTTAATATGCTATAATAACATGAATGAATTTATTTTAATATCTACATAATAAATGTCAAGATAAAATGTAAAATGCACAAATTCAAGATTAACAAGGAAATCAAGTTTCATGCCAACAAGATCACACATATTTATACAAGTAGTTCAATTTACACATTTTTCAAGAGTCACATACAAAACATGTCGTACATATAAAACATAACAAAACTAGCATAAGTTTTTGGTACATAACTCCATCTAAAGATCTAGTCCAAGATCTAGTCCAACTGGACTGATCCGGCCGAGCTCACATCCATCTCCTGCTCACCCCCAGGAGCCTCCTCGGCCCCAAGAGGTGGAGGCGCTGCCTGTCCTGGCCCTAGGTGCGGAGCCATATCTCGCACCTCATCTAACACATGACCTACTAACAGACCACTCTCATCTACAAGTCGTCCCGTGTGGTCCCGGACATGCTGTACCACGCGTGTGAGACGGCCATGCACCTCCTGGTACTGCTCTCGATAAGCATCAGTCCTCTGCTGTTCTTCCTGAACAGCAGTCTCTAAGTCACGAATCCTCTGAGCCTGAGCCCTAACTGTCTCTCTCAGCTCGTGAACACGGGCCCGGGAAGTATCACTATCGCGCTCCACCCGCCTACTATCCTCTATCAAAGAAAGCACGACATGATCGGGATAAGAGTATGTCCTCCAACAACCACAAGCAGGGCGGACTCGACGGGCAGGTGAAAATGTACGGTAGGGGTGACCCGGTCCCTCACGGAAACGAACTATCGGTCGTCTACGATGCTCATGCTGGGTCGGGGCCACATCAGCTGGCTGTAATGCCCGTGATCCCTCACCTCGACCGCTCTCTGACATACCTACATGTTTAAATAATAAATTAATTAGGTCTATCCCAAAAATACTTAATAATAAATAATACTTAAATATTACACTCAAATATCAAGCTTAAAAGTAACCTAAACACATTCTCAAGCATATACACAATAGCTGTCCAGGTGCGGAAATTCGGATCTTATCTCTCACACTCAGGTTGATCAGGCCCAAGCGTAACCGACTCAACCCAAATTTCCTACCCGACACCCCAAACAAGACTAGCACTAGAGACAGGATTCAATCCTAAGCTCTGATACCAACTGTGACAGCCCCACCTTACCCAGAGGCGCACCAAAGGGCTTAGCGGACTGCCTGCCTAGCTCTCGCCAGGACTCGAATCACGCACTCACGCAAACATCCAAGCGTACTTAACTCAAATAAATAAAATAAAATAAAATGGAATAAAATAAAATACACTCATATTATTTACTTAAAGGTACAAGTCACATCAAAAGTTTACATGTCATAATATACATGATTTTCACAAAGATAGCCTAACACAGTTTGGCTATTACAATAACTAAAACATCTATAATAATCAAAACCAGTCGATCCAGCTTTAATTTTTCAGGAAACCTGAGTAAAGGAAAACAAATAAAAGGAATGAGCTATAATAGCCCAGTGAATGTCCAAGTCATGCAATCATATCAAGAACTCATTATTTTAGTAAATAAAATAATCGATAAATTAAATAAACAAGATATGAACAATTTAATTATCAAGTAGTCAAGGGCGGATACAAGGCTCAACTACGGGAGCAAGCTCAACCGCAGGAAAAGCAAGTACTGATCATGTAACCATGACATTTAGACCGAGATAATAGCTCAGGTCTTTATCAAAGGACATGCCAGTTTTATCACGCAAGCCCTAACCACCATTCACCTTATAACCTCCGTACAAGCTACCACATCCAGGGAGTAATCTCAACCTTGGAGGGCCAACACGCAAGAAAGTTCAATCCGGAGTTGGCCTCTTTGAGGATTCACAACTCAAAAGGGAAAGAACGTCACGCCCTAAAACACCCAGCACCTTATAACCTCCCAAGCCTGTCCGAGTTGACTATCCGTGAAGTAACGGTAAAGTTAGTCACGGAAGTCTCACGCACAAGTAACACGTTGAATAGTGAAAGCATATAACACATTACGGAATAGATGCGATAAAGTACACATCTTTCCTCAAGTAGCACATTTTATCACATAATATTTGCAAGTGTAACATAATATTTACAAGTGAAACATAACATTTCATGCATCATGCACACATAGAGACACTCACCTGGAATGCCTAAGAAAATATCTCGTAAAATGGTCGCGATGCGTTTTCGGACCCTGAAATTTAAAAGAAATAATATAATGAAAACCCAATTAAAACCCTAGTAAATTTAGTAAGAAAAATTCAAGAAAATACCCCACTTATTTCTAGGGTTTTGGTTTTAGGGTTTCTAGGGTTTAGGGTTTACTTATTCTAAGAAAATTTAATCTATCACTAGATCATTTCTAAAAATTCCTACACTTCAATTTCCTTCAATTGAACATATTCTAGGCTTAAAATCTCACTTGTCAATTTTTCTTCTTTTAATTCTACAAAAATTTCGGCAGCATTTCCCCTTAAAATCGGACTAACCCAAATTTTTTTCCTGCAAGAAAAATCAAGCAATCCAACCCAATTCAACAAGTTCTACAACTTTTATGTTCAACTCAAGTTCAAATTCAATCAAAATTCCACTAAATTCCAAGAATTCTACTCCAAGAATCTTCAACCAAACAACATATAACACATGAAATTTCAAGGTTTAAATGCCATATACTAGTCTATCTAACCACAAGAACACTTTATCTAGCAAGTAAATCTCCAATTCTAACTAAGTTCTCCAAGTAGTAGCCAACAAGAATCTTAGGTTTAAGCTTGCATAAAAACTAATTAAAACATGAAATTAAGTAGGAAAAGTTCATAGTAAATACCTTAGATATGCTTAGAACTTTGCTTAGAAAGGAAAGAAGCTCACTTCCTATGGTGGATTTGCCCAAACTTTAGAGAGAAAACTTCAAGAAGTTGAGAGCAAAATGAGAGAAGAAGAGAAAGAGAGATGGCCGGCCAAGAGGAGAAGAAAGAGAAAGAAATAGGCTAGGAAAAATGGAAAAGAAATAAAGAAAAGGTGGGAAAAAGATTAACCAATTAAAACCTAACAAGAATAAAGTAAAGAGGTAGTCTTTTAATGCAAGAGTAGCTAACTTGGATTAATTTGATTGGTAGAACTCATTAACCTCTTATCACTTAATACTAGCAATATTAAGACACAAATTATTAAAGCAAAAAGAGAGTAAAATAGGAGAGAGAAATCCGGCCATAAGGAGAGAAAAAAAAAGAAAGAATTTCGGCCAAAAAGAAAAGAGAAGAAGAAGAATTTTCAGCCAAGAGAAAAAGAAAAGAAAGAGAAAAATTTCAGCCAAGGAAAAGAAAATAAAGCAAGAAAATAAGTGAAATTTTTTAGTAAAATTGAGCTAAAATTCAAGTAGTCAAAAGACTAGAAAATAGTAAAATGAGCTAATCAAAATTTAAACACTAATATAAATTAAATGGTCAAGTAAAATTATTCTAACTTTAGTACTTAGGTGTCCTTACTTAATAATTGAAAATCTTAGTTAATTAACCTAATTAACTCAAGAAATCTTCCAACTAATAAATCAAGGATTAACACTTAACCCTAAATAAGAAAAATGTCTCTTGTAAGTGCATTTCTAGGGTGTTACACAGTATTTGGGGGATCGCTCGAGCCACCGACCAAGGGTTTTAGGATTGATGACCCTTACCCTTAGATCTAAAAGCTTGGGAACCGATAGCCCAATCGAGTCTAGATGCATTAGTGAGCCCAATCTCATGCATTTATGTAGAGTAACCTAGGGTAGAGTCAGCCTTACCCTGTCAGGTACACTAAGGCACGAGAGGAGGGAACCAACCTCATTTATTTTCCTTGTTTGCCACTTACTGTTATCTATGTGTATTATTTGTTTTTGCCAATATGTTATGTGTTATTTGTTTTTTTTTATTTTTTATTTGGCTAACCACGTACATGGGGGAGGACGCCACTCCATATTTTATTAATAATATGAGATAAAGAAAATGAGGGGGACAAGAACCTTACCTCAGTTTTACATAGATTTAAAGCATAAAGAAGGAGTACTACTCCCTTTACACATTCTAAAACAATTATGAAGTTTCATTTCTTATATTTTCTAAATGAGGGAAATCCAAGTCTATCTAAACACAGCTCCCCTCGGACTAGTGTTGGCATCTCTGATTCTTGAACAAAATTTTGAAGAAATTAGATAATGAAGCTCCCCACTATGCTAATGAGTCAGCCACAGTATTTGCTTGTCTGAGACAGTGAGACACATGTAAAGACCTTTCAGTTAACTTCCAAATGTTCTGAACCTCTTTCATAAATTTCCACGAGCAAGTGAATTTTCTTTGTAATATACCCACCAAAACCCGAGAATCTGATTCAATTTCAAATGAATGAATGCCATAATCTCTGCAAATTTTTATCCCTTGCAAAACAGCTTTCATCTCAGATTGTAGACTAGTTCCATAGCCAAATGAACAAGAAAAGCCAACAATCATCTTTCCATTCAAATCTCGCCAAACTCCACCTCCCCCACAACTTCCAGGATTACCTCTAGAGCTTCCATTAGTGTTTAACTTAAATCTTCCCCTAGGAGGCAATAACCATTTTACCGGTCTCCATAACACCTTATCAGGAACAGACAATATAGATTCAACCAAATGATGCCAAGAATATTCAATTGACTTTTCTTTAAACTTCATCCAAAAGCATCTGTTAAATCTGTTAAAACTGCCTGGAAAACTTTAGCTAACATAATCTTCTCACCTTCAAAAACATCCCTATTCCGTGATTTCCATAAATTCCAGCAAACAAATATAGGAATAATTTGCAAAGTCAACCTCATGCGACTACTTTTATGATCAATTAGCCACCAATTAGTAATCATGGCTCGCACATGAGTCACCGATAAATTAATCCCACAAATTAAGCCAAAAAATTTCCATACCCCCATAGCTAATTCACCATAAACAAATATATGATCAAGGGATTCCACATTAGAATTCACACAACAAAAGCACTTAGATGGAAGTTGAAAACTAAGTCTGGTTAAGACATCATCTAAAGGTAGACAATTAGAAAGCAGCCTTAACATAAAAAATGATGTTTTAAGGAGAACTTGAGGATGCCAAATTTTACTAGCAAGCAGAGAAAATGGCCTACAATCCCTTACTTCATGGAAAGCAAAGAAAACTGAGAATTTACCAGAAACCGATGCTTGCCAAATCATATGGTCAGGGTCATCACCATTTGGAACACAAAATTCAAAATATAATTGACAATGTCCACTGGCAACCATTGTGTCAATAGCCCTACATCCCACACGCCATTAGACACAAAGTCAGAAATAAGATGATTAGCTACATTAGTCCCTCGAAGATACAAAGCCCCAGACCCTAGCTAATTGTCATACCAAAAATGACAGCTACCTTTATTGACAATCCAAGAAATATTCAATTCAACTAACCCTCGAATATTAAGCATACATTTCCAAATAGCCGAATTATGAATGTAAGACTCTACTTGGCAAGGATGAAAGTTGGAGCAATATTTAGATCTCAAAAAGGCTGCCCAAAGAGAAGAACCTTGCCTGAAATTCCACCAAAGTTTGCAAGAAAATGCCGAATAAATATCCTCCAGTCTTCGAAAGCCCACACCACCTTCCTTCTGAGGATAACAAAGTTGGTTCCAATTTATCCAATGCTGTTTCGGACCATCATCAGTTGACCCCCAGAAAAAATCAGCAAACACTTTTTCTATTCTCCGGAACGCTCCTTTAGGCACAATAGAGACAGCCAGCAAGTGAACAGGAATGGCACACAACACATGTTTTATAAGAGTTATCCTCCCACCTGAAGATAAAAATCGATTCTTCCAAGATAGTATTTTATTCAAAACATTAGAACAAAGTTTTGAAAAATACGAGGACTTAGACTTACCAATAAATAAGGGACACCCGAGATACTTGATTGGGAATTGCTTTTTGGAAAATTTGTAACTTTTTCAATCACCTTCACCCTCGAATGATTTAATTTTGGGTGTACCAAGAAACAACTTTTGTGAGGATTAACTTGTTGGCCCGAATCCTCCTGATATTTCTTTAGAACCTCCATTAACTGATTAATCGACTTCTTTGATGCATTGGAAAAGATCAATATATCATCAGCAAAGGCTAAATGGGACACATATGGATACCCATTAGGCATTTTGAAACCCACAAACGATGGGTGAGCAGCCATACTGTTTAATGCCCGAGACAAGACTTCAGCTCCAATGATAAATAGTGCTAGAGACAAAGGATCACCTTGACGCAGGCCTCTTGAGGATTTAAAAAATCCAAAGCTAATCCCATTGACAAGAACAGAAAACCACACATTCGAGATTAGCCTCCAAATCATGTCAATGAAGCATTCACCAAACCCAAATCTTCGTAACACACTAATTAAGAAAGGCCACGAAACCCTATCATATGCCTTAGCCATATCTAATTTAATGGCTACATTACCACCCCTTGACTTCTTACCAATATCTGACATAATTTCTTGAGCTAAAAGAAAATTATTAGATATACCTCGCCCTTTAACAAATCCACTTTGTTGCGGAGAAATAATTTTTGGAAGAATGCTCACCAACCGGTTTGAAAGAATTTTTGAAATCACCTTGTTGAAAAAATTGCATAAGCTTATTGGACGAAATTGCGAGAAGTCTTGAGGATTTGAACCTTTGGGAATAAGAATAATGGACGTAGCTGAGATAGCACGGGCAATTGACTTCCACAGAAGAAACTTCCAATTGCACTACAGACATCCTTAGCAATAATCTCCCATGCAAAAGTAAAGAAGTTATGTGTTATTTGTTGAATAAACTAACGCAATTTCTTTCCTTTTTGATTGCATTCACGACCACAGAATAAAGAGCCCTGGCACGGTGCTCTTGTAGGGAACTAACCCTTTTTCTGTATAAGTGTATTTTATTATCTTGCAAATTCATTGTTTTGAGACATTTATAATTTTTTGTGATTTTACGAACCAAAATACCCGAGGGTCCCATAATTGTAATTTCTATGAACCCACAAAATAAAATAAAATAAAATCTCTTTTGTTAAGATTTCAACCTCGGGTTTTTCTTTTAAAAGCATTTTATAGTACATACATATTTAAAAAAAAAGTCAAATGCATAATTTTGAAGTCAATAACTCTTTGTATAGTTCATAACTCATTTTCTTCAAATAAAGTCATGCATCATTTAATTGGATTAAATTTTTATGACAAATTTTTCAAATTTTTGCATATTGTATCATATTTTAATAAACTGTCATCATGCATTAGCCTTAGAAGGGAACGCCATTTAGGGAACCCTATGGTAGGAATAAGCCAATCTTGCCTCCTGTGGGTACATAACCCTTTTCATGGGAAATTGCACGTTTACATTTCTGTAAAACTCGAGAAGTAGGGCCTATAGGTAAGGTATCTGACATGGTGATGTGCATTAGATGGACAGTCCACGACGCATCTACTAGATGTTAGCAGTCCCACCAGAAGTCAAAAAATGGCCGGCACTTCTCTCCTTCAGTGAAATCAATCAAGTGGCAGCTTTTCTAGGACCCGTTGGTGACTTTAAAGACATAGAGGTAGATGGACACCTGGTAGAAGCTTTGGTACGCTTATGGGATTCTAGTTATTCAACATTTAGGATTGGAGATCGAGAGATGACTATTACTGTTGAGGAGGTGGCTGGGTTGTTAAACTTGACAACAGAACATACAGTGCCAGTGTTTCCAACCATTTCAGGAAAGACCGAATTCTGTCATTTTGCTGGGTTAAAGGAATTCGTAATGCAAGGGTCAGATCATAGCATAAATGTGAAATTTCTATTCAATTAGTTTGCAGAAAAAGATGGGTTCAACCAACACATGGAGGATTTCACATTTTCATCCAAGACGATATGGGAGCATAAGAGACCGATGGTGTATGGGTTCGTAATTGCCGGCATTTATTTTTTCCCTAGGAGAGACAAAAAGATCGGGTTCAAGACCACCAAACTTATGACTGACTTACTTTTCGGGATTGGAGGCCAAAGAGCATCTATAGTACCGACTGTATTGACAGATATATTTGTCTTGTGTACAAATTGTCAAAGAGGGGAAAGTTTCTTTCATGGATCAAATCAGATTTTATACATATGGGCTATGGAACACTTCAAGAGGTGCTCGCCCACTCCTAATAGTCTGTCATTGGTTGGATATAATTGGATAGTCACTCATCACAAGAGAACTGATAAGAACGACAAACCGATGAATGCATCTGATTATTTGAGTTTCTTAGAGACATTGCCAGATTAGAAGGTCAGATGGGTATTAGATTGGACCGATTGTCTAATTCCAGCTTTACGTACCAAGTCGTCAGACTTTATACCTTTGTTAGGGACTCAGGGCACTACTGCTTACACACCAAAAAGGTTTCTCAGACAGTTTGGACGTATTCAAGGTCTGCCACCCACGCCAGATCTAGCCAGTTTCATCATTAGCTTCGATAAAGGGGTTTGTCTGGACCCTATTCTAATGAAGACCCAAATCATTCAGGCTTGGGGCACACTATCCAATGATGAAGACATTATCTATGATCCACATTCTCAGCAAAAGGGTTTGGTGACCCCTCAGTATGAAGATTGGTTTCGAAGTCGCAAAGAGAATAGACTGCAAGTAGTACAATCTGAGGAGGTAAGGAAGTTAATGGCTATCGTCGAGGCGAAGGATAAGGAAAACTTGCAATTGAGGCAATCGGTGGAACGAAGCAAGGAGATGGCAGAACAGAACAAAGAGTTGTATGAAGATGTTAGAAAGAAGAATCAGGAGCTAAAGAGAAAATGCAGTGAATTGTACGATCAAGCAGAACGCATGAAGAACCCGCACTTTAGAGAATCAAAAGATGCTATGATAGATAGGTTGAAAAGGTTTAATGATCTTGTACAAAGTCGTCTTCGAGAGATGATATAGACAATGTATTTAAACTTTGACTTTATTAATAAAAGTGTTTGTTTCAAGACGTTATGTTCAAAAACACAGGTTTGGTATATAGGCCCTACTTCGAGGCTGTTGCATCATGCTAGGCCTACCCTTGGCATAATAAGGGTTCCCTCCTAGAACATGCGTTCAAATTATTTATACACTTGCTGACTTTAATTTTTTTCTTTTTCTTTTGAAGTAATAAAATTGACGGTGCTAATAATGAAATGACGGCTGAATCATATTCCTCTCCAATATGAATTTCAGGTACATTAAACCATAGCTTCATTTCAAAGAAGCCCCATCATTACCAGGTCTCGAAGTTAAGCCTTGAAGCGTGCGAACATGAGTTCAAATCAGAAAGTATCTGAAAGAACATCTCAGGCCATGCCAGTGGATTTTTCTGCATTAGGAGCTCAACTGAGTGAGGTGTTGGGCAAGTTCAATGATTTAAGTGCAGAAATGGCATCAAAGAGGCGTGTCATTGACCAGCTCATTACGAACAATAGTGGTAGTGCCCCGACCAATCCTGTGCCGGTAGTTGACCACCCCACTAAACAAGTCAATCAATTGCCTCTCACGTATAATGTGCAAACTGTTTCACTCGCACCTTTAACCAACCCAATTGAAGGACTCTCTGACCACTTCAACCATGACCTTCTGCATATGCGTCTGAACTTTGCTCAGGACAAACTCGCCCGATTATCCCATTCCTCAATCCCATCCACAAATAAATCCAAACATCCTACCCAATCCTCAAGTACCTCATCACCTCGCAGTAGAACCTTTTGTTTGGGACGTCCCTACTCAAGGAAGACCGGCTATAGATGAAATTGCTACACCTGTAGACAAGGATTTGCTTAAGAAGCTGGATCGGTTTTAGGAGTTCATGAAGAAAAGTCAAGGACTACACAAACATGGCCGATTGGATTATGATGATCTTTGCCTTTTTCCTAACGTCTAGTTGCCATTGGGTTTCAAGGCTCCTAAGTTTACTAAATACGATGAAACTTGTAATCCCAAAACTCATCTCAAGATGTTTGCTAACAAACTTGACAAGCCAGTCGATGATGAAAACTTACCCACGCGTTTATTTCCTGAGAGCCTGAAAGGAGACGCGGTGGACTGGTATTCCAATCTGAAACCTCAAGCGATAAGGACCTGGTTGGATTTGTTAACAGTTTTTGTGAAGCAATATGAATTTAACTATGAGTTGGCACCAATGCGAACTACCTTGGAGAGCACCAAGAGGAAACCTTCAGAAGATCATAAGACCTATTCTAAATGCTGGAGAAAGCTAGCTGCTCAGATGGAACCTTCCCTGAATGAAGAGGAGATCGTTCATACTTTTATTAAGGCACATGATCCGCCGTACTTTGAGGAAATCTTTCGCATGATTGGGAGTTCATTCGCTGCCATGATTAACAAATTGGAAAAGTATGATGAATTTGTCAATGCAAGTAAGATAGTTAATGTAACGGTTCTGAAATTGCAGTTGGAGACTTTGCAAAACCAGAATCAGAACAATAATGGAAAGAAGGCCCCGTTCAAGAAGAAAAAGAGGGAGACTACTTTTGTCTGGGATCAAAGCCCATTGTTTAGACCCAAAATCCAGAATCGTCCCTCATATGCTACTTTTTACCTACAACCTGCAAATCCTCAACCAGTTTATCACATTAATACATTGCCTCATTATCTTCAATCTAGTTATCTAAACTATCCACCTCCATTCCTAGCACCTCGGCCAACCTTTCAAAATTACCCTCGTCCCCACTATAATTCGAAACCACCACAACAAAACAACATTCACATCACACAAAACCCATTTCAAACCAACAGACACCAGATCCAAAGGCCACCTGGAACTTACACTAATCTAGGCCGTCCTATTAACCAATTGTATAAGCAACTGAAAGCTGTTGGCAAAATTGGAGTGATTCCAGCAAAGGTTTACAACAAGGGTTTGCTTGTAGGATACAATCCTCAAGCTATTTGTGCATACCATTTAGGGATTCTGGGACATTTCACAACTAATTGTTGGGCCTTAAAGAATCAAATTTAAGACATGATTAAATCTGGAGAGATTGTTCTTAGAAGGGGAGAAGAGCAGGGACCAAATGTAAATAAGAATCCTCTCCCGGAATACGAAAATACTATGAGAGCAATCACTACTAATGATGAATTTGATGATCCTGCATCATACATTGTGGATAAGTATGAGATTGAGAACATAATGAAAACTAATTTGATCAAGATAAGGAGAGAGTCGAATGCTGAAGACTTCAATAGTGAAGAACGGTGATGTTGTTTTAAAAGACGAATTGAAACAATCAGTGTTTGAGAAAGATGAGCCTTTCGTGTTAGAAAGATATTTTGACCCTTTCGTTTTGGACTTATCAGCCTTTTGAGTAGGATGCACCAGATTCCGTTGTGCTTGAATTTCCTGAACAGATGTCTGTGAATTAGTTTACAAGAAGTGTCCTAGAATTATGAGGGAGCATGTGCTATGGATTGGAGATAAGAAATTGTTGAAGGAAGAAGTAAGCACTGTCACCAGATCTGGGAGAGTTCTAGGAGATCATGAGAAGAATGATCCACTCAAAACCCAAGGAAATTCTGTGCCACCCAAGCAACCCGTGTCTGAAAAAGATGCTTTGAATTTCTTGAGATTGATTAAGAGAAGTGAATATAAGATAGTGGAACAGTTAGACAAGGCGCCTGCTCATATTTCTTTTCTGAACCTACTTCTAACCTCTGAGCCGCATCGAGAAGCTTTGCTCAAAGTGCTTAATGAGGCTCAAATCTCTAAGGATGTCCTGGTCGACTAAGTTCTCTGGTATAGGTAGGACAACATTCTGGCTTCCAACTGTATTAGTTTTTCGGATGATGATTTGACCGCCGAGGGGATTGGACACAACAAAGCACTATATATATCAGTACGTTGTAATGAAAAATTGCTGCCGAGGGTTTTGGTAGACAATGGATCAGCTTTAAATATTTGCCCATGGGGCACTCTTGTCAAGTTAGGGTTATCTGATACTAAACTTCGTCCATCTACTGTTGTGGTAAGAGGTTTTGACGGAACAAGGAAGGAGCCAATGGGAGAAATTGATTTAGTTTTAGAGGTGGGACCAGCCCAGTTTCAAATTCTTGTCAAGTTATGGATTTCTCCGGTGCCTACAACATGCTTTTAGGAAGACCGATAGATACATACCTCCAATTTCGGTGCCTTCTTCGTTGCATCAAGTATTAAAATTTGTTATGAACAATCAGTTGATCACTGTATTTGCTGAAGATGATTGTGCAATGATGATCAATGCCAATCTCAAAAGGGAAGGACAGTGAAAAAATCTCAGTTTCTGCTCACCAGGGTTGAAGATGTTGTCTCTATAGGATGGATTTCTAAAAATGAATCATTTGTACCGGAAGCCAGTGTCATGATGGCTAAAGAGATGATTCGAGGGGGATATGAGATAGAAAAGGGTCTTGGGCAAAATTTGCAAGGACTGTTAGAACCAATAGAGCTCCCAACGTAAAAGGACACATTTGGACTAGGTTTTCTTCCAACTGCAAGGGATCGAAAGGAGATGAGAGCTCGAAAGATTGCTGAAAAAGAAGGAAGGCTGACCGGATTGCATATTCCTGCCACTGCACTGTTCTTTCACTCGCCCATCAAGGGTAATGATATCCGGTTTGGATGACAATGATTCTGCTGATGAAATTCTGTTGGATATGTCTCAGTTGTTCCGTAGGGGTCATTTGTGATGTTGAGACATCTGGGTCTTCTGAGTTCCCAACAATTCCTAAAGATGGCATTCAAAATTAGATTGCTGGTTATCTTCCCTCTCGAAGGGAATTTCGGTAAATTTAAGGGATTGCCTTTCACTCGAATCTATGCTTAGATAGGGTTAGAGTCTTTTGTTGGGTATTTATGTTACTTTTGGGTCTTGTTACTTTGTTTGTTAACGTTTTGTGTTAAAGTGTCTTTTGAGTATTAATGTGATCTTTTAATTTGTCAGTTATTTTAAGTTCAATGAAATAAAAGACTCCCCTTATCGGTTTTCAACTATTTTTAGTTTTTTATTATATGTGTTTGTTTTCTCTTTTTCTCAGATGGCTATCAATAAAATCATTTGACCCTTTGGATGTCACTATTCTAGAAGTCAATGATTGCAATCTCGATATCTCTCACGAATTTGAAATCATGCAATTTGGCACTCAAAACGAGAGTGATACTGAAGAAGAATATGAGTCTTTGTCAAAAATTCTCGAACAACATGAAGAGAAACCTAAACCGAACTTAGAAGAAACAGAAGTTATTAACATTGGTACTAAAACGGAGGTCAAAGAAATCAAGGTCAGCATGCATTTGAATAAGAAACAAAAGCAAGAAATGGTGAAATTTTTTACTACATTTCAAGATGTCTTTGCCTGGTCTTATGATGATGTGGCTGGAATTTCACGGACATAGTGGTTCACAGATTGCCAACTGATCCGAATATCCCACCTGTGAAGCAAAAACCTCGCAAGTTTAAACCGGATATGAGTCTTAAAATTAAGGAACAAATTGTAAAACAGCTCAATGCCGAGATTATCATGGTATCTCATTATCCTGTGTGGCTATCAAATCCAGTACCCTGTCCCAAAGAAAAACGGAGAGGTGCGAGTCTGCGATTGATTATAGAGACCTTAATAAAGCAAGTCCAAAAGATGATTTTCTGTTGCCAAACATTCATATTCTTTGGATAATACCGTAGGACATGAGATCGTATCCTTTAGAGATTGTTTCTCAAGGTATCATCAGATTCTAATGGCGGAAAAGGATAGAGAAAAGACTGCTTTTGTCATTTGTGGGAAACTTTTTGCTATAGAGTGATGTCCTTTTGGATTAAAAAACGTTAGAGTTACCTACCAAAGAATAATGACTACACTGTTTCATGATATGATCCACAAGGAGATGGAGGTTTACGCGGATGACATCATAATGAAATCTAGAAAGGTGGAGGATCATTTGGTTGATTTGAGAAAATTGTTTGAAAGATTGAGAAAATATAATTGAAATTGAACCCTGCCAAGTGTGCTTTTGGAGCCCCGGCTGGTAAGTTGTTGGGTTTCATCATTAGTAAGAAAGGCATAGAAGTAGACCCTGTCAAGATTAGAGCAATTGCGATATGTTGATTCTAAAGACTCAAAAAAACGTGAAGATTTTTTTGGGAAAAATCAATTTTATCGACAGGTTTATCGCTTCAGTTGACTTCTACTTGCGAGCCTTTGTTCAAGTTGTTGAGAAAAAATGTGCCAATGGAATGGAATGATCATTGCCAGCGATGCTTTTGATAAGATCAAGGACTACTTGCTAAATCCTCCGGTTTTAGTGCCACCCCAGCCTGGAAAACCTTTGATTATGTATCTATCCGTAGCTTGATGAAGCCGTTGGATGTGTTTTAGGCCAGCATGATGATTCAGGAAAAAAGGAGCAGGCAATTTATTATTTAAGCAAGAAGTTTACGGCTTATGAGATGAATTATTCATTCTTGGAAAGGTTGTGTTGTGCACTAGCTTGGGCTACTCAAAAACTCCGACATTATCTTCTTGATCACACTACTTACCTCATTTCCGCTCTGATCCTTTAAGATATTTGTTGAAAAATCGATATCCACTGGACGCATGGCCAAATGGCAAATGATCCTTTCGGAGTTCGATATTGTCTTCACCACACAAAAGGCAGTAAAAGGACAGGCCATAGCAGATCACTTGGCAGAAAATTCCAATAGATGATGGTTATCAACCACTCAACACTTATCTACCAGACGAAGAGATCCTATTCATTGGGGCCGTTGAAGACATGAATGAGCAGTACACAGAGTGGAGATTATTCTTTGATGGAGCTTCGAATTCTTTCGGGCCGGAATTGGGGCCGTTTTGGTATCACCGAAGGGAAGCATTATCCTGCAACTGCCAAATTATGTTTTCCTTGTACCAACAATATGGCCGAGTATGAAAGCTTGTATATTAGGGTTAAAGATGGCTTTGGAGATGGAGATTAAGGATTTGCTAGTATTCAGTGATTCTGATTTGCTGGTGCATCAGACGCTTAAACATTGGGCGACTCGGGATTCTAAAATCATTTTGTATCATTGTAGCCTACTCAATTTAGCTGCCAAGTTTAGGAATCTGGAGTTTCGGCATATTCCGCGAACTCGTAATGTCTTTGCGGACTGCTCTGGCCACAGTATCTTCCATGATTAAACACCCTGATGAGTTAATAATTGAGCCTATCCAAATTCGACTTCAGGAGGAGCCGGCCCACTGTTTGCGCATCGAGCCAGAATCTGATGGTCTTCCCTGGTTTCATGATTTGAAGGAATATCTAAGGAACGGATTTTATCCCCAGGTGCTAGTACAGTGTCTAAGAATTTTCTCTGAAGAATGTCTACGAGATTTTTTCTGAATGGAGAAGTTCTATACAAAAGGACAAGTGATTTGGGTCTCCTAAGATGTGTCGATGAGAAAGAAGCAGAGTATTTGATGAAGGAGGTACATAGTGGTGTATGCGGACCGCATATGAATGGACACTTGCTGGCCAAGAAGATCATGAGAACAGGATATTTTTGGCTCACCATGGAGCATGACTGTGTTGTATTCGTCAGAAAGTGCGTTAAATGTCAAGTACATGGTGATGTAATACATGCCCCTCCTTCGGAACTTCACAGTATGACTGCTCCTTGGCCGTGCTCAATGTGGGGAATGGATGTGATTGGAGTCATCGATCCTCCAGCTTCAAATGGACATAAATTCATCCTGGTGGTGATTGAGTATTTCACCAAATGGGTAGAAGCAGAATCTTACAAGCAAGTGACCAAAAAGGTGGTAGCAGATTTTCTTAAGAACCATATCATTTGTCATTTTGGTGTGCCCGAAACTTTGATCACTGACAATGCAAGGAATCTCAATAACGACATGAGTAGATGGATTGTGTGGTCTATTCAAGATCAAGCACAGAAACTCGCTATCTACAGGCCTAAGGCTAATGGTGCCGTCGAAGCTGCCAATAAGAATCTGAAGAAAATCATTCGAAAGATGATTGATACTTATCGAGATTGGCACGAGAAAGCTGCCCTTTGCACTTTTGGCCTATAGAACAGCAATTAGAACTTCAACTGGGGCAACCCCTTATTCTCTTATGTATGGAATGGAGGCAGTTTTACCTGCAGAGGTAGAAATTCCTTCTTTACGCATTCTGATGGAAGCCCAATTGGAAGAGGTCGAGTGGTTAAGGGAACGTCACGAACAATTGGCACTCATTGATGAGAAGAGGTTAAACACTGTTTGTCATGGACAATGTTACCAATGACGAGTGGCTCGTGCTTTTAATAAGAAAGTCAGATCGCATCCATTTGAGGTGGGGGATAAAGTCTTGAAACAAATCCTGCCAAATCAAGAAGAGGCTAAGGGCAAGTTTGTCCCAAATTGGCAAGGTCCATTTATTGTGAAAGAGGTACTATCAAGAGGAGGCCTTATTCTGACAGAAATGGATGGTAAAGATTTTCCCCGAATCATCAATTCAGACATGGTGAAAAAATTTTATATTTGATTAGTAAGTTTTCTTTTAAAATTATTACAAATAGAGGACGGGTTACAGACGAGCCTTCTTTCTTTTCCCTCAAACATTTTCTTCCCTTAGTTTTTCCCTTTTCAACCTTCAGAATTTAAAAGTTTCGTTTCATAACCCACTTGATGGTCACACCCCACACTGGGGCAAATTTTATTTATTGTTTTTATAGACTGTTGGTTAAAAAAAAAGGTAAAAATGAGAAGAAAAGAAAACCCCATGAGAAAGCAATAAACTGGGGTAAATTCAAATAAAAAAAATGAATGATAGGAAATCCCAAAAAAAGTAAGAAATGAAAGTTGGGATACAGCATTTTAAAATGCGACCTCAAGATAATTAACCCTTTTATAAATTCTGCTTTCTAGCCTTAACCTTTCAAGCACCTTACCTGACCCCGTTACAAAAGTCGAGAATGTTATCGACCTCCATCTTTATTTTGTGATAATTTTGAGATGAAAATTTGCAAATCAATCTGGCATATGATGTTAATATTGTAAGGTAATAACATAGATAACGCAACGGAAAAATAAAAATTTATTACCTTAACTATGGATCTCTTTGACATATCTATATGATTAACAAGGGGGTTTGCATGAAGATTACCTCAAGCACAGAAGATTTCTATACTACTAGGCAATGATCCTTTGAAGAAGAGGTTAGATCTACCACAAAAAGCCCTCCAAGTGTAGAGCCTCTAACGATATCCACACGAACAACTTCCTTGGGAACCTTGTAGGCTTGCTTGCTTTGACTTTTGAGTGCTAGCTCCCTTGCATTATTTAAGAACACAAGAAGAAGAAAAACCTAACAATTAGGAGAGAGAGAGAGAGAGACGCCTAGAGAGAGGAAGAGGCATGCCTTTTCTTTCTTCAATTTTTCTCTCACTAGTTTTCTTTTGTGTTACAATAATACTTCAAGAGTCAAAGCATGAACCTATTTATAGAAAAAGTATTCTAGTCTTTTAAGAAATAAAGCTAATTGGAAACCAAGAAGGTTTAGATAACTTACTTTAAGCTAAACCTTCTCCTTTAGGAAATCTATTCCATAAGGAAACTAATTAGTTACTTTATTTCTTTTAGGAAACCAATTTCCTACAAGACTTAGAATATTTGTAAATAAGTCCCTTAAGTTAATTTATCTCATAAATTAACCCCATAAGTATCTCATACTTATCTTAATTACATTTTAACCCAAAGATTTTGTTCTTTATGTGTGTGACCCATTAGGTTCCATTCACGTTGGCAATAAGTATAAATTATAACTCATTAATTGAGTTAGATAAATTAAACACTTTAATTAATTATTAATTCACTAATTAATCAATTCATACTTATAGATCATGAGTGGCGTCTAGCAATGCATCATGACCACCCAAGTGAATAGGAAAGTCATATGGTAGACCATACCCTTCAATGACAATGCTATCATGTAATTAATATCCTTTCACCACACTATATCCCAATTAGTCTAAAAGTATAGTGCATACTATTAAATGACTAATTTATATTTTCTTGTTCCAGAAATATAACTCCTCATGATGTATAACCTTGAAACTACTTTCAAGTTAGGGTTAATAACAGTTTGCCCCCTGAACTAATGGGGTAGTCACACTTTGCCCCCCTAAACTTTAAATATATACATTTCACCCCCCAAAGTCTCCTATTTGACTTTGACCCACTCATTTACAATTTTTTCTTCCAAAACTACCCTTGCCCACTCCTAAATTACTTTAGCTTTATGAATTTTTAGTGATCAACTTTTGACTATTTTATTATTAATTTATTTTAACCCTGCTATATATTCTCCACATCTTATAGAAAAGATAAATCGATATCTCTATCCAAATTAACAAGAACAAATATATGAATCGTTCTAACATGTAAAAAGTAAATCTGGCAAAAATAAAATAAAATGATATATCTTTCCAAATCAATAAGAACAAATATATAAATTGCTCCAAAATGTCAAATAAATATGTATTTGCCATGATATTTTTACCATTACTATTTTCGAAAAGAATATGTTCTTCCCAACAAAAACACAAACTAGAAGGTTTTACATGGCAATAAAATATTCCAAAAGCAACATGTTTTCCCTGCTACAATATACACAAGACTGTAACAATCTATTAAATTGCAGTCTAAAATAAAAGCATTGAACAACAAAAAGTGCAGTCTAAATTTGTTGATTTAGATAGAAATATCGTTTTATCATTCTTGCATGATTTATTTTTTATATTTTGGAACGATTCATATATTTCTTGTTGATTTGGATAGAGATATCGATTTATGTTTTCTATTCTATAAGATGTAGGAAATATATAACAGGGTTGAAAAAATTAATAGAATAGTCAAAAGTTGACCACTAAAAATTCATAAAGTTAAGGTTAGTTTAGGAGTGGGCAAGGGTAGTTTTGGAAGAAAAAATTGTAAATTAGTGGGTCAAAGTCAAATAGGACACTTTGGGGGGTGAAATGTATATATTCAAAGTTCAGGGGGGCAAAGTGTGACTACCCCATAAGTTCAGGGGGGCAAACTGTTATTAACCCTCCAAGTTATACTATCGCTTCTACAGAAAATTTATGAGTTAATATTTCCAACAAGTGGCCATAAAGGGATATACTCTCTTATTAAGGAATGGTGAATCTTATATTGATTACTCACTATCTTTCCATGCTTCAAACTATACCCAATCTCTAACCTATGGGCTACCCTTTTACGGGCACCGAGGAATAGAGTCAAAGTATAGCAATCTACACTCAAGATACTATGGTAATCTCAAGTCAAAGGATCACTTACACCATTGCCAATAAGAGTTCAACCATTGGCACTATAGTTGAAAGTCTTGGTGGATCAATCTAATGAATTTGTTCTCAAACAAGCATCCACATACCAGCTTAAGTGTCACGTACACCATAGTCAATGAGATCAACTACTGCTTACCATAAGTAGAGGCAAAGTATGTGCTAGTCTATCCGCATTAATGATGTCCAATCTCATTAATACTATAACTAGTGATATTTAAGAATATGACTTAATGTATTAGAGTCTCATTTTTGTAACCCTTACAATCTCTAATACACAGTCAATATTCTAAGGACTTTATCAATCAAACAAGTAACATGGAAATACAAGTATAGATGATAAAGAAAAATACCACATGAATAAATATAACATAAATAAGTGTAAATACAAAACACCTTAAACCATCTTGGTTTTAGGGCATACACTAACAAATATATCTATCCCTAATCAATTAAGGGGAGATTGTCCTACTGATGCCAAATGACTTAGTGCCAATCTGATCTGATGAAAAGGGAATGACCGTTCAAGACTTGAATGATTGTTGCTTCTTTGAAAAGGTGAAAACCCGAAAGGGTGCCGAAAAGAAAAGGAAAAAAAAAGAGAAAAAAGAAGAGAAGAGAAAAAAAAAGAAAGAAAAAAAGGGAAAAAAAGAAGAAAAATGGGCGGGGGAAAGCCTTAGTGAAAACCCGAAAGAGCGCTAAGGTGGGAATCTTGTGCACATAAACAAAGCCGGGTAAAGGAGGAATGACAAAGCTGAAAGAGCTGGTGACTATGTTCGCTTGGGTCTTTCTCTTCATAGTTGTTCTTCTTCTGGCAATATCAAGTTTCTGATCAATGACATCTAAAAGGGTCAAGTGCGATTTTCTTGGTCAAAAGCCCGACTTCAACAGTGTATATAAGTTGTTTGGTTACCTTTGAAATTCTTAATTTATCTTTAAAAAAAGTTATCTTATATTTATTATCGTGTTGTGTTGTTTTTCATTTTTATAGGCTTTGGTTTCAGTTATGTGAAACGTGATGTTTGCATTTAAAAACAAATGATGATGGATTTAAATAAAGTTGTTTTTGCATTGTTCCTTTCATAAAGATTTGTGTTAAAGGACAATCCCCGTAATTTATCATGAAGGATCATAGCAGGTGATAATGCTTATGAGGCATAGCAAGAGGTCAATTAAAAGATATTGATGAACGGTAAAATTAGGGATAGCTCGCAAGAGTGGACTATGGATCGGATTTTGACTCCTAGAACTCGTGTTTATACGCTTCTCAAGGCCTGATAGACCTCACGGTGGTGGCACATTATCTAATCATGCTTCACTTCCCATCTACAGGTAAAGCTGCGAGTTCATTATTGACACTTTGTCGAAAGGGTCAAGATGGGGCAAAAAATTCGAAAGTAAAAATTTTTTATTTGATTCCGATTTACACTGGGGCAAATTTTGGAAGGATTGATTTCAAATGGGTTTTTGATGTTTTGAACAAGACCAAAGTTTGAAAGGGATGATTTCAAATTGATTTGAGTTTTTATATATTGGGGCAAATTTTTTTATAAAAAATTTGGATTCCAAAATGATCTTGATGCTTTTTGCTTTAGATAGAATTTTAGAAAGACTAATTTACACTGGGGCAATTTTACAGGAGGATTAATTTCAAAAGGAACTTTGATGCCTTGTAACATGCCGTATTTTGATTGGAATGATTTCAACTTGGTTTGACCATCGAGGTAAATTTTGTAAAGATTGATTTTTGACAATGTTTGAAAACTGAAAGAAAATGGGGATTCATACTGGATGCAAGTGCTGACTTGCTTTGTAGACTGCTTTCAACATTTTAATCTTTTTCACAAAATTTGTCCAGCAAACTGGACATTTTCACATTGCTTTGTGGGCTGCCTTTCGAAAAAATAAAAACTAAAATAAAATAAAATAAAAAGAAACTTTTTTCATGCATGTCCAGCAAATTGGACATTCACGTTCATTTTTCAAGTTTGGCAAACCAAACTTTGCATTGCATCTGACCCCAGCAAACTGGGTGCATGTCCAACAAACTAGACCTTCACGTTTATTTTTCAAGTTTGGCAAACCAAACTTTGCATTGTATCTCATCCCAGCAAAATGGGTGCATGTCCAGCAAACTAGACCTTCACGTTTAATTTTCTTGTACTCATCCTAGCAAACTGGGATCGCATTTGTCCAGCAAACTGGATATTTTCATATTTTCTGTGCATTTCATCAATCCTAGCAAACTAGAGCCACGCATCTCTTGATGTGCGCACGGTTGCGTTGCCAAAAAAGTCTTGAATTTCAGGTATGCAACTCGTTGAACTCAAGACCTCGTTTGATTCGTGTACCAAGAAACCCTTGACGTGGAGTTGTTTTACCTTGAATCTCCCTTGAAGAAGATGAAGAAGATGAACACGCCTAAGACAAGCTAGATTAAACCAAGTTGAGCGAGTTCAATCGTTTAACCTAAGTTACCTAAGACTTGATAAAAAATACAAGAAAAACTCTAAGCGAAGTTGGTGGTCGCCACAAGCAAGCTTGATAAGACCAAGAGTAGTTCTTAATCGACAAAGAACCAAGAAAATTCTCACAATAGAGAAAACACACAATTTTTCTAAATAATTCTTGTTAAAAATTCGTAACTAATAAGAGGCCTATAAATAGGCTTATATAGAACATTCTAGAGTTGAAGAATTAAGCAACTACTAAGTCTATACCTAAGCTAACACTAATACTTAACTAAAAACACAACTATAGAAGAATTCTAATAAGTTAAACTAACTAAAAACATAAAAACTATAAAAATTCGTCCAAAAATAGTTCATGGGCTAGACATTCTTCATTAAGCTCCATTGGGCCTCCCTTTAGCAATTTTAAGGGTCCTCCAAGCAAGTCCAAGTAACCAACCCCTTATAAGATTGTTTTTGGACAATTTATCAATTTCTTTTTGGGCTTTCTTTGTAGATGAACTTGATCCACAACCAATGCTCCACTCCTTGGCCCAATATGCTCGTATAAACAAAGTGAATTTCAAGCTTGCAAATAAGCCCAAATGTAACACCCTAGAAATTCATGCCAAAACCATTTATTTTGTATTATGTTCATTAGAAAAAAAAAAAAAGGGGGCCGAAATTAGTGAGAAGAAATAAGGAATTGATTTTCTATTTTACTAGCATGTTGTACCATTTCCTTTAGGAGTTGTACCTTATAAGTCTTGCAAGATTAAGGGTAAGATAAATGAGAAAAATCTCTTCTAATTACTCTTAGCCAAGTGTAGTCTTCCATTGTTAAGAAAGTCAAGATTTCTTTGGTTTTGTCTTGCTTTGATTGGTCAAATTTTTTTTCCAATTCTTTTCCATTTCTTTTCTTCCTACTTACCCAATTTTTCTCTTCTTTTTTCTTCTTGCTGGCCGGCTGCTCTTTCTCCATTTTTCTCTCCATTTTCTTTCATTTTCTTGGAGCTTTTCCTTCCATTTAATCATTTTTCATCTATAGAAATTAAGTTGATCTTCCTCCTAAGCAAAGATCTTGCCTTAATAAAGGTATTTCCCAAGAACTTTTCATCTTATTTCAAGTATAAAGATCATAGTTTTATAGTTTATAAGACATGTTTTGATTGTTAAGTATGATTGATTTTGGCCATGAATATGAAGTTTTATTCCATGAATATGAGATTTATGGACTTGTATGACTTGTAGATAGTGATTTAAACTTGAAATTACATGATTTAACTTTGATTTGGTTGAAGATTTAAGCTTGAATTATGGACTTGTATGACTTGTAGATAGTGATTTAAACTTGAAATGACATGATTTAAGTTTGATTTGGTTGAAGATTTAAGCTTGAACTTAAGAACACTTAAACAGTCATGTTGGACCAGTTTTAGTAAAACGTTCATAACTTGATGTAGATAACTTGGATTTGAGTGATTCTTGTTGTTTTGGAAACTAGATTGATAGGGCTTTCCAACGGTATAAGGCTTTCACTGTGGTTCGTTAGGTATTAATCGCAGAAAGTTTGCAAAGTTGGCTGAAAATTCGGTTCTGCGTAAACAGTTTTGATGAAGAGCAAACTTGGGGGCTGATTTTGAACCTGTTCTAGTTGGAATTTTAAGTGATGATCTTCATGAAAGTTGTAGCCCTATAAACGTACTTTCAAACCATGTAATCATAATTCCCTGGTTCTTGGTGGATTGACCCCAGAAATGGCACGAAGTTGGCTGAAAACCAACCCTGTGCAGATTTGGGTGATGATTCTTGGAGTAGGGATTTTGAATTTGAGTGGAATCTTGATTGAATTTGGGTTTAAATTGAATATAAAAGTTGTAGAACTTGTTGAAATTGGGTTGTTGGATGTTTTCTTGCAGGTTTTAAATTTTTGGGTTAGTCCGGTTATAGGGGAAGTGCTGCCGAAATTTCGGTAAAACCTAGGAAATAAATGTGATTAGGCTATGATTTAAGACTTTATAAGCTATAATTTAGTGATTTAAGTGTGCAAAAAAAATTTTTGTAGATTAGCTTGTCACGTTCGAAAAAATCGTAAAAGTAAAGGGTGAAAAGGTGTAAAAGGGTACTAGTGGGGAAAATCGTGAGGGAAAGTAAAAGGGTTACTGGGTGCTAGTGGGGTCGCTGACTGTCACGTCTCAAAAAAAAACGGTCTAATCTAATGACCCTTTTGAAGAAAAAAGCAAGTTTTTGGGAAAAATCATGCGCGTGTGTGAAAAATCAGGCTTTTATTGAAAAAAGTATATTTTAAGAAAAATGGTATTTAAAAAGAAAACAAGGCCGGGACTAAAAGTGCGACAGGTTTAGGCCAACTAATTTTGAAAAAGGGTTTTATTTTAGAAAATGGAGTCGCCACTTAGTACTGAGTTAGGATGTACCAAGTCACCCGAAAAATCGTTTAACAAAACAAAAAATAAAAATTTTAGAAAAACATTTTAAAACCCTTTTTCGACTCCGGTCTACGAAAAACGAGAGAAAAAGGTCCGGGAGTCACATTTGAAGAAAGGGAAGGCAAAGGCTTACGCCTAAGGCACCCTTTCAACCTAGCCGAAGCTAGTTGCGAGGTTTAATCAAATTTTTCTAAATTAACCCTAAGTTCTATCGCGCTTGGATGTATCTAAATGAATGCAAATCCTAAATCTAAATGTGAGTATCGGGAGGGTCGAAATGTTCCGTCGAGGCTTGGTCGGAATTATCGCATTAATTGCGAAACCCGAGTCGAGACCTCGAGGGAGTCACGAGTTTTATGCAAAATGTGATGCAAAAAGAAATAAAATAATAATATATAGTAAGTGAAGAAAGTGGGAATGCAACATGACGGGTACGGGGAACTAATAACTCATGACTGGATATTTCTACTCACGGAGGGGGGAACGGCCTGTACTCCACCGCTTCCCACGTGAGTAGACGACTATTTCTAGTCGAATCATGCAAATGTCCTAACTTCTAAGTGAGATGCAACCTAGATGTCATGCATTTTAAAAATGTGTTAAAATAATAATAGTAATAATAATAGTAATAATAAAATCATGCCGAATGAAGAGAAAACTAAAAGTGTGTGAAGTGGAATGAAAATGCACACAAATGCACTTAACACTAAAATGCCCTAAGGGTCTAGCGTTGGACTAGCCCGTTCTAAAAATCCCGTTAGCGTTGGACTAGCGGGAAAAGAAAGAAACCACAAATAGCGTTGGACTAGTGTGGTGACGAAATACCATAAATCATAAATTAAACATTTAAGCATGAATTAAAAGCAAATTAAACATATAAAAACATATAAGATCACATAGGAGCACATAACACATAAACATGATATTCTAGATGCAAAAATCCTAAGGAAAGCGGTAAAAGAAATAAACACATAAGCACGCAAAAGCGAATAAACCCTAACTATTACACTGAGGGGGCTTAATTTACAATTTAAAGGGGAAATTAAAAATGCCTTATCTATTACACTTTCTATCTAGATACAAAATTTTACTAAAATATGAGAAAAATAATCTAACTATTACATTGACTAGCTAAATACAAAATATTATATTTTTCCAAAATAATAATAAAAAATTCAAAATTAGACAAATTAACTACGTAAATGCGCAACAAGTATATAAAATAAGAAATAAACAAATAATAATGCAAATAATGCATAAAATCACATTGGAGCACATAAAAGAAAAATAATGAGAGATCGGGATACCTCTTTGAAGACCCGGTACTAATACTACTCAAAATGAGCAAACAAGTCAAAGCATCTCGGTATAATCAAATAAAACCCAAAATATATAACTATTGACGAATTGAGATAAAAAAAAATGAATTCTAACAACTACGGGGCAAAAATAGAATTCAATAAAACTCAAGGGGTAAAACTTTAAAAAATTCACATAAACGGGAGGCAAAAATGTAAATTTAAGCAAGTAACAGGGCACAAAATATAAATTCCAGTAACTAATGGGCTTAATTGCAATTAATAAAAACTTGATTGAAAGAAATTAAACCTAAAGGGGGGAATCTGCAATTTATGGGGACTTAAATTGCAAAAATTGAGAAATGATCATGGGTAAAATAATATCATCTAAGACCTTAGGGGCTAAAATATAAATATTACCCATAAAGGAGCAAATAAAACTAAAGCTAAATTAGTTATCTAAAGCAACTTAATCCATTAATCTACTGACATAAGTAATAAATCAAACTAAAATTAGATCAAATCTCAATTAATTAACAGTTAACTAAACTAAATTAAAAAGTCAAAACTGAAACTAAATTTTCCTCCCCAAAATCGTTTTTCATCTTTTCTCTCTTTTAATTTTTCTCCACCCCAATTTCTTTTCTCCCCCAACCGGTCTTTTTCTCTCACTCACTCTCTAAGCTCCCTCTTTTCTTTTCTCTTCCCCTCCCCTGCGTTTCTCTTCCTCTGTTCTCCATTGATTTCTCTCTTTCTCCTTCTTCTCTTCTCTTTCTCTCTATCCGAATCTCTCTCTCTTCGTCTCTGTAATTTCTCTGTCCAACTCACTACTCTTGGCGATTGAAATTGGATGTTTGGGGGGTTCGTGTGTGGGCTTCCGGTGGCAGGGGAAGATTCTGTGGTGGTAGGGAGTGGGGTGGATGTCCGGCAGTGGAGGATGTTTAGTCGACAGTGATGTCGCCAGTGGAGGAGCTGGGTTAATGGGCTGATTTTGGGTGTTTTCATGTTGGGGCTAGCAGATGGCAGAGGAGGGATAGAGGTTGTTTGGTCAATTAATTGGGCGTGGTGACTTTTGTAGCGATTTCATGTACAATTTTTCTGTTATTTTCTTGCAAGCAATCAAGGTGTTCGTGTGGTGCAGGGTCTGATTGTGAAGATGTGGCAAGATGAGTTTGGTTGATTAGGCTGCTAACGGTGAGGATGGTCTACTGTCCGGTGGGAATTGAGTGCTAGGGGGTGTTTGAGTTGCGTTTTCGGTGGACCTCGGTGGTGATTGGTGGTGGCAGGAGCATGGGCAGTGGTCCTGTGTGATCAATTGAATTTGTTGCTGTATATGTGCTTGAATTTGAATATGTGTTGCGTCATTGCTTATGAGTTTGTGTGTGTGTGGGTCACTGATTGTGCGAGGTTTATGAGGGAGCAATTGGGCAATTTTGCTGCCGGTTGATTGGGTCCGTTTGAAGGTGTTGTTCTGATGGGATTTCCGGGATTGTTTGTGCCTGGAAGTTGGTCAGCTGAGGAGGCTGATAATATGAAATTGGTAGAATTGTTTGTGATGATGAGTGGTGGCGTTGATGAAGGCATGATATGAAGAAGGTGGTGATGGAGCTGTGAACTTGGCAAAATCGAGAACTGGGTTCAGGGAAGGGATTTGCACTGGAGTTTTGTGATTGTAATTGAGTGATCTTGGATGAGGGTAGGAAGAGACGGTGAAGAAGATGGAGAAAAACATAAACCCAGAAAATGAACCCAGAAGCAGATCCGGTGGACTAAAACAAACATTTCAAGCAACTAAAAAAAATTCATATTTTCATGAAGAAAATGAAATAAAATGAAATAAAAATGAATCAAATAAATGAACAATTGATTAAGAACTCACCTTTTGATCCTGCAAGATGGACTGGAGATAACTGGTGAATTTGAAGCTTGCTAGATGAACAGTAAATCGATAAAGATGAAGAACGATGAACAGTACTTTTTGAAAGAAACGGCTGCTTGTGTGTGTTGTGTGGTGTGGAGTGTGTGTGTTTTAATCCACAAATTACCAAAAGCAAAAGTGTTTTTTTTTAGGGTTTTTTTTTTTCATCCCTAAGTGGGGTATTTATACTGCACTTGTCTTGTTGGCCAAGAATACTGTAAAATAACAGAAATGCTACCGGTATTAAAAATGCTAATTTTATTAAAAAATATTTTTTAACCTCAAAATTAAAATTAATACAAAGAATCTGACAGAAATCTCTAAATTTTCAAAAAGAATTCATATTAGATTTAAGAAATAAAAACTAGAGTTCAAAACTGATAAAAACGCGCTCGGGGTGTAAAATGACGGTTTTGCCCCTGAACAATGAAAATTTGTAGAAAAATAGCTATTGACCCCAAAAAATCATCAAAAACTACAAATAAGGTTAAAACACTAGAAAAGGCATTTACGACTCAAAATTTTGACAAAAAATGAACTTAGATTGTAAAATGACGATTTTGCCCTTGGGTAATGAAAATTCATAGAAAAATAGTTATTGTTCTCAGAAAATTATCAAAAATTACAAATAAGTTTAAAACACTAGAAAAAGCATTTGCGACTCAAAATTTGACAAAAAATGAACTTAGATTGTAAAATGACGATTTTGCCCTTGGGCAATGAAAATTCACAGAAAAAATAGTTATTGTTCTCAGAAAATTATCAAAAATTACAAATAATTTTAAAACACTGAAAAATGCATTTTTGACTCAAAATTGGTGAAAAATGAATTTAATTTGTAAAAATGACGATTTTGCCCTCGGGCAATGAAAATTCTCGGAAAAATAATTATCGACCTCAAAAATTACCAAAAAAACTAAAATAAGTTTAAAACACTGAAAAATGCATTTTTTTACTCAAAATTGGTGAAAAATGAATTTAATTTGTAAAAATGACGATTTTGCCCTCGGGCAATGAAAATTCTCGGAAAAATAATTATCGACCTCAAAAATTACCAAAAAACTAAAATAAGTTTAAAACACTGAAAAATGCATTTTTTACTCAAAATTGGTGAAAAATGAATTTAAATTGTAAAATGACAATTTTGCCCTCAACTAGTACAAAAAATAAAAAATACCAATTAAATCCAGAAAAATCATAAGAAATTAAAAAAATTTACATAAAAGTAAAAATATGAATTTAAAACCCCCAAAAATTGATAGAAAAATATTTACAGATAAAATTACTATTTTGCCCCCCAAAATATGGAAAAATTAAAAAATTTGTCCCAAAAGTGTAAACATGCCCCCCCAATGTTTGAAAATAAATGGTGTGTCAAAATTTGGTGTCTACATAGCTATTAGTGAATTAAACCTTTCCGAGCAAAACCCTAGAAACTTAAACCTAGAAAGACTTGGGTTATTTCTTGAATTTCCTTATGAAATTTCTTAGATTTTAGTCAGGATTTTTATACGATTATTTCCTCGTGAATTTCAGGATCTGAAAGTGAATCGCAATCATTTTACGAAATCTTTTCTTAGGCTTCAGGTGAGTGTTCCCTCACTTGTGCTTATGAGCGTTTCTTCATATATGCATGATGCATGTCCAAATGTGATTTTATTTGTATTTGATACTCGTGACATGTCTCAATGTAGTATGTGAGTGTCCTTATATGTGTACGATGCATGAAATGTAATGTCATACTTGAGAAATGTTAAATCATGAAATGTTACGTTAAATTTGTACTTGTTATTTTATGACCTATGTTACTTGAGGAAAGATGTGTACTTTATCGCATCTATTCCGCAATGTGTTAAATGCATTCACTATCAATGTGTTACTTGTGTTTGCGACTTCCGTGGTTAACTTCATTGTTTTCCACGGCTAGTCAAATTGGGTGAGATTGGGTGAGATATAAGGTGCTGGGCGATATTCGGTGCTTGTTAATGTTCGTATCTGAGTAAAGTCCTCGAAGAGGCTAACTCATGATTGAACTTGAATCCTTGGGTGAGAATGGGGTGATATAAGGTGCTGGAGAATATAGGTGCTTGATATTCTTTCCGATAAGAGTTTCATTCCTCAAAGAGGGTAACTCCGGATTGAATTTTATGAGTATTCTGGACCTGAGCTTGCTTCTGCAGTGAGTCCGTATCCGCCATTGACTATATGATACTTCATCTTGTGTGTTTCTTATGTCATGAACTTGTTAATTATTGTCGTTAAATGTTACCCGTTTATTGGTATGCTGCTTGTCTTGGACACTCACTGGGCTATTATAGCTCATCCCGTTCATTTGTTTTTCCTTAACCAGGTTTTCCCAAAATACTAAAGCTGGAAAGCTGCTTTTGGATATAGTAAATGTTGTGTTTCATGTATTGTGATAGCCTAAATGTGTAGGCTTTTATTGTAAATATTATTTATATTTTGTGATGTAAAACTATTGTGATATTTATACTTTCAAGCAAATCCTATGCATGTATTTAATATGAGTGTATTTTATTTTGCTTTATTTTAAGTTAAGTACGCTCGGATACTTGTGTGAGTGCGTGATTCGAGACCTGGCGAGAGCTAGGCAGGCAATCCGCTAAGCCCTTTGGTGCGCCTCTGGGTAAGGTGGGGCTGTCACACCAAATCCATGCATAAGCTTCAACCAGCAATCAAGTGGATCACCTTCCACCAAGAACACGCCTCTCCTAAGCTCACCATGCTCAAGTCCAAATCTAACAAGTGTTAGTGCTCCTTGGATCACATCATCTCTCCAGCAAACTAGACATTTTATATTTTGCTTTAATTTTATTTTTCAAGTCAGGCAGCCCAAATTTTTTACTTTCATTGTTGGAACTACGTTTGACCTTATTCCTTTCACTGGGATACGTAGGCAGCTCCTAGAGAGCTCGGTCACATTTTTTACATATTCACTTGTTTGTCTTTCATTTGGATGTTCGCCTCAGTCTGCACTTCCATTTATTTTCACATTAAGGAAAGTCAAAATTTGGTATTGTCTACGTCTTTGTTTGAAATCTCTACGAGATTCCCGACAAAGAGGGGCAAACTGTAGATACCAAATTTTGATACACCATTTATTTTCAAATATTGGGAGACATGATTGCATTTTTTGGGCTAAATTTTAATTTTTCAATAATCTTGGGGGCAAAATAGTAATTTTTCTCTGTAAATATTTTTTTCGTTGAGTTTTGGGGGTTTTAAATTCATATTTTACTTTCATGTGAAATTGTTAATTTTTTATGATTTTTCTGGATTTAATTGGTATTCTTTTATATTTTTACCAGCACAAGGGCAAAATAGTAATTTCACCTCGCAAACACCACTGTAGCTCATTTTAAGTTCCAAATTCATTTTTCTAATTCTTTAAGCATGTTTCTAAATTTTCTTAATTTTTTGGGAGACGATTGCTATTTTTTTCTGTAAATACTACGTTCAAGGGCAATATCGTCATTTTACAGATTAAATTCATTTTTTGTCAATTTTAAGTCATAAATGCATTTTCTAGTGTTTTAAGTTTATTTTTAATTTTTGGTAATTTTTCGAGGTCAATAGCTATTTTTCTTTGAATTTTCATTGTCTAAGGGCAAAATCGTTATTTTTCAGTTTAAATTTTTTTTTTGTCAATTTTGAGTCATAAATGCATTTTTTAGTGTTTCAAGCTTATTTTTAATTTTTGATAATTTTTTTAGGCTAATAGTCATTTTTTGTGTATTTTTGTTGTCTAGGGGCAAAATCGTCATTTCACATCCCGAGAGCGTTTTTATCAGCTTTAAGCTCTAGCTTTTATTTTTGAAATCTACTTTGAATTCTTTTTGAAAATTTTAGAAATTTCTATCATTTCTTTGTATTAATTTTTAATTTTTGGGGTTAAAAAATATTTTTTTAAAATAAAATTAGTATTTTATTACCGGTTGCGTTTTTGTTATTTTATAGCATTCTTGGTCACCAAGACAAGTAGCCTATAAATACTCCTTTAATAAAAAAAAAAACTAAGGAGAAAAAATCAGAAAACCCTAAATACACACCTTTTTTATCTATTAAGGATCAAATCACACATTATTTCACCTAAAAAACACACACTAAAAGAGGGCCGCCGATTCTCAATTTTCAACTACTGTTCATCGTCTTCAACTCCAAATTTCTACTGTTCATCATCAGATTGGTCCTTAAGCTTTGAAAGGTGAGTTCTTAATTCCTCTTTTTGTTTTAATTTATCTTTCTTTTCTATTTTTTTTACATGAGTCTGATTATATACATTCATTTACTTGAAATTTTGGTTGAATTTACTCTTCTGTTGCTTTAATTTTGGGTTCTGATCTTATGTTTGAGTTTAAGTTTTTCTGAGCGCTGTTCTTTTTGGGTTTGCGTTTTGTTTTTCTTTTCATTTCTGAGATTCTTTTTCTCCGTCTCTTATTCTATTCCATCGTTACCATTCCACTGCCCGCAACCTGCAACAATAAATTACCAAGGCAACCGAGCCATACTCACCTTCAAACACCCAATTCTACCATTCCAGTCGCACCCCCTTCACCAACCATTCCAGTCGTCCCATCACTATTGAGATTCCAGCATCACAGCTCCACCAAATCACCCACAGAACACAACCTGTAATTTCACCAACAATTGTACATACGACCACTCACAGACCAAGCCAACAAACCAGCTCCGTCTTCTCCACCTTTCAAACCACCATTTTGTCAAGCTAAAGCCACTACCGAAATTACCTGCAAGATCAAGCCCAGCCACAAAAGTCTCAATTCATCCACAAATTTCATCATTCAAGCCACAGTCATTCTATTTCAATCCCAAAATCAATTTCAAATTGCAAAAAATATCACCGCAGAAACTTACACACACGCACACACAAATTCTACAAAACAAGCACAAATCCCACCCATAAAAATTACCCAGAACTACACATACATCCATTGGCCACCACCAAACTATGCCCAGCACCTATTCCCCACAACTCACCATCACAACAGGACCAAACAACCATCCCAAATGCACCCCTTGCAATCCATTAATGAATCAATTTCATCACTACCAACGGACCTCACAGTCCCAATTTCACCAAGTTAATCCTATTCATACCTTCAACCACCCAATCCATCCCTCAATCACAATCACCACACCACCACCCCTTCCCTCACCATACTCTCCACCCACCGCAACCACCACCAACAGACGCACATCACCATTGTAACAGCCTCACTTTAAACACCTTTGCTCTGCCTTCAACCGCAGCAACTTAACCCAAGCATCACATTCAACCACCTCAAACAATCATCACCACTTCCTTTCATCCCCCCGCTGCCTCCATCATAGTTTCAAGACCCACTTGCACCACTAAGAGAACGCCGAGAGAAAAAAGAAAGAACAAGAAAGAATTGGAAGGGGAGAGGGGGAGAAAGAGGGAGCAATCAAGGAGAAGAAAGAAGATATGGGAGAAGGAAATAGAGGGCAGAGAGAGTGAGAGACATAGAGAAAGAGAGAAACCAAAAACAGAGAGAAAATAGAAAAATTTGGGAAGAAGAGAAAACTGGGAAGAATGGACAGAAAAACCATCGGAAAAAGAAAGAAATAGAGCAGGGAAGAAAGAAAGAAATGTAGCAAGGGAGAAGAAAGAGAGAGACAAAAGAGAATCTAATCGAGAGAGAGAGAAGAGTATGCAATCGGAATAAAAAGAAAAAGGAAAGAAAGATCAGAGATAAGAAGGAAAAAGGGGAAGAAGAAAATGAAGAAAACCATTGGGGGTGGATTTGATTTACCTATTTTGTTGATTCCATTGATATTTTTTTTTTGCCAACCCCATACACAAGGAGGGGGGGAGGGGGGGACGCCACTCCCAAAATTTTATTAAATTCAAAAACTTGTACAAGAGGAGGACATAAACCTTGCCTCATAATAAAAGAAGATACAAACCAAATGAAAAGCAAAGTAAATAAAGATAACTAGTTAATTTTACGAAATGATGAACAATCTAATTTATCTAGCCTAAAAAAACCACGAGCTTGTCTGGGATATCCTCATCACAGGAATAAATTCGATGACCATCATGTGAAATTCCCTCATTTGCAAGAGCATCTGCCACAAAATTTGCTTCACGAAAGCAATGACGTATTTGAAGAAAATGACTCTCCAATTGCAATAAGTGTTGTACCTCTGCATAGAGGGACCAAGGACATTTGAACTTCTTTTTAAGTATCTGAATCAAGACTTGTGAGTCACTCTCAATCATAAATTGATTATATCCCATTTGAAGACAACATTGAATTCCAAATAATAAAGCCTGAGTTTCTACCTGAATGCTATCGGCGTTACCAAATGAAACTAAAAAGGCAAAAATCATCTCCCCCATATCGTCCCCTAAGATCCCCCCTCCACCAGCATTTTCAGAATTCCCTTTTCTACAGCCATCTGTATTAAGTAGCATAGTGCCACCAATTGGCTTCAACCATCTGACCAACTTGAATCTACTAATTTTCTTAATTCCTGCAACATGATCATAAAAAACTCTCCAAGTGGATGCATTAGTAGCAATATGTGGAAATTGGAGAAAAAATAATTCTCTAACCTCCGAAAAAATATTATTACATAGCCCCATTAGTTTCAATCGAACTCCTTCGAAAACCCATTTGTTCCTGGCCTTCCATAGGTTCCAACAAATTAATATAAGAACAATACAACGTATGAAATCAATATAGGTGTTGTGCTTACTTAAAAACCATCATCCAAAAAGATAAGTGATGACAAAAGAACCCATATACCAAACACCTACAATATCGCCAAAAAATTTCCACACACCCCTTGCAGCATGTCTCCCAAACAAAAATTATGTAATAATGACTCCACATTTGGCAAACGACAGCAAAAGCACTTCGAGACCATATTGTAGCCAAATTTGCAAAAGGTCAAATCAAGTGGCAGACGATTCTTCAATAATCGAAGCATAAAAAAAGAGATTTTCAAGGGAATTTTAGCATGCCAAATTTTACTAAAAACATATGAATATGATCTGTGGTTAGTAATACTCTCAAAAGCTGTCCGCAAAAAGAACTCACCAGAAGTAGATGGCATCCAGATCATCCTATCAGGTTCATTCCCACTCGAAGGAGACACATGCATGACTTGCTGAATAACTTGATCAAGAAGCCATTGGCGAAGTTTGCCAAAATTCCAGCCTTGTTCATCACAAAAATATTTCACCTGATGATCAAAAACATTCAACAATTGGTTAGCAAGAGAACCACCACCTAACCAATTATCGAACCAAAAATTTACTGAGCCATCTCGGATAATCCATCCCATATTTTGTTCAGCTACCTCACGTACATGCAACATCCTCTTCCAGATGAAAGAAGCATTTTGGCCAGCCCCAACCAAACATAAATGAGCCTTCGAGCAATACTTGGCTAACATGAAAGTTGACCATAAAGAGTTACCTTGACGAAAATGCCACCATAATTTGATGGAGAAAGCTGTAAAAATCTCCTGCAGCGACCTAAAACCAACCCCACCTGTCTTAACTGGATTGCATAAGTCTTTCCATTTGATCCAATGATAATTGGCGTCACCATCATTCTCTCCCCATCGAAATTTTGCAAAACTACGCTCCAATGTCCTCAAAATGGAAAGGGGAGGAGATGCAGCTATCAGAAGATAAACAGGTAAAGATGATAAAACAGATTTAATCAAAGTTATTCTACCGCCCATTGACAACAGCTTGGTCTTCCAAGAAAGTATCTTACTTAACACCGAAGTGAAGATATCTAGGAAAAAATGTTTCCTCTTTCTTCCAATAAAAAGAGGAAAGCCAAGGTATTTAACAGGAAAATCCTTGTTAGCAAACCCAGTCAACTGTGTAATGGTTGACTTCCTCGCCCTTGAAATTCTCTGATGAGCCATGTAACAGCTCTTGGAAGCATTGATTTTTTGGCCTGACAGCTCCTCATATGTAGCAATTACTCCCATAACCAACTTCAACGATTGAGTAGAGCCACTAGAAAAAATCAACACATCATCAGCATAACTCAAATGATTGACTTTGGGGCACCCCCTGGGGAAACCATGAAACCGAGAATTATCAAAAAGGCTATTCAAAAGCTTGGTCAGAACATCAACACCAATAATAAATAAAGTTAGAGACAATGGATCTCCCTGTCAAATACCCCAAGAACCTTTGAAAAACCCACATGCCGAGCCATTTATAGTCACTGAAAATCACGTGTTAGATATGAGACACCAAACCATATCAATCCAACATTCGCCAAACCCAAAGGTTCTCAACACCCTAGTTAAGAAAATCCAATTCACTCTATCATATGCCTTCATCATCTAGCTTGATCACCACATTACCACCCCTATTCAGTTTACCAATACCCGAGATGATCTCTTGAGCAAGCAAATAATTATTTGATATCAGTCTTCCTCTAACAAACCTGCTTTGATTAGAGGATATGATACGAGGCAAAAAAGGAGCCAATCTGTCCGCCAACAACCTGGAAAAAATTTTATTCAAGAAATTACAAAGACTAATTGGTCGGAATTGTCCAAAGTCTCTTGGATTTTTAACCTTTAGGATTAAAACAATAGAGGTCACTGTAACTGATCTTGGCAACTCTACACCACAGAAAAAGCTCAGAAGAGCTCGATGAACATCCATGCCCACAATATCCCAAGCATACGAAAAAAATCTACTAGTAAATCTATCCGGTCTAGGAGCGCTATCACCATCCATATTAAATACAACATTACGCACTTCATCAAGATAAGGAAGAGCTTCCAATCTTTCATTTTCTTGGCTTGAAAGAACTTTTGGAATAATATGCTCCAACCTATATTCACCCTCACTAACCGTTCCAGCAGTGAACAAGGATGAATAAAAATTGACCGCTTTAGCCTTGATGTCTGACTCTTCAGCTAACCAAGTGCCCTCCCTATTCTATATCCTATGTATAAAGGACATAGCACGATGATGTTTGACAACAAAATGAAAAAATTTAGTGTTCCTATCACCAACATTCAACCATTTGACCCTAGCTTTTTGCTGCCAATAGCTCTCTTCCACTCTTAAGGCACTCCTCAAATGAGCACGAACAACATTAAGCCTCTCCTGATTCTCATCCAAGCCATCTATTTGCAGTTGGGCTTCAGCCTGGACCAGCTCCTCTTCAGCATTCTTAACAGTTGAATGAATATTACCAAAACACTCTCTATTCCATTGTTGGATCTTTCCCCGTAATCTCTTCAACTTTAAACATATTGCTGTAATAGGATGGGCAACACATTGTTGTTGCCAAAACTCCTTGATTAGCTCCATGAATCCTGGTCCATTAATCCACGCATTAATAAAACGAAAGGGCCGAGCTTTAATATCAAGTAACGTCTTGGTTGTGATCAACAATGGTGAGTGATCCGACGGATCTCGAGGGAGGTGAGTGACTGAAACATTAAAGTCACCACTCGCAAGCCATGGACCTTGTGAAGGCATGTCAGACAATAGATCAGTCTATAAGTTGCATCTATCTTCCTTGGTGCAAGCAGTGTGTACAAAGGAAAACACAAAAGGGATTGAAAAAATATTGTGTTGAAATGAGAGGGAGAGATGCTGAGGACCCTCACCCACCACAAAAGCAGAAAAATCCTTATTGAAAAACACCCACACCGAACCAAAAGTATTTACACAAGCATAATCAAAATGCAGCAACAAACGGTAGTTTTCAACCTGAGTCTAATCAACTTTCGTTTCACAAATGCTTAAAATCTGAACCTTATATTGCCTAATTAAATGCTTCAGGCGACGAAGATGAGAGGGCTTGGACAAGCCTTTGATATTCCAGAAAAAAGAGTTAATCATCAGATAAAACCTAGAAGGAATTACCTGAATTTTTTGTTTGAGAACCGAAGCATTCTATTAGATGTAGGCACCAACCTTGAGCCTTTCTTCTTAGCCTTGCCTTCTTCAAATGAATCATCCTTAGATATAATGCCATGATGCACCTCCATGTCTGGATTTGAGTCCATAACAGCTGGACCTCTAGGCGAAAGATTACCAGCAACAGATGGAAGAAGTTCCAGCTACAAGTCCTGCAACGTATGCTCATCTTACACCAAAAGAGGAGGGTCCAGTTCTGCAGAACCCTAAACTTCTGGAAGAAAAACCTTAGTAGAATGATTCTCTAATTTCCCATGCACTATGTTTAGCTCTATGTCACTAGTACCCAAGTCACTTGGAGCAACCTCCGAGACGTGAAAAACTGCTTGATCCCCTTCCAAAAACCTTGTATGCTCCCTGTCGCTAGTTTTCTGATCAGTTTTGCCAGTTACTTCATCAGCATCTTGTGACATCCTTATATCCTTGGGATCAGAAGACTGTTTATCCACTCCAGAGGCCTGCCCTCCATCAGTTGCATTATCAGCTGATTGCTTATTCACAACCACCCATTGACCCACGTTCCGAAGCGAAGATTGTCCAGCAATTTGTTTCTCTTTGGACAAATTGGCTTTCTACACTTGTTGAGCATCTACCCTACCAGCCAACAGATGCTTCTGGCACACCTCCTTTGCATGACCCAAATGCCAACAGTGGGAACAATATTCTGGTTTATTCTCAAACTCCACTGGTTGCCAAAACCCATCCAACAAATCCTCAAGTCCAATCCACACCTTATATGGTAAAGCCCTTAGGAGATATATTTCAACACAAATTCGAGCCACACTAGATCTGGATAATTTCAAGGTAGGAGCATCCACAAACATGGGTCTCCCAATTACATTAACTATCGAGAACAAGGAGTGTTTGTCATAGAAATGTAGTGGTAGTCCTGATAACGAGATCCAAATCGGAGCAAGCGAGGACTCTCTGCTAACGTGAAAACTTGACGTCCATTTAAACACAAGCATCTGGAATTTACCAACAAACCATAATCCCCTAGCCCACATGCGATGAAAATCTACTTTAGAAGCACAACGAATGAGGACATGCCTAGCATGATGAGGACATCAACGGTTGTGGTCAAGTTAGAGAGGCTCGTGATCATGGAGGTGCTACCAAGAGTCTTTTTCAAGATATGGGTGGTTCAATGATTAGGTTGAAAGCTAAAAGGATGAAACAAGCTTTGCAATGTTTGATTATAGAATTACATGAAGATGAAGCTACTTCGTTGAAACAAAGCACCTACAAGGCTATTCACCTATTTTGGGCTAGAGTTGGAGGAGCTTGGAGGTTGTGGACTTGGATTCGATTGAAGAGCCCGTTTGCCACTTGAGGTTATGGGTTTCATGGGCTTAATTCGTTAGTTTAATAGCCCAAGTTGTATCTTTAGTTGTACGTTTATATTATGGTGCAACTAGGGTTAAATTAGTTTCCATATTTAATTTATATCTTGATGTTATGCGCCTCTTTATAGAGGGATTCATCCGAATTTTGAACAACATTAATCAATAATATTGAGTTTTTCTCTTCAATTGTGTGCAAGTGCAAATTGAGTTTTCTTAGTTCTTTGGCTAAAGAACTACTCTTGATTGCTTGGCAAGTCGTTTTTTGAGTATTCAAGAATCTCGCTTAGGGTTCATCTTTGAGGATTTAAATCTGTCCAATAGGATTGTCGAGTAGGTGTCTACACCACGTTGTTGGTTAGGGGTCCAGGATCGTTTCTTAAAGGGGGGAGTTCAATGAATCTAGTTGAATTTGAAGCAAAACAATCCGAGTTGTTCTTGGGATCTTCGAAAAGTTACGAAGGGGTCAAGAAAGATTGAGTTGCATACTTGGAATTCGAGAGTCTTGGACCGTCATCTCTTCCGTTGAATGCATCAATTGGTATTAGAGCCTTGGTTCATTTTGAAATCCAGGTTTTCTAAGCCAAATTTTCCTTTGGAAGATTTTGGTTATATCCCTTTTTTTTTCTTTCTTCTTGAATTCTTTCGTGTTTTGTTATCGTTCTTGTGGTGTCCTTTTGCGTTTGTTCTTGCTGTTCAATCTGTTCGACTTTGTTTCTCTGTGTTTCTAGCCACTTTAATTCGTGTTTTGTGTCTTTTGTTCATGCTTTAGGGTAGTCCTAGTCTATAGAGTTGTTCTTGCTATTTGCATATCAAGAATTCTAGGTTTTTGTGTGGTTTAAACTTGTTTTCTTGACTATTTTTAATTGTTCTTTGGTGTTTTAATTTTTCTTGTGTTAAAACTTTTGAGAAAATTGAATCTTGGCCTAAATAAGAACCTTGAAACAAATTTCCTGAAAGTTACTCTTGATTTCTGGTTAAAAAAAAAATCATACTGTTCATCGACACTGTAGTGTTACTGTTCACTTGGCGTCACTGTTCACACGCTAGAGTTTGCTGTTCACGACGGGATTATTGTTCGCACGGCGGGTACTGTTCATCCAGATTTTTTTTTTCCAGAAAATTTTTAGTTTAATTTTTGTTTGTTTTTGGGAGTTGAATTTTGTATTTTGTGAGTTGTTTGTGTAGTTAAAAAAAATTTTTTGTGAGTGGAAAAAGGAAAATTTGTGAGATTCTATAAGAAAAGCCAAAAGTTGGATGAAAAAAAAAAAAGTCTTGTACAAAGAAAAGTCGTGCAATACAGAGGAAAACGAAAGAGGCGTGCAAGGTGATAAAAGCCAAGCACACGAACTAAACCAATTAAACTGAAGTATATTTGGCTGGAATACTGTCCTTATGCAACCGAATAGATCTGTTGAAACATCCAGATCGTTGGACAGAGAACAACACCACAGTACGAAAGTTTAATTGACCAGATTCTACTCTTCTTGTTTCTTGGTGTTTTGGTGGAGTTTCTTGTTATTTCTGTTTGAACATAAGTGCATTAAAGTTATTAAAGGACTTTTGAAAATCAAGATTTCTACAAGAAAAGCCACACACTAGAGGTGTCATACGTGCTTCTCAAATCTGAAATTTCTAGTGTCTTGATTTCTTGACCTCTATTTGGTTCAAACCTTACTCGAGGCTTCCATTTTCACTACTACTCATCTCGAATACTTGATTGGAGTTTTTGTCAAGCTTAATTGAGCAGGTTCTTATCCAAAGGACATACAAGGTAAGCTCAAGGAGTGGTAAGAGGCTAAGGTGTGAGCTCATCATCGGGTAAAAGTCAAGTTTCATTGGTGTGATACACGAGTGAAGAGTGAATCACGAAAGGGAGTGAGTGAGGAATATCTTTCTTGATTTTTCTTGTGCCACTAACATTTTTGTGCAGGTTTTTTACTTTTATTTTGATAGGTTTCTATTATGGGTGAACAAAGTGAGCAAAGACTCAGTGCTTTAGAGTTTAACATGTGTGCCATTGCAAGATGAATTTAGGCGTCTGTTCACCAAGTTGGAGGACATTGACTCGGCTGTCAAGGAAAATCACATGTGGCTCAGAATGCTCGAGGTGATGATTTTGATGATGGCTATAATTCTGAGGAAGTAGTGTCCTGTCGAGGGAAGGAGGGTTTCTCAACAACGTGATAGCAATTTGGGAAGCATAAAGATGAAAATTCCACCATTCAAGGGATGAATGATCCAGAGGCATACTTGAGTGGGAACGAAAGGTTGAGCACGTGTTTGATGTTCACAATTATTCTGAGGAAAAGAAAGTTTAACTTGTTGTAGTTGAGTTTGTGGAGTATGCTAGCATTTGGTGGGATCAACTTGTGAAGTCTCGTAAGAGATGTGGGGATGAACCAATTCGCCTTGGGCTACCATGAAGGTGATTATGAGGAAAAGATTTATTCCAAGTCACTATTCACGGGATTTGCATAGGAGGCTACAAACTTGAAGCAAGGTTCTTCCATAGTTGACTGAATACTACAAGGAGTTGGAGACACTCTTGATTCGTGCTGACATCCAAGAGGATGAAAGAGGCCACCATTGCCCGATTTATAGATGAGTTTGAACTCTAAAATTGCAAGATATTGTAGAATTACAACATTATGTGGAGTTTCAAGACTTTAGTAGAAAAGGCACAAAAGGTGGAGCGCCAACTCAAAAGCAAGAGGAACCGAGGGTTTGGAGGAGGCTCAAAGCCGTGGCACATGGAGGGACTCTCGAGATAGAAAGTTTGATCAAACGCCGTAAAAGTCCAAGGAGACTTGGAAGAAGGGTGAGTCGAGTTTCGTGAGCAATAAGCCAAGGGGTGAGAAATTCTTCATCTAAGCCAGAAAGTAAGGGTAAGATTGAAACTCTTATGAGGCAAAGAGATGTTAAATGCTTCAAGTGTCAAGGTTATGGGCATATCTCATCTCAATGTCCAACTAGAAGAAACATGATCATCCTTGATAATGGAGATGTGGAGAGTGAGCATTCAAGTGATGATGAGATGCCTCCACTCGAAGGTCCTAGTGATGATGATTCTGTTGAAGGGGGACCCGAGGATGCCATTCCATCTAGTGGTGAAGTGTTAGTGACTAGAAGATCATTGAGCATCCAACCAAAGGAGGAGGAAGAGGAGATGCATAGGGAACATATATTCCACTCAAGATGCTTGGTTCAAGGCAAGGTATGCAGTGTTATTGTTGATTCTGGTAGTTGCACTAATGTAGCTAGTACCTTGTTTGTAGAGAAATTGAAGTTGCCTACAATTCGCCATCCAAAGCCATATTTCTTGCAATGGTTGACAGATTTTGGGGATGTGAAGGTAACCAAGCAAGTGCTAGTATCCTTTGCCATTGGAGGATATGTGGATGAGGTATTATGCGATGTTATTCCCATGCATGCATGTCATATTTTGTTAGGTCGTCCATGGCAAGTTTGATAGGCGTGTGATTTATGATGGTCATAAAAATACTTATCGCCTAGTTTGGAAGAAAAAGGAGTTCATATTGAGACCATTGACACCTATGGAGGCCTATGCTGATCAAGCACGAATTACAAAGGAGTGTAAGGCTCGTGATGAGTCCAAAGGAGCCAAGGCCGAGGGGTCTTTATTGGAGTCGCCTAGACAGATTGTGCATCATGAAAGCAATAAGGTCTAGTGGGGAGAAAAGAAAGGAAAGGAAAAGAGGGGAAGCCGAGAGAGATGAGGGGAGAAAAGTGAATGCCTATGCTGGAAAAAGTGAGATCAAGAATGCATTGTTGGCAAGGCAACAACTTCTTGTCATTTTGTATAAAGATGTTTACTTTTCTACTAATGAGCTTGACCCTTCTCTTCCTAGTGTTGTTGTTTCTTTGTTGCAGGCATATCAAGACTTATTCCTTGAAGATGTCCCAAGTGGATTACCACCTTTGAGAGGGATAGAACATCAAATAGATTTCATGCCTGGAGCAAGCATTCCAAACCGTCCAGCTTATAGAGCTAACCCTGAGGAAACAAAGGAGATTCAAAGGCAAGTAGATGATTTATTGGAGAAGGGCTTTGTGCGTGAGAGCCTTAGTCCATGTTCTGTGCCTGTGATTCTTGTACTAAGAAGGATGGTTCTTGGAGGATGTGCATAGATTGTCGAGCCATTAATAAAATCACGGTAAAGTATCGTCATCCTATACCTAGGTTAGATGATATGTTGGATGAATTGTATGGTTCACAATTGTTTTCAAAAATTGACTTAAAAAGTGGCTACTATCAAATTCGAATGAAAGAGGGTGATGAATGGAAAACTGCTTTCAAAACTAAATTTGGTCTTTATGAGTGGTTAGTTATGCCTTTTGATTTGACTAATGCTCCTAGTACTTTTATGAGGTTGATGAATCATGTTTTCCGTCATTTAATTGGGAAATTTGTAGTAGTTTACTTTGATGATATTCTTGTGTATAGCAAGTCCTTGCAAGAACATGTTGAACATTTGTGTGCTGTTTTTGAGATACTTAAAGAACATCAATTGTTTGCTAATCTAAAAAGTGTTCTTTTTTGCATGGATTCTGTTATATTTCTTGATTTTGTTGTAAGCTCTAATGGAATAAGTGTAGATGAAACCAAGGTAAAGGCAATTAGGGAGTGGCCGACCCCTACTAATGCCAATGAGGTAAGATCTTTTCATGGTTTAGCAAGTTTTTATAGAAGGTTTGTGCGTGATTTTTCTTCAATTGCTGCACCTTTGACTGAACTTGTTAAAAAGAATGTGATTTTTAAATGGGAGAAAATACATGAAGATGCTTTTAGATTGTTAAAGGATAAACTCACCAATGCTCCTTTGCTTAGTTTGCCTAACTTTGACAAAGGTTTTTGAAATTGAATGTGATGCTAGTGGAATTGGTATAGGGGCTGTTTTGATGCAGGATTCTAAGCCAATTGCCTACTTTAGTGAGAAGCTTCAAGGGGCGAGCTTGAGTTACCCTACATATGATAAAGAACTTTATGCTTTGGTTCGAGCTCTTCAAACTTGGCAACATTATTTGTGGCCAAAAGAGTTCATCATACATTCTGACCATGAAAGTTTGAAATTTCTCAAGTCTCAAGGTAAGTTGAACAAGAGACATGCTAAGTGGCTTGAGTTCATTGAAACCTTTCCATATGTGATTAAGTATAAGCAAGGTAAGGAAGAATATTGTGGCTGATGCACTATCTCGTAGGTACACTCTTCTTACTTCTTTGCATACTAAATTACTTGGTTTTGAGTACTTGAAGCATGCTTATGTGGGGGGATCGTGACTTTGGTGATATTTGGCAGATTTGCATGAATCAATCTCCACATTTGGGGCGTGTACATGGAGAGTTTTATTTGCATGAGGGTTACTTGTTTAGGAAGGATAGGTTGTGTATTCCCTTCTATTCTATGTGTAATGTGCTGATTAGTGAAGCTCATGGAGGGGGTCTTATGGGACATTTTGGTGTTGTTAAGACTTTGGATATCTTGCATGAACACTTTTATTGGCCTCATATGAAACGTGATGTGCAAACTTTCTGTGCTAAGTGTATTACTTGTAGGAAAGCTAAGTCCAAAGTGATGCCTCATGGTTTTTATAGTCCATTGCCTGTTCCTACTATTCCTTGGACTGATATTTCTATGGATTTTGTTCTAGGACTTCCACGTTCTCAAAGTGGCAAAGATAGTATTTTTGTTGTAGTTGATCGTTTTAGTAAAATGGCACACTTTATTGCTTGTGTTAAAACTAATGATGCAACTCATATTGCTAGATTTGTTCTTCAAGGAGGTTGTTCGTTTGCATGGATTACCAAGGACCATAGTGAGTGATCGAGATGTCAAGTTTCTGAAGTCACTTTTAGGCGCACTCTTTGGAGTAAGCTGGGGACTGACGTTGCTATTCTCTACTGTTGCTCATCCTCAAACGGATGGACAAACTGAAGTGGTTAACCGTACACTCACGACATTACTACGAGCAATCATTCAACACAATCTCAAAAATTGAGAAAAGTGTTTGCCACACATAGAGTTTGCTTATAATCGCACTATCCATTCCTCTACTTCTTATTCTCCTTTCAAAGTTGTTTATGGTTTCAATCCTCTAACACCTTTAGATATTTTGTCTTTGCCTTCTAGTGAACAAGTTGACATGGATGGCAAGAGAAAGGCAGAATTTGTCAAGGAATTGCATGCCAAAGTTCGTGCTAACATTGAGAAGAAGTATGAGCAATTTGCAAAGCAAGCAAACCTGTGGAAGAGTCAAGGTGCAATTCGAGCCTGGAGATTGGGTTTGGATTCACTTGAGGAAGGAACGATTTCCTCAACAAAGGAAATCTAAATTGAGTCCACGAGGAGATGGTCCTTTTCAAGTTCTTGAACGAATTGGAGACAATGCATATAAGATCGATTTGCCAGGTGAGTATGGTAATGTTAGTGCAACTTTCAATGTGGCTGATCTTTCTTTGTATGATGTAGGTGATTCGAGGGCGAATCTTCTCGAGGAAGGAGGGAATGATGAGGACATCAATGGTCGTGGTCAAGTTGGAGAGGCTCGTGATCATGGAGGTGCTACCAAGAGTCCTTTTCAAGATATGGGAGGTCCAATGACTAGGTTGAAAGCTAAAAGGATGAAACAAGCTTTGCAAGGTTTGATTATAGAATTACATGAAGATGAAGCTACTTGGTTGAAACAAGAACCTACAAGGCTATTCACCTATTTTGGGCTAGAGTTGGAGGAGCTTGGAGGTCGTGGACTTGGATTCGATTGAAGAGCCCGTTTGCCACTTGAGGTTATGGGTTTCATGGGCTTAATTCGTTAGTTTAATAGCCCAAGTTGTATCTTTAGTTGTACGTTTATGTTATGGTGCAACTAGGGTTAAGTTAGTTTCCATATTTAGTTTATATCTTGATGTTATGCGCCTCTTTATAGAGGGTGTTACTATTCATCCGAATTTTGAACAACATTAATCAATAATATTGAGTTTTTCTCTTCAATTGTGTGCCAGTGCAAATTGAGTTTTCTTAGTTCTTTGGCTAAAGAACTACTCTTGATTGCTTGGCAAGGCGTTTGTTGAGTATTCAAGAATCTCGCTTAGGATTCATCTTTGAAGGTTTGAATCTGTCCAATAGGATTGTCGACTAGGTGTCTACACCACGTTGTTGGTTAGGAGTTTAGGATCGTTTCTTAAAGGGGGGAGTTCAACTAATCTAGTTGAATTTCAAGCAAAACAATCTGAGTTGCTCTTGGGGTCTTCGACAAGTTACGAAGGGGTCAAGAAGATTGGGTTGCATACTTAGAATTCGAGAGTCTTGGACCGTCATCTCTTCCGTTGAACGCATCATAGCATCCATGTGCCCTACTTGGCAAGACCCTTCAAATCGAGAGAAGTCAGGAATTTCCTGATATCCTCCAATTTGGGTTGTCCATGGGAGAACTTCCCAACTAGTGCTAGATTCAATGGTGCGGACAGTTTTTGGATGTCATCGTGAGAGAAAAAGATTGCAGGAGCGCCTTTGTGAAGTGCTGGTTTCTTGATCTGAATAGGTGATGAAACAGGAGCAGAAAAGTTGGGCGAAAGACTTCTTTTCCATCGAAACAGTAGGTGGATCACCCACCATAGATGACCCCTCGGCCATGCTAGCCGAAACCAAAAAGAGTCCATCGGAGAATCTCAACCAGTCAGCTAAACGGCCATTCAAAATTCAAAGTCCAAGAAAGTCGAAGGAGTAGTCGAGAGAGAGGAAGGATAGAATAAAAAATAAAAGGTTTATTTTTAATTTTGGTTTTTCTGTAAATTGTTTTAGTCATAATTTATATTTATTTTGTGGTCCTTGGATCTTTTGTTAATATTACTGCATCCATATACATTTAGGAAATTTGCATTTTTTGTTTTTCTAATTTTTATTTATTAACCCTCTAGATGTTATTTTCTTTCAAATGGGTACTCTATCCTTGCAATTTAGCCTTTCATTTTGCTGGAATTTTAGTTTTTGCCCCATGTTTAGTTGAAAGTTATAATTTATTTATCTGCTAGAATTGTGTGTTGCTTTTTTTTTTACTTAGCTTTAATTTATAAATTGTGCCTATATGATGTTTGGATTTACGATTCGACCCCTAGATTTGTTTAAATGTCTACTAGTTCCTCTAGCTTGTTAGGATATACATTTTATCCCCAATTTCTTAGTATTTATATTTTTCTATGCTTTATTGATCAAGTATTGCGATGCCTTGACATGTTTTTTGTGTTCTTAAGTATTTGTACCGGGTCTTCAAGAGGTATCCCCATTCCTCATAAATTTTTCTTGTATGCTCCAATGTGCCTTACGTGATTTTTATGCAATTTTATTCATATATTTTCTTATTCTTACATGCTTTTCGCATATTTATTTATTTTATGTTATTCAATTTCAAATTTTATTATTTTATTATTTTGACAAAAGTGTAATATTTTTTGTATTTAGCTAGTCAATGTAATAATTAGATTATTTTTCTCATATTTTAGCAAAAATTGTGTAATTAGATAGAAAGTGTAATAGATAGGGCATTTTTAATTTCCCCCCTTTTTAAATTATAAATTAAGCCCCCAGTGTAATAGTTAGGGTTTATTTGCTTTTGCGTGCTTACGTGCTTATTTATTTTACTGCTTTCATTAGGATTTTACATTTAGATTTTATGCTTATGTGTTATGTGCTGCTACTTGACTTTATATGTCTTTATATGTTTAATTCACTTTTAATTCACGCTTTACTATTTAATTCATGTTTTATTGTTATTCCATCATCACACTAGTCCAACGCTAGTTGTGGCTTATCGTTTCCCCGCTAGTCCAAAACTAGTGGGAATCCTTAGAAAGGGCTAGTCCAACGCTAGACCGTTAGGACATTTTAGTGTTAGGCGCACTTGTGTGCATTTTGCATCCCACTTCATACATTTAGTTTTCTTTCCATTTTGCATGACTTTTATTGTTATTAGTATTATTTATCTATTTTAACGCATTTTCAAATGCATGACTTATAGGATGCATTTCACTTAAACTTTAGGACATTTGTGTGATCTGACTAGAAACAGTCGTCTACTCACTTGGGAAGCGGTGGTGTACATACCGTTCCTCCCTCCGCGAGTAGAAAATATCAGTCACGAGATATTAGTCCCCCATACCCGTTATGTTACATATGATAGTCGTGTAATTAGGTCTAAAAATATAGCAAATAATCCAATTATATCACACACAAATAATCAAGTTATAAAACCTAATTACCCTATATACTGCAAGTGCACAGATCGTATTGAGTATAAGGCAACAGGGTCGATCCCACAGGGAAAAGGTTATCGAAGTATTAAGGCTTTATTGCTCTCCTTATTATCTAAACAACCAATTAACAATGAGAATATCAAAGTAGAAAATAAACAGCTAAACTAACAACTCTATAAAATAACAATATTGGAGAAAACTCGCAATCTTAAGACACTAGAGCATAGAGTTAACTAATGAGCAAACATATAAATGAAAAGATCAACTCATGCTATTGGTTCTTGTCTTGGTTAGGGTCCAATCCCAAATATACTTAACCTTCACTCTCGTGACAAGTTAACGATTACCTCCCTACTAGTTCTTTCTTACTCTCGTGGTAAAGATACTAGTATTGGTTCATTAATCACATGAATTGCCTAATTGACCCACCTAGGAGCGCCACTACTCTCGTGTGACATGCAACCTAGACTTCAGCTATTCCTTTTCCATTATCATTACCAACTCTCGTTGCATAATAACAACTATCAATACATAGTTGGTGATCAAGCAACTACAAATCCATGCAAACCAAAATAGAGAACAAACAAGCACAAGATAACATGAATAATCATAATCAAGTCATATGCATGAAGCGATTAGTTTCCTCTAACCCTAGATTAACAATTTAGCACGTACCCATGGTGGATTTCACATGAAAGATCAAAACTTTAATAGACAAATCCATAAAAATCAAGAAAGAGACAAAAATAGAATAAAGAAAACTTATTGATTGATGAACAAGTTCAAATCTTCTATTCTTCCTCCAATCTTGATGTGTACAAGAGAATCCTCCAAATAGCACTATTCTATAGAGAGATTTACTAATCTAAAGGGGTGGCTCTCTCAAAGAGAGAAAATCTCTCTAAGAGAGACCCTTGCTATTCTATGCTATTCTCTCTCTATGCTATGCTATTCTACGCTTTCCACTTGTGTTTTTAGCACTCTAAAACCCTCCTAAGATGTATTCTCACCATCCACAAAGAGTATGAATTGCCCCCTTGAAAGATAGCCCCAAAGTGCCTCAAAATCGTATGTCTGCCCCCCGAACCCGCGCCTGGAACCCGCGGCAAGGATACAGCCGCGGCTTCAATTAATAACTTTCTGACCGTACCCGCGGCGCGGATTCAGCCGCGTGTTCGGTCAGAAATTTGGCCAAACTAGCTTTCAGTCTGAACATAAAAGTTATATCCCTTTGAGTTAGCTTTCCAGGAGCACAAAAATCAGGTCATTTGGAGTTGTGTACACAAAGATATGGCCAAAACATCGAGACATGGTCGAAAGAGCATTGCTGCACAAGAATGCTTCAGTAATGTGGCAATTTGACATTGTAAACGTGAGAATCAGACCTTGAGGTATTCATAAGAATTGTAGATAATTCTCTTAGCTTTAAATTTCTTCAAGAATCATCTCAATTCACTCTCTCTAGCTCCAGTTCTGACCAAAATACCAAAACATATCGGTGCAGTGAAATGCTTTCATCACCAATTTTTCTTCTATCGTTGCTTCATCATGCCACATCATTGGTCCTCTTCTCTTGCCACTTCTCATCAACTTCAAATCACATTTAATATCATCCGAATATGCTTCATTTGATCCAAAGTGATGATCGTTATAGCTAAAACCTACAAAACACAAAGAATTACATATTAAACCACTCATTTGCACATTTTAGCTACAAACTCAAGATTGGAAGAAATAGATATAAAAGTGACTATTGTTCATTATTTAAACCCTAAAAACTAGCATAAAATACTAATCTAGACACACTAAGAAATATACAAACTAGACACTTATCAACATACCCATTTTCTTTCTTCACTTACTATATATTATTATTTTCTTTTCTTTTGCATTTCATTTTGCATTGACACTCGTGACTCCTTTGAGGTCTTGACTCGGATTTCGCAATTAATGCGATAATCCCGATCAAACCCTGACGGGACATTTCGACCCTCTCGATACCACGTTTAGATTTAGGATTTGCATTCATATAGACACATTCGAACGTGATAGAATTTAGGGCTCATTTAGGAAATTTTGATTAAACCTTGCAACTAGCCTCGACTAGGTTGAAAGGGTGCCTTAGGTGCAAGCCTTTGCCTTCCCTTTCTTTAAATGTGATTCCTGGACCTTTTTCTCTCGTTTTTTTTTTCATTGATCGGAGTCGGGAAAGGGTTTTAAATAATTTTTTTTTAAATTTTACTTTTTGTTTTGTTTAAAGGATTTTTTCGGGTGACTTGGTACACCCTAACTCAGTACTAAGTGGCGACTCCATTTTTTTAAAATAAAATCCTTTTTCAAAATTAGTTGGCCAAAACTGTCGCACTTTTTTAGTCCCGGCCTTATTTTTATTATTTTTTTTAAATAACACTTTTTCAATAAAAACTCGATTTTTCACACACATGCACGGTTTTTCCCAAAACTTGCTCTTTGAAAAGGGTCTCGGATCGTACCGTCTTTTCAGGACGCAACAGTCAACGACCCCACTAGTACCCTTTACTTACGATTTTTAGGACGTAACACCTAATCTTAATCTACGTAGCTTGCTATGTTCCTGAATTCAAGAACAATCCATTCCATCCTCCTCTACATTATTCTGCAGCAATGCAAATTTGTTAAACATACTAAGCTGACCAACCATCCCCACATCAGGCCCATTGAGTTGTAGGTTCGCAGCTTGAAAATGGAGGGTTTCCTGAACAAGATTATCATCCCTACAACTTTTCGAATGCATTCCCTTGACATATTACCAGGTTGAGGAGGTAATAATAGAGTCTGTTCTGCGCACTGTATCTCCAATGGTATCACCAACACTATCAACCATACTTGTGCCCATGGCTACATTCTCACCAACCTGATTATTTGCTTTTTGTGGGGTTGCTCCCATTAGATGAACATACCCTTTCTCTAGGACTTGAGGTTTTTTTTTTTTTTTTTTGGAACATAAATCACCTTGATGCTTTGCTGGAGAGGTTCAGGTGGCTTACTATTATTAGTTGGACGAAACTTTTCGGATTCTTTTTGAAACATCTTTTAGCACAATGTCCAATTCTCTCACAAAAACTACAAAATTCGAGTCAATCCTCTACTCAATCCTCTGCCACAATCCCTCTGATTTTAATGAGGGTATTTATAGACCCTAATAGTCTTGACCTCCAAGAATATCCCAAAATAACTAAAATGCCACTAGTAATAAAAATCCTTATTTTATTCTAAAAAATTATTTTTGATACAAAAAAATCAAAACTAGCCAAACATGCATTCGAGGTATGAAATGACTATTTTGCCCCTATAATGGCAAATAAACAGAAAAATAGCTATTGGCCATGAAAAATTATCAAAAATTAATAAAAAATTTAAAACCTTATAAAATGAATTTAGGACTCCAAAATTGATGAAAAATGCACTTAGAGTGCGAAATGACTATTTTGTCCTTACATTGACAAAATGCACAGAAAAAATAACTATTGGTCTCGAAAAATTACCAAAAATTAAAAATAAGCTTAAAACCCTAGAAAATGCATTTAGGACTCAAAAAATCGATAAAAATATGTTTGGAGTGCGAAATGAGTATTTTGCTCCTGAATGCAGTGTTTATAGAAAAATAGCCATCGTTACTTAAAAAATAAAAAAAAATTAGAAACATGCTTAAAAGTTTGAAAACAAAATTTTGGACTCAAAATGAGCAAAAATACTACTCGTGGGGCAAAATGACCATTTTGCCCCTATACTGGCGAAATATAAAAATATACCAGTTAAATCTAAAAAAAATCACATAAATTTAAAATACATATGAAAGTACAAAAATATGAATTTAAAATTTCAAAACTAATGTAAAAATATTTACTGCTAAAAATTACTGTTTTGCTCCCCCGAAACTGTTGATTTTGCCTCTTTTTTCTCAAAATCAAATTTGACCATGGAATTAGAAAAGAAAAGCCCCCAATATTGGAAAAAAAATTGTGTATCAAAATTTGGTCTACAAGTTGTGAACCGGGTGGCATCTTAGAAGAACAAATTCTTATCCAAAGGTGGGAATATAGTATTAGTCAAGCATGTCTTAACGTCTATTCCCATCCATCTGTTGGCTGCTGAAAATCCAACCTAAGGTGTTCTAAAGTCAATTGAGCAAGTGTTTGCTAGATTCCTCTGGGCTGACAATACGGAGTTTGCTAATTATCACTGGATTAAGTGGCATGATTTGTGTATGCCTGTTGAAGAAGGAGGGGTGGGTTTTCGGGACTTAACGGAGGTGTATTTAGCTTTTTCTGTGAAACTTTGGTGGTTATTTCATACTCATCATTCGTTGTGGGCTTCTTTTATGAAAGCTAAATATTGTGGAGAGAAACATCGAATCCTTGTCTGCCATTCTAATTTTGCTTCCTTGACCTAGAAGAGGATGCTGAAGGTTAGGAATATAGCTAAGAGGTATATGTTTTGGGTTTTGAGGAATGGTGATGGTTGCCATTTCTAGTGTGAGAATTGGCTTGGGTCGGGCCCTCTTTGTTGGAGAATACAGGTTGATGCGAATCATAAGGTCTCTGACTTTGTGAAGAATGAGAATTGGAACATTGCATTGTTGCAAGGTTAGCTACCTCCTGAGATTATTGGTGAGATAATGAGTTTTGTTGCTTCTACTTCATCTTCATCAGATTCCTATGTATGGGCTTTCTCTCCTAAGGGTAACTTTTCTATTGCTTTGGCTTTTAATTTAGTCCGTAAAGTCTCACACAGATCATGGTTGTTTGGAAATTTGTGGATGTCGAATGTTCCTTTGAAAATCTCCGTGTTTATGTTGAGGCTTTTGTTATATAGACTGCCGATGCAAGATGTATTATGAAAATTTGGTATTTTGGGTTCGTCAAAATGTGCTTGTTGTACATCTCTAGATGTGGTAACAATTCATCATGTTTTTGTGTCAAGTTAGCTAGCCAGATATTTATTGGCTTCGTTTGGCATGGATTTGGATATCTCCATATCCTATATATCTATCAGAGCGTGCCTGGCTTCTTGGTTTTTAAAGAAGGCACCATCAAAATATTTGGAGGTGTTGTTGCATATTACTCCTTTGTTTATTTGTTGGCATATTTTGAAATTTCAAATTTCTATTTATTTTGATGGTGTATACCTATCATAGAGAAGGATTTGGGTATAAATTATTAGGGACATAAAGGAAGTTTTTATGGCTAAATTTCTAAATTTGCCTATTGCTCATATGGAGTGGAAGTGTTTTTGTTGACTTAAGGTAGATAGATGGATTAGATGGATCAAACCAATTCATGGAGAGGTGCTCCTTAACACTGACGGTGCATCCAAAGGAAACCCTAGAATGAGTGGTGGAGGTGGTATTCTTCGGGATAGTCAAGGTAATCTTTTGTTAGCTTTTTCACATTTTCTTGGATCCTTGACAAGTGTACAAGCTGAAGCAAAAGCTGTGTTACATGGAGTTCAATTATGTGTGTCGCATGGGTTCACCAATATTCACATTCAAATGGACTCTAAATTGCTGGTTGATATACTATTGTCCAAGGCTGAATATCCTTGGTCAATTTCAATTGAGGTGGAGCAACTGAAGACACATAGTTTCTCTTCAATTTCTCATTGTTATAGGGAGGCAAATAAGGTCGCTGATACGAACTTTGGGTGTGACTCACAAGAGAATCGGTATATTTTGATATCAAGGAGCTTCCTAAATTAGCAGTTGGTGACGTTAGAATGGATAGGATAGGTATGCCTACTCTTAGAAAAGGTAGTCTCGTTTAGTTTTTATATTATTACTATTCATGTATGGTTTTTACTTTTTAATCGTTTTTGGTCTAATTTTTCATGTACTGGTTGGAGGTAAGGTTTATGTCCCCTTCCTTGTATATATTTTTGGTTATTAATAAAATAATTGACTGGCATCCCTCCCCCATTTACGGGGTTTTGCCATTAAAATATATATATGACACTAAATTCATTACAGCTGCATTAATCTCCAAGTAAGCACAAAAAGAAAATCATATTAATCATCAATCAATCATTGAGAAAATCATATTAATCGTCAATCACCACATAAAGAATCATTACATAAGCCACATGGACTACTATGAAATTAAACAATACATTTACCCTTTAATCATTGTTGTCCATGCACTACACTATCTTGAGGTAATTTCCAAACATACAAAGTCATTCAATATATTTTGGTACCCATATCTTTTTGGGTCCAAAAGTGTTAGTATAACCTTTCTCAATCCACATGGTCTTCATGCCTAACTTTATATTTTTCTGAACATAACATTCATTTTGCATATGGCCATGTTGACAACAAAAATGACAAATAGCATTTGAATCTCTAATAATTGTGGATTTTATAAAGCAAATGTAATTTTATAAAAAGTAGTATGATATTTGCTCAAAACAATTTTTTCAATCTTTTTCATTGGAAAATCCTTTTGTTTTTCACTAGAAAGAATTTTTGAGAGCTCATCAATTCTATTTCTCAACAAATCTTCTCCTTTTTTATTTTTCTCATAAAATTTGAACTTTTCATCCAATCTTCTAACCAGATAATCCTTTTTGGAATAAACTCCAATTTTCTTTCTGAAAAATTCATTTTCTTCTTTCAAACTATTATTTTCCTGCAATAGTTTTGAATTTTTCTTTCAATAAAGAGTTGATTTTGAAAACTAGTCCTTTATTTTTGGCCAAAGATAATTTTAAATTATCATGCGATTTTAGAACAAACACATCACTACAAACATCATCACAATCATTATCATCATCATGAGAGGTGTGGCTAGATGATATCTCGTTATCTCCAATGCCCATAAATGCCATTCTTTCCGGTTCACAATCCTCATCAATATCTCCATTTGAATAGCTATCATCCCATGTAGTATGGAAGTTATTGAAGACTTGTTCTTTGTCTCCTTTTGTTTCCTCGATATGAACTTTTTCATCATTGCCATCCTTGTGCATTTCCTTCAATTTGTTCCATATTTCCTTTGCCAATATGCACCCTTTTATTCTACTAGAGACATCATTACTCAAAGCATTATACAAAACATTAATAGTTCTAGCATTTAAAGAATGATTTACTCTGTCTTGTATGCTAAGTTCACCTCTAGTTTTTTTGTCTAACAGTACCCAATTTTTCATAAAAAATAATGGCCTCAAAAGGTCCATCATCAACAATATGCCACAATTATATATCTATTGAATTCAAAAATATTTTCATCCTCACCCTCCAACAATCGTAATTAGCACTACTAAGCATAGGAGGTCTATCAATAGATTGCTCCTCTAAAAACATAGCATAGTTGGTTGCCATCCTTTACTCCTTAGCTTGTTAAGTTAATCTCTAGGAGACCAAGCTCTAATACCAATTGTAGGCATAGGCCCTAAGTACAACCTAAGAGGGGGAGTGAATTAGGTTGTCTAATTTCTAGTGCAAGTGTATACCAAATTTCACTCAATAAAAACTTGCTATATAAAAACGAAGTAAATATCACAATTTAGCAAGTTAAACAAATGATAATGTAAAAAGACAAGGTAAAAAACACAACCGAATTATAGTGGTTCGGTGCCAAGCACGACACCTATGTCCACTCCCAAGTTCCTCAACTTGGAGTTTGAATCCACTATTGTGCTTATTCACAAGTTGGTGAAGCAAACCAACATGTACAATGTAGGGATCACTCTTTGCTCACCCTAGCACCTCTAGTTGAGCCAAAGAGTTTTATAGTTCACTCAATCAACTCTCACAAAGCTACACTTAAATGCTACCACCCTCACTTTGAAGAATACACTATAACCCAATCAACTACCTCACAAACTATAACAAGTACACTAAAAGAGAGAGTATTTTTAACCCAAAATCACTCTTGAAAGCTTGCAATAAATGTAGGTAAAGATTCTACATCAATTCTATACAAATTTATAGTTATATGGGTGAGAAATGAGGTTAAAACGAGCTCCAATAGTCACAAGCGGTCAAATTGAAGTTTGCTGGAAAACTAGCCATTATATGTGATAGGACATCCGATCCCACCTTTAGGACAGCCAAACCATGTTAGAACGCGCGATAGGATGGTTGAACCACTGTCCAAACCTATTCTGGAGCTTTATGTCAAATTCTTTCGGTTGTCTGAAAGGGCGATCAAGTGCATTATGGCGGCCGAAAGGGTGGCCAATCCTCACCGATTGTGCAATTTTTCAAAATTGATTTGCTCATCTTTTGTGGCTTATTTGATGCATCTGGGTCCTATGTAATACTACAAAACCATTGTTAAACACACTAGAAAACTAATTAGTAATATATTGATTTGTTATCATCAAAACTAGGATTACAAAGAGAGAGATAAGGGTGGTAGCTCGGGTTTAGGTACGGCACTCTTAAGTTTTTCTCTCTCTAGAATTTTGTCCTGTGTTGCAATAATAATTTAAGAGTCAAAGCATGGACATATTTATAAAGGTTGTATTCTAGTCTTTTAGAAAATAAAGTTAATAGGAATTCAAGAGGGTTTAGGAAGCTTACCTTAAGCTAATCATTCTCCTTTAGAAATCCTATTCCATGGATTTTTCTTGGGTGGACCGAGTCCACGGGCCCCATCGGTGGATAGAACGGTGGATGAGAGAGCCAACAAGGCTCAATGGTGTCCACTGAGCATTGGTGGCCCCCTATCCACCTTTGGGTCCGCGTTGGGGCCTATGGACCCAATCCACGCAAGAATCTCTCCTATTCCATAAGAAAACCAAATAGCTTCTTTATTCCTTTTAAGAAACTAATTTACAGCAAGACTTAGAATATTTATAAATAAGCCTTTTAAGTTAATTTATCTTATAAATTAACTCCATAAGTATCTCATACTTATCTTAGTTACAATTGAGCCCAAAGCTTATGTTCTTTATGTATGTGACCCATTAAGTTCTATTCACCTTAGTAATAAGTACAAATGATAACTCGTTAATTAATTAATTAAGAGTTAGATAAATTAAACACTATAATTTATTATTAATTCAAAATTAATTAATTCATCATTAATTAATTAATTAAGAGTTATATAAATTAAACACTTAAATTTATTATTAATTCACAATTAATTAATTCATACTTATAGATCATGAGTGGCGTCTAGCAATGTATCATTACCACCCTAGTGAATAGGAAGGTCATATGGTAGACTATACTCATCAATGACAATGTTACTGTGTAACTAACATCCTTTCACCACACTATACCCCAATTAGTTTAAAAAGTATAGTGCATACTTTTAAATAACTAATTTATATCTTCTTGTTCCCGAAATATAACTCTCCATGATGTCTAACCTTGAAACTGATTTCAAGTTACACTATCACTTGTGGAGAATATTTGTTGAGTTAATATTTCTAACAAGTGGCCAAAGTGGGATATACTCTCCAATTAAGGCGAATCCTATATCGATTATTCACAATCTTTTCATGCTTCATACTATATCCAACCTCTATCCTATGGGCTACTCTTTTATGAGTACTGAGGAATAGAGTCAAAGTATAGCAATAAACACTCAAGATACTATGGTAAATCTCAAGTTAAAGGATCATTCACACCATTGCCATTTAAGAGTTCAACCATAGTTGGAAACTCTTGGTAGATCAATCCAATGAACTTGTTCCAAACAAGCGTCCACATACCAGCTTAGGTGTCATGTACACATTAGTTAATGAGATCAACTACTACTCACCATAAGTAAAGGAAAAGTATGTGCTAGTCTATCCGTATTAATGATGTCCAATGTCATTAATACTATGACGAGGGATATTTAAGAATATGACTTTATGTATTAAGGGTCTCATAATTGTAATCATTACAATCTCTAATACACAATCAATATTCTAAGACTTTATCAAATAAATAAGCAACATGGAAATACAAGTACAAATGATAAAAAAGAATGCCACATGAATAAATATAACATAAATAAATGTAAGTATAAAAAGCCTTAAAGCAACCTGGTTTTAAGGCATACACTAACACTTGTTGTTTTGGTTAGGTTTGAATCTACCCAAGAAAGCCTATGTCATCCTATCTATAATGATTCATGCAAACCTAATTATTTGTGAAATGATCTTATCCAATCATTTCTCAATTAACTTAGATTGAAATCGGGGATTAGGTAAAGGTGTGCACAAGCCCAATCCAATCATACAATAAAATTCACAAATAAGTCTAAACAAAGATGTAATCTTTATTAATCAACTTGAATCAATCCATAATCAAGGGATTAGGTTTCAATCTATCTAGGTTCCTAATAATTCAGTTCATAATTGATAAAGGAAATTCAACAATCAACAAGTAAAATGCAAGAAAACTCATTCTCATGAGTGTTCTTGAATCCTCACTTGTTGATGTAGAAGTTTCCCCTCTTTATTCCTGCAATTCTTTCACTCTAAGCCCTTGTGTGTGTTGCTTCACGATTCTTCGAAGGTAAAAGTGTGAAAACGTCCCTTTCTTTGGTTGTTTTTCTCCTTCTTATCCCCTATCTGACTCCTTAATTGCTAAGAGATATATCTTCAAAAACCTATGAATCTCGATTCAAATGCTTCGAAATTGTAGCTATCCGTAGCTAGGCTGCGAGGTAGGCTGTAGTGCAACTTTACCCGGGGCCTTCATCAAATTCCTTCCTTCTTTGTTTGGCTTTTCTTGCTCACTCTTTGACCATAGCCGCAGGGCAAGTCATGGCATGGCCTTGTCCGTGACCTCGGTCAGAGAGCTTCTCCTTCTGTTCTGTCACCTACACAATCTTTCTAACCATAGCAGTGGGGTAAGTCGCAACACGGCCTTACCTGTGGCTAAGGTCAGAATGTCTAGCTCCTTAGCTCTTTCCTCCTCTTCAAATCTATCCATGTCCTTGCCTCAAGCCGTGGAGCGGCCTTGGGTGCGGCTAAGGTCAGAAAACCAAAATTCACCTTTGCTTTTACCACTTTAGATCATTCTTCATTTCAAATAGTAATCAATATCAAATTTAACAATGTAAAACACATGATTAACACCATGTTGACCACAAATTGATCACAAGAAGGTGAAAACCCTACAAAATACATCAAAAATAACAAATAAGTAGCAATCATGCTCATGGACTCAAAGTAAAGGAAATTTAACAAATAAACACTTAAAAAATGAAAAATGCACTAAATCCTAACCTAAATACTATAAAAAAATACACCACGTTAGCACTTAACTTTAGAGTGCATTATTTTGAAGGGGTTCTCTATACAAAAGTCCAAGGGAGTTTTATATATGTAGAAGATAAGAAAAACCCTAGCATGTGAGAGCATAAATTTAGCATGGATCAGAATAGCATAGATAAAGTAAATGATCTTCTCTATGGCAATATTTGGGGGTGGCGTCCCTCCCCGTGAAGGGGGTTGCTCCCAAAAAAAAAAAAAGATCTTCTCTACGGAAGAACAACTCTTGGGAGGAATCTTTTGTAACAATTCAAGTTGATGGAAGAAATAGAAAAATTTGGAGTCTTGTTCATCAAAAGAATAAGATTTTACTTTATTTATTTCAATATCCTAATTGTTATGGATTCTCCTTGCAAAGCTTTGATTTTTTATTGTTAAATCCATTATGTTGAACTAAATCTTTAATATAGGATCAGAGAAAACTGTCGAATATTTGAATACGAATAGATGTTGATTACTCATTCTATGTTTTGTACTTGATTGTTCATCTATTTTGGTTTTCACATTTGTAGTAACTCGGCTACCAACTGTACATCATCTAATTATTATTAGACAATGAGAATCACTAATAATGATGGAAAAGGAGTAGATGGAACTTAAGAAGCAAACATATGAGAGTGGTGGGGCAGTTAGGTGGATTATTTTGTAACAAATTCATGAATTTAATGAACCAACATTTAGTCACTTCCCCACAAGAGTAGGGAAATCTAGTGTTGGTAATCATCAATTCATCACAAGAGTGAGTTTTAAGTACATGAGAATTTGAATCCTGAACGAGACAATAATTAATAGCATGATGCTACTCCCTTCATTCATATACTTGGTCATTAGTGGAATCTACTCCCCAGACTACTGATATTTATAGTTTTCTCCACAATTGTCATTTTGCAAGCTGATTGTTTAATTTTCTTTTTTTATTTAAGTTATTGCAACCTAAGAGGGGGTGAATCAGGTTCCTTTGAAACTTAATTAGGTTATAGCAAATTTTCTCAAAATTGAACTTTACCAAGTTTTCTAAGTGATCAAATAAGTTGATAGTGCAATACATAATGTAACAAAGATCACAATAAACTAAAAATTAAATAAGAGAAAAAGAAATGGCTCACTTTGGAAAAATATTTGTCCCTAGACACAGGATTTACTAAAAAAAGAAAAAATAAAAAATGGTCCCAAAAAATTACCAAAAATTAAAAATAGGCTCAAAAAACCTGAAAATGAGTTTAGAAATCTCAAAACTTGACAAACTGCATTTTGGGTGTAAAGTAACTACTTTACCCTTAAAAAGACAAAATAAACAAAAAAATAGCTATTGGTCTCAAAAAAATTGCCAAAAACTAAAAATAAGCTTAAAATCCTAGAAATTGAATTTAAGACTGAAAATTTGGTAAAAATACGTTCCGGGTGCAAAATTACTATTTTGTCCCTGAATGCGGTATTTACACAAAAAATAGCAATCGTCTCCGAAAAAATTAGAAAATTTTACAAAAATGCTTAAAACCTGAAAAATAAACTTGGGACTCAAAATGAGTGAAAATGGTGTTTGTGAGGCAAAATAACCACTTTGCCCTTGCATTGACAAAATGTACAGAAAAGATATCAATTAAACTCAAAAAAATCATACAAAATTTAAAAATATGTATGAAAGTACAAAAATATGAATTTAAAACTCCAAAACTAATAAAAAAATATTTACAGCTGAAAATTACTATTTTGACCCCTGAAATTAGTCATTTTATTCTTCTTTTTATTGAAAAATTAGAGTTTGTCTCCAGAAATAAAAAATTACCTCCAATGTTAGAAAAATAAACGTTGTGTCAAAATTTGATGTCTACAGTTTGCCCCTCTTTGTCGGGCATATGCTGAGACGTAAATCAATGAACATATGAACATAGAAAAACATGTGACCGAGCTCCCTAAGAGCTGCCTACGTATCCCGGTAAAGGGAATCAGGTCAAACGTAATTCAGGTGCAAGTAAACTGTGGATGCAAAACGCAACTACAAATGATAATGCAGGGATTCTAATTTTTCATCACTTGCGATCAAAATAAACAAAATGCAACACTTGAACTTCTAAACTAAGATAACCTAAAGTGATCAAAGCTATTTGACAATAAACATTATAAGCTAAATGTAGAAAGCCGTAACCAGGCTGCTGAACAAAATAAATTCATAAAGTAGATACAGAAAGTGGTGCCCAAGTTACTGGACAAAATAAATTCGTAAAGTAAATGCAGAAAGCAATGTCCAGGTTGCTGGACAAAATAAATTTATAAAGTAAATGCAGAAAGCAGTGCCCAAGCTACTAGACAAAATAAATTAATAAACAAAATGTAAAAAGTGGTGGCCAAACTGCTGGACAAAATAAATTCATAAAGTAAATGCAGAAAGCGGTGCCCAGACTACAGAAAAAAATAAATTCATAAAGTAGATGCAGAAAGCGGTGCCCAAGCTGCTAAAAAATAAATTCATAAAGTAAATGCAGAAAGCGGTGCCCAGGCTACAGAAAAAAATAAATTTATAAAGTAGATGCAGAAAGCGGTGCCCAAGCTGCTAAAAAATAAATTCATAAAGTAAATACAAAAAGCAGTATCCCGGCTACTGGACAAAACAAATTCAAAACTAAAATGCAGAAAGCGGTGCCCAAACTGCTGGACAAAAGAAATTCATAAAGTAAAATACAAAAAGAGGTGCCCATGCTGCAAGACAAAATAAATTCATAAACTAAATGTAGAAAGCGGTGCCTAAGCTGCTGGACAAAATAAATTCATTAACTAAATACAAAAAGCAGTGCCCAAGCTATTGGACAAAATAAATTCATAGAGTAAATGCAAAAAGAGGTGCCCAAACTGTTGGATGAAATAAATTTATAAAGTAAAATGCAAAAAGTGGTGCCCAAGTTGCTGGACAAAATAAACTCATAAACTAAATGCAGAAAGCAGTGCCCAAGCTACTGAACTAGCCTACTGGACAAAATAAATTCATAAAGAAAATGTAAAAAGCAGTGCACAGATTGCTGGACAAAATAAATTCATAAAATAAATGCAGAAAGTGGTACCCAAGTTGTTGGAAAAAATAAATTTATAAACTAAAATGCAGAAAGTGATTCTCAGGCTGTTAGACAAAAAAAATTCATAAACTAAATGCAGAAAGTGGTGCCCAAGTTGCTGGGCAAACTAAATTCATAAACTAAAAGGCAGAAAGCGGTACCCAAGTTGTTAGACAAAATAAATTCATAAAGTAAATGTAGAAAGCGGTGCCCAAGTTGCTGGACAAAATAAATTCATAAGCTAAATACAGAAAACGGTGCCTAGGCTTTTGGACAAAATAAATCCATAAAGTAAATGTAGATAGCAGTGTCCAAGCTATTGGGCAAAATAAATTCATAGGGTAAATGCAAAAAGAGATGCACAAGCTGCAGGACGAAATAAATTTATAAAGTAAGATTCAAAAAGCGATGCCCAGGCTACTGGACAAAATAAATTCATAAACTAAAATGCAGAAATGGGTGCCCTAACTATTGGACAAAATAAATTCATAAAGTAAATTATAGAAAGTGGTGCCCATGCTGCTGGACAAAATAAATTCAAAAACTAAATGTAGAAAGCGGTGCCCAAATTGCTGAACCAAATAAATTGATAAACTAAATGTAGAAAGCAATGCCCAAACTGCTGGAAAAAATAAATTCATAAACTAAATGTAAAAAGCGATGTCCAAGCTGCTAGATAAAATAAATTCATAAACTAAATGCAGAAAGCGGTGCCCAAGCTACCAGACAAACTAAATTCATACACTAAAATGCAGAAAGTGGTACCCAAATTACCGAACAAAATAAAGTCATAAGCTAAATGCAGAAAACAACACCCAGGCTGCTAAACTAGGCTGCTGGACAAAATAAATTTATAAAGAAATTGCAGAACTTGGTGTCCAGGATGCTGGACAAAATAAATTCATAAACTAAAAAGCAAAAAATGATTCCCAAGTAGCTGAACAAAATAAATTCATAAATTAAAATGCAGAAAGCGGTGCCAGACTGTTGGACAAAATAAATTCATAAAGTAAATTACAAAAAGTGGTGCCCATGCTGCTAGACAAAATAAATTTACAAACTAAATGTTGAAAGCAACGCCCAAGCTGGTGGAAAAAATAAATTCATAAACTAAATGCAAAAACCGACACCCAAGTTGTTGGACAAAATTAATTCATAAAGAAAAATACAGAAAGCGGTGCCCATGCTGCTAGACAAAATAAATTCATAAACTAAATGTAGAAAACGGTGCCCAAGCTGGTGGACCAAATAAATTTATAAACTAAATGTTGAAAGCAGTGTTCAGGCTGCTGGACAAAATAAATTCGTAAATTAAATGCAGAAATCGATGTCGAGGTTGTTGGATAAAATAAATTCATAAACAAAATGCATAAAGTGGTGCTTAGGCTGTTGGATAAACTAAATTCACAAACTAAAATGCAGAAAGCAATACCAAGATTTTTTTTTTTATGGCTAACCCCGTACACAGGGAAGGGCACCACTCCTTAAATTTTATTAATAATTAAAATAGGATGTCTACAAGAATTAGAGGGGCCAGACCTGACCTCCAAAATCAGTAAAATTTTTGTGGGGACAAAATAACCAAGATAGCTGGACAAAATAAATTGATAAAGTAAATGCAGAAAGCGACACCCAAACTGCTGGACAAAATAAATTCTTAAGCTAAATGCAGAAAGCGGTGCCTAGACTGCTGAACCAGGCTACTAGACAAAATAAATTCATAAAGAAAATGCAAAAAGGGGTGCGCAGACTGCTAAACAAAATAAATTCATAAAATAAATACAGAAAGTTGTGCCCAAGCGGCTAGACAAAATAAATTCATAAACTAAAATGTAGGAAGTGATTCGCCTGCTACTGGACAAAATAAATTTATAAACTAAAATGCAGAAAGCAGTACCCAGACTGTTAGACAAAATACATTTATGAAGTAAATTACAAAAAACAGTGCCCATGCTGCTGGACAAAATAAATTGATAAACTAAATGTAGAAAGTAGTGCCCAGACTGCTAAACAGAATAAATTCGTAAACTAAAGGCAGAAAGATGTGCCTAAGCTGCTAGACAAAATAAATTCATAGATTAAATATAGAAAGTGATGCTCAGGCTGCTGGACAAACTAAATTCATAAACTAAAATGCAGAAAGTGATACCCATGTTGCTGGACAAAATAAATTCATAAAATAAATGCAAAAAGTGGTGCCCAGGCTGCTGGATAAAATAAATTCATAAGCTAAATGTAGAAAGCGGTGCTTAGGTTGCTAGACAAAATAAATTCATAAACTAAGTGCAGATAGCGGTGCTTAGGCTACTAGACAAAATAAATTCATAGAATAAATGCAAAAAGAGGTGCCCAAGCTGCTGGACGAAATAAATTTATAAAGTAAAATGCAGAAAGCGGTGCCCAGGCTGCTGGACAAAATAAATTCATAAACTAAAATGTAGAAACTGGTACCCAAGCTGCTAGACAAAATAAATTAATAAAGTAAAATGCCAAAAGCGATGCCTAGGCTGCTGGATAAAATAAATTCATAAAGTAAATGCAGAAAGCGATGCCCAAGCTGCTGAACAAAATAAATTCATAAAGTAAATGTAAAGCATAAGCAACTTAAAGACAACCATCGAACATTGCATTCAAATCTATTTTGAAAGGAAAATCAAATTTTTTTTTTAGTCCCGACGTATGGATCAAATTTATTTAAAATCATATTTTTCAAACTTGGAATTTTCATAAAACGTCAAATTCATTTGAAATTAATCTTTTTTTCAAATGAATTTTTGCCCCAGTATAAATCAAATGAAATCAATTGGGAATGCCTTCATTCTGTTTCAAGTAATTCTATGATAGGTTTTATATAGGAAATAAATGTAAAAGGAGAAGTACTCCTTATTTAATTATTTTAGGTCTTTCCATGTATTTTGAGGTAAGATTTATCTCCCCCTCTGTAACTTTTAATTTTATTTAATAAAATTTGGGGTGGCGTCCATCCCCATGTACGGGGTTATGCCAAATAAAAAAAAAAAAGAAATCAATTTGGAATCCACTTCTCAAATTTGCCCCAATATAAATAGTACTTCACAACATTTTGCCCTAAGCCCAAAGCATAAAATTAGTCTCAAAATAATCAAATTTTTCCTTAAAAAATTTGTCCCAATGTCAATTTGAATGCAATCTTTAATTTGAATTGTGCCATTGATCAAACCATCAATAACTTAAAAAAAATTATCCCAATTTTTATCCTTAAGGAAGGCCTCATTCGACAATGGTGTGATCGCACCTGCAAAAGAGAGGAAACAATAGCAATTGCAAAAGCATGCCACCACTTGGCGGTCCCTTGATTCCACTAGCACATATAAACATGAGTGTTTCCATCTCGAATCTTTGATATCGTCTCGTGCTTCACTTTTAGTAATTTTTTATTTTAACGGATTCTGGTTCATGGTTCAAATCAAATATCTACATAGTCTTTCCATCCATGTATACTTTTGACTTCGGATAAACTAAGGATTGCCTTTGCTTTTATTCCAAGTTCGAACAAATCTAATATCAAATTTCAAACATGAATCAGTGAGAAAATTCTTTACATGCAGTAGTTTAAAAGAAACCTTTTGATTTTAAAAGAAACAAAGAATAAATTGTTACACTTGGTTGAAAAAATAAATTTTCAGGTGACAGCTTTGAAACATCTGCTACTTTGATCTTTAGGATATTATTCCACCCGAACTTCTAGGATTGCTACAAGATGATCAATACAGGAGAAAAATCTCAAGTAACCATGGTCACCAGCTTCCGTGAAGAATTTCGCGTTCCATGCGAACATATGTTACTTCCTCACTTGTGAGCCTTTAACTGTCGTTACTCGACCTCAGCTCCCTTTCGAATTTTCACCGAGGCTTCCCCCACCCATTTTATTTTTTCTCTTTTTTATCTTCTTCTTCTTTTTTTTTTTTTTTTTTTTTTTGAGGCACCCATTCGGGTTTTCTCCTTTGTAGAGGGAAAATAAAGTAAGCAACATTCAAGTCCTGATCAGTCGTTCCCCTTTTCATGAAATCAAACTAGCATTAAAATATTTGGCATCAGTAAGAGAATCTTCCCTCGATCGATTAGAGATGGATATATTAATATCATATGCCCTATTGATTTACAAATTTTCATGTCAAAATTATCACAAAATAAAGATGGAGGTTGGTAACATTCTTGACTTTTATAACGGGGTTAGGTAATGTGCTCGAAAGGTTAATGTTGGAAAGCAGAATTTGTGAAAGAGTTAATTATCTTGAGGTCGCATTTTGAAAATGACTTATCCCAACTTTATTCCTTACCTATTTGGGATTTTTTTTTCTTCTTTCTTCTTTCTCTCTTTATATATATATATATATATATATATATATATAATTTGCCTAAGTTTATCACTTTCTCTTGGGATTTTCTTTTTGTATCATTTTTACTTTACTTTTTTTGTTAACCAACAGTCAACAAAAATAAAATTTGCTCAAGTGTGGGGTGCGATCATCAAGTGGATTATGAAATGAAACTTATAGATTCAGAAGGCTCAAAAGGGGAAAACTAGACGAAGAAAATGTTTAAAGGAAAATAAAGAAGGTCCGCCTTTGACCCATCCTCTTTTTTTTTTTTTTTTTTTTGCAATAATTTTGAAAGAAAACTTACTAATCAAATGTAAAATTTTTTCACCATATTTGAATTGATGATTTGGGGAAAGTCTTGACCATCCATATCTGCCAGAACAAGACCTCCACCTAATAATACCTTTTTCACAATGAATGGACCTTGCCAATTTGGAGCGAATTTCTCTTTTGCCTCCTCCAAAATTGAAAGAATTTGCTTCAAAACTCTATCCCCTACTTCGAATTGGCGAGGTTTGAGCTTCTTTTGATAAGCACGGGCCATTTGCTTTTGGTAGCACTGTCCATGGCAAACAGCATTCAAACGCTTTTCATCAATCAATGATAGCTACTCATGGCGCTCCTTAACCCATTCAGCTTCATCCAACTGGGATTCCATCAAAATACACAAGGAAGGGATCTCTACTTCTGCTGGTAAAACTGCTTCCATTCCATACATAAGAGCATAAGGAGTTAACCCAGTAGAAGTCTTGATAGCAGTCCTATATGTCAAAAGTGTGTAAGGCAACTTTTCATGCCAATCCCGATGTGTTTCAATCATCTTGCGAATAATTTTTTTCAAATTCTTATTAGCAATTTCTTCAACTCCATTCATCTGAGGTCTGTATATGACAAAGTTTCGATGTTTGATTCTAAACTATTCACACAACCCGTTCACCATGTCATTATTGAGATTCTTCGCATTATCCGTGATCAACGTCTCCGACACCTAAAAACAACAAATGATGTGATTTCTTAGAAAACCAGTCACAACTTTCTTAGTCGCATGCCTATAGGATTCAGCCTCAACCCATTTAGTGAAATACTCTATTGCCACTAAAATGTATCGATGTCCATTGAAGCTAGGGAATCAATGGCTCTAATCACATCCATTCTCTACATTGAACACGATCAAAGAGTAGTCATACTATGGAGTTTTGAGGGAGGAGCATGTATTATATCACCATGCATTTGACATTTGATGCACTTTTTGACAAACTAACACAGTCATGCTCCATAGTGAGCCAGAAATATCCTGTTCTCATGATCTTCTTGGCCAACAACTATCCGTTCATATGTGGTCCGCACACACTACTATGCATCTCTTTCATTAAATACTCAGCTTCTTTCTCGTCAACGCATCTCAAAAGACCCAAATCACTCGACCTTTTGTACAGAACTTCCCTATTTAAGCAAAATCTCATAGATATCCTTCGGAGAAAATTCTTAGACACTATACTGGTGGTTGGGGGATAACATCTGTTCCTTAGATATTCCTTCAAATTATGAAACTAAGGAAGACCGTTAGGTTTCGGTTCGATGTGTAGGCAGTGGGCCAGCTCCTCTTGAAGCCGAATTTGGATAGGCTCAATCATTAACTCATTAGAGTTTTTTATCATGGAAGATATCATGGCTAGAGCATCCGCAAAGACATTACGAGTTCGCGGAATATGCTGAAACTCCAAATGCTTGAACTTAGAAGCTAAACTGAGTAGATTGCAATGATACAAAATGATTTTGGAATCCCAAGTCGTCCAATATTTAAGCATCTGGTGCACCAGCAAATTAGAATCACTGAACACTATCAAATCTTTAATCTCCATCTCCAAAGCCATCTTCAACCCTAGGATACAAGTTTCATACTCGATCATATTGTTGGTATAAGGAAAACATAACTTGGTAGTTGCAGGATAATGTTTTCTTTCAGGTGAAACCAAAACAACCCCAATCCTGACCCCGAAAGAATTCGAAGCGCATCAAAGAATAATCTCTACTCTGTGTACTGCTCACTTATGTCTTCAACTGCCCCAATGAAGAAAATCTCTTCGTGTGGAAAGCAAGTGTTGAGTGGCTGATAATCGTCATCTATTGGATTTTCTATCAAGTGATCTGCTACGACCTGTTCTTTTACTGCCTTTGTGTGGTGAAGACAATGTCGAATTCTAAAAGGATCATTTGCCATTTGGTCATGCGTCTGGCAGACATCTGTTTTTCCAACAAATATCTTAAAGGATCAGAACGAAAATTGAGGTAAGTGGTGTGATCCAGGAGATAATTCCTGAGCTTTCAAGTAGCTTGAGCTAGTGCACAGCATAACCTTTCCAAGAATGAATAATTCATCTCATAATTCTTGAACTTCTTACTCAAATAATAGATTGTCTGCTCATTTTTTCCTGAATTATCATGCTGTCCTAAAACACAACCCATTGCTCCATCTAGAACTGAGAGATACATGATAGGTGGTCGACCTAGCTTTGGTATCACTAAGACAGGAGGGTTCAGCAGATAATCTTTGATATTATCAAAAGCTCGTTGACAATCCACATTCCAATCTATTGGGGCATTCTTTGTTAATAACTTAAACAGTGGCTCACAAGTGAGAGTTAACTAAGCAATGAATCTGCCAATAAAATTTATCTTTTCTAGAAAACTTTTCACGTCCTTCTATGTCTTTGGAATAGGCATTTCTCGTATAGCTTTTATTTTTGCGGGATCTATGTCAATTCCTTTCTTACTAACAAAAAAAGCCCAACAATTTGCCAGCAGGAGATCCGAAAGCACATTTTACAGGATTCAACCTCAGATTATACTTCCTTAATCTTTAAAATAGTTTTCTCAAATCCACCAAATGATCTTTAAACCTCTTAGACTTGACTATAATGTCATCCACATAAGCTTCTATCTCCTTGCGAATCATGTCATGGAACAATGTAGTCATGGTCCTTTGGTAAGCAGCTCCAGCGTTTTCAGTTTGAAAGGTATGACTCTGTAATAGAATGTGCTCCGATGGAGTGATGAAATGCCGTCTGTTCTCCCTATTTTCTTCTACTATCCAGAGACTATGGATATCCAAGCGAAACAATCAATAAATCGAGTCCATTTCATGTCTTACTGTGTTGTCCAAGCAGAATATGAATATTGGAGTAAAGGAAAATCATCTTTAGGACTGGCTTTGTTTAAATCCTGATAATCCACAGCAAACCCGCAGCTTCTCTTGACTTTTTGGAATACCGGAACCATGTTTGATAGCCAAATGGGATAGTGGGACACAATAATGATTTTGGCATTGAACTGCTTGACTATTTATTCTTTAATCTTAAGGCTCATTTAGGTTAATTATGGGGGTTAAATTTACGAGGGTTTTTAGTTTTACTTGGAGGGAAAGTTTGGATCAGTAGGATAATCTATGAACTACTATGTCTGTAGATAGCCTTAAGGCATATCATCATAAGATCCATGCAAACACATCTTGAACTAGCGTGAGAAATTCAATCATCTCTTTTCTTTGCTTCTTGTTTAAATGCACACTGATTTTAACTTCTTTCACTTCTGTCTTAGTGCCAATATTAATGGTTTCTATTTCTTCCAAGTTTGGGTTGAGTTTTTCTTCGTATTGTTCAAGACTCTTGAGTACAGAATCATAATCTTCTTCGGTATCACTCTCATTTTCATAAGCGGTTTGCATTATTTTATAATTTAGAGAGATATCAAAATTGCATTCATCGGTTTCAAGCAAAGTGACATCCGAAAGATTATAAGCAGTTATTTTTGGCCATTTGAAAATGAAAGTAAAGAAAACATAAATAAATAGACAAAAAGGCACACTATTCATTTCATTAAACTTAGAATACATTCTTTGAAAAGTAGAATATATACAACCACACGAGTGTGGTACTATCCTTTTGGAAAAATGTAAAGATGCAGTTCAAACCTAAAAACAGAAAAAGTTCAAAACTATTTTCATTGAAAAGTAGATGCAAGACATGATATGAGCTTGATTCTAACAACATAATATATAAGGAAAGGTTCATTCCAGAGCCTTGTCTAAAAATGAACACTAAGTAAAAACAATCCCAAATTTACCGAAACTACCTTTGCACAGGGAGGTAAAGGGCAATCCAGTTGTTCAAGGCTCCTTTTTCAATTTTGTTAAAACCTTTAATATCATATGCTTCCTCTATACTAGTCATTCCAATAAAAAGGCGACTCATCCCTTCCTCAACATCATCTTCTTCAGAGCAATTTTCAGAAATGAAAACACCAAATGATTTTGAGAAACTATGATACAGTGGGGAGATATAAAGCGGAACTTGTCTTCTTTCCTTTTCAGCCGTCTTCTTCTCCTTCATCTCCTTGACATCTTCACCTGTTAGGTGAAACTAAGTCCAAAAGTATCTTTCTGCTCAATCAACTAAATAGGTTCCACGACTCCTTGTAGCAGCTTTTCAACACCCCTTCCTAGCTAATAATTTACCCTGATCAATTCTTTAGCAATCATAATACTGGCATTTGACAGCAATGGCTCAACAGGCGACTTTCCTTTAGGAATCCAATTAACAGACATAATATTAGAAGTGTGAAATGCTCGATCAAGTAGTGACTTGTCTTTTGATTTTTTACAATATCCTCGATTTATCATCATAGTGCAATCATCTTCAGTAAACACGGTAATCTATTTGTCATCCATAATAAATTTCACCATCTAATGTAGGGATGATAGTATTGATCTCAAAGAATGAATCCATGGTCACCCCAGCAATACATTATATATTCTTGAAAAATTCATGACCTGGCAAGTAACTTCATACTGGGTGGGACCCATTTCGAGCACTAGATCAATCTCACCCATAGTCTCCTTCTTTGAGCCATCAAACCCTCTGACAACAATCAAAAATTGGCGAACTTGTGATAGTAGATACCCTAACTTTTGTAAAGTACTCTACTTGCAGATATTCAAAGTAGATCCGTTGTCGATCAAAACCCTGGGCAAGTGCTTCCCATTACGCCTCACCTGATATATATAAAGCCTTGTTATGTCCATTTCCTTCAAGAGTCAACTCGTCTTCAGAAAAGATGATCTGATTGGATGCCAAGATATTTTTCACTATTCTGGATAACTTTTCAAGTAGGAATGTCCTTGGAAATATGAGATTATTAAGAACTTTCAAAAAGGTATCCCGTTGCATTTCAGATGTCAACAAAAGATTAAGAATTGAAATCTATGCACAGCGTATGACTCAACTGTTCTACCACTGTTATACTTACTTCTTTGCAAGACTCGTCAAAAAATCCTCGGCTTCTCTTTTGCTATCTGGTGGTTTGGGAAGGCAACATGCTCTCCTGTTCTTTAGGCAGGATAACAATTTTCATTTCAGCAATTACTTTTCAGACCTCATTACTGTAGAAATGTCATCATTAAATTCACAAGTCTTCATAATTTCCATCGACACTTGCTAGAAATCCTTTAATTGGCAATTGTTCCTAGTAGATCGATAATTTCTGATTCTGAAATTTTCAATTTAAACAGCTGAACATCCAACACAAACGGTTGATTCGAAGAACTAGGGATTGACAGCACTTTGTCCAAAACAGCTGGCCCATTTGGTTGGATTATCAATAATTCTACTTTCCTTGCAAAAATATCTTTCATATGCTGGTTCATGAATTCTTTACCAGACAATACCATTCTAGCTTGCCTATAATTAGCTTCAGTAACTCCTACTATCTCTTCAATTGAGACTATCAACTCTATAGGATCAGTGAATTTTTCATCCAAAGTTATCATTCCAATAGTTGGCCTGTGCTGTGGGAAAGGATTATTGTCAATATTTGGAGCTTGTTCTCTTCCTCTCCTCAACACAATCTCCCCATCGTCAATCATGTCTTGAATTTTATGCTTCAAGGCCCAACAGTTAGCTGTAGGGTGTCCTCGACTCCCCGAATGATAGGCACAGATGGCTTGATGATCATAGTCACGAGGCAACCCGTTGAAAAAAGTTTTCTGAGAAATCATGCCAGTTTTACTTGTTGCTCTTAATTGCTCATCCAGCTAATCCAAGAGGCGACCAAGGGGAGTGAAAGCCCTAGGCTATTTTTGTGGTGGGTTTGCTGGATTTGCAGCATTTTGAGGCTGATTGGGTGGAGTACAGTTGTTAGGATAAGCAAGTCTCTGGCGGATTTGCATGGGTGGTCGAGGGTTATTTTGGGGTACTGGTCGAGGATTTTGGAACATAGGTTGGGTATTTAGATAAACGAGTTGAGAATAAAGAGGCTGAGTGTTGGTGTGATAAACGGGTTGGGGATTGAAATGTTGTGGGTAAGGGGTCATGTACGAAGGACAATTCTGGGCTCTAAGTCTAAAAGCTAGGTCTTGATCCCATACGAAAGCAATTTCTCCTTTTTTTCTTCTTTAATTATGGCTTTTTTCTGTTGTTATTTTGATTCTAGTTTTGTAGTGCCTCCAACTGCAGTTTCAAAGCTATCACGTTAACTATCTTGCTTGCCTTGACAAACTCATCGTACTCTTCTAATTTGTTAATAAAAGTAGAAAATGAACTCCCAGTCATGCAGAAGATTTCTTCAAAGTACGGCGGATCATGTGCCTTAATAAAGGTATGGATAATCTCCTCTTTATTCATGGGAGGTTCCACCTTAGCAGCCAGCTTTCTCTAACATTTAGCATAGGTTTTATGATCTTTGGAAGGTTTCTTCTTAGTACTCTCCAGGGTAGTTTGCATTGATGCCAATTCGCAATTAAATTTATATTGCTTCACAAAAGTTGTTGACAAGTCTAACTAAGTCCTTATTTCTTGCTGTTTCATATTATAATACCCATCTAACGCATCTCTTTCCAAACTCTTAGGAAATAGGCACATGGGCAAGCTTTCATCATCAACTGGTTTGCCAAGTTTGTTAGCAAACAACTTGAGATGAGTTTTGGGATTGCCTGTTCCATCATATTTAGTAAACTTGGTAGCTTTGAAACCCAGTGGTAATTGAACATCGGGAAGAGATAGAGATCATCATAACTCAATCCTGTCATGCTTGTTTAGCCCTTGATTTTTCTTCATGAAACTCCTCCAACCATGATCCAACCTCTTAAGCAACTCTTTGTCTACAAGTTGTGACAATTTCATCCATTAACCAGCTCTTCCTAGAGAGGCGACTGTCCTATACAAAAGGTTCTACTGCATGTGGTGAGGTGCCTGAGAATTGGGATAGGACATTTGGGTTGATTTGTAGGATAGGATTGAGGGAAGTAGATAGTTAGGGTAGGTTCATTTGAACAAAGTTTGGGTGCACAGGCTAGCAAGGCTAGGATTGACTGTGAGCAGATGGATTCTTCAATCGGAATTAGCAAAATGTGGGAGGGAAGCGGTTTAGCATATTGGACTGTGAAAAAGCAATTGGTTAACCTGCTCAGGAGGAATGGTCAACTACCGGCACTGGATTGTTTAGGGCACCACCACTGTCGTTTGCAACAAGTTGGTCAATGACACAGCCTCTGTGATGCCATTTCTACACTCGAGTCTTTAAACTTGCCTAACGTTTCGCTCAGCTGAGCCCCCAATGTAGAGAAACCCAACATCATTGTTTGAGTCATTTTTTCTGAAACATCTAGATTGGAACTCATGATTATACGACTTTGTAATTGGTGGGTATGGGACCGCGTCTGAATGGGGCTTCAATGAATAGAAGTTATGATTTAAAGTACCTGAAATTCATATTGGAGAGGAAAATGATTCTATCGTCATTTCATTATTAGCACTGTCGATTTTATTATTTCAAAAAAGAAAAAAGAAAAAGACTACAATTAGTAAATGTATAAATAATTCAAATGTATGTCCTAGGAGGAGCCATTATTATGCCAAGGGTAGTAGGCCTAGCATGATGCAACACCCTTGAAGTAGGGCATGTTCACCAAACTTGTGCTTTAGAACACAATACATTGAAACAGGCACTTTCATTGATAAAGTCAAAGTTTAAAATACACTGTCTACATCATCTCTCGAAGAAGACTTTGTACAACATCATTAAACTTCTTCAACCTGTCTATTATAGCATCTTTTGATTCTTTAAAGCAAGGATTCTTCATGCATTCTACTTGATCATACAATTCACTACATTTTCTCTTTAGATCCTGGTTCTTCTCTCTAGCATCTTCATACAACTCTTTGTTCCGTTCTTCCATTTTCTTGCTCAGTTCCACTGATTGCCTCAATTGCAAGTTTTCCTTCGCCTCGATGATAGCCATTAACTTCCTTACCTCCTAAAATTGTGCTACTTGCAGTCTATTCTCTTTCAGATTTCGAAACCAATTTTTGTACTAAGGGATCACCAAACCCTTTTGCTTAGACTGTGGATCATAGATAATATTGTCATCATTGGACAATGTGCCTGAAGCATGAGTGATGTGGGTTTTCATTGGAATAGGGTCCGAGCAAACTCCTTTTATCGAAACTGATGGTGAAACTGGCTAAATCAGGCATGGGTGACAGGCCTTGAATACGCCCAAGTTGTTTGAGAAACCTTTTCAGTGTGTAAGCAGTAATGCCTTGAGTCCCCAACAAGGGTATGAGGTCTGATGATTTTCTATGTAGAGCTAGCTTTAGACAGTCAGCCCAGTCTAATACCCATCTAATTTTTTTGTTCTAGCAATGTCTCTAAGAAACTCAACTAATCAGATGCGTTCATCGACCTGTCATTCTTATCAACTCTCTTGTGATGAATGACTATGTAGTTATATCGGACCAACGACAAACTATTAGGAGTGGGTAAGCACCTCTTAAAGTGTTCCATAGCCTATATGTATAAAATTTGATTTGATCCACGAAAGAAATTTTTCCCTCTTTGACAGTTTGTACACGAGACAAATATGTCTGTCAATACAGTCGGTTCTCTAGATGCTCTCCAACCTCCAATCCTAAAAAATAAGTCAGTCATAAGTTTGGTGGTCTTGAAACTGATCTTTTGTCTTTTTTGGGAAAAAAATAAATACCGGCCATCACGAAACCATTTACCAACGGCCTCTTATGCTCCCATATCGTCTTGGATGAAACTGTAAAGTCTTCCATATGTTGGTCGAACCCATCTTTCACTGTGAACCGATCGAATAAGATTTTCACATCTATGCTCTAATCTGACCCTTAACCTAGTGAAATGACAGAATTCGGTCTTCTCCGAAACAGTTGGAAACACTGGCACTGTATGTTCTGTTGTCAAGTTTAACATCCCAGCCACCTCCTCAACAGTAATAGTCATCTCTCGATCTCCAATCCTAAATGTTGACCAACTAGAATCCTATAAATGAACCAAAGCTTCTACCAAGCGTCCATCTGCCTCTGTCTTTAAAGTCACCAATTGGTCCTAAAAATTTTGCCACTTGATTGATTTCACTGAAGGAAAGAAGTGCTGGCCATTTCTTGACTTCTGGCGGGACTACTAACATCTAGTAGATGCGTCGTGGACTGTCCATTTGATGCACATCACTATGTCAGATACCTTACCTAAAGGCCTACTCCTCGAGTTTTTACAAAAAATTTAAATGAGCAATTCCCATAAAAGGGTTATATACCCACAGGAAATAAGATTGGTTTATTCCTATAATGGGGTTCCCTAAATGGCATCCCCTTCTAGGGTTAATGCATGATGACAGTTTATTAAAGCAAGTTAAAATATGCAAAAATACAGAATTTTAAAAAAATGATACATAATTTCTTTAAGAAAGATGGACCGTGAATTGTATAAAGGATTATTGATTGCAAATGTATTTGATCGAAAAATCGAGCCTCCATGAGGTTACGGGACACAAAATTGAAAGAGAATAAAACATTATTACTTTATCTAAGAGCATACAAGTTCAAATTGTCAATTTATTAAAGTAGAATGAAATATGTGTTAAATCACTATTTGTGTAATGTGGGACGGGAGGGTGGGGGACATGACAAAAATGTCGCATTAATTTCTCTGGAAAAAGGATAAATGCGAATTGTACAAAATTTTGACCACTTGGGTACATTTATTGACTTTGAGAATAATTGATTCGAACAAACCTGACAGGCACAACAAAGATGAGTAAATTTTGAAAAAGGTCTGAAAATTACAAATCTTATTCGAAAAGGTACAAGTTGAAAAATCAGATTCTCGAGATTTTACAAACTTTAGAATGATCAGACCCTTGGGGTGCCTTGCTTACAACCAAATGCAATTTCTAAATTTCATTAAAGCCTCGTTTCCATCATTCTTGAAGAAATTAATGGTAAGACAAAAATTTAAACGTGACAATAATGGGTTGGTTTCCTACGAGAGCACTATGTAAGGGCTTTTTATTCAATGGTTGTGAATGCAATCAAAGAATAAAAGAGAGTGTGGTAGTTTATTCAACAAATATTACATAACACGTTGATAAAGCAAATAGCAATAAACAATACAACAGAAAAAATAAAGGGGGGTGGATTCCCTCCTCTTGTGCCTGGTGTACCTGATAGGGTGAGGCCGACTCCATCCTAGGCTCTTTCTAAATGGATGCATGAGGTTGGGCTCACTAATACATCTAGACTCGATTAGGCTGTCGGTTCCCAAGCCTTTAGACCTAAGGGTAAGGGTCATCAATTCCAAAGCCCTTGGTCGGTGGTTCGAGTGATCCCACGGACATTGCTACGTGCACATCGTGCCCCGGCCACGTGTCTGAGTGGATCTATTATTAAAATCTCAAAACTCTGGACTTATGGACTTGAGCCAAGAGTTTGAGTGATCTCCTAGACATAGTCACGTGCACATCATGCCACAATCATATGTCCAAGTAGATCGATCCTACTCCTAAATAAGGATAGGTGAGTGACAACCACCAAAAAAGAAAAAAGGAAAAAAAGTATCGAATGCACGTATGGAGTGCCCCTTATGAGAGGAAGGAATATAATATTAACATGCATGGGCTCTAAGGGTGATTGACCCCTTTTCCAAATGCAAGCACGGTCAAATAACAAAGATAATTAAACCATACATCACATAGACAAGAGACGAAGTGTGTGAAATGCAAAAACAAACTCTAAAAACCTAAAAAACAAAGATGCAATCTAAACATCCAAACGCGATGGAATAGAAGGGCTAAATAAGGAAAAGGTGATTAAGTCTTGTGCTCGGACTCTGTAAAACCCTAGAAATTCATGCAAAATCATTTATTTTGTATTATGTCCATTAGTAGAAAAAAAAAAGGGCCGAAATTAGTTGAAAGAAATAAGGAAAATGATTTCTATTTTATGTAGCATGTTGTACCTTTCCTTTAGAAGTTGTACCCTAGATATCTTATAAGATTAATAGGAAGATAAGTGTTAAATCTTACCTCTAATTATGCCTAGCCAAGTGGAGTCTAAGATGCAAGAAAGTCAAAACTCTACCCTTAAGTTTGTCTTGCTTTGATTGGCCATTACTTTTCCAATTCTTTCTTCATTTCTTTTCTTCTTTACTTAGCCATTTTTTCTCTCTTTTTCCCTCACCTTGGCCGGCCCCTTCTTCTCTCTTTTTCCTCTCTTTTGCTTTCATTTTCTTAGAGTTTTCTTCTCCAATTTGATCCTTCTTCTTCCATTGAAAGTGAATCAAACTCATTTCTAAGCAAAGATCTTGCCTTGTTGAAGGTATTCACCATAAACATTTCTTATTATTTGAAGTATAAGTTGTAGTTTTATAGCTTTTTACCCATGTCTTTAAAGTTAAGCATGATTTATTTAAGCCATGAAAATGAAGTTTTATTCCATGGATATGAGGTTTATGGGCTTGTATGACTTGTAGATAGTGATTGAATCTTGAAATGACATGATTTAAGTATGATTTGGTTGAAGAACCTTGGAGAGGTTCAAGTGTTTTTATGACAAATTTGGGTGAAATTGAATTGATTTTGGTGTGGAAATGATAGAACTACTTGAGATTGGGTTGTTTGGCTGTTTTCTTTGCAGGTTAAAAATTTTGGGTTAGTCCGATTATAGGGGAAATGCTGCCGAAATTTTGGTAAAACCTAATAAATAAAAGTGATTAGGCTATGATTTAAAGTTATATAAGCTGTAATTTAGTGATTTGAATGTGCAAAAATTTTCGTAGATGAGCTATTAGTGAATTGAATCTTTCCGAGCAAAACTCTAAAAATTTAGAAAATCCTAATTTTGAAAACCCTAAACCCTAGGGTAAAACCCTAAACTCCAAAACCCTAGAAAGACTTGGGGTATTTCTCGAATTTTCTTATCGAATTACTTAGATTTTTAATCCGGTTTTTATACGATTATTTTCTTTTGAATTTCAGGATCCGAAAGTGAATCTTGACCCTTTTACAAAATATTTTCTTAGGCACTTCAGGTGAGTGTTTCTATGTGTGCATGATGCATGAAATGATATGTTATACTTGACATGATTATCTAATGAAATGTGCTACTTGAGGAAAGATGTGTCCTTTATCGCATCTATTCGGCAATGTGTTACGTGCTTTCACTATCCAATATGTTATTTGTGCTTGTGACTTCCGTGGTTAACTTCACTGTTTTCCACGGTTAGTTAAATTAGGTGTGTATGGGAGAGATATAAGGTGCTGGGCGTTATTCGGTGCATGTTAATTTGCATATCTGAGTAAAGTCCTGGAAAAGGCTAACTCATGATTGAATTTTATGCTTGATCTTGGACTTCCGTGGCTAACTTCACCATTACTCCACGGTTAGTCAACCTGGTGTGTTTGGGGTGATATAACGTGCTGGGGGTTATAGGTGCATGATATTCTTTCCTATATGAGTTTCATTCCTCAAAGAGGGTAACTCTGAATTGAATTTTTACAAGTATCTCAGACCTAAGCTTTTACCTCGATCCCGATACTCATGTTATCTTGATCATTATTGATACTCCTGCGATTGAGCTTGCTCCCATAGTGAGCCTGTATCCACCATTGATTATATAACACTTCACATTGCTTGTTCATCATTTATTGAATTTGTTAATTATTATCCTTAAAGGTTTATTTGTTATTGGTATACTGCATGACTTGAGCACTCATTGGGCTATTATAGCTCATCCCGTTTATTTGTTTTCTTTAACCAGGTTTTCCAAAATATTAAACCTGGAAAAGCTGATTTTGGACGTAGTAAATATTTTGTTTCATGTATTTTAATAGCCCAATTGTTTAGGTTATTAGTGTAAATACTATGTATATTTTGGGATGTAAAACCTCTTGTGATATTTGTATTTTCAAATGAATTAAATGAATGTATTTCTTTATGAATGCATTTTATTTTTGGGTTAAGTACGCTTGGATGTTTGAGTGAGTGTGTGATTTGAGTCATGGCGAGAGCTAGGCAGGCAGTCCTCTAAGCCCTTTGGTGCGCCTCTGGGTAAGGTGGGGCTGTCACAGACTCACTAGTGATCCCTAGTGGAGTCGCCAAAATCCGTTGCATCCTAAATCGATGGTCACGGTGGGGTCATTGACTGTTCGCCTCGAAAAGGCAGTTCGCTTTGATGACCCTTTTCAAAAAGAAAAGCTTTGGAAAAAAGTGTGCGTGTGCAAAAAAAATTTTGATTTTTAGTGAAAAAGTGTTATTTAGAAAAAATAGTATTTTAGAAGAAAATAAGGTCGGGACTAAAAGTGCGACAGTTTTGGCCAACTTATTTTGAAAAAATAGAGTCGCCACTTGGTATTGAGTTAGGGTGTACCAAGTCACCAAAAAATCGTTTAACAAAACAAAATAAAATTTAAAAAAAATATTTAAAAACCCTTTTTCGACTCCGGTCTACGACAAAATGAGAGAAAAAGGTCTAGAAGTCACATTTGAAGAAAGGAAAGGCAAAGGCTTGCGCCTAAGGCACCCTTTCTACCTAGCCGAGGCTAGTTGTGAGGTTTAATCAAAATTTCCTGAATTGACCCTGAGTTCTATCACGTTCAGATGTTTCTAAATGAATACAAATCCTAAGTCTAAATGTAGGTATCAAGAGGGTCAAAATGTTCCGTTGAGGCTTGGTCGGAATAATCACATTAATTACGAAACTCGAGTCGAGACCTCAAGAGAGTCACGAGTGTAGATGCAAAATGGAATGCAAAAAGAAAAAGGAAAATAGTATAGATAGTAAGTGTCAAAGAAAGTGGGTATGCAGCATAACAGGTATGGGGTACTAACGACTCGTGACTAATATTTTTCTACTCACGGAGGGGGGAACGGCCTGTCAATCCACCACTTCCCACGTAAGTAGAGGACTATTTCTAGTCGGGTCACACAAATCTCCTAAAAGTCTAAGTGAAAATGCAACTTAAATGTCATGCACTCTCAAATACTTAAAAATAGATAATAATGATGATTATATACCTATATAAAAATCATGCAAAATAATGAAAAACTAAAAACGGAATAGTGTCTGAAATGATGTAAAAATGCACACGAGTGCATCTAGCACTAAAATGCACTAAGGGTCTAGCATTGGACTAGCCCTTTCTAGGGATTCCCACTAGCGTTGGACTAGCGAGGAAATGAAAAAGCCACAACTAGCGTTGAACTAGTGTGGTGACAGAATAATAAAACTAATAAAACATGAATTAAAGCAATGAAGCATGAATTGAAAGCAAATAATCATATTAAGACATATAGGAGCACATAGGAGCATATAGCACGTAAGTATGATATCTAGATGCAAATCCTAAGGAAAGTGGTAAAACAAATGAGCACGTAAGCACGCAAAAGCACGCGAGCCCTAACTATTACACCGGGGAGTTAGCTACAATTTTCAAGGGCAAAAGTAAGAACGACCTATCTATTACACTTGCTATCTAAATACTTAATTTTTACTAAAAATATAAGAAATATGATCTAACTATTACACCAGCAAGTTAAATACAAAAATATTACATTTTTTGGTAAAATAATAAAATTCAAAATTTAAATAACTTAAAGTAAGTAAATACACAAAAAGCATGAAAATAAGCCACATGTGAGAAAAATGCATAATAAATCATAGAGGGACACATTGGAGCACATAAAGAAGCAATTAAAGGTAACGATAATATCTTTTCTTGAAGACCCGGTACTAGATACTATCAAAATGAACAAATGAGTTAATGGTACCACTATTTAACAGGGTGAGCCATAAAATATCTAATTCTAACGACTCACGGGGGTCAAATATGAATTCTATTAAATTGAGGGGCCTAAAACAAAATTAAAGATCTAAGAAGCTAAAAGATAAAATTGGTAATTTTAACTAATCAAAGGGCCAAATTTGAAATTAAAGCAAAAATTCAGGTTAAAATGGTAACTTCAAGCAAACACAATCAAATCTACAATTTAGAGGACCTAATTGACAAGAAACAAAGATCTGGGGGGTCAATTCACAATGATGGAGGACTTGATTGCATGAAGCAAAAAGTCTTAAAGACACATTGATCCTACTTAAAATCTAGGGACTAAAACATAAATAAATATCTACTAATAAAACCCAAAAATGTTTACTGAATCCAATAGTTAAATATCTAGATTAAATCAGTTAACTGAACTAGCTAATTAGATTAATTAACTAAACTATCTGAACTAACTTGAAAACAAATTAGGAAATTAATTCAAGTAAAAATTGCAGTTTTAGTACCAAATGTTTGAGGTATTGGCAGTTTCAATCCCTAAAGTTTGGATATAAGCAAATCTAGTTCAAATGTTCTAATTTTTTAGCACATTTAGTCCTATTGGCCAATTTTCTCAAAATATTATCAGAATCCAATCGCGAAAACTCATGTGATGGTTATAAAAATTTTTAAAAAGATTTTAAAAAAATTTAATTGCCATAATTTGTAATTAAAGGCACAGATGCGAATGCACTATCCATGCCGATTTTTTCAGTTTTATCTACTTATTTATTATTTATCTGCTTATTTATCATTTAAGAACTCAAATTAGTACCTTTAATTACAAATTATGGTTTTCTTTAATCTAATTCTTTTTGAATTTTTTTTTAACCAACACATAAGTATCACGTGACCAGATTCTGACAAGATTTTTGTAAAGCTAGTCAATAGGACTAAACATGCTAAAAAATTGAAATATTTGGTACTAGATTTGCTTTTGTCCAAACTTCAGAGATTGAAACTGTCGATGCCCCAAACATTTGGTATCAAAATTACAATTTTCTCTTCATTCAATTAAAAGGCTAACTAATAAAAACAAAACAAAAAACCCTTTCCCCACCCAAATCTATTCTCTATTCTACCTGACCCGTTTCCTTTTCCTTTTCTTTCTTTTTTCTTTCTTCTTCTTTTCCCTGGTTTCTCCTTTTTCTCCAGCCTTCTTTGATTTCTCTCTTTGTCTCGTTTCTTTTCTCCTTCTTTATGTCTCTTCTCTCTGGTCTTTCATCTACTGTAACTGATCTCCCTCTCTCTTGAATTTTTTTCCAATTTTCTTCGTTCTCTCTTCCTCTCTCGAACCCTCTCTCTCTTTTTCTCATTTTTTCTCTTAAGTTAAATGTTTCCCACCCAAAAATTGTATTTCTTCTGCTTCCCCTGCATCCCCAAATTCCTCTTTGATCATTTTTCTTCTCCAGTTTCTTTTTGTCTCTCACTCTCGCATTTCCCTCTCTCTTTGGTTCCTAAGCTGTTTGGCGATGGGAATTGGTTATGGGAGATGACTAAAAATGGGATTTGGGTTGTGGTGATGGCTGCAATAGTGGCGTATAGGAGGCAGTGGTGCGATGGTGACTTTTGATGACGAGAGGGTGGTTGGGGAGGAGGAATTTCAGATGAATTGTGAATGGTCTCAATGGTAGATAGCGTGGCTGTGGTAATTCGATCTGGGGATGGGCAGATTGGGGCTATTGTGTTGTTGGTAATGCGATGGGGAAGTGAGGGCTGTTAGGTAGTAGAGAAGGTGGGTTGTTTTGTTGTGATTATGTGTGTAGGGCTATTGGATCGCAGGTCTGTTGGGGAAATTGAGCTGATGGGGGATGCTCGATTGCTGATTTTGGGGCCATTTTGATTATTTTGCAAGTGCTGGTGATTGAGCTTGATGATGGCCAGTGGTGGTGAAATTTGAACTGTTGGTGGTGGGGCTGCTTCAAGTGATTTGGAACTTAACAGTGGATGAGATGATTAGGATGATGGTTGTTGGTGTTGTTGTCTATCTTCGGTTGCGATGGTGGTGTATCAGGTAATTGTCTAGGGGATTGATTTATGGGCCTGTTTGGTTTGTTTTCTGTGCAGGTTTTTGGGGAGGTTTGTGTGCTTGGCTTGCTGCAGAGGTGGATGATTGAGAGGGACAAGCAGTAGGTGGAAGAGATTGGGTGGAGCAAATGGGTTGTTGATTGGTGAGTTTTGGTTTGGGGTGGGTTGGTATCTGATTTTGTGTGCCTGTGTAATTATGATGGTGATTCTGAAGCACTGAGATCAATTGAGGGAGATTTTGCAGAGTGATTCTGTTGTTGCTTGTGGCTTGGATTGTGGATTGGTTTGGTGATGGCTTTGGAGGTTTGAATGTCTAATTTGGAGTTGGTTTTGGTATAAGTTGTATTGGTGGTGACAGGGGAGGCCATGGTGTGATTGCAAGAGAGGGCTTGGTGGAGATTGGTGGTGCGTGGTAGCTTGGGGTGGCCTTCTGCTGTTTGTTGGATACAAGTTTAGGCGGTCTGATGGAGATGTTTGGAGCTGATTTGGGGTGGTTGGAGGCTGTTTTGTAGGTCATTTGGTGGGAAATTGTGCTGGCCGTGGGTATGGGAAGAAGTATACGGTGGAGGGCTATTTGTTTGTGTCTGTTTATGCTCTTTTCTTGCAGGTTGTGGGCTTGTTTTGCAGCTCTTTTCTAGGGTTGGGCAGTGGGCTTTGGCGGTTGACTGGTGGTTTCGTGGTGGTTGCTGTAACAGCCCCACCTTACCCCAAAGGCACACCAAAGGGCTTAGCGAACTGTCTGCCTAGCTCTCGTCAGGACTCGCATCGAGCACCCGCTCAATACGTACACATAATTAATGCAAAATAAAACACATTAGTAAAGAGATATATTCATAAAATTCATTTGAAGTACAGGTATTACAAAAGGTTTTACGCACTAAAATTTACATAGCATGTACAAGAATAGCCTAAACAAGTGGCTATCACAAGATACCAAACAAAACATGTACAATGTCCAAAATCAGCTTTTCTAGCTTTAGTATTTTGGAAAACCTGGTTAAAGAAAACAAATGAACGGGATGAGCTATAATAGCCCAGTGAGTGTCCAAGTCATGCAATCATACCCAGAACCTACTATTTTATTGAACAAAATAATTAACAAATTAAATAGACAAGTTATGAACAATATAATTAACAAGTAGTCAATGGCAGATACAGGGCTCAACTACGGAAGCAAGCTTAACCGCAGAAAGAGCAAGTACTGATCATGTAAACATGATGTTAGAACTGAGATAACAGCTCGGGTTTTTATCAAAGGTCATGCCAGTATTATCAAGCAAGAACCCTAACCACCATTCACCTTATAACCTCCACACAGGCTACCACATCCAGGGAGAAATCTCAACCCTAGAGGGCCAACACACAAGAAAGTTCAATCCGGAGTTGGCCTCTTTGAGGATTCACAACTCATAAGGGAAAGAACATCACGCCCTAAAACACCTAGCACCTTATATCCTCCCAACCCTGTTCGAGTTGACTATCCGCGAAGTAACGGTGAAGTTAGTCACGGAAGTCTCATGCACAAGTAACACATTGGGTAATGAAAGCGTGTAACACATTGCGGAATAGATATGATAAAGTACACATCTTTCCTCAACACATGTCATAACATAACAATTACAAGTATAACATAATATTTTTTAATATAACGTTCTCAAGTATGACAAAGCAATTCATGCATCATGCACACATAGAGACACTCACCTGAAATGCCTAAGAAAATATTTCGTAATACGGTCACGATTCGCTTTCGGATCCTTGAACAAGCTTAGAAAGTTGCTTAGGAAGAAGAAAAGCTAAATTTCTATGGTGAAATTGCTCTAATTTTGGAGAGAAAGCTTCAAGAAGTTGAGAGAAAAATGAGAGGAAAAGGGAGAGTAAGGGGTTCGGCCAAGGGGAAATAAATTGAAAGAGAAATTAGATCAAAAAGTATAAAAGAAATAAAAGATTAATGGAAGAAAGTGCAACCAATCAAAGCTAAACAAAAGTCATGCTAGGGTTTAGATATTTTGACATAATAGGTACTAGATGGCTAAATACAATTAGTCCAAATTTTTAATCATCTATTACTTAGTAATTAGTAAGTTTTATAATATAAAATTTTAAAACAAAAGAGAGGAAAGAAGGTTGGGAGGGCCGGCCATAAGGGAAAGAAAAGAGAAGAAAAATAGGCCAAGAAAATGAAAAAGAAATAAAGAAAATAATGGAGAAAAGAATGACCAATTAGGGCAAGACAAGAGTCATGTGAAGTTGTATGCTTTTAATGAAAAGTTGGCTAACTTGGTTAAGTTTGATTGGTGATAATTTTAATCATTTATCTTCTAGTAATTAACAACTTTATGGCACAAAATTAAAGCAAAAATGAAAAGAAATAGAGAAGAGAGAGAGCCGGCCATGAGGAGAGAAAAGGAGAAGAAAATTCGGCCAAGAAGAAAAGAGAAAAGAAAGAAGAATTTTCGGCCAAGAGAAGAAGAAAAGAGAGAAGAAATTTCAGCCAAGAAAAAGAAAATAAAGCAAGAAAATAAGTGAAATTTTTGAGTAAAATTGAGCTAAATTTTGAGTAGTCAAAAGACTAGAAAATAGAAGAATAACTAATCAAAATTTAAACACTAATATAAATTAATGGTCCAATAAAATTATTCTAAATTTTGGTACCTAGGTGTCCTACTTAATCATGAAAGAATCTCATTTACTTAACCTAATTAACTCAAGTAATCTTTCAACTATTGAATCAAGGATTAACACTTAACCCTAAATAAAAGAATGTCTCTTGTGAGTGCATTTTCTAGGGTGTTACAATTGCTGAGGCTAGCGAGTGGAGGATGCGATAGTTTGTACTGGTTATTGGCAGTGAGTGTGAGAAACAAGAAGCCTGTGATGGCATTGGTCTGGTGAATATATTTGGGGGTGGTGGCTATAGTGGTTTCATACGGCTGGTTTGTGGAGTGATTGTGAGAGTTAGGTGGGGAAGAAAGGAGAGAGAGAGAGAGACGATGAAGAGAAATCCCAAGAACAAACAAGCCAGAAACAATAACAAAAACCCATAAACCAAAAATAGAAAACCAAAAAACAGAACAATGCCAAGTTCAGAATCAACAAAAATAGGAACAAAATCTAAAAACTCAATTAAAATCCCAAATAATCATATTCACATAAACAATGGAAGAAAAATAAATTGAAACATGGGGAAGAACCTACCTTTTGAAGCTCGAGGCACTCTGGTGATAAACTGTAGAAGTGATCAACAATAAACAGGATGAGTAAATTGGATTTGAAAGTGACGGCCTAGTGTGTGTGTTTATGGTGTAAAAGTGTGTGTATTAATCTTTTTCTTTCGATAAAATATTTGTTTAAGGTTTTTGACTTATTTCCTCCTTTTTTTTCCCCTAAAAATGACTATTTATAGTGCATAAGTCTTAACCTCCAATAAATGGGTAAAAAATGATTGAAATATTTCTAGTAGTAAAATCATAATATTATCCTAAAAATGGCTTTTAGGTAAAATTAAAACTAAAACTAAAATCAAAACTAAAAAAATAAAAAGCCATGATTTTACTAAAACATTCAAAAACTGGGAAAAGCCCAAAAAATGTAAATAATAAATTTATTAACAAAATTAGGGTAAAAAAAATATATTTTCATACAAAATTATTGTTTTGCCCCTAGACACAGGATTTACAAAAAAATTAAAAAATGAAAAATGGTCCCAAAAAATTTACCAAAAAATCAAAAATAGGCTCAAAAAACCTAAAAATGAGTTTAGAAATCTCAAAACTTGACAAAATGCGTTTTGGGTGTGAAATAACTACTTTACCCTTAAAATGACAAAATAAACAGAAAAATAGGTATTGGTCTCAAAAAATCGCGAAAAGCTAAAATGAGCTTAAAATCCTAGAAAATAAATTTAAGACTCAAAAATTGGTAAAAATTGCGTTCGGGCTGTGAAATAACTATTTTGTCCCTAAACGCGGTATTTACAGAAAAAATAACAATCGTCTCTGAAAAAATTGTAAAAATTTAGAAAAAATGCTTAAAACTTGAAAAATAAACTTGGGACTCAAAAATAGGCGAAAATTGTATTCATGAAGCGAAATGACCACTTTGCCCTTACATTGACAACATGTAGAGAAAAGTATCAATTAAACCTGAAAAAATTTAAAAATTTTAAAAATACGTATGAAAGTACAAAAATATGAATTTTAAACCCCAAAACTAATAAAAAAATATTAACAGCTGAAAATTACTGTTTTGACCCTCGACATTGTTCATTTTATTCTCATTTTTATTGAAAAATTAGAGTTTGACTCCAAAAATAGAAAAATTACCCCCCAATGTTGGAAAAATAAATGGTGTCAAAATTTGGTGTTTAACAAGGCATCAAATTGTTTATTAAAGTGCTTGCCCTTATCACTCATTAGGGACCCCGAATCTACTAAATATGTTTTTCTTCACAAACTTAAGTACTACTTTAGTATCATTAGTGGGTGTAGCTAAAGCTTCTACCCATTTAGACACATAATCAACAGCTACTAAGACATACTTATGGTTGTGAGATGATCAAAAAGGTCCCATAAAATTTATACCCCACACATCAAACCGTTCAACCTCTAACACAGGAGTTTGGGGCATTTCACGTCTCCTAGAAATGTTCCATGTCCTTTGACATTGATTACAACTTAAGACAAAATTCCTAACATCCCTATGCATAGATGGCCAAAAGAACCCTGATTGCCACACGTTTGCTATTATCTTCAATGTACTAAAGTGATCCCCAATCTCTAGACCATAAAAATGCAAGAGAAATATTATGGATTTCATCCTCAAGCACACGCATCCTAATCATCCCATGAACACAATACTTATAAAGAAGAGGTTCTTCCCAAAAGTAACTCCTCACGTCATGTAAGAACTTCTTCTTTTGATTATACACCATATCTTTAGAAATTGTGCTACTAACCAAGTAATAAACTAGGTCAGCAGACCAAGGGGATTTCCTAATGGCTAGCACAAATTCATCTGAGATATTCTCTAGCATAGGAATTTGATCATTGTTAGGGATATATTCCAATCAAAACAAGTGGTCAGCTACAACATTTTTCAACCTTTTTTTATTCTTAATTTCAACATCAAATTTTTGTAACAAGAGAATCTATCTTATTAACCTCGGTTTAGCTCCTTTTTATTCAATAGGGAGCTAAATAACAGCCAGTAGCTCTTTTTTAGTGGTTGCATAATTAATTTGAGTTTCATTGAGAATTCTACTAGCATAGTAGATCACATGCAACCTACCTTCATGTCGTTGACCTAAAACTTCCCCCACAGCATAATCACTCGCATAGCATATCAATTCAAAAGGCAGATTCCAATCAGGCGATGCAATTATGGGGGCAGAGGTCAACTCCATTTTTAACCTATCGAATGATTTTAAGCACTCATCACCGAAGTTAAAAAAGCATCTTTAGCAAGTCACACAAAGGTTTTGCAATTTTAGAAAAATCATTAATAAAACGCTTATAAAGCCCCACATGACTTTAAAAACTCCTTATCCCCTTCGCATTGGTGGGTGGAGGCATTTTTTCAATCACTTCAATTTTTGCCCTCTCCACCTCAATCCCCTTAGATGATATCTTATGGCTTTGGTCAATTCCTTCCTTGACCATAAAATGGCATTTTTCCCATTTTAAAACTAGGTTAGTCTCTTCACATCTTGTCAAGACTAACTCTAGATTATGGAGGTAATCATCAAAAGATCTTCCAAAAACTGAGAAGTCATCTGCGAATACCTCCATAATTCTCTCAATGTAATCATAGAAAATGGCATCATACAATGCTGAAAGGTGGCAGGCACATTGCAAAGGTCAAAAGGCATACACCTAAAAGCAAATATCCCATAAGGACAAGTAAATGTGGTCTTCCCTTGATCCTCATGTGCTATAGCTATCTGGTTATACCCTGAATAACCATCCAAAAAGCAATAAAATGCATAGCTAGATATACGCTCTAGCATAACATCGAGAAAAGTTAAAGGGAAATGATCCTTCCTAGTGGCTGAATTTAACTTCCTATAATCAATGCAAACTCTCTACCCAACTAGTAGCCTAAAATGTATAAGCATATCATTTTTTGTTTTACAATTGTAGTATCACCTTTCTTTGGCACTACATGGATTGGGCTTATCCATCTACTATCAGAGATGGGGTAGATGATGCCAGCATATAACCACTTTTCAGTATCTTTGATTGCACCACCTTCTTCATACTAGGTTTAAGTCTTCGTTGACTTCAATTACTGGCTTACAATTATCTTCCAGTAATATACGATGCATACACATAAAAGGATTTATCCCATTTACGTCAGAGATTGACCAACCAAATGTCTTTTTGTGTTTCCTTAAAACTCTAAGCAATTTTTCACTTTGCTCAAAGTTCAATTCAGTGCTCACAATAACAAGTAATGTATCCATCTCCCCTAAAAACTGATACCTAAGATGCTTAGGTAATGGTTTCATTTCTAACTTAAGAGCTTGGATATTAGCTGGTGGTGGTAGCCTTTACTTACTCCTAAATCCTCAAATACTGATTTCCTCTTATATGGCTTTTTAGAATCTAGGTGTAACACTAGTGCCTCACCTTCCTCATACCCTTCCAATGGTGGACCCCTACCAGTTAGGCACAACTTTAGTGTATCTTTTCCTAGAGTAACTAATTCAAATTCCTCAGCTAAAGCCCCCACTAAGTCTATAGAATAGACCTGATCAGTGAATGAAGGGTATCTAACCATACTATTCAAATTAAACTCTACTTCTTCATCACCTATTTGAAATTTAAACTTTCTATTCTTCACGTATATTATAGTACCTGCTGAATCTAAGAATGGTCTTCCTAGAATAATATGCATATGCACATGCTCTTCCATATCAAGGACTACAAAATCAACAGGTATAATGAACTTATCAATTTTGCCCAACACATTTTCTAACAGCCCCATAAATGACAAATAGACCTATTTGCAAGTTAGAGTGCCATGTTAGTGCTTTTCAACTCAGTAAGCCCCAATTGTCTTACAATAGTTAAAGGAACTAGAGAGACACTTGCACCAAGGTCATACAAAGCTTTAGAAAATTATAACTCACCTATGGTGCAAGGGATAGAAAAGCTCCCAGGATCCTTTAACTTAGGAGGAAGTTTATTCTGAATACGTGCACTGCTCACTTTAGTGAGAGCAATGATCTCATTATCTACTAATTTTCTTTTGTGAGACATTAATTTTTTCAAGAATTTAGCATATGAGAGGATCCGTCTTATAGCATCCACAAAGGGAATATCAATGTGCAGATTTATAAAGATATTTATGAATTTCTCAAAATCTGCATCATTTTTTACTTTTTGAAGCATTTGTGGGAATGAGACTGGTGGTACTTGGACTATTTTAGATGGATCACTCGCCTTCCCCTCTACCTGACCCTCGCTTCTCTTCATTGCTTCCTTCCCATTATTCAACTTAGGGTCTTCTATCCTACCCTCATTCTCTTTTCTCTCAGGTTCATCTAACTCTTTCCCACTACAAAATGTAATAGCCTTTATGTGCTCACGGGGATTAATCTCAAGTTGACTAGGCAACTGTCCTCGTTCATACTCTTAACTGCTTTAGCAATTTGCCCAATTTGTGTGTCAAAATTTCTCTACATGTTAGACATTTTTCTATCTATTTCTTGGGATAGCCTTTCAAAGGCTATCTCCCAATCTGACTTCTGTGCAGGTTGGGTAGGTATAGGTAGAAAACCTAGAGGGTTAACTAGCCTTTGCTGAGTAGCCCTATCTCTCCATCTGAAATTTGGATGGTTTCTCCAACCAAGATTGTAGCTGTTGGAGTAAGGGTTGTTCTGAGGTTGATTTTTGAAACTAGCATATTGCACTTGCTCATTAGAAGCACAATCAACCATTTCATGTTGACCACCACACATAGTGCAACATGCCATAACAGCATGTGAGCTTGGGCCACTTCTATTTTTTCGAAGGTTTAGCATATCTTGCATCTGAGCAGATAGTACATTAAGGGTGTCATGGTCAAATATAGACATGCTCACACCCCTTCTTTGACCACCCCTAATATTGGACCATTGGTAGCTATTTGCAGCCATTTCTTTGTGAGGTCCTGGGTTTCCTCTGCAGATTTACCCATCAAAGCTCTACCCGTTGCAACATCTACATTTTGCTTGGTAGAATATGCCAAGCCATTGTAGAATGTCTGTACAATGAGCGACTCAGGAAGTCCATGATGTGGACATTTCCTTAGCAACCCCTTATACCTTTCCCAAATCTCATAGAATAACTCTCCCTCAGATTGCTTAAAACTAGTGATATCTATCCTAAGCATTACAATCTTAGTAGGTGGGAAGTATTTATTTAGGAAGGCTCTAAACAACTCAACCTAATTAGTAAAGGAATTCAGTGCAAAAGAATGCAACCAAAGCTTAGCTTGCCCTCTCAAAGAAAAATGGAACAAACGCAACTTAATGGCATCTTCTGTGACTCCATTAACTTTTAAAGTGTCACAGATCTTAGAGAAGTTTGCTAGATAAGCATGTGGAGTAGTTCCTCCAAACTGCTTTTTTGGACCACTTGAATCAAGATGGCTTGATTTCAAAGTTGTTAGCATTAACTACAGGTCTTGCGATGCTTGATTGGGCTCTAGTCACATCAGGCAAAGCAAAATCCCTTAATGCCCTATGCTCAACCATTTACACATCATGAAGAACAGACTCAGAGTTGTCACCTTCAGATTCTAAATCTAACCCGAAACTCTTATCTTCCTCTGCTTCCTAAACTACGTGTTTGGTTAGCTACTTACTAAGTTTCCTAGCAGTACGCGCTCTATCTCTGGGTATAGAGGAAGCACTGGCTTTAGGGCTCTATGCATATACTTCCTCGCTCACAAGAATAACCTTAAAGAAAAAATCAAATAAAATAAACAAAAACAAAAACAAAAATCAATGCCTAAATTAATAGAGCAATTACGAAACCTAATATTCTAGACACTGTTCCCCGGTAACGATGCCAAAAACTTGACAGGCTCTGAATTAGGCTAAAAGAACAGCTTTAAAAGCTACTAACCTATTAAATTAAATTGCCTAATTCTCTGTATCTGCAAGAGTATAGATTGCACAGTAATGTCGGGAACTAGGATCGATCCCACAGGGAACGATCAAGAAGTACTAGGTTTCTCTGAACTCCTCTATTATCTAGGCAACAAACCAAAGTGAATTAATCTAAAGAAAACTTACTATAGGATTGCCTACGACAAAATAGTAATATCCAACAAGATTATAAGGAATGACTGCCTAGGATCTAGAATCATTTTATGACCTAGATTGTGAGTAATTAACCTCTTCTATTCCCTCTCATCTACCCTGTTTAGAGTCTAATCCCATTTTATCTAATTTTTACTCTCATAACAAACTAGTAATTATCAACTAATTAATCCTTTCCTACTCTAGTGGTAAAGTGATCAATATTGGTTCATTTTACCGTATGAATTGTTCTTGACTTATCTAGGAATACCACTACTCTCGTGTGAAATATTACCTAGACTTCACTTGCCCCCTTTCCACTACCGCTATCAACTTTCGTTGCATAGAAGTAATTTTGATAGTTATAACAATTGGCCATCCAATTATAACCCAAATTAATCCAAGACAGTGAATAAACAGGCTAACATAAGCATAAATTTAGTCAATCAAATACACCATCAATCATAAAAATCATCTAAAACCTAGGCAAGAATAATTTAAGTATACATAATTGTGTCAATAAATATGCAATCTTTAAGCGCAAGTGACATAATTAACAAACAAAAAGAGGAATTGAAAGAGAAACTTATTGATTATTGGAGGGAATCAATAGTTGCTACACAATTCTTCTTGAGTGTTCACCCACAATCTTCTCTGCTCTTGCTATTCTCAAACTATGGCTATGGAGAGAAAAAACTAAAAACTAGAGAGAAAAGCTATCACTAAACTATGGCTATTCTAAGATTATAGAGTTTTCTTTGCCCTAGGAATTTTCTTTAGAAGGAAAGAATTTGGGTTGCAGTAAAAGTCTTCAGAGACGAAAATTTCTCTTTTTTTCTCGCTTCCGTCTATAGTAAACAAGAAAATCTGTCTTATCTGTGACACGTATCCACGACCAAATACTGTCGTAGATACTCCTTCCTGCGACACATATCCTTTGCAGCTAAAAAAATACCCGCGACGCATATCTGTGACCAGATACCGTCACAGGTAGAACTTCTGTGCTACTTTTGCAAATTTCTACACAATTTCACCCTCCCTTCTTAGTCCTTCTTTCACCATCATCCAAGTTCTTGCCATTTGGACTTCTTGGCGCTCCAGAGCTAATAAAACCTGCAATTTATACCAAAAGTAAAGAAAAACTACGAATATCAACTCAAACTAAAATAAAGAAAAAATCAATCAAATATTAACCTAATCTACTAAAACCACTCCTATTGACCCAAACAAACACCTAAATATTACTCCAATTCTATACCTATCAATCCTTAATCAAGCTAGTTTCAATTCTCAGGTAGAATTGGAATTTAGTTGTCTTTGATACATAAGAACGATCTTTTGGGAAGGATTGTCCTGTGGATTGCGTTCCTCACGAAGGTTCCCTTTAGGCGATTAACAAGGAGTCATGGGGCAAATCGCATGAAGCGATATCAGAACTCTTTGGGTTCTTGGTATCAGTTTTTCCCAATCCATCTTGTGAGATTTCGATTTCTAGAGATTGGATATATCTTTTTTCTCTTTATTTGTGTTCAATTTTTGCAATTATTTTTGTGTTTTTTCCTATTGTCGTTGAGTAATTTCATTCCTAGGGTTTCCTATTGTTTTGGGGTTTTGTGTTTTCGCGACAATTCTTTTGGGTTCATTGCTATTGCGTAATTCTTGTCATTCTAGTAGATTATTCTGCGATATTTTTGCAATTTTCCACTATTTTTCTGCCATTTCTATAATTTTCTTTGCATTTTTTGGTGCTGTCTTGATTCAGGGCGTCTAGAAACCCTGCAAAGTTCATGTCTTTTTTCTCTCTATTCATTGGGTTGTTGATTCTTGATGATTTGTTGACTATTCGTTAACAAAAATCATCAAAAGTCTCATCTCTTTGTTTAAAAAAAAAAAATTAAACCACTCATTGGGTTGTGCTGAGTGTTTATCCATTCGTAGTAATCTTTTCCCTTTTGAGTCTATACCTTTCAGATTCCTTATCCATTTTTATTCTTAAGTGAAAATGTCTAATGAATGAGAATCCAAAGCATTTGACCTTAGGAATTTTGCTGAAACAATAAATGCTAGCATCTTGCAGGGCATTAGGCAAGCAGTGGAAGTTGCATGTGAAGGAAGAGGTGTGGCCATTCACACTGTAGGTCGAGGAGTAGCTATAGAAGTCATCGGAAAAGGTCACCATTGGTTGAGTCTGGTGATTCCAATGATGAAATGGAGGGTCATAGGAGACATAGAAAAGGTGAGTAGGCTCGTGATGGAAACATTGGGAATATTAAAATGAAAATTTCAACCTTCCAAGGCCAAAGTGATCTTGAGCTCTACCTAGATGGGAGCGGAAAGTGGAACATGTTTTTGACTGCCACCACAACTCAGAGGAGAAAAAGGTGAAGCTCACAGCTGTGGAATTTTCAAGCTATGCTATTGTGTGGTAGGACCAGTTGACCACTATCAGATAGAGATGTGGAGAGCGACCTGTCTGCACGTGGGGGAAGATGAAGAATATCATGTAGAGGAGATTCGTGCCTAGCCACTACTGCCGTGAGTTGCATCAGAAACTGCAGTCATTGACTCAAGGGAGTAGGAGTGTTATGAGTACACCAAAGACATGGAGATGGCAATGATTCAGGCCAATGTAGTGGAGGATCGAGAGGCCACAATGGTGAGATTTCTGGCTGACCTAAATCAAGAGATTCGAGAGGGGGAGGTGGTATAGGTTCTTCTTATGAGAGATCTGGATGGTATGATAGGAAGGACCAAGGTCAAAAGCTAAGGGACGTGAGCAAGTCAAAGGGGGGCATAGGTGACGGCAAAGGTCAGATGAAGGCATCTATGAGGACACATGACATCCAGCACTTTAAGTGCCAGGAATGTGGTCACGTGGCATCTCACTGTCCTAATACTAAGGCCACGATTGTACTTGAGGGTGGTAACATAGAGAGTACTTCTTCTAATGATGAGAATATGCCACCATTGGAAGGAGGTAGTGAATCTGATGGCAAGTATAGTGCTGACAAGGGAGAAGTCTTATTCACGAAGAAAGCTTCAGATAAGTTGCCTAAGCAAGTTGGGCCTGACTTGTAGAGGGAATTAATCTTCCACACTCAGTGTCTCATTGGAGACAAGGTATGTAACATATTTGTTGCTGCATTAACCTTGTGAATTCTCTATTAGTGGAGGAGCTTGGGTTGAAGACAAAGAAGCATCCTAAGCCCTATTAACTGTAATGGGTGAAAGGTAGTGGTAAGCTTAGGATCACTAAATAGGTTGAGGTTGAGTTCCCTCTTGGAGCTTATAGAGATAACGTTGTATGTGACATGACGCTAATGGGAGTGCGTCATCTAGTGTTGGGGTGTCTGTGGCAATTTGACCGTTGACTACTGTAATATTTATTTTTGTGGCATGGGAAGGACATCACATTGGTTCTGTTATCACCGTTAGAAGTCCACAAAGACCATGTGAAATTGTCTAAGGAGCTTGAGGCGAGTAAGAGGAAGAAGAGGCGAGTAAGAGGAAGAAGAAGCGAGAAAGGACTAATTCCACTAACTTTCCTTATGTTCTTCCAAATGGTTCTTCTTTGCAGATTGTTGATAGTTCCCTTCTTGGAGACATGAAGAAGTCAAATTCGAGGACGAATCATCTTGAAGAGAAGGAGAATGATACAAATTAAAGGACTAAGGCTCAGGTAGATCAAGGCATTCGAATAATTTCAAGAGTACCACCCAAGCAAAGACTACCACCAACACTTAATGGAGGTTTAGGGGCACCCAAGAAGGGCAAGAATGATTGAGAGAAGAGGTCATCTATGGCTAGAAGGAGTATGGAGAGGGAGGCAGAAGAAGCCAAGAATGACCTTTTGACCATATCTGCGAAGGGTATCCACGAGCGGATAGGGCCGCGGATAAAGACAGAAGCGGACATAACCAGAATCAACATTCTGGTCGTATCCACGCCTGCAATCTATGTGCGAATACGAGTAGAATGTTGCGTTTGTTACTGTTTTGTTTGATTTTTTAATTGTATCAGACTATCGAACTTTCTATAGTAGCTTAGGGTCATTTTCTTACATATATGTTTGGTTTTTCATTGTTAGATCACAACTTTGAAGATTAAATATATTTGAACGAGGGTTTTTTCCTCTTTTCTCTCTATGTGAGATTTGTGTATTCTTCAAGTGAATCGTTGAATCCCTTTGATATCTTGAGTTCTAACCAACACATCGGGGTTAGTGTTTGGGATCCTCAATCAAGCTAGTTTCAATTCTCGAGTAGAATTGGGGTTAGGTTGTCTTTGATACACAAGAACGATCTTTGGGAAGGAATGACCTGTGGATTGCGTTCCTAACGAAGGTTCCCGTTAGGTGACTGGCCACCTTGCAATCACACTCTAATAACTATCTGACTTATCAAAGTGTGAATGCAAGTGACAATTTCTTATGAATAGCACTCAATTGGCACTAGAAAAAGTGATACTGAGAATCCCAACTGATGATGTTTAGCCTCAGCCAACAAATGTAGTTGTGGACTATATGATAACTAACTTCTTTGCTTCTACTAGAGTATTCCATTCAGCAAGCAAATGTGGCCTGAGGACGTTACAATTCATCCCTTCATAGCCTTTCACTAGACACATCATTGGGCTGTCATTTGGTGGCCTCAAAAGATCACAACTTAACGCCACGACTGTCCATGTAATGACTAGCACTTAATTGGGAGGTTCTTAGCTTGACCGTGTCTACGGCCCCACAATACGCACGAAAGAACGTAAATGATATGAAAGCTTGAAAATCCAAGTAAAAGCTTCAAATCCTTTCCTTTGGAATGAACATGACTTAAGAATCAGCACCTACGACTTGATCAAACCAAAAAGAACAAACTCTAAACTAAGGTTTTTGAACTTGTAATCACTCTACAAGTTTCGAAGTAGTTCTTAATCAGCAAAGAATCAAAGAAACTTTCAATTTGAGAACTCACAATCATATTAATCATAAAAATCATGTAAAATTCGTATGAATAGTGATCCCTATTTATAGGGTTACAAAGAAGATTCTAGAACTTAGAATTTAAAGCAACTACTTAAATCTAAACACACACTAATTGAAACACTTAACATAAAATAACTTGTAACTAAATTAGAAGTCTTAACAAGTAGAAATGACTAAGTTCTAGAACATGTAAAAACACCAAAATAGCTGATCTTAGGCTGGACGACTTTGCTTCGAAGCCCAAGTAGTCAATTGCCTTCACTTCAAGTCTTTTGGGCTTCATTCATTGATCCACCAAGTACGAGGCTAGTCGGCTACTTTTGATGCTCCATATGGACTTGAGCAGCCCAAATACAAGTGGTAAGTCTGGGTAAAAGTTGGCCCTAGCCCAAGTTGATCCTATTCCAAGCAAGCCCAATAGCAATCCCTTGCACGTATGCATAACATAATCACTACGTTGTAATCCTTTTTTGTAGTTGAACTTGATCCATAACCATAACTCCAACTCTTGACTCAATGAACACACTTGAGTAGCTTGATTAACAAGTCCATTGAGAGGCTCACGTGTACGAACTACACCATGACAGTAGCAAGGCTTGTAAGTTTTCACTATAATCAACCACAATTCAAGCTCATCTTGAGCAAAACGTGCTCTTGAATCATGTACAATAGGTAGATGCCCTAGCTTCCCAAGAGTATGATCAAGCATCATGATCGAAGGCACTCCTAGGATCATGTCAATCCCTCCTCCCTCGAAAAGATTCGTCCTCACATCTGTGAGATCAAATGAACTAACATAAGTAGCTAAAGGATTGATAGAAAGATATGCACCAATAGTAGATATACATGACACAGGAATTAGATCATGTAGCTCAATGCAGGTAAACACAAGAGTAGATGTTAATGCTATACTCTCAAAAATTGAAACAATATAGAACTCAAAATTACAACTTATAGATGCAAGAACAAGGTCTAACTTAAATAGAATAAACATGTTTAAATGAAAACTATTTTTAAAAACATGAATAAATATGCAAGGAGTACTAACAGAATGACAATTAGATGTAAAATAAAGGGACATCAAATGATTAAAAACATTAGTGCAACACGAATCACAGCCAACATTATCAACTACTAAACTTGTATCACCTATATGATGCAATAGAAACTCAAGAATCTGAAAATTATGAAAAATTAAAACTATAGAAAGCAAAGAACAACACGTATAAACAAACACATATTCCCTATAACGAGTTTCACAAGATAAAACCCTAAGGAAATCAACCTGAAAATCATTAGTATGGCTCCCTATAACTTGTTTATACAGACTAAAGTAACACAAAACATAATGACAAACACAAAAGTTATCAATATGCCTTGGACAGAAAACATGCATTAACATGCAAACCATAAAACAATCAATATTGCATAATATATCATGTAAAATAGGCTGAAAAACGTCCAAAGAATAATGCTTCAACACAAGAAAATCTTTTGGACATATTACACCAAGTGAACCTAAACATGCTAGATGCAAAACATAACCAACTACACTAACAAAAGAATCAAACAAAACTAAATTAGGATGCAATTCAAGATAATTAAAATGAAAAAAAAAACTCAAAAACTTATGCCACAAATCAATAAATTTTATCATAGTTGTCAAGCTCAATGTAGCATTTGAACGTGGGTTCAACTTCTTCATCACGGTTTTGTCTTCTTCAAGGTGATTTGAAGGACGAGTTGCATTTAAACAGCATGCATGTGGCATTTTTCTTTGTAAGCCAACCTACAAAATCACTACACAAGACTAGGAAAAGAGTTATAAAGTGAGTTAGCAAAGCATACTTCTTCTTTAGAGTATATTGATACACGAGTCATTGATTTAGTAACGAAACACTCTTGTTCTTTCCTCTCTTTGCTTTTTCAAAAGTAACACTCCCCTCACTTTTACCTGAACAATTTCATTCCTTCCCTCACTTTTCATCTGCACGGCCTTGGATTTTTTTTCTCTCAATTGGAAATCACGTGCAATTCTAACTTGGTTAGCATGAGCTTCGAATGGCATGATTGGTTAAGAACAATTTTTCGACCTTCCCACTTAAAAGAGTAGTTGTTCTTATGACCATCAAACAAAATCCTTCTATCAAATTGCCAAGGATGCCATAAGAGAATATGGCATGCTTGCATTGGGGCAATATCACAGTAAACTTCATCTTGGTACTTGCCTATTGAAAAAGGAACAAGCACACGTCTTGTCACTTTGATGTCTTCTTGATCATCAAGCCAATGAAGTTTGTAGGACTTGGGATGCTCCACAATCTCCAAGTGCAACTTATCTACAAATAAAGTACTAGCAACATTAGTACATGAACTACTATCAATGATCATACTACACACCTTATTGAGCACAGTACAATGTGTGTTGAAGATGTGCTCTCTTTGTAGATTCTCCTCATCCTCTTTTGGTTGCATATTCAATGCCCTTCTAGTGACTAAAAGATCACCACGGTCACCTCCAAAGTGGTCTCCTTCTTCAATGTCTGATTCTCCCTCAAGAGGTGGCATTTCTTCTTCTCCATCACTTGAAGTAACACTTTGAACATCCCCATTGTCCATGATCATTATAGCCCTTTTGTTTGGACAGTTGGCAGCATAATATCCATTAGCCTTCGCAACTAAAACAATGCACTTCACTAAAGCTTTGGAGTAGATTCAACTTACCCTTTTGATTGAGGCTTGGATGAAGGCGTTTCATGCTTAGTCTTCACAGGTTATGGTGGAGGTTGGTCACGACTCTCTCTTTTCCTTTCAATAGCACGATCTCCCCATTGAGGTTGAGTTTATGATGAGCCAAAATTGCATGGCATCATGGCTTTGAGTTGCCTCTCAATCTTGATGATCATGTCCACCAAGTCATTCATCTCCACATAGTGATGCAACTCCACACAAGATCTAATTTCTGGGTTTAGACCTCCCATGAATCTAGCCATCAATGCTTCTCCTTCTTCATCCATGTTGGCTTGGATCATCAACATCTCCAATTCTTTGTGATATTCATCCACGGACATGATGCCTTGCCTCAATATTTGCGACTTCCAAGGGAGATCACGAGTGTAGTAGCCAGGTACATACCTCTTGCGCACGATCTTCTTCATCTCAAACCAAGTACTGACAGATTCCTCTCCATATTTGATGCGATTCTTGTTGAGTTGATCCCATCAAATACTTGCATAATCGATGAATTCAACAGCAGCTAGATGCACATTCTTTTACTTAGTGTAGGTATGGCATGCAAAAATATGTTCCACCTTTTTCTCCCATTCCAAGTAAGCAACAGGATCTAGTCTCCTTTGGAAAGATAGAATCTTTATCGTTATGCTCCCTAGATTGCCATCATGTGGTTATTGTTGTACCCACCTCCCTCGACATTGTCTCATCTCATCAGAATCACTTTCATGCTCACGAACATCCTCTTCAGAAATAGGATTCTTAAAAACCCTAGTTTGAGATGTAATACCTCTTTTGTCAAGCTCCTCATATAGCCTCTCCTCCATGCTACAAAACCTATGATCAAGACTCGTTTTGAAGAATTTTAGAACATCTTCAAGTCAAAAGGAGCCCCTTGAAGTGTTTCTCCCTCATGTGACATGGTGTATAACCTGCAAAATAGAGTTAGTAACACAAAATAATAATAGAAGAAAAATAGCCTTATCACTCTCTTAGTGTATACACTCAAACTATCGCGTATCACTCCAGGTATTTATGGCCTTTTCCCTCCAATGAGCTCACCCCTAAGCCCTTTTCTACTCTTGAGTAGCTTCTTTGTATGTTCCTTGATGAAAGAACTAGCTCAACCTTTCTTGTAAAGCTCCAAGAAGTCAAAACTACAAGAGTAAATGTAGAGGTCAAAGATATTAGGCTTAGAGTGAATGTTTGATCAAGGGAATAATAAAGAAACAAATGACAAGATTAGACAAGAAGTGTGGTATCCTTGTGTTAAAAATCTTAATTTTTAGATTTCTCTTGAAAAATATAAATATTTTTGTGCAAAAAATAAAAACTCAAAGCAATCTTTATAGGAGTAGGATTGAAGTCCTTTTCCTTGAAGGATTCTTGAACAAACAACAACTAAAACCAAAACAAATCAATTAGGAAAGTCAAAATTTGGCGCAAATACTCTAAACCAACTGTAAGACACGGCCAAAGAAAAAGGAAACACCCTACAACTACCACTTTCTAAATAAAAAAGGAAACTCTTGGTACTTGAGGATTAAATTTCCAATTCCTCTTGTAACTACTTTCCTTTTCCAAATTTGTTTCCCAACACAAACTAACTTCCATTTAAAGCCAACTAACTCTCTTTTCTCTCCCTCTTGATCATCCAAAACAACTGGAAACTAACCCAGAAAATCGTACAGCAACACAATGCAAAATTCCAGCAACTAAACTGCACACTTTCTAGAGAAAATTCCAAGTGGTTCAAGAGGGATGTTCAAGAACTTCAAGAATTTGATCAAGAAAGTCCAAGAACTCAGCAAAACCCTCAAAAACCAATTCAAGACTCCAAGAAAATTCAAGAACACAAGATAACTAGGTGCAAGAATTCAAGAACCTATTCAAGTAAGTCAAGAATTCGAGATTTGTCACAAAACACCAAGAAAACTTCAAGAAACTTGAATAAAACTTTGTGTATGGTTTTTTTAACTTGTGTGCACTCCTTTTTACTCTTTGTTTTCTTTCTTTTTCTTTTGGGCTTTGGCTGTTTCTTTCTTGCACACGATTTATGCCCTTTTTTTTTAACACACGAATTTTTTTTTTTTTTTTCACAAGACCAGCACGATTTAGTCACAAAGACTCAACTTTTAACTTTCAAGAAAATTGATTTGTGAATGATAAGTTCAAGAATATCTTTTCTTAAAAAGTTTTTGACACAAGAATTTCAAGAAACAATAAAAACAGTCAAGATTATTAAGAAATCACACTATACCTAAAATTCTTGATTGGAAAAATCAAGAACGACACTAAGACCCTAAAGAAAATCAAGAAGTACAAGAACAATATCAAGAACACAAATTGACACGGAATTTTTTTTTAACAGCAAGTTACTCAAATAATCACAAAGAAAGACACAAGTTGTTTAACTAGGCACGAAGCACTTGAAAAACAACACACAAGAAATGAATTAAAGACTAAGAAAATCGGGATATATCCAAATTTTTCTAAAGGAAAAAATTGGATTGAAAAACCTAAAAATTCAAGAACGAGCTTTGATACCAATTGATAGCGCAGAAGAACGTAAACGACAGGAAAGCTTGAGAATCCAAGTAAAAGCTTCGAATCCTTTCCTTTGGGATGAACATGACTCAAGAATCAGCACCTAAGACTTGATCAAACCAAAAAGAACAAACTCTAAACTAAGGTTTTTGAACTTGAAATCACTCTACAAGTTTGGGAGTAGTTCTTAATCAGAATTTAAAGCAACTACTTAAACCTAAACACAAACTAATTGAAACACTTAATAGAAAACAACTTGTAACTAAATTAGAAGTCTTGAACCAGCAAAGAATAAAATAAAAACTCTCAATTTGAGAACTCACAATAATATTAATCATAAAAATCATGTAAAATTCGTATGAATAGTGACCCCTATTTATAGGGTTACAAAGACGATTCTAGCATTTAGAATTTAAAGCAACTACTTAAACCTAAACACAAACTAATTGAAACACTTAACATAAAACAACTTGTAACTACATTAGAAGTCTTGAACCAGCAAAGAATAAAAGAAACTCTCAATTTGAGAACTCACAATAATATTAATCATAAAAATCATATAAAATTCGTATGAATAGTGACCCCTATTTTTAGGGTTACAAAGACGATTCTAGAATTTAGAATTTAAAGCAACTACTTAAACATAAACACAAACTAATTGAAACACTTAACAGAAAGCAACTTGTAACTAAATTAGAAGTCTTAACAAGTAGAAATGACTAAGTTCTAGAACATATAAAAACACCAAAATAGTTTATCTTGGGCTGGACGACTTTGCTTCTAAGCCCAAGTAGTCAATTGTCTCCACTTCAAGTCTTTTGGGCTTCACTCATTGATCCACCAAGTACAAGGCTAGTCGGCTACTTCTGATGCTCCATATGGACTCTTGAGCAGCCCAAATACAAGTGGTAAGTATGGGTAAATGTTGGCCCTAGCCCAAGTTGATCCTCTTCCAAGCAAGCCCAATAGCAATCCCTTGCACGTATGCATAACATAATCACTAAGTTGTGATTCTTTTTTGTAGTTGAACTTGATCCATAACCATAGCTCCAACTCTTGCCCCAATGAACACACTTGAATAGCTTGATTAACAAGTCCATTGAGAGGCTCACATGTATGAACTACACCATGACAGTAGCAAGGCTTGTAAGTTTTCACTATAATCAACCACAATTCAAGCTCGTCTTGAGCAAAACGTGCTCTTGAATCATGTACAATAGGTAGATGCCCTAGCTTCCCAAGAGTATGATCAAGCATCATGATCGAAGGCACTCCTAGGATCATATCACCCCACCTGTGGATCTTGTGATTTAAAAAAGCGCCAAGTAAACAAAGTAATATATGTGGGTACAAAAAAATGATGTAAAATGATATAAAGATACTTGTGTGACTTTAATTCATATCATAAGATTCACAAGTGAAGTCGTAAATCGGATCTATTTAAGAATTTTCCCCCTTGGTGAAGTAAAAATGTAAGAATTTCTTGTAAAATCTGCACTTGCGGGTTTTAGGAGGTCGGCAAAAGTGCCAATATGTTGAGTTTGTCTTGAGATTAAAAATTTAGAGCATGAATTAACTTCGCTCATTCTGCCAAGTTAACAGCCAAAACATGCAAGCTGGCATTGATGAAATTTGACAGAATCAATTGATAGCTGGCCAAAATTTACAAATAACGTATTGATAACATGAATGGCATGTGTTGAGCCACCTTACGAGTGGAAGATGATACATCAAGTCGAATTCTTAAGCACTAATCAAAGTCTACTTGAAACAGCTCAATAATTATACTTATATGGATGCCAAAGTACTTTTTGTTTAATTCTTTTCCCTCTGATTAATAGAAATATAAAGACTAGTGGATCAATACAGACATCCATTCTGCGTGCATTCTTCACCAAACACGCAGAAAATAATTGAGCGAGTACCAAATTCCAAATATTACTCCAAACATGCTATTGAAATTTTCACAAATGTCTATGATAAAGCCCTGAGAAGGCGACATAGCCACCAACACAAAAGTATCACAATAGGTTATTCATTCCAATAGACGTGGTGATAAGCCAATTCACTTCCGCCTTTAAGGCGCCAAACAAGAATTTGCAGTAAGGCACAAAGAGAAAAAACAGTGAAATATAGTTCACAAGTAATGGGCGAAGATAAATTAAGTATTGCAAGAACTGCACAATTCTTTACTGCACAAATATAGATAAATAAAGTACTGCAAGAACTGTACAACTCTTTACTGCGCAAATATATAATCCACATACAAAAAAAAAAAAAAAAACATAACACACATGACCACATTGATTAGTTCGTACCAAATTGCAAATTTCAACTACAACCAAATATTCCCAAGAGAAAATCGAGCTTCATATGCCAAAAAGACACAGTATGAGACAAATAAGCAAAGAAAAGATAAAAACATTACAAAGCTTCGCATTTTAATATCCAATATCTAATGGCACCTTCACGGCAACTATTATGCCCAAATTGTTGTCCTGGCTTCAATAACAACACGAATGACATGCAATAGAATTTAACATGCTACCGTAACAATAAAATTTAAATTCTACCATAACAATAGAATCTAAACGGGAACTGCATTTTTAGACTTAATTTGAGAATGGCAATTATCAACGATTAAGTAATATTAATTACAATGGAACAGATGAAGTTCATTTAATCTTTTATTGAAAAAGATATTATCGCACATGTATCATGGTAAATAACTTTTGGTCAAAATGAGTAGCAACTTCATATACAAAACAAACTAGCCCTGGTAGAAAATTTTTCGTTGAAGTGAGTAGTAATTTCATCTACAACCAGACTGCTCTCCTTTTGCTTCATATACAATTCCATGTTGTGGAATCGTAGAACACACAAGTTTCATTCTCAAGTTCATATGAAATAAGACCTCGGGTTCATTCCCTGCAGAAAACAAAAATAGATTTAGAACTTGATATACTGATTTATGTTGAATATAACACTAGTAAAAGGTTGATATTTGCACCTAAATTTACAGCTCATGGGCCAATAACTGTTCAATGCTAAGTGATAAAATTTATGAAGGTAGACAAAGGCAAAGAAAACTTCCATACAAATCATTTTGATGCAGACAACGAAGAGCTCAAGGAAAAGTACATTTATAGTTTTTCATAATTGTCTTCAAATTTTATGTCATTAGTTTGCTATTAGACGACTTAGGAATCATCTATTACTCTGAAATTTAAGTCTCAAAGGTAATCTGTCTTTTTCCTTTTGTTTGCAGGAAAACTCAACAATTGTGTTTCTTGAATTTTAAGTAATTAACTAATTGTATAAGTTCTTCTTTGGCTACTTATCTGGAATATTAATTTGACTACTATAACACGGTAGATTATAAGAAAAAACTGAAACTTGCATAGAAGAAAATGGTTGAATTGACTAAGATGGGTGGTTAACGGTTGAACATGATGTGTTCCGAACCAGATGAAATATTTACACTTGGAAAGAAATGAGAGATGTGATCTTAGATCAGTATCTCCCTTTTTATTCCCATCAAAGGCAATAAGAATAGTTTTATGATCTTGAAAAGAGCAGCATATCAGCCAATAGTGTACGTGCAGATACTTGACGAACAACTAAATAAAACCCAAAATTTTCAAGATCCTAATCCTCCAAGAATTTTGCAGTTTTGCAACTTTGTCGAAGTATACCAACTGTGATGCCATAGCACAAGAAGACAGAAGGATAATAGATTTTGTAGTTTTAAATTATTTATGTTCTCAAGATAGTAATTAAAGTTCAATTTAGAACTTTTCAGACCCAGTTTTCAGCTTGCACCGTTTTGAGGTCTAAAAAGGGAAATTTTCTGCACTGTAATTCACCAAGAGCAAAAAGGATTAAAAGTAGTAGCAGTCACCCCTCTTCCTCTTTGTATCTCCACACCAACAAACACCCATGCCCCACCACCCTTAACATCCCATTTCCCCCTTTCCCCAACCTTGAAGACCATTGAAAACAGCAAGTTTACCCATATTACAATGCCACCTTGCACAGCCATTGCAATCCCCACTTTGCCTTACATCTATCTCCCTCCCTGCCTCCCTCCTCAACCCACAAGTATCTTCCCCCTCATCTCGCACCCTGAAGATGACTAACAGAAACACATCCCCACCAATGAAAAAAATAATATGATCTCTAGGGCACCTCTATTGAATTCTCTCTCCAACTCCTATTTGCAGAAAGCAATATATGACTGTTCATTTTAAGTATTATGCACTCAATTAATTTAACTTCAAAAAACATTTTTCCTAAACTTTGGACTTTCTTCAAACCTTTTCTCAACTCAAACTCTAGTTGCAGCAAATTTCTTCAACCATCATGGCAGTGATCCAATTTTCTTTTGACTTGAAAAAGAAGGCCCTATTGTACAACTTTCCCAAAATTTCTTCACTATGGCAATTTTCTGGTAAACTATTTATGCTTAATGATACAGCTTTCTTGATTACTTGCCATAATTGACATAGGCAATCCAACCCCTATTCAAGTCTTGCACACCAATTTCTGGATATCTCACAAAGTGACGGAGACTTGGCGTAGTTGCTTTTTATGCAGTGAGAGCAGAGATCAATTGTATTAATAGGATATCTACTTTTAGTTCTAATGACCTTATTCATCAAGAGCTGAAACAAGGGTTGGCAATTCTTGATTACTAACAGAAGCATACAACAGATAAATGGTTTTGCCTAAGGCGCTGTTAGTTGTCCATGGGAGGGAAAAAGTAGTAGTTTTTCTTCCCCGGCAACCGATGGATTTCATGAATGAAACTGATAATTGGACGAATTTCTTTGTGGATGCTTTCTCATAGACTGGAAGGATAAGAAGCTGGAAAAGATCAAAATTCTGCTCAAACCAAATCAGAAATTTAAGGCCAGTACAAGATAAAAAGACAGTGTGGAATAATGGTTTAATTCTTTCTTTTTTTCTTTTTTTATGTTACTAAGAAATTAAAATGTTTTTTACAGGGGCCAAAAAGAAAAATTTAATGCATTTCCCTCTTAGCACCCCGGAACTGAAGCCGTCTCCTAAATATTTGAGGTGTCCGATGCAACCTTCTAATAGACAGGAAAAATAAGAAGCTGGATAAGATCAAAAATCTCTTCAAAGAAATCAGAACTCTAAAGCAAAAGGGAGGAAGACAAGGATGAGAAAAAAAAAAAAAAGTGCCAGGTAATGCATTAATTTCTTTGTTTTTTCTCGTTAAATGTTAAACAGAAATTATAATGTACTTCGCAGAAGAAAAAAGAGAAATTTAATGCATTTCCCTTGTATCCCTCCTGAACTGAAGTCAATTCATAAACATTTGAGATGTCTAATTCAATCTTCTGATCCATGGGAGATGAACATATAATTGCCTACATGTTCTTCCTACCATCATGATCTGCTCAGTTCTCTATTACTCTAATATCTTCGCTCATTACTTTAGATATTCCATATGTGGACAACCCCTACATTTTGACTAGTCAATTATTACACCATACTAGCAGACCATAATATGAGGAAAAAGGTTCTATCTTGGAAATAATTCTATGCCTGCTACGCTATATCTTCTGCCCATTGTAAAGATTGTTACTGTAAGAAATTCGTCAGATGTGTAAGATTTTATGTAAAACAAACTCACTTGGGCCATCTTTGATACAAAATTTTGAAAGGGGGGGGGGGGGGGGGGAGTTTGCCATTCTAGTCATACGCTAAGGATTACAGACTTGCGCAAGCAAACTTTATATTTGTTTACCAAAACACATATACCATACGCTATACAATAGATTTTTAAAATAACTACGACAGCATTAAAGATAAAAGGCACATTCAACTTCAATGCACATGTTTTGACAGGAAAAAAATTCAAGAAGATAAAAACATGCATTAAACAGATAGTTGCCGCAATTTGCAAGCATATCCTCAAGAAAATTATAATGGAACAAATAGGTCATTTCTAAACATACAAAAAGAAAAAGGCATAATAGTCGATCAAAATTTATTAAATCCATAATGCGAGTGAACATTCTAACTAAAGCAAAAGTCAAGATGCTTATGGACAATTCTACTCTATTTAGTTTTAAAAGATTCAATGCATGTCCAAAATTTTATTCAAGTTATATATCCCAAGGCAGATTTGCAGCAGACAGAAATGCAAAATACAACAACTAACGAAAAAGTTTTCAAAGTGCATTACATGCTCAATATCTGCTGAGTTTTCCATTTCAACCTCCAAAGAAATGGACAAGTTTAGCAACAAAATGAAAGGGTGAAAAAAAATCCTAAATTGGCATGAAGCATTTTGATGGGAAAAATCCTAAAGTGGTCAACTTTTGACCAAAATTAAATGTCAAGCAGTTCAATGGGCACAAAATTCAGATAATGGGCATGAAGCATCTTGAGGGGAAAAAATCCTAAAGTGGTCGACTATTGACTATAATTAAATGATGAGCAGTTCAATGAGCACAAAATTCAGATTATGGGGACATTAAACAGAAGGTCTGAAAACCAAAAGCTTACCATTTGATAATAGAGCCAAACAGAAAATGTTGCATGATAGGAACCTTCTGCAAAACTTCCACTTTATACATCTTTAAGAGCCCACTATTGACCTTGTTCCAAGTTGGCACACCACTAATATCATCCAACAGTGGTGAATGCTCTGCAAACAATCCCTTTTTAACCTTCTTTATAAAAACAACACATGAGAGGTACAAATATTCACTCGCAAAATTCTCTAATATATCCTCATTATGAATTGACTTCGGTTTCATATACTTGTGGTCAATCAATTGTGAAGACCCAAATATGAAAGGTAAAAAGTGATAGTCATCCAGCCCCCACACTCCATGGGATCCTGCAGGCTCCAGAGAATACGTCAATTGCAACTTCCGCATCAACTCCAAGTATTTTGCAAAAACCCTGGACACTAGTGCTTGATAATCCTCTTCTTTCACAATTTGCAATCTCCCTAAGCAGTACAACCATGCTGCAAAATTTGTCTCATGACCAGTACCTATGAAGGCCAAAAAAACAAAAAAAAAAAAAAGCAAAGATAATTGAAATAAAAGCAATTTCATTTGAACATAGTTATGATGTACCAAATCAGTTCATATGAACACATGAACAGATAGAATGACACGGGAAAACAAATTTGCTTGCCAACTCCAACGCCAAAAATAACAGCTGCTTGCAATACCAATTAAACACAGATTTATGTTGTTCCAAACAATGATAAAGTAGACATGTGTCATTTCTTGGTTTGTCGCCAGAAAGGATACCCAAAGTAAACCAAGAAGCAAGACCAAAGCATTCCAAATTCTTACCAAGTAGGTATTAATGACATAAACGAAGCAAAAAAAATTTCACAGCCAAATTTAGCATAATGGACTGCCAAGGCAACATCTGAAAGTTGCATATGGTCAATAAACACCACCTCTGACTAGAATGTTCAAGGAATTCAGCAACCAAAATTAGAATGGTATTTCCATTATTTTAATTGATAAAGTTCTTGGTCTACCTCTTACCAATCTTAGATACTTTTTTGCTTTTCATCCCAGAGCTTAATATTTGACCAATGCTGAACAAATCCGCATCCTATCTTCATTTTCTTTTAATATATCACCCCAAGCACAATTTAACCTTCTCAGGCATGCACTTGTTCCTGGAAACCGAATATGGTGCTTTTTGCCGACAGCCTCAACTCTGTCATTGAAGAAGAATTCAATTCTTACTCCTATATTCCCCTTCCCACCATTCTTTCCTCTCCCTCTTCAAACCTTCTTTAATAAAAATAAAAAGAATATGGCCCTTTCTAATGCTATCTTCTTGTGTTTACCATGCACCCTTCCAACTGTAAGCATCCCTAGCATGTGTGACAAATTCTGATTGGCGAACATTTTGCTCCAAGAAGAATAATTGATAATACAATTGTATATAGAACTTACCTAACAAGTATACAAGCAATATAAGGTAAGGGTTAATAACACTTTGCCCCCCTGAACTTAGGGGGTAGTCACACTTTACCCCCCTGAACTTCAAATATATACACTTTGCCCCCCAAAGACTAGTCAAAGTTAGGAATTCAAAAAAAAAGTGAGTGTTATGACATTATTGCCCTTTTACTAATAAATATATTTATAACTTAATATCATTTCTTTTCATTTTAAAAGATTTATATCTTCTCTATTGTATTAATTATATAAAAATATCAAACTAAAAATTTAAAGAAAGTTAATATTTAGTTTATATCTTTGAAATTTTCCTCTTAGATTAATATGTACTTCTATATATGTTTTGTTTAATTTATTATACTTTAAGTCAAACAAAACCGATAAATAACAGGACACTAAAATAAATTTAATTGTCAAATTTTGTATAAAAATGGTAATACCAAACTCATTTATTTGAACTAAATTTTTATCATTTTAAATTATTTAAACTTTTGGACTAATATCATAGTCATTTTTATATTTATCAAATTAGTCCAATATGAAATTTTTAATCAAAGAATTTCTAATCATTTATTGTTTTGGACAAAATATTATATTTTTTTGTTTGACTTATTTATTCTTGTTTACCCTAGTACTGTATAATGGGCTAACTCTTCTTTTTTCCCAAAATATTCTTTAATTAAGAATTTCATATTGGAATAATTTGATAAATATAAAAAATGACAATGATATTAGTCTAAAAGTTTAATTAAATTAAAATGATAAAAATTTAGTTCAAATAAATGAGTTTGGTATTACCATTTTTATACAAAATTTAACAATTAAATGTATTTTAGTGTCGTGTTATTTATCAGTTTTGTTTGAGTTAAAGTATAATAAATTAAACAAAACATATATAGAAGTACATATTAATCTAAGAGGAAAATTTCAAAGATATAAACTAAATATTAACTTTCTTTAAATTTTTAGTTTGATATTTTTATATAATTAATACAATAGAGAAGATATAAATCTTTTAAAAATGAAAAGAAATGATATTAAGTTATAAATATATCCATTAATAATAGGGCAATAATGTCATAACACTCACTTTTTTTTTTGAATTCCTAACTTTGACTAGTCTTGGGGGGCAAAGTGTATATATTTGAAGTTCAGGGGGGTAAAGTGTGACTACCCCCTAAGTTCAGGGGGGCAAAGTGTTATTAACCCTATAAGGTAATGCTGGATGGACTACTTAATTTGACCACCACATTATCAACTTAACCACCATCATCATACAATTTTCCACTGTCTTTACAAAATCTGAATTTTAAATTCATAACCTTGAGACAAAGTTTATTGATATTATGAACAATCTATGTGTGTAATGGAACCTTAACCTTCTGATGTAGAACAATATAGGAAGTTAGCAGAAGAATAAAGGGGAAGCAGTGACATGAATAACATTTTTTTTTGTTCTCCTCCTTGGTGTTTGGGAGGAGGGAGGGGGGGGGGGGGAGGTAAAGAAGGGGAGGAATTTAAGGAAACTAAGGAAGGAAAAAAAAGAAGCTAAGATTAAATAAACTCAACTTTTTATTGATTGAATCTCCATGCTAAATAACCTTGTAACAAGAAGATTTACAGGCTATAACTTTGCTAAAAGATAGAACCCTATAGTGGTTAGGAAATCTAAGTAACACTAAGTTTCGTAAATCAACCAGACTCCAAATAAGAACTAAAACCACTAAGTAACTACTCAAGATTTAAGAAACATAGCTTGCTGAACATTGCCTGTGAACAAAGAAAAGACCATATGCATTGAGACCTAAAATTCTATAAAGGAATAAACTCAGCAATTACAATGGAACCTAAATAAAGACACTTAATTGGCATATTCCTGCCCTTAGTTAGGCTGCATATCTTCAAGGATTGCCTACATGAAACTTAAACAAAGTCATGGAAACCTTTAATTTTAGATTTCCTTGAACTCTTTGCTAGCTGCATCATTCTCCCATGCGAAATAAACTCCACCTCAAGTTTTGAAGTTGTGGAGGATTAAAAACTCAAAAAAGTCCAAAACAAGCTGAGAGGAGATATGCAATCCAAAAACAGCTCTTGATGTTTACTTGAGGTAGCAACAAGTAAAGTTGAGACTTCATACGTTGAACCTTGTGACACTCTCCAAGGACAGTTAATCACTGGCATGACTAAAACAGAAAAATTGTCTTGGCTTTGCTCTTGAACTTGCTCAATCTGAGATGCTAACATGATCTACTTTGTACTTTCTACCGTAGCAAACTCGTTCATGTCATCTTCTTGACCTTCATCCCTATAACAATGCTTTCCTTAAGCTATAAGTTTCTTGCCCTTCTTCACTAGAGGATCTGCAATTACATCCATCTTGGATTTCTATTCAGAATTTTGAAGAAACATGACCAATTTCTCCTCAACATGCTCATCATGCCCAATAGCTATTTAAAAATTTTCAAGCAGCAATAAACATGCAGTTGTTTCATACTCAGCAGCCGAATTTTAGAATTCTTAGCTTCTACCAGATGGTTAATAACCAGATTCTGAATGATCGTGGAAAAAGTCACTTCTTGTTGTGCTAATAGAAAGCCAACTTGACATGCTTCAACAAAATTGTTGGATGAGAATCTTGAAAAGTACAAGTCTCATACATTAGTTCATCAGAACAAAATCCACACCTACCGCAGCTGATATGTTGCTTTCTCCAAAATCCATGGAACTCTTCTAATTGCCTTTGATGACAACAAAAACAAACATATGGTACTAAAAGCATCTCTTAGGTGTGCAAATGAGTTGAGCTACTTGCGAGCTACTAGCGAGGAGCTGAGTCAACCATTTAAGTCAAGCTCAGAGTTGACCGGACTGGTGCCGAACTCCAGCAACTCATTAAGTTCAATGAGTCAAACTTGAGCATTTTGGTATTCTACTCAAGTGCTCATCAAGCTATTCTAAGGGAAAAAAAGACACACATATTAATTTTTTTAATATACAAATTTACCAAAATACCCATACTTCTTGAACAAATTACATCTGTTACCCTAAACAACTTTAACCTAAGGTGGCTATTTTGGTAATCTACTTAATGTGAAATTTAAAAAAATATATATCATAAGCAACATAATTATCACCACTTTCAATACGCTGATTGTTCACTCACAATTATGCCTCTATCGTCATCTCTTTGATTCATTGTCTCCTAGACATTCATCTCTCTATTGCTTGCTTCATATTTATCTGCTTTTCTTTCTCTCTCACTATTTTCCTCTAGCAATTTTGTGTGGTTGGAAGAGGGAAGAGCTACCTCTGCTTAGAGTGCGAAAAAGCAACATTGGGCTCTACCTGATTGGCTGTTATCTGCCATTTTTGGGTCCTTATTTTTAGTCCCCTATGATGCATGAACTAAGATGATTTCACTGGTTTTGTGTGTGGTTGGAAGAGGGGAGAGCCACCTCAGTTAGAGGAAACAGCACCCCTCAAGCACTACCTCATTGGCTACTTTCATTTTTTTGGTCCTATTTTTCAATTTCCCTGTGAGACATGAAGTGAGACGATTCTATTGGTGTAAAATCTCTGAGTCTTGGTGATGATTCGAGGTGGATTAATGATGATAGTATTACAGCTATTTTGTCCAAATATGTTAACTTTTAGCATTTTTCACGTTAATTTGAGTTTAGAACTAAAATTTATGAAAAAAATTAATCCTGATGATGTTATTTTGTGACAAAACTCCATCTCCAATAAGATTCCGACAATAGTGGTAGGTAGCGTGCAACAATTGTGCTGACTATGAGTCCCATTTCAGCTGAGGCCCTTTCACAATTGGATACATTTTAGGTACTCAAGTGTAATTTTGTTTAAAGGATAATTTTCTATTATTTTGATTTCGTATCCCTATAAAGTTTTTATTATTCACGATTTACCCCTAAAATTTGAGAATGGTCAAAATTAACATTTTAATGAAATAGTATTCAATTAGAGCTATTAATCGAACCGTACTATTCACGAACACAGCTTGGCTCGACTCGGCTCATCTCGTAAAAACTCGAGTTCGGCTTGTTTGTATAACTAAAAGAACCTATCTTGAACAAGAAACTAACCTCATTTAGAAAACGAGTGACCACAAGTATTCTTCACAAGCACTCGTTTGTGTTTGTGAAGATGGGTCGTAATGCATTTTCACCCCAACTTTTCATAACCTAATACCCTAATTCCTAACCACACCATCTGTTTCTCACTTCCTCATCAGTCGCCTTATAGTAAACATCCACCATTCACCAACAACAGCCACAAAGCGGCCGCCGCCACCACCACCATTTCATCAGATCCACATCTATACTAGTACCACAGCTCATGAAGACCCAACAAAAGCATTATGTCACAAATTCGATACTTGGGAGTTCGCAGCTCACTTTAGATTTTATTTGGGCAAACAAAAAGTGTCTACAACAATTAAAATTCTGTGATCTATGTGTTTATTATTTGAGTTTTGCTGTTTTGTGGGTAGAACTTTTGTTTTAGATTTCTTCTTTCTAGTAGTATTAGGATTTATAGTTAATTACAAACTTCTAATTTGTCACAATTCAAATTCCTAATCAATTTAATTAGTACAATTTGTTTTCTCTACTTTTTTTTTCTGCTTCTCCCTTTTTTTCTTTAATTAGTAGTAAAAATTAGTTAGAATCCTCAAATGAATATCATTCTTTTAATTCTTTGGCTCAACTCAATTGATGTATATTCATGGTTCATGCATGTTTCATTGCATTTCATGTGTTCATGCTTTTAGATATTTAGAATTCAAATAATTTCAATCTATAGTTTGAATGTGTTACTTTTAAGCTAACTATTCATAAGCTTCATCATCATGTTAGATTTTTTACGCATAAAAGTTTGCCCCAACCCCAACAAAAGTTTAATGAAAGTATTCTTTCCTATTCATATTGTTATTACACCTGTCTGACTAATATGGGTTGTATGCATGACAAATAAAGACATAGGCATGAGTGTTTTAGTTGTTTGGTTGCCATTTTGCCAACAACTTCTCAAGCTTTAATCTGGGCAGAGTTCTGTACAAATGTTGCTTTGTGCCAATGATTAAGTTTGAAATATTCATGGGCTTAATTTGTTGTGCTTCTGCGTTTGATATTTTTATTGAACATTGGAAGTTGAACTTGGGGCTGACTTTTTTGTAGGAACAAATGAAGGCTTATGACACAATTGAATTTGAAGAAGATGAAATTCTTGAGTGTTGAAAGTTCAAAATCCTGGGGCTGGAGAGTGGAAAACCTCACTTTTTGCATGATCAAGTTTGGAAAAATCAATTGTTCTCTCTAGTAGTATGCATGCTTTAAATCTACTGTTGCCTTGAGAGTTGAGACTTTAATTTGTTAGGTATTGGTAATTTGGTATTTTATTGTTAGTATAAGACTTGTTTTGAGACTTGACTTGTGGTGACTTTTGTATTTGGATGCTATGGTGACTTTTTAACTATCGTGAGAATGTAATGCTTTGTTCTTTTGAGTACCAAGTAGGATGACTTTTGAATACCAAGTAGGATGAGTGAAAAGCTAGTGATACTTAATATCACCGACTATGAATTCTGCTATGGTACTTGTTTGTTATGTTTAACTTCAATTAGGAAGCATCTGAATTCTTATTTGTCAATTTTTTTTAATTTTAATCATAAACTAGGTGAATTGAAGCATAGAATAATCAAGTTTTCATTTGTGTTCAACGAGCCGAGCTTGTTCGAGCTCATTCAAGATCTGTTCATCTATGCAAAACGAACTAAATTCAAGTTCAACCTCAAGCCTTTTTTCTTGTTTAACGAATCGAGCTCGAATACAAATTTTGACTCGTTTGATAATGATAATTGAGCGAGCTCGAGCTTGTTTGTTTATAACGAGCACGAGCTTGAACCCCAAATACTCAACTCAATTTTTTGCAACTCTATATTCAATATTATTTAAAAATAGTAAAAGTTAAAATTTAAAAAAAAAAAATCGAGTGAGCTGAAATCGAGCTCGGATATGTATCGAGTCAAGCTAGAGTCCTAAAATGCCAAACTCAACACGTTCGAGCTTGAACTCGAGTGTACTTTTGATGAGATGAATTGAGCTCGAGTACAGTGATATTCGAGCTCGATTCGTCTCAAATAAACCCTACTTCCAACTGATATATTGTCTGCTGCTGGATACATCTTGTTCAGCCAATAACCCACGTAGCTTCGCTGAAACAATCAATTTTGCCTTTACAAGTTTAGTTTTCTTATATAGTCAAAAAAGCAAGCCTTCTACAAAATACTCTAGAATGACCTAAGATGTCAAAAAATGAAAAAAGCATGATGATTTGCTAGAGGACAAAGATCAAGACTTTCACTTTGCGTTGGTAACCAAACTTATCAATGGAAGAAGAAAAAAATGGGCTCCGTTTGGATACCATTATTTGGAGTTTTTTGGGAAAAATTTTTTGCAAGTGTATTGGATTGATTGAAAATTTTTTGAGAAAAAGTTAAAAAATTTTTGGGTCAAATTTTTTGTTTAAATTTTCCCACCAAATTTTCATTTTAAATTTCTAGTGTTTTTCAAACTTTGTAACAACTTAGAAACTTTTTACACAATTATTCACAAAAGCAAGCACGTTTATGTTCAAGATCTACCTAGAAAAATTGGAAAACTGCGAGTAACAAGATAAGATCCATTGTTGACGGGTTTTGAGGTGGATTTTGTGGAATGAACACTACAACCGGACGCTCGAACATAAATGTGAGTGTCCAGCACTAGTGTTCGTTCCACAAAACCCACCGACAATGGATATCATCTTGTTACTCGCTATTTTTTTAATTTTTCTAGGCAAATCTTGAACATAAGCGTGCTTATTTTTGTGAATAATTGTGCAAAAGGTCCCTAAAGTTGTTACAAAGTTTTTAAACAAACCAAAAACTTTTTCACAATCAAAACATTTTTTCACCTTTTCAAAAACGTCAACGAAAACACTCCAAATAAGTTTTCCAAATAATTCTCAAAAAACACTCCAAATAATGCTACTCAAATGGAACCAAAGTTAATCAAGAGGAGGAAGTTTAGGTTCTTCATACCAAATTGATAGAGGATCTCGCCTACTAGGGCAAGCAAATCAATAGAGAGAATTAATAGCTGTTTTCGGCCAGCGATAACGAAGATACAAAAGTAAAAGTAATTTAAGGAATCTATGGAAGAAGAAAAATTAAGAAAATAAAATTTAATTTAATAACCCTGTATTGATCAAATGTCCATGTAAAATGACCTAAGAATATTTACAAGCTAATAAACTTTACTATAAGATGGAACCCCATTGTGATTTGGTTCAAACCAAAAACAGAATTTTCCTAAATCAACTAGGCTTCAAATAAGAAGCAATACAATTAGGTAACCAACAAACTATACAAAAATATAGCTTGCTAGAAAGACCTTGGGAACAAACAAAAGACCAAAACACCCTTAAGACCTTAAATTCTAGAAATAACTAAAGATCAGCAAATAAAACTATGATGAAACTTAAATAAATATCAATTGATGTGTTCCTGATCTCAATAAGGCTACATATCTTTTGGGATTACCTACTCGAAGCATGAACAAAGTCATGACAACCTTTGATTTTAGGACTCCTTGAACTCTTGGCTAGTTACATTACCATCCTAAGATACTAGTAAGAGCACAATTCCAACCATTAGGTAATATTCAAAAAAGTAGCAATCATATTTGTAACCTCCAACTCATCCTTTATCATCCTATCTTTATCCTCATTTCTCATCCTCTCAACCAATACTACTGCTTTCAAGTTCTATCCAACTGCCTAGGTCATAATTCAATAGCTAAAACTTCATTTATATTCATTACAGTCCCTTTCTCCATTAAAAACCATAAAGTATATTTATAGGAATTAAATCAGAATTTTCCTTTAGCCAATTAAGAAGACTGTTTGAAGATGTTTTCCTCTATGTCACCCATACACAGTTTAAGTGTGTGTATGTATAGTTCTAAAGATCAAATGATAGATGATTTTTTTTCCATCGTTTCCATTACATTTATATTAATCCGACTACAACAGCATCTAGAATTAAAACTAAGGACACAAGATCTAGTTATTTGGAGTCCTCTTCTCCTTTGTTATATCTGTGTCAGACACGACGCTAACAGTGGTATGGATATGTGTCCAAAACATCCGAAGTTTCAAACACAAAAAGGAAAATAGAGGAGGGCAAAAAAGATGCATAGATTATATTGTGGTTGACACCACAATGCGTGTGTTAGTTTGGTTTTGATTCTAATTGCGATGACCAATTCTTGTCTTCACTTTTATAGTTAAAACCACTATGTGTATATGAGTCAAGTTTTGATCCTAATTGTGACCTTTTTTTTCCTTCACTTAAATGCTCTTTTTCCCTAAGCAAAACTAAGAAATAATTTTCAAACACATATATGAATACATTTTCTTTTAACCACGAATAATAAAATAATTTCAGTTGGCTTTATGCCATTTAATATGTTATTGTCAAATTAGGATACCATACACACCCAAATACCCATGTTCGAGTATTTGGTGCTGTCATCGTATCCTAATTTTACGGGGTAAAAAAAAAAAAACAAAGAATCTAATAACTAGACATATATCCTATTCGATACCCCAGTCCAACTACCCATTTGCACTTATCTTGATTACGGAAAAGAGTGCTAGTAACCTTTTTGTTCTACTATCTAAAGAACTTGGTCCCTTGGAAAATAAAGGGATGTATACATGAGCTTTTGCTCATATGCTTCGAAGAAGAATGGTTGTTCTAGCACTTGAACCTTCGCTGAAAAATAATTCAGAAGAAGTTCAGAAAGAGAATTACGCAAAAATAAGGGAGAGGAAAGCAATAAGCTCTATTACATAGACTCTTTTCTCAATGCTGCAATACTCGTGTGCCATGCCATGTCGTATCGTATCGTGTCGACATAGGTGCAGGTGTGGGAGTGGATGCGACATGCATTAACTAAAATCTTCACTTTGCCCTGCAGTACTTGTGTTGAACTCTTCATTTATATTCATTCATATACTCCCGTATCCAAGTCCAGACGGGTACTATCATCTCAACCCTTAATTGCCTCAACCCCAAGAATCACCAGTGAACTCTTCCACTAAAGGCTCCATTAGTTTACAAAACTTCCAACGTCCTTTATTCAATCCAATTTATGGGTAGTCGAACACTCTGATACACTTGTGAGCACTAACAACTTCCAAAAATAATGACAAGCAATTCCAAAAAGAAGCCATCTTCCCCCAAAATTCAAAAAAAAAAAAAAAAAACAAATTTCACTGTTAAATTCAAGGGAAGTTTCCTCTTCTAATTTTTCATAAACAGTTTGAATTTTGTTCAATGCACAGATTATTAGTGCACAATGGTAGGAAATTGTTTACCACTATTTGGAGGTATACTGTAATTGGTGAGTAAGTGATAAATAAATCATTTGAATGACTTGAGTTCAGTATGCTGCCGAAAATAAATAGTGCATCCTTTTGGTTTGATACCATTACAAGAAATGTTCTCAATTTCCCATGACAGTCAGTTTATGATATGCTATACCATTGTAGAAAACCCAGCTCACTAATTTTCCCCATTTCAATTAAAAAAAAAAAAGCAATAATAATGCTCATATTAATGAAGTAGAAAAACTAAAATCAAATCTTCCCTAAAATATTAATAAAATCTATTAAAACATTTACCGTAGTCAATGCGGCTTGAATTGCCGAAGCTATCAGTGAAATAAGGCACTAGTTCACAAGCCGCGTTCCGAAGATCTGCGGATAGCAATAGCAGCATAAACGACTCAGCATCGGAGCTCATGCGAGCGTGCCACGTTCGGTACGCCACGTTGCCGTACCGAGCAGCCTGCGTAGCCGGAGGAATTTCGTCAACGAACGTGATTAGTTTCTCGATCACATCAACGATGGTGGCGACGGCGGGCGACACGTAGCAGGGATCGGATAGCTTGTGAGATTTGATGGATTCCGATAGGGAAACGACGAAGCCGAGGAAGTTGGCGAAAGTAGAAGAGGCGTGAAACCGGCCGATGTCGTCTTGGTTGGATATTATTTTGGTCGGGGTTTGGAAGTTGTACGGCCGTTCGAGTGGGGCCACTCTTTGGGACTGTGGGACCGGAGTTCGGATTATGGCTTCTTTGGTGTTGGTTGGGTTCATAGGGAGATTAACGGCGGGGAAGCGAATTGGGATGTAAGTTGGGTTGGAGGAAGGCGGTGGTGGAGTAGGGTATGTGGTGGGGCCGCCGCAGTTTATGCAGGTGTTGGAGGGAGATATGTGGTGGTGGTGGACGTCGGGGTGGGCAGTGGGCAGTGGCTGAGATGGCGGTTCTTTGTCTTCCATACTGAAGAAGAAGGGATGAAACGAAGAGACAAAGATGTCGGTGCAAATCGGTGGTACTGGTGATGGACTGGTGAAATAAACACGGACTGTTAATCGGGCCGATCAGACCGGGCTGAAATCAGTCTGTTTGCTTCTTTATATTGAGAGTCTAACATTCAAAAAAAAAAAAAAAAAAAGGGTTACAATCAATAGTAGTGGCGTCGAAGATGTTGGATCTAACACAAGTGATTGTTAGGTTCCAAGTCAACCTAAGAGGAGAGGAGGGGACTGAATTAGATTGGATAAAAATTCTAATTCTAAATAGTCACTTTTTTACCCCGGAAAAGATAAATAATTCACAATAAAAGAATTAACTTAAATAAGTAATAAGTTTAAGGGGGCGTTTGGTTTGCACTCAGGAATCGGAATTGGAATCGGCATCATTACTCATGAGTTTAGAATGAAACCCGTAGTTTCAATATATGTGTTTGGTTCAATACATAGAATGGGTATTATTACTATGATTACTATTTGGTTTAGTACCTGAGATAGATATCATTACTAAATGTATATGTATATGCATGTGTATATATATAAATATATATAAAAATAAATAAATAAATATATACATATATATACACACACACACACCTATATGTATATGTACGTATGCATATGAACGTGTACATATCTATATAGGTATATGTATATGTGCGTGTATATATATATAAATAAATAAATATATAAATATATATAAATATAAATAAATAAATATATAAATATATATAAATATAAATAAATATATATATAAATAAATCTATAAATAAATATGTAAATATATAAATAAATATATAGATATATATAAATATAAATAAATATATAAAAATAAATGTATAAATAAATATGTAAATATATAAATAAATATGTAAATATATAAATAAATATATATACACACACTCATATATATATGTATATGTATGCGTGTACCAATTTTACCCAGGATATAAAAACTAATAATAAAGCAACATAATTTAAAACAAAATTTAAATAAGAACAAGACTAGAAAACTTACAAGAATTCGGAGGAAAATTCAGAAGCTTTATTGATAAGAAAGATTACAAGAGAAAGGGGAAAGATAGAAGAAGGTAGTAAGAAAAGTTCTGCCGAAATGAGGCCTAGAACCCTTCCTTTTATAATACAATTTCAAAACTAAAATACAAATTTCATTGCATCAACAATGATCTCATTTCCTATTTTGTTTTTTCTTCTTTTGCTTTTTCTTTGATTTGACAGGAGTATTTGATGAAGATGCTGATTCTCCACTATTTTCGGATTCTGTCGACTGCTTTTTTGACTCCTTTTTGATTGATTTGCTGGATGTTTGTCCTCTTGCCAATGTCTTCATCATTTCCATGAGAGCTTTGGAATCCAATGAAGTAAAAAGATTTTGGAGGGGAATTTCATCTGGATCATGATTTTCAAATTCGGATTCAGAAGAAAGTTCAATGGGTATTTCTGGAACTTTTAAATCTGATTCAGATATTTTTTCTTTTCCTTTCTTTTTTCCCTTTTCTTTGTCTTTTGATTTTTCTACATCAGTATTTTCTGGTGTAGAGAATATTTCTTCTAAATGTCCTGCAAATAATTTCATCAAATCATTCTTTACTTGGTCAGCATTTTTCTGTCCTTGAGAATTTATTTGTTTCTCCATTTGTCTAAATAGAATTTTCATTTTTGAAGGAGAAGTAATTTCAGAAGTGCTTGGTCCTTCAGTTTGAGCAATTAATATTTTGAGATTTTGCTCAATGCTGTTATAATCAACTTCCATCTTCTTCCACCACTTGCAATTAATTTCTCTTTGGAGAGTTGGAAGTCCATCACCATTTATTGCCGTGACATAATTCCATGCTAAACACTAGGGAATTTGGAATCTGGCAAGAAAATGTAACATGGATCTTTTCTGAATTTTTGGTTCCTAAAAGTATTTTGCATTTTGGTTTTGGAAAATTTGGTAAAGATTAAGAAGTGGTTCAGGGAATATTTCTTCACATGGTCCAAAATTTAAGAACCAATTATAAAACCATGAAGGTAAAATATTTTGAAGAATAGAAGAAGATATTCTGATCCATCAAGTGTGTTTGAATTGAGAATTTTGGTAGAAGAATATATGGCTCCAAGCATCCATATAGTCTTGATAGGTGAATTGATAGTTATAATTATTGTATTTGGAGGTAAAGTCAATATGTGATTTGGTTTTTGTGTACCAAGTTTGAATAGATGGTACATGATGAATATAGATTTGAGAATAGGCTATTTCATTATCCTCAATGGTAGGGAACCATTTAGGATTCTTATTATTTTTATGTCTGTCATGAAGATCAACTATTTTTTGATTATTCATAACAAAGAAGTCAAGAAAATTTGCATAAGTACGACGATTTTTTAAAGGAAGTGGTCCTCTCAAAGGAAATTGAGATAAAGAAGGATGATTGAAATATTTTCTTTGAAGAGTTAAGGAATCAAAATTTAAATCTTCAAAAGAAATGAATGAGGAGACTAATTTTACTCCTGTGCTAATATAAGGTTCATTTATCTCTTCTTGAAGAAGGACAGATTTTGCTGAGGGTATTTTCCCAAGATTTACCATTGAAGAAGAAGATGATAATGGTGGAAATTGAAAATTTGATAGGTGAGGGGCTCCATAGAAGATAGAATCTCTACCTCTTCCTCTGCCTCCTTGAGAAGGAGGTCTGCTCATTTCCTGCATTTAAAAAATTAATTTAATAAAATTTTTATAGGTTTAATTTTTCACAGCTGTTTCAAAAGGAATATTTTCATAGTCTAGTCTCTTGGTTTCTTCCAAGGATCTAATAGACTCGAAATATATTAATTTTTTGATAAAATTTTTTCTTTGTAAGTAATGGGTCTCCAATCTGCCACTAATTCTCTGATTTTGCTTAATTTAAATTGAACTGGCTTGCTTTCCAGGCAATTGGTATAATATGTTTCAGTAGCAGAGGGTGCAGGAATTTGCCATATAGGTTGATGATATATGAATATAGCATTATATTCATCTATATGCATTGGATTTCCATTTACCAATACAAAATCAGGATGGAAATTTTCACTAGTATCTGGATATGGTAAAAAGGAGAGATTTTCAGACTGATTTTCAGACAAAGAAGAATTTTGAGAATTGGAAGGGATATTTTCCATAATATTATCCCTGCAAGAATTCACAAGTTAGGAAATTAGGGAGAGAATTTGATTCCCCTTGAATATGAACAATTTTGAAGTCAAATACTGATAAAGATGCTTGCCATCTAGCAAAAATTTGTTTTGATGCGATATTTTTTACATTCTTTTCTAAAATATTTTTTGCTGCTGAGCAATCAATTTTTAAAATAAAAGTTTGATTTAACAAATCATCTTGAAATTTTGAAATGCATAAAACAATGCTTAAAATTTCTTTTTTGATAGTAGAATTGTGAAAACCCTAACTCGAGAATAGTGCCTTAGGGCTTTACTATTCAAATTTTCTTATTACATGTCATTTTATGAATATTATTTTGAATTAATGTTAGTTGAGAAAGGTTTTCCATTTTGGAAAAAAAAAATTTCAGAAGAAGAGAGAGAAAACTCCGTGAGTGTGTGTTAGTGTGTGTTTTGCATAAAATGGAGTTTTAAACCACTTTCATGATTTTCAAATATTTGACATTCTCAACTTTCACAATTTCAAGTATTAACTTGGAAAATATATATATATAATAATAATAATAGGTTTTACGCTAAAAACACTTTTGTGCAAAAATTACGCGTTCGACATTTAAACGGGTATTTCATTTAATGACTTCATTAGAAGACCTTAAACCACTTTTAAAAACACTCAAACATGCCATGTGCTTGAGGAAACACAACCCTAATTTTACTCCTTGGTTTATGCTAAGCTTGACACCTAACCTTGCATTTTGGCCAAACCTTAGCCAAGTAAAATGATTTCCATTTTCTTTCATTTCTTTGCAGCCAAATCTCTTCCATTTTTGCCCTCAAAATTTCGTGCCTTATAGCTCCATTTGCAGCTGAAATATCTCATTTTGCACCATTCCAAAAGCTCACAAAAGCTCAAGACAAAACACGACTTCTAGCAACCAAAACTTCACCAAGAAATTTCAGCTTTCTTCCTGCAATTCCAGTCGAATTTCAGCAGCCTTTGGAGGGGGTTTTGCACCATCAATTGCACCTACAACTACCTAACATCTTGTGGTACATATCTCTTCAACTAACTTGTAAAATTGAGCCCTTAAATTTCTTTTTTTGGAGCTGAACAAAACCGGCAGCAAAGCTGTCAAAATTTCCAACTTTTCACTTCTTATTTAGCTTCTTGTTTTGATAGTTGAATTTAGTTCTTTTGGCACCATTAATTCTTGTATATTTTGGCTAACTTATGGTTTATGATTACACCTTTGATAGCCTATAAATACTTGGTTAGGTTAGAGCTTAATTAGTGAAAGTTTAGCCATGGATTTCTTATGAAACTTTGCTGAAAATTTTCTGATTTTGGGAACTTCTTCTTGGACGAATTTTGTGGATTGTTTAACTTTATCATGTACCATTTATTTCCTGCTTATCTTAGTTATTTAAGTGCCCTAATTGACCTAGAAAACTTGGTGCAATTAGTGGTTGTTTTAACTAGTAAATTAGTTGCTAAAGTTGAGCTATGAAGCTGAAATTTCTGTTTTTGTTCTTGCCTTCAGGGCTGGCCAACTTTCTTCTTCATGTTGTTCTTGATATTTTTGCTTCATTTGTTGTTATTTGATCTTCCAAGACAAGAAGAATAGATATAGTTAGTGTTTATTGCAATTTAGTCCTTCAATTTATTTGTTACATTTAATTAGACATTGCTAGTTTCCAAATGTTTCACTTGAGTCCAAAAAAAAAAAAAACCCTAAACCCTAATAGTGTTTCAAAACCCTAAACCCTAATAGTGTTTCAAAACCCTAAACCCTAATAGTGTTCCAAAACCCTAAACCCTAATAGTTATTTTTCAACTTTATATCTAATTAAGTTTCCTTTCTTTTATAAACTAGTTTCTGATCCGAGATCTTAAAATGTTCACTTTAATACTTTTAAACTAAAACTATGTTTATATAAAGTTTAGTTTCAAATTTTACTTATATTATTAAGATTTGATGTGACTTAATTTGGGGTTTTAGAATCTAATTTCCCTAGAAAAGTGCTAAACTCATTTTAGCCATAATTAAACATAAACTTTCAACGTATACGCTAAGTTAACATATAACCTTCTAGTACGATTCCTTTTACTAATGTTTCGGAAACCTTAGTTAAATTTCACAAATTTATGAATTTTATCTTAGAATTGTAACTAAACCTAGTTCTTTTGAACTTCCAGGGTTCCAGTCAAATACTTCTCCTTATCCCGAATTTTCCTGAAAATCTCTTGAGGTGAGTGTTCCTTTACTTGCGCTTGCAAGTGTTTATTTGCTTTTCCTATTAGATTTCATGTGTTATTTGCCTTACTTGAAAGCATGAGAATGTGGTTATAAGGGTGAATCTGTACTTTATCGTATTCGACCCTAGCTTTCGATTATAAATTATATTTGACTCAATGATCTTAAACTATACTTGACTCATTAATATTGGACTATATAAGTGGTTGGAGGTTATAAGGTGTTGGGGTAAGGGACTTTAAACTCTCTCCTTACGAATGTAAGTCCTGGACAAGGCAATTCCTAGGTTTGAGCTACCCTATCTTTAGCCCTCCATCATTGAGGACGATCTCACATGGAGTGGTGGTCTTGGAGAGGAAAGGTGAATTGGTGGGATGGAGAATTACCTTGATCATTGGCAAGGACAAAATGAAACGTCCAAGCGCTATTGCCATTTGATCCAAAACAATGATGTGAATCTTATTTGCCTTGAATTACTTGACTTGTATCTTAATTGAATATTTCTTCCTTTGGCAAAAGTTAACATTGTTTGCCAATGGTTGAGAAGACACTTATCCTTATACTTGAAATAATATTGAATTATCCTTCCCGTGGTCGAGTGACTCCCACGGTTGATCTGTATCCTACTTTATCTTTACTTGTCTTTTATATACTTTATTGCTTTGACAAGTTGCTTGTATGTTAGCATGCTTTGGAACCTCATTGAGCTTCTAGCTCACTTGCTTTTATCCTTGTTTTCCTTAGCAGGCTCCGATTGACGTGAAGGTTGGTACGAGTGTGAGTGCTAGTCTTCTAAGTCATTTCTCTTGATGTATATTTTGATGTTGTACTAGGATTTTATCTTGCTAAGTTAGAGTTGTAATAGTTTGGGATTCTATATATTTGTATAGCAACTAGTTTGAAAATATTGCGAGTTTACTTATACTTTGAAGTTTAGTTTACGTGTTTATTACTTTAGTGACTTGAGTCCTGGCGAGAGCTAGGCAGACAGTTCGCTAAACCCTCTGGTTCGCCTTAGGGGGAGGTGGAGCTGTCACAAGAATAATTTATTTGAGCATTTTTCCAAGAACCAGAGGTAAATCTTATTAGTTCCTCTTTATTATTTTTTGGATTAATTTGTTTGAATATGCCTCCATATCCTGTATTTGAGGCATCTGTTTCAACTATTTTTTGCCAATTAGGATTCGGGAGATTCAAACATGGTAGATATTTTACTTTATTTTTTATTTTTTTTAATGATATCTGTATGAATTTGACTCCATGGGGGTGGATTTTTCTTTAACCTATCATATAAAGGTTTACATTCTATTCCAAAATTTTTATAATAATCATGAATATAGTTTAGACTTCCCAAAAATCTTTGTAATTGTTTTTTGTCTTTGATTTCATCTGGGAATTTAGAAGCGAATTCAATACTTCTAGATATTGGAGTAATATTTCCATTATTTAATTCATATCCTAAAAATCTTATTTGTGTTTGGAATAATTTCATCTTTTTTGCAGATAAAACTAATCCATTTTGTTTTACTATATTTATAAATTTTTCTAAATGTTCAAAATGTTGTTTAATAGATTTTGAGAATATAAGAATATCATCTATATATACAATTATAAATGAATAATTTGAAAATATATCATTCATAACATTTTGAAATTCATGAAGGAGCATTTTTTAACCCAAATGGCATTACATTCCATTCATAATGTCCAAATGGTACTGTAAAAGCAGTTTTATATCTATCTTTTTCATTTATTTGTATTTGCCAAAATCCTGATTTTAAATCAAATTTTGAATATATTACTGAATCTATTGTTCTATTTAATAAATCTCTTTTATTTGGAATTGGATATCTAATCCATTGTAAAACTTTATTTAATGGTTTATAATTTATTACTAATCTAGGTACTCCTCTTTCAATTTCTGAATTTTTATTACATAAAAAGCAGTACAACTCCAGGGAGAAGTACTTTTCCTAATAATATTTTTTCTTAATAAATCATCTATTTCTTTTTTACAAAATTCTACCATTTCTTTGTTCATTTGAGCAGGTCTGGCTTTAGTAGGGATGAATCTTTCACTAAAGGATTTTTCATATGGTAATGTTACTATATGTTTTTTCCTATTCCAAAAAGCATTTGGTAAGTCACTACAAATTTGAGTTTGGATTTTTTCTGAGATTCTTTTTATGTCTTGTTGTATTTTATAATTTTTTAATTTTTCTTCTATTTGAAAATGAAAAAAAATTTGTAAAAATTCTATTTGGTTAATTTTTAATCTCATCATTTCTTCTAAGATATCTAATTGTTTAATTTGAGGTTTTGAAACAAAATCAAAACTAACAGATTGATCTTTTTTAGAAATTGTTTTTCCATCACATATGAATGGTTGCATTGCATAATAAAAAGGTGTGCCTAATATTACTTGTTGTGACACATCTTTTGTTAGGACAAATGGTTGACATATATAATTGTCTTCTTTAGAGAATATACAAACACTTGATATTTTATAATTTATTTTGATTTTCGATCCTTGTGCTGCTCAAAGTATAACTTCAGTTTTTTCATAATACTTTGTGGGAACTAATCCTTCACAAATAGTATTTAGATCAGCACCACTATCTAACATAGCTATTGCCGAAATTTTAAATTCTTTATTTATTACTAGATTGACTTGTATATAATATTTCTGTGAAATATACATTGAACTTAAGAAATTTTCAGGAGTATTTTCTATTAATGATTGTTGATTTTCTATATGAAAATTTTCTTCTAATAATTCTTTTTGTAATTCTTTTAGTAAATTAGTTTCTTCAATTTTATTTATTTTTTCTCTTAATAATTTTACTTCTTGTTTTAACTCATTGATTTCATTTTTTAAAGTTGATAAACTTAAATTGGGTTTTTCTTTTTGAATATGATTGAAAACACCTGTGAGTGAAAAACTATTATTGAGATCTATATGTGTTTTTGATTTTGGATTTATCCTTTCATATTCTTGTTTTGACGTGCTAACATCATTTTGTACTATTTGTAAGTAATCTTCTAAATATTTTCTTTTTGATTCTGGATTTGGTAACTCTTCTATGAGATCTAATATGATTTTATTATTCTGAGTTAATACATTTATCTCTAATCCATTGGCTTCTATGATTGCTTTGTAATATTGAATTTGATCTTCACAATCCTCACATTTACTTTCACTACTATCTGAACTTGAGCTAGTAATTTCTAGGTCAAATTCTTTGTCAGAATCTTCTGTATTTTCTATTTTATTTATAATTTCATTTTTGATTTCATTACTAATATCTAATTTAGTTATTTGATCTATTAATCTTATCATTTTACTTTTACATCTATTTGCATAATGACCCTTTTTCCCACATTTTGTACAAGTAACATTTTCTCTTATCCATTTTTTGACTTCTTTATCTGTTCTTTTATTTTCTCTTTTCTTTTTATAATTTTTATAAGGTTTTTTATTATACTATTTTTTATTTTGTATTTTTCTATTCTTTTTTCTTTTTGTAATATTCTTAGAAGGTATTTGGTAAGCAAACTGTTCACAAAAATCTCCTAATTCATATTTTTGTTTATGTTTTTCTATTTGTGCTTTTAATTTTAAATCATTACAAATTTTTAGACCTTCTTCAGTACATACTGATATAATTTCTCCATAAGTTAAATTATTAAAATTTATATTTACATCATCACACATAGATTTCAGATTTGTTCTAACTTTTTCACTAAATAATTTTGGTAATCCCGAAATAAATTTGTCTTTCCAAAAACTTAATTGAGAGTCTCCTCTCATAAGTACTTTTGAAAGAAATGTATCTTTATACCACCTAATATGTGATAAAGTTGGACATTTTAGATTCATTAATAATTCTGTATCATAATTTTGATAAGCATTAGAATTATAACCAATAAAATGTTTAACAATTGTACATACTAAAGTAAAAACAGCATCCTCATACTCAGTGGTTTGAGGTTGTTGTGGTTGATTTGAAGTTCCTGGTTCATTTTTTACAGGATTACTAATGATCTTTTTTGCATTTAAAATTTCATTCTTTTGTTGTTCAGTAAGATATATATCCCACCATCCTTTTAATTGACCTAACAAATCCATGTACTATAATATTAGGCAGCATTTTTGTTTGAGGTTCCTTCATGTTTAAGAATTTGTGAATACATAATCATTTTTTATAGTGTTTTTTGTATCATATAATTAGACATTCCATCTATATCCCATTCATATATTTCATTTCCTTTGAAACTAGGCTTGTATATCATGTCGATATTTTTCTTCATGTAGAATACCTTGAGGACTTGGTCTCTTATAATAATATGGTAGATCACCAAATTTAGGAATAAATTTTGGTTTTCTTTCATATCTTTGGTTTTCTAGGTTTTCTTTTAATGGGATTATAATCATAATTTTCATGAGAAAGTTTCATTAAGTATGTTATTTATATTTTCTATATCATTTATCTGTTTCAGATATATCTGTTTCATTTTTTGTTTCATTTTCTGTTTCCTGATTTTCAGAAAGAGAATGAGTTTCAGAAAGGACATTTATTCTAGGTTGAAGATTATTGGATGGATTTAAAGAGATATTATTTAATTTTTCCGTTAATATTTTTATTAGTTCATTTTGAGAATTTTTTGTTTTAAACACATTAGGAGGTAATTCAGTGGGAGGAATCATATTTGGAACAAATAATGGATCTTTTAATTTTTTATTATTATTTTCATTTGTTAATTTTGTAGGGTTGTAAAGAAGAGAATTATTTTCTATTATTGATTTAATTCTATTTAACTGATTTGATATTGTGCCTAAGTTTAAATTAGTATAATTATTTTGATGTATAGCTTTAACATTTTCTTGATTGTTCATTTTGGAAGTATCAACAAAAGGATAAGCTTCAGTAGATTCTATTTTAACCTTTTGTTGAGGAGGATGTATAGATTTAAATGTTTGATTATCGAATAGTTTCCAAGTTTGGTAAGCATTTTCTAAAATATTTAAATCATTATCTTCAAAATTTTGTTTTTTGTGTTTTAAATAAAACCATATTACAAATGAAATTACTATTTTTGTATTTTGTAAGAAACTATAATATTCTTCAAAAAATATATTTCTTTGTGTTGGATTATATTTATCAAAAAACCAATTTTTGAAAGCAATGTATTTTTCTTGTAAAAAATCTTTTTGACAAATAGGTTTAATTTTGTTAATATCAAAAGCATCATCTTCCTCTATTTTTATTGTATTAAGATGAAATTCCATATCTGATTGTGTTACAGAGGGTTCACTTTTTATTGGAGAATTTTCAGTTAAATTTTCATACACTGCATGAGGAATTTTTGAAGATGATTCTTCTAAGCCTTTAAATTTTAAAGAATTTTGGAATCTTTCAGAAATAGATTTTAATGGTTCTTCCTCAGATCAATTTGAGTTTTTATATACAGAAGAGGTTGATCTTCTATTATTAAACATAATTTCTACATCTCTTGTTGGAGATTCTATAATATGAGATATTTGAGATATGTTCCTTATTTGAGGTGTTGGATTCAAGATATTTTGTAATTTCCATCTTTCTGGAAGTTCAACTTCACTCCATTGAGTAAATCTAGGAAGTTGAAGATTAGATCTTTTAGTATTTGCTTCTAGTAATTCAGTTTTCTGATGCCTTTTAAATCTGATCTTTTTGCACCAGGACTAATTGTATTCATTAATTTGAAATAAAATCTATAAGTAATATTAATATTTTCAAATCCTATTTTATATCGTAACCTTTAGTCATAATATTTAAGGTAAGAACATCTACCTAAATTTCTATTGGTTAATGATACAGAAAAATTTGGATAACAATTAAAATATATTGGCCCTTCACATAGACTAGATTCTATCATTCCTAGCAAAGAGTCACTAAAAGTATTATGTCTTTCGTCTCTTAAAGCAATTAGGACAGAATTATTTAATCCTTCTCTATTTAAAGGTTGTATTGCTACTTGAATTAATCCTATATGTAAATATTTTTTCCCTGAATTTCTAATTTTATCTATGTCTTTTTCAAGAATTCTAATTTCTTCAAATTCATTTTGAATTGGGATAGTTTTCTCTACCGTCTTAATAGCTAATTTTGTAGTTATGTCAAAATTTCCAATTTTATATACCTCTTTTGGTTCTATTTTAGGTAAATGCCAATTTTGTAAACTTTGTTCTATTTCAGAAAATTCAATTAAAGATGCATTTTTTTGTAAATTTTGATTTAGAAGAAGTAGACAAAGAACGAGAAAACATAAAATTTTATATTCTCTTTAGATGTTTCTATCCTTTGTTGTAAAACCAATTATATTATTTTAAATATGTAAGTATCAAGAATGTTTTATATCCTTATTCTAAAATAGAATTAATATACTTTTCGTATTGAACAATTGAACACAAAGTCTTTCTTTCCAGACATCCTTATTGAGCAACTGTAACTAAAGATTTTCATCAATATGAACTTTTTTTTTTTAATTGTCTAACCCCGTACGCGGGGGGGGGGGGGGGGGACGCCACTCCCTAATTTTGTTAAACCATTACGGATTAAACGAAATGACATAAGCCATTAGATTACAAGAAAATTAAGTAAAACCAACGAAACTAATGAAATAAGAAGTACTACTCCCTTACAAAAGAAGTCCTTATATTAGGAATTTCTAAAGCGTCTGCACGTAACAAAACCTTGAGCTTTGAAGGCATCCAATCTGAAGCGCGTAACAAAAGGTCCTGTTGAAAATCTGTCGAGGCAAGGTAGTCTGCAGTTAAGTTCGCCTCTCGATATCTATGAGAAATCTTGGCCCTCTGTGTAATCATGAATATTCTAATCATTCGTAGCTGCTGACATAGAGACCATCTTCCCGTTGAATTAGTCTCAATTAATTGCACTAACAGTAAGGAGTCAACTTCTATTAAAATATTTTCAAACCCCATATCCGCACAAATCTGAAGACCACTAAACAAAGCTAGACATTCAGCTTGAATCACATCTACTTCGCCATACTCTTTATGAAAAGCGAAAATTAAGTCACCTTTATGATCCCTTAATACACCGCCACCTGTTCCTTTGTTTTTGCACATGCTTGCATCTGTATTTAATTTAAACCATCCACAATCAGGCTTGGACCAATGAACTGTCCTGACTTTCATCAATTTTGCGGGTAACACTTGAAAAAACTTTGCAATGAAACAAGTTTGTGTCTCCTTTCAACTGTTTTCTGTCCACCTTTCCTGCAGCTCCAAGCATTTTAAGGAACTTTACTATCTCCATAATAACCAAATGAGCCAATGGATGCTTTGTTTTGGAACCTCTCTACATTTCGGGCTTTCCACAAGAACCACAATATTATCACATGAATAATCCATCTAATATGATTTTCCACAGGAGCAGATAAATACCAGTGCATGAGGACGAGAGCCAATGCATAAAGAAGACGATATTTGAAGTCCAAAAACATTAGTAAAAAAAGTCCAAACCTCATCTACCAGTTGGCCCTCTAAGAATAGGTGATTGACATTTTCTTGTTGAAATCTGCAACAACTGCAACGTGAAGCTAGTTGAAATTCCCTTAATTTGAAGATTGCAATCCAATGGAAGGAAATTATGAATTACCTTCCATGCAAAAAAAGACATCTTAATTCGGTAACCATTTACACCAGATCGCCTTTGTCACCAATGACACATTCCTTCTCTGCCTGATGCACTGCCATGCTTAAGCTAAAGAAAACTTACCATCATCTGAAATGTTCCACATCATAATATCTAAAACCTCAGCAACTCAAAGGTATCTTTGTAATGTGAGACACCATGTCATCCGGAAGCCATTGGGCAAGTTTTCCCGTGTTCCATCCATTACTACCAAAGAATTCAGCAACTAGAAAATAAGGAGGGTTCTTAACTTTGGAGTGATGAATTAGAGGAATGTCTCCAGTCCATTTGTCCCACCAGAAGTCCACCAATCCCTCGCCTATCTGCCATCTAATATGCTCTTCAGCTACCTCTCTCACTGCTAATAAACGTCTCATCGTGGCTGAAGGGAATTTACATTCAATATTAAAGGGATGATCTCCTTTGCAGTATTTAACATGCATGAAATCAGCCCATGGAGAAGCTCGTGCCCGCAGCCTCCACCATAGTTTATTGAAAAAGCCTGCACCATGTCTTGCACGCGTCTGAAACCCAAGCCTCCCTCCTCAACCGGATAACATAATCTTTCCCAAGCACACCAGTGAATACGCTTTTTCCGTAATACCAGCATCCCACAAGAAAGCTATTAAATATTCTACCCAAAGCAGTAATGACATTCCCAGGAGGTTGAAGAATTTGCAATAAATATAAAGGCATAGTTGTCAAAACATGTCTTAACAAGATAATCTTACCTCCAACTGAAAGCAACTTCACACTCCAATGTTCCAGTCTGGCTCTCACCTTAGATATGATGCCATCGAAACAATACTCGCTTGGGCTTCCCTTTAGCAATAGGAACACCCAGATAGACAAAAGGGAGCTCTTTCCTAACAAACCCTAGAGACAACTCCACCATACGAATAATGGAATGGCTACACCTTTGATGAAATAATGTAAGAAGCTTTTGCTCAAATTTATTTTCTGTCCGGACACCATCTCATAATGCTTAAAAATATTCTTCAGATCAATTAAGTTCTTCTCTTCTGCCCGTGTGAATATGATCATGTCATCTGCAAAGGCAAGATAGGGAACCTGACCTACCCTTAGATGAATATCTGCTCCTTTTTTGTTGAAGCATGTGATGTTCCAACCCTCTCCCAAAATATTTAGCTGCAATTAGAAAAATTCCTGGGATAGAGGGTCGCCCTGAAGCACCCCCCTTGAAGAATTAAAGAAGCCTGATGAATGGCCATTGATCAAGATGGAAAACCAGTTGTTGGAAAGCAATCCTATATATCAAATCAACATTTTTTTCCTCAAATCCAAATTGTCTCAGCATATACAAGAGGAAAGGCCACTCCACCCTATCATATGCCTTCTCCATATCTAATTTCAGAATTAAGTTCGGATTAATCAACTTCTTCTCCAACTCTGAAGTGAGTTCCTGAGCCAGAAGTATATTGTCCATGATACCTCTGTTAGGAACAAAACCTGTCTGCCAAGGAGAAATAGATATCTGGTAACACCTTGTTCAATCTGTTAGCAAGGATTTTTGAAATAATTTTTGAACTTACATTGCATAAACTTATAGGACGATAATCCTTCCAATGAACCGGCCCGGTTTCTTAGGAATTAAAATAATCGTCGTGGCAGTTATTCCCCTAGGAAGTATAGCTCCCTTAAAAAAATCATCCACTGCCTGACATAAATCCAGATGTATAATTTCCCAACATGTTTTATAAAACGCTGCATTAAATCCATCAGGTCCCGCACAACTCTGGTCATCTAATGAGAAAACAGCTAATTTGATTTCCTCCAAAGAGGGAGGGGAACTCAACTCCTGATTGTTCTTCGCTGAAATCTTTGGCACAGGAAACTCAACAGGTTGAGACTGGACGATCGACCTATCAGCCTGAAAGAGCGTAGTAAAATAACGAACCGCTGAGTTTTTAATTTCTGTCTCCTCCTCAACCCATCCATCCATGTCATCCTTAATCCTACAAATGAAGTTATCATTTCTCCTTTGGTTCACAATTGCATGGAAGAATGCCGTGTTTGCATCACCCGCTGCAATCCACTTTATGCATGATTTCTGTCTCCAAAATTCACACTCCAATGCACGGTAATGATTGTATTTTGCTTTAGCCTCACTCCATTTAGTTCTGTCCAATGCTGTCTGCTGTTCATCAAAGATCTTCTCCAATATTACCATTTCTTCATATGCCTGCTGAGTTTTGTCTTTCACATTGCCAAATCTCTCCTTGTTCCACAATCTCAGCTCCCTCGCTGTACGTTTGAGCTTCTGGAAAAATGCCATCAAAGGTGAACCATCTACTGGTTGATGCCAAGCCTTTTTAACCGTCTCCATGAAAGCATCGTCCTTACACCAAATATTAAGAAATCGAAATGAGGTTGGCTTCCTTTCAGTTTCACCAGCCCGAATTAACATAAGCGAGTGATCCGATCTCCCCCTTGATAGATGAGAAACTCTTGATTGATTAAAAGCCAGATTCCATGCAGAATTCACCAATGCACGATCCAATCTCTGCCAAACCCTACCATTGGTCCAGGTAAACTGAGAGCCATCAAAAGGAAGTGCGAATAAAGATGAGTTGTGCATCGCTGTGTTAAACTCCTCCATGCAACCAACTGAAGGAAGTTGACCTCCAACACGTTCATCTGCTGTTGAAATGACATTAAAATCCCCTACCACCATCCACGGCCTATCTGTTACCAAGTTTTCCATAGCTTGCCATAAAGGACGCCTAGCAACCCTGCTGCATTTGGCATACACTACAGATATCATTAACGAATAACCTGAATGGAACTCCATATTACAGTGTACTAATTGTCCCACTTCCTCATGAAAATCACAATTTATACCCCTATTCCAGAAACACCACACCTTACCCTCTAGAAAAGCTTGACTGTTAGTCAAAATGTAGGAAACCTACGAACATTCAACAATTGATGATCCCCCGATATAGGTTCTATTAATGCAAGAAAAGCTATTTTATTCTTTTGAATAATATCCAACAAATAACGTAGTGAATCCCGTTAGGACGCACCCCGAATATTCCAAACAACAATATTAATTGGATTTAACATGAGAACGAAGAGAGTACTTAGCTGTTGCAATGTTGTCAACTTCCATTTGTTGTAAATTAACTTTTGCAGGTCGTCCTACCTTCTTTTTCACCAGCTTTGCCAATAATTCTTCATCCTTTTGCAACTTAAGGCCCCCCAACCAGCCTGCTTTGCGAGCCAGAATCCTTCTGAAAATCACGCAAGCTCCTCCATTCTAATATCAGATTTGGTAGCCACAAGCTCCAACCGAAAACCTCCTACTCAAAACACTACCATTTGTCTTCCTTGGAGTACCAAGGGGAGTAATGCACAGCCTGTTCCCCTTGTCTCTGACAAACATATCCTCTTCAGTATCCAGTATGCCCTCAAAGTGTTGGTACATTTGCAATTCGCTACCAGAGATCTTTGGTGAAGTTGGCGTGTTGTGAGCCAAATTTTCTGGTTCTCGAAAAATCTACAGCATCCTGGACTTTCCATTGTCAACAACTGTTTCCTTTGTTAAAATTTGAATTGCAAGATCTGCTAGGGTTGTTGCCATCTCCTATTTATCTTCCACTTGCTTGCTGTCACCTTGCATTGTCTTTTTCGGAATATAAACTTTTGCAGCTGATCTCTTGTTATTCATGTCGCGTTTTGGCTTGAGCTCCGGAAACTTTTGATGACATGCTATCTCTTTGTGAACAATTCTGGAGCAAAAATTGTAGAAAGAAGGCATTTGCTCATACTCTATAGTTTGCCAAAATCCATAATCATCATCACCAATCCACACCCTTTTTTTCAAATCTGCTATAACATCCATCTCAATTAAAGCTCTAGCAACGGAAGGCCTTTTTAAAGCAGATGTAGCCCCATCAACCTTCAACGGACGTTCGATCAATCCTGCTATCTTCTATAAGAGGTGCATACTAAAAAAAGGCAGTGGTAATCCAGGGAAATTGAACCAAACCGGTGCAACAGGAGATTCCTTGTTTGGCCGAAAGTCCATCGACCATTTGGAAATTGCCATGGGAAATCTGTTTACGTACCAGGTTTGTCGGAACCACAATCTAGCATAGTCTTCTTTCAGAACAGGTCACAAAAGGATGTGCTTCTGATCAAGCAATCCTACTGGGTAGTCCCCTTTCAGCCCCAAAGATGCGATAAACTTCCTGATAATTTCCAACGACGGCCTTCCCATCGAGAATCTCCCAACTAGAGCATTTTTGAAGGGTTGGGAGATTGCTGCAAAGTCATCACGTGAGAGACGCAAGGCTGGTTCTCCTTTGAATGTCGCTGCACAACCAACATCTGGAGGTCCATTCTGGAGGGACAAAGAAGCCAACGCAGCAGCAAAAGATTTTGCTGGTCTGGAAACCGTCGGTTGCCCTCCACCTCCTTGGAGGGCAGCCATGAACCCTAAACCCTAGAATTCAAAAGTAACGGATAGGAGAGAGAGAGAGAGAGAGTTCAATATGAACTTCTAGTATTATTGATTTGTTCGACTGTCAACGAATTACAGGCATGGCCAAAACAACGCCTAATCACATGGAAAAATAGCCACTTAAACCTTACGCGACTTGGGTGTCAACCCGCAAATCAATAAACAAGAGTTCATATGGATTTGTATCTTAAGAACAGAGTCTTATTGGAAATCTGATAAAAAATTTTTAATGCTCAAAGTCTTATTGGAAGATATATTAAGACATATTTTAGAATAAAATTATAAATTCCATTCAAAATATATACATATTCATAACATAATTAGTTCTACAGGATAGATCCATCTAAAGAGATGGATTTAGCCAATTAACATGGCTCTGATACCATTTTTACCTAGGATATATTCTCAAGGACAGAAAAATGCTGACCAAGTAAAGAATGATTTGATGAAATTATTTGCAGGATATTTAGAAGAAATATTCTCTACACCAGAAAATACTAATGTAGAAAAATCAAAAAAAAAAAAAAAAAAAAAAAAGAAAAGGGAAAAAAGAAAGGAAAAGAAAAAATATCTGAATCAGATTTAAAAGTTTCAGAAATACCCATTGAACTTTCTTCTGAATCCGAATTTGAAAATCATGATCCAGATGAAATTCCTCTCCAAAATCTTTTTACTTCATTGGATTCCAAAGCTCTATGGAAATGATGAAGACATTGGCAAGAGGACAAACATCCAATAAATCAATCAAAAAGGAGTCAACAAAGCAGTCGACAGAATTCGAAAATAGTGGAGAATCGGCATCTTCATCAAATACTCCTGTCAAATCAAAGAAAAAGCAAAAGAAGAAAAAACAAAATAGGAAATGAGATCATTGTTGACACAATGAAATTTGTATTATAAAAGGAAGGGTTCTAGGCCTCATTTCGGCAGAACTTTTCTTACTACCTTCTTCTATCTTTCCCCTTTCTCTTGTAATCTTTCTTATCAATAAAGCTTCTGAATTTTCCTCCGAATCCTTGTAAGTTTTCTAGTCTTGTTCTTATTTAAATTCTGTTTTAAATTCCGTTGCTTTATTATCAATTTTTATATCCTGGGTAAAAATGGTATCAGAGCCATGTTAATTGGCTAAATCCATCTCTTTAGATGGATCTATCCTGTAGAACTAATTATGTTATGAATATGTATATATTTTGAATGGAATTTATAATTTTATTCTAAAATATGTTTTAATATATCTTCCAATAAGACTTTGAGCATTAAAGATTTTTTATCAGATTGCCAATAAGATTCTGTTCTTAAGATCCAAATCCATATGAACTCTTGTTTATTGATTTGTGGGTCGACACCCAAGTCGTGTAAGGTTTAAGTGGCTATTTTGCCGTGTGATAAGGCGTTGCAACACCCTAGAAATGCACTTACAAGAGACATTTTTCTTATTTAGGGTTAAGTGTTAATCCTTGATTTATTAGTTGGAAGATTTCTTGAGTTAATTAGGTTAATTAGCTAAGATTTTCATTATTAAGTAAGGACACCTAAGTACTAAAGTTAGAATAATTTTACTTGACCATTTAATTTATATTAGTGTTTAAATTTTGATTAGCTTATTCTACTATTTTCTAGTCTTTTGACTACTTGAATTTTAGCTCAATTTTACTCAAAAATTTCACTTATTTTCTTGCTTTATTTTCTTTTCCTTGGCTGAAATTTCTTCTCTCTTTTTCTTTTCTTTTTGGCCGAAATTTCTTCTTTCTTTTCTTTTCTTTTTGGCCGAAATTCTTTCTTCTTTTTCTCTCCTTATGGCCGGATCTCTCTCTCTCTATTTTACTCTCTTTTTGCTTTAATAATTTGTGCCATAATATTGCTAGTATTAGGTGATAAGAGATTAAAAGTTCTACCAATCAAATTGATCCAAGTAACCACTATTTCATTAAAAGACTACATCTTCACTTTATTCTTGTTATGTTTTTATTGGTTAATCTTTTTCCCACCTTTTCTTTATTTCTTTTCCATTTTTCCTAGCCTATTTCTTTCTCTTTCTTTTTCTTCTTGGCCGGCCATCTCTCTTTCTCTTCTTCTCTCATTTTGCTCTCAACTTCTTGAAGCTTTTCTCTCTAAATTTTGGGCAAATCCACCATAGAAAGTGAGCTTCTTTCCTTCCTAAGCAAAGTTCTAAGCATATCTAAGGTATTTACTATGAACTTTTCCTACTAATTTCAAGTTTTAATTAGTCTTTTATGCAAGCTTAAACCTAGATTCTTGTTGCTACTACTTGGAGAACTTAGTTTGAATTGGAGATTTACTTGCTAGATAAAGTGTTCTTGTGGTTAGATAGACTAGTATATGGCATTTAAACCTTGAAATTTCATGTGTTATATGTTGTTTGGTTGAAGATTCTTGGAGTAGAATTCTTGAATTTAGTGGAATTTTGATTGAATTTGAACTTGAGTTGAACATAAAAGTTGTAGAACTTGTTGAATTGGGTTGGATTGCTGATTTTTCTTGCAGGAAAAAATTTGGGTTAGTCCGATTTTAAGGGGAAATGCTGCCGAAATTTTGGTAGAATTAAAAGAAGAAAAATTGACAAGTGAGATTTTAAACCTAGAATATGCTCAATTGAAGGAAATTGAAGTGTAGGAATTTTTAGAAAATGATCTAGTGATAGATTAAATTTTCTTAGAATAAGAAAACCCTAAACCCTAGAAACCCTAAAACCAAAACCCTAGAAATAAGTGGGGTATTTTCTTGAATTTTCTTACTAAATTTACTAGGGTTTTAATTGGGTTTTCATTATATTATTTCTTTTAAATTTCAGGGTCCGAAAACGCATCGCGACCATTTTACGAGATATTTTCTTAGGCATTCCAGGTGAGTGTCTCTATGTGTGCATGATGCATGAAATGTTATGTTTCACTTGTAAATATTATGTTACACTTGCAAATATTATGTGATAAAATGTGCTACTTGAGGAAAGATGTGTACTTTATCGCATCTATTCCGTAATGTGTTATATGCTTTCACTATTCAACGTGTTACTTGTGCGTGAGACTTCCGTGACTAACTTTACCGTTACTTCACGGATAGTCAACCTCGGACAGGCTTGGGAGGTTATAAGGTGCTGGGTGTTTTAGGGCGTGACGTTCTTTCCCTTTTGAGTTGTGAATCCTCAAAGAGGCCAACTCCGGATTGAACTTTCTTGCGTGTTGGCCCTCCAAGGTTGAGATTACTCCCTGGATGTGGTAGCTTGTACGGAGGTTATAAGGTGAATGGTGGTTAGGGCTTGCGTGATAAAACTGGCATGTCCTTTGATAAAGACCTGAGCTATTATCTCGGTCCAAATGTCATGGTTACATGATCAGCTTTTCCTGCGGTTGAGCTTGCTCCCGTAGTTGAGCCTTGTATCCGCCCTTGACTACTTGATAATTAAATTGTTCATATCTTGTTTATTTAATTTATCGATTATTTTATTTACTAAAATAATGAGTTCTTGATATGGTTGCATGACTTGGACATTCACTGGGCTATCATAGCTCATTCCTTTTATTTGTTTTCCTTTACCCAGGTTTCTTGAAAAATTAAAGCTGGATCGACTGATTTTGATTATACTAGATGTCTTAGTTATTGTAATAGCCAAACTGTTTAGGCTATTCTTGTGAAAATCATGTATATTATGACATGTAAACTTTTGAGTTACTTGTACCTTTAAGTAAATAATATGAGTGTACTTTATTATATTCCATTTTATTTTATTTTGAGTTAAGTACGCTTGGATGTTTGCGTGAGTGCGTGATTCGAGTCCTGGCGAGAGCTAGGCATGCAGTCCGCTAAGCCCTTTGGTGCACCTCTGGGTAAGGTGGGGTTGTCACAGGCGTTATTTTGGCTATGCCTGTAATTTGTTGACAATCGAGCAAATCAATAATACTAGAAGTTCATATTGATGAAAATCTTTATAAATAAATAAATATATAAATATATATAAATATAAATAAATAAATATATATAAATAAATCTATAAATAAATATGTAAATATATAAATAAATATATAGATATATATAAATATAAATAAATATATAAAAATAAATGTATAAATAAATATGTAAATATATAAATAAATATATAAATATATAAATAAATATATATACACACACTCATATATATATATGTGTATGTATGCATGTATATGTACATGTACAGATATATGTAGGTATATGTATATGTATATGTATATGTATATGTATATGTATGTGTGTGTGTGTGTGTATAAGTAAAAAAATAAATAATTACATAAATAATATATATAATTATATATAAATAAATAAAAATATATAAATAAGTAAATAAATAAATAATATATGTATGTATGTATATGCTTGTGTACATATATAAATAAATAAATATATAAATAAACATATAAATAAATATACAAATATATAAAATTATATATATAAATATAAAAATAAATATACACACACACACACACACACACATATATATATGTATGCATTTATATGTACATGTACAGATATACGTAGGTATATGTGTATGTGTATGTATAAGTAAATACATAAATATATATGTGTATGATAGTTGGTTAAATCCATCCCTTTGGATGGATCTATCAAATAAAGTTGATTATATTGTTACATTAGATATGTGATTATTCTGATTTTAATCTCTTAACTTATTTTAAAATTAAGTTATAATATACATACCAATAAGATTTTGATCATGAAGATTTTATATCAGATATCCAATACGACACTAATCTTAAAACCCAAATCCATATGAACTTTGTCTGCTTGATTTGTGGGTCGACACCCAAGTCGCGTAAGGCTTAAGTGGCTATTTTGCCAATTGATAGGCATTGTTTTGGCCATACTTGTAATTTGTTGACAGTCGAGCAAATCAATCATATTTAAATTCATATTGGTGAAAGTTTTGAGAATAGAAGTTCAATAAGGATGTTTGGTATGAAAGACTTTATGCCCAAATGACCAATACGGTTGTATATTGAACTCAATTTTAAAATATTGTTGATAGATTCTTATTTGAATATTCTCATATTAAGTAATAATATAAGAGATTTTATTAAAAGATAGATTCATCTAAAGGACATATTTCAATTATGTTTTCGTGTTCTTTATCTACTTCTTCTGCATCATCTTCAAAATTAAAATTTACAAAAAAAAGCATCATTACTTGAATATTCTAAAATTGAACAAAGTTCACAAAATTGGCATTTACCCAAACTAGAACCAAAATGATACGAACCAAACGACGAAAACTTGAGTAGATAGAGGCATTCGGGTCGTTGCTAGCACATCACCAAAGCATATGGCCTTAGCCACTCAAAATAGAGGTTTAGAGGTGTCAAGAATGGTCAAAAGGAGTGGGAGGAAGAGGCCATGCAAAGCTGGGAGGAGTACATCCACAAAGGTTCAAAAGACGTCACATAGAAAAGGCCGTCAGAAGGTTTCTGATGAAGGCCGCGGGCAAGGCCGTGGTGTGGCCTTCCCCACGGCCTCCATCAGAAAGTATGCTCCAATGGATTTTTGGCTCTGATCGAAGCCGTTCCAAAGGCCGTGGCGTGGCCTGCCCCGCGACCTTAGTCCGTAACTTTACGATTTTATTTGTTTTCTGTATTTTTACTTAGTTTTTAATGTGTAATAGACTAGTTATTTTCTATATTGGTTATTTAGGATGTTTTTACCTATATAACGCTAATTATTATTATTGTTGATACAGATTTTTTTTTTGGAAATTGAATAAAATTACGAGGGTTTTTCCTCTCTGATTCTCTTTGTGAGACTTGTGAGTTCCACGAGTGATTCGTGAACTTCTTTAATATCCTTGAGTTCTAACCAACGTGTGACGTTAGGGTTTGGGATCCTCTTCAAGCTAGTTTCAATTCTCGGGTAGAATTGGGGTTAGATTGTCTGTTGATACACAAGAATGATCCTTTGAGAGGGTTGTCCTATGGATCGCGATCATTGTGAAGGTTCCCGTTACGTGTTTAACGAAGGGTGTTGGGGCGGATCGCATCACAAAAGAGGTGTATAAAATTGGTAATTTTGATATAACAACAAAATTTGCAATAAAAACTGTAGAGAAAACCATACCAATTCAAAATGAATATGAAGAAATAAGAATTTTAGAAAAAGATTTAGACAAAATTAGAAATTCGAAAAAAAAATATTTACATATAGGATTAATTCAGGTAGCTATACAACCTTTAAATAGAGAAGGATTAAATAATTTTGTTTTAGTTGCCTTAAGAGATGGAAGGCATAATAAATCTAGTGATTCTTTACTAGGAATGGTTGAATCTAGCCTTTGTGAAGGTCCGATATATTTCAATTGTTTCCCAAATTTTTCAGTTTTCTTAACTGATAGAAATTTAGTTAATGTTCTTACTTTGAATGTTATGACTAAAGGTTATGATATGAAGATAGGATCTAAAAATATTAATATCACTTATAGATTTTATTTTAAATTAATGAATACTATAAGTCCTGGTGCTAAAAGATCAGACTTAGGCATCAGAAAAACAGAATTAATAGAAGGAAATATAAAGAGATCAAATATAAAAATACCTAAATTTACTCAACGGAATGAAGTTGAACTTCCAGAAAGATGGTAGTTAAAACACATTCTTAATCCTATTCCTCAAGTTAAAAATGTTTCTCAAGTTTCTCATATAATTGAATCTCCTGGAGGAGATGTTGAAATTATGTTTAATAGTAGAAAATCTACTTCTTTTGTATATACTAATTCAAATTTAAATTTCTCTGATGACGATTCAATGAAATCTATGTCAGAAAGATTTCAAAACTCTTTAAAATTTAAAGGAGTAGGAGAATCATCCTAAAAAATCTCTCATGCAGTATATGAAAATTTGAAGACAAAACAAGAAGATGAAGTTTCTGTATCACAATCCGATATGGAATTTCAGCCAAATACTTAAATTTTGATGAGCAAAATAAGATTGATATTAGTAAAATAAAACCTATTTGTCATAAAGATTTTTTTCAAGAAAAATATACTAATTTTAGAAATTGGTTTTTTAATAAATACAAACCATATCAAAGAAAGGTATTTTCAGAAGAATATTACAAATTTATACAAAATACTAAAACTATTATTTCATTTGTTATATGGTTTTACCTAAAAAAGAGAAAAGAAACTTTTGAGAATTCTCATGATTTAAATGTTTTAGAAAATGCTTATCAAACATGGAAAATTTTAGATAATTAAACATTAAAATCAATTCATCCTCCACAACAAAAGGCTAATATATATAATTATATATAAATAAATAAAAATATATAAATAAGTAAATAAATATAAATATAAATATATTTATATATATATGTATGTATGTATGTATGTATGTATATGTGTACATATATACGTAGGTATATGTATATGTGTGCGTATATATAAATAAATAAATATATAAATAAGTAAATAAATAAATATATATGTATGTATTTATATGTATGTATGTGTACATATATGTGTGTGTGTGTATATATAAGTAAATAAATAAATAAATATATAAATAATATATATAATTATATATAAATAAATAAAATATATAATTCAGTAAATAAATATAAATATAAATATTTATATATATGTATGTATGTATGTATATGTGTACATATATACGTAGGTATATGGACATGTGTGTGTGTGTGTGTATATAAATAAATAAATATATAAATAAGTAAATAAATAAATAAAAATATATTTATAAATATATATGTATGTATATGTCCATGTACATATATACGTAGGTATATGTATATGTGTGTGTGTATATAAATAAATACATAAATAAGTAAATAAATAAATATAACTATTGTGACAGCCCCACCTTACCCAGAGGCGCACCAAAGGGCTTTAGCGGACTGCCTGCCTAGCTCTCGCCAGGAGTCAAATCACGCACTCGCTTAAACATCCAAGCGTACATACCCAAAATAAAATAAATTCATAAAGAAATACATTCATGAAATTTACTTGAAAGTATAAATATCACAAGAGTTTTCACATCCCAAAATATAAATAATATTTACAATAAAAGCCTACACATTTAGGCTATCAAAATACATGAAGCAAAACATTTACTATATCCAAAAGCAGCTTTTCCAGCTTTAGTGTTTTAGAAAATCTGGTTAAAGAAAACAAATGAACTGGGATGAGCTATAATAGCCCAGTGAGTGCCCAACTCATGCAATCATACCAAGAATTTATTATTTTATAGAACAAGATAATTGAAAAGGTAAATAGACTAGGTTATGAACAATTTAATTAAAGTAGTCAATGGCGGATACAAGGCCCAACTACGGGAGCAAGCTCAGCCGCAGGAGAAGCAAGTACTGTTCATGTAACCATGATGTTAGGACCGAGATAATAACTCAGGTCTTTATCAAAGGACATGCCAGTATTATCACTGCACGCCCTAACCACCATTCACCTTATAACCTCCGTACAAGCTACCACATCCAGGGAGTAATCTCGACCTTGGAGGGCCAACACGCGAGAAAGTTCAATCCGGAGTTGGCCTCTTTGAGGATTCACAACTCAAAAGGGAAAGAACAACACGCCCTAAAACACCCAACACCTTATATCCTCCCAAGCCTGCCTGGGTTGACTATCCGTGAAGTAACGGTGAAGTTAGTCACGGAAGTCTCATGCACAAGTAACACGTTGGATAATGAAAGCGTATAACACATTGCGGAATAGATGCGATAAAGTACACATCTTTCCTCAAGTAGCACATGTCATCAAATAACAATTACAAGTATAACATAAATTTTCATAATATAGCATTCTCAAGTATGACAAAATATTTCATGCATCATGCACACATAAAGACACTCACCTTAAGTGCTTAAGAAAATATTTCGTAATACGGTCGGGTTTCACTTCCGGAGCCTGAAATTTAAAAGAAAATAGTCGTATAAAAACCGGATAAAAATCTAAGTAATTCGATAAGAAAATTCGAGAAATACCTCAAGTATTTCTAGGGTTTAATTTCTAGGGTTTTGGAGTTTAGGGTTTTACCCTAGGGTTTAGGGTTTTCAAAATTAAGGTTTTCTAACTTTTTAGGGTTTCGCTCGGAAAGGTTTAATTCACTAATAGCTAATCTACGAAAATTTCTGCACGTTCTAATCACTAAATTACAGCTTATAAAGCTTTAAATCATAGCCTAATCACTTTTATTTCTTAGGTTTTACCGAAATTTCGGCAGCACTTCCCCTATAATCGGACTAACCCAAAATTTTAAACCTGCAAGAAAAACATCCAAACAACCCAATCTCAAGTAGTTCTACCAATTTCACATCAAACTCACTTCAATTTCACTCAAATTTATCACAAAAACACTTGAACCTCTCCAAGGTTCTTCAACCAAATCAAACCTAAATCATGCCATTTCAAGTTTAATTCACTATCTACAAGTCATACAAGTCCATAAACCTCATATTCATGGAATAAAACTTCATATTTCATGGCTAAAATAAATCACACTTAACCATAAAGACATGACTTAAAAGCTAGAAAACTATGATCTTTATACTTGAAATAAGATGAAAAGTTCTTGGGAAATACCTTTAGTAAGACAAGATTGTTGCTTAGGAGGAAGATCAACTTAATTTCTATGGATGAAAAGTGATCAAATGGAAGTAAAAGCTCCAAGAAAATGAAAGAAAATGGAGAGTAAAGAGAGAAGAGAGGGGCCGGATTTGAGAAGAAGAAAAAGAGAGAAAATGCCTAGTTAAAGAAGAAAAGAAATGGAAAAGAATTGGGAAAAGTTTGACCAATCAAAGCAAGACAAGAACAAAGTAAATCTTGACTTTCTCTCCATGGAAGACTACACTTGGCTAAGGGTCATTAGAAGAGATTTTTATTATTTATCCCATGATTAATCTTGCAAGACATTCTAAGTACAACTCCTAAGGAAGAAGGTACAACATGCTAATAAAATAGAAAATCATTCCTTATTATTTTTTTCCACTAATTTTCGGCCCTTTCTTTTTTTTTTTCCTACTAATGGACATAATACAAATTGAATGGTTCTGCATGAATTTCTCGGGTGTTACAACTATATTTATAAATAAATATATATTTATGTATGTATATGTATATGTGTGTGTATATATAGAAATAAATTTATATATGTAGGTATGTATATGTATGTATGTGTACATATATATGTAGGTATATGTATATGTATATGTGTGTGTATATATAGAAATAAATAAATATATATATGTGTGCGCGCGCGCATGTGTATATGTATGTATATTTATATGTATATGTATGTATAATTATATGTATTTATGTGTGTATGTGTATGCGTGTGTGTGTGTGTGTGTGTGAATTTGGGAATCAAATTAGGATTTTGACAAAACCTCCCAAAATGGTTGGGTTTTGGCAAAACCCAAATTTTCGGAATTAATTTCCAAATCCCAAATCCTATCCCCCTAATCCAAATTCTCATTATGGGTTTCAATCTCATTTTCAATCCCAAATCCCTCTTACCAAACGCCCCCTAAGAATTTAAAAAGTAAAAGTAGAGAACACAACCAATTTTTCATGGTTCGGCACCAAACTCGATGTCTACGTCCACTGTGATTTTCATTTGATAACCCACTTAAAGGTTACACCCTTTCTACACTGGGACAGTTTTGTGGTATTTCATCCCACACTAGGACAAATTTTATTTCGACTTGTGTTTCAAAAAATAAAAAAACAAAAAAGAAGAAAAAAGAAGAAAAAAAGAAAAAAGAGACAAAAAAGGGAACTCCAAAGAAAGTAATGAACTAGAGCAAATTTTCTTTTTAAAAAAGAGAAGGGAAAAGAAAAATCCCAAAAGCCAATGGCAAAACTGGGATATAAAAATTTTGAAAAAGAAAAGGAAAGGGTGAAAACTATCAAAACTGGGGCAATTTTCTTTGCAAATGCAACCTCAAATTGTTTAAAACCTTTATAATTTTTGCTTTCCAATCTTAACATTTCCAGCACATTACCAGACCCCATTACAAAAGCCGAAACTATTACCAACTTCCGTCTATCTTTTGTGATGACTTTGAAAGAAAATTTGCAAATCAAAGTGGCAGATGATGTTAATATATCTATCCCAAATCATCAAAGGGAAGATTGATACTGATGCCAAATATTTTTCAAATGCCAATCTGTTTTAATAAAAAAGGGAAAGACATCTTAAGTTCGGATATTGCTGTTCATTTCTCCCTCTAAAGCTGATGCTCTGAAAGGATACTATAGTTGGACAAATACAACAACTGAAGGCTCATCAGTGAAAAGTCATCATGCCAACATTAGATTCTTTGAAAGTTGATTACTACAGTTGCTTGAGACCCCTCTTCTGTATTGATTATTTTGTGGCAATGTCAGAATTCAAATGGGAATGACATCTAAAGATTAAAAGGCATCTTTTAAGCTATCGATTCAAAATCAATTTTTTTGAAAATGTTTCATTTAATTGTATTTTATTTAGTCTTTGAGCGTTTTGTGTTGTTTACTGTACAGAATTTCTTTTACATTATTACATGTTAAGCATTTTCTGATCAATTCATAATTCTAAAAATTTGACATTTATTTTGTTTGATTTTGAAATAAAAGCAAAGGCAATCCTAAATATATTAGAAGTCAGAGTCATGCATGAATTGTGAGACTATTTGGGGATGTGATTTGAATCGTGAATCAAAGGTCATTGAATTCGGAAAACTTGCAGAAAGCAAAGCAAGAGACCATATTAGAGATTTGAGATGGAAACACTCATGTTTACATGTGATAGTGGAGTCAAGGAATCGCCAAGTGGTGGCATCACTTTTGCAATTGCTATTGTTTCCTCTCTTTTGTAGGTGGGACCACACCATTATCATTTGGAGCCTTCGTCATAGATAAAAACTGGGGCATTTTTTTAAGTTAATGATGATTTAACTAAGGGCAAATAAAAATTGAAAGATCAATTTCAAAATTGAAACAAGGATAAATTTATTGAGAAAAATTTGATTTCAAATGCTTGGGCAAAACGTATAAAAGACTAATGATACTGGGGCAAATATTTTGAAGGATTGGTTTGGAATGAATTTTGATGCTTCATAAAGCGTCAAATATTGAAATATGACTTCAAATTGGTTTGATGCCATACACTGGGGTAAAATTTTTTAAAAATTTTGATTTTTGAGTTGATTTGGATACAATCCTCAACAGTTGTTTTTCAAAATTTTCTTTAATTTCTCTATGCATTTTGTCTAGCAGTCTCAACTTGATTTTGTTCATTTTAGTCTGGTGGTCTATACCGCTGCATTTCATTCATTAGTTTAACATCATGAATTCATGCATTTTTCCAACAATCATGATTACATTATCATGTCTTACTTTTCGAATCGACACTTGTTTAAGTGTTTGTTCAACATATTGCATGTTGTTTTGATTTTGTCCAACATTTCACATACTTTTACTTTTCTGTTAAGCCCCAACTTGTCTGTTGGACCCCAACTCGTCTGTTGGGTTTATATTTTTGTTTAAGCCCCAGCTCATCTGTTGGGCCCTAGCTTGTCCGTTAGGTTTACATTTCTGTTAAGTCTTAACTCGTCTGTTGGGCCCTAACTCGTCTATTAGGTTTACTTTTCTGTTAAGTTCCAGCTTATCCGTTAGGCCCTAACTCGTTTGTTGGATTTACATTTCTGTTTAAGTCCTAACTCGTCTGTTGGGCCCCAACTAGTCCATTGGGTTTACATTTTTGTTTAGTCCTTAGCTTGTCTATTGGGCTTCAGCTCGTCCATTGGGTTTACTTTTCTGTTAAGTCCCAATTGGTCTGTTGGGTCTTAACTCGTCCGTTGGGTCTACTTTTCTGTTAAGTCCCAACTCGTCTGTTGGGTTTACATTTCTGTTAAGTCCCAACTCGTCCGTTTGATTTACTTTTCTGTTAAGTTCCAACTCATCTGTTGGGTTTACATTTCTATTAAGTCCCAGCTCGTCTGTTGGGCCCCAACTCATCTGTTGGGTTTACTTTTCTGTTTTTTTTAGTCTGGCATCCCAAACTCTGTATTTTTATTCTAATATATCATGCATTCATTTCTTAGTCCGTACCCCATTTGCAAATTATTTTTCCAAATTTTCATTCACTTGGTAATTGTTTAGCATACTGCATGTTGTTTATTGTGTCTAGTAGTTTGCATATTGTGTTCCCACTTCAGTAGGTTTTTATTTTGTAGTTTGCGGTAAGCTCAATCGTCAGCATTGGGTACCATTTTTATTTTTATTTTTTTGATAGGCTCAATCCTAGCATTGGGTACCGATTTTCATTTTTAGTTTGCGGTAGGCTCAATTGGTAGCATCAAATATCGATTTTTCATTTATCAATTTTCATTTAATTATGTTTGCAACATTAGATACCATGTCATTCCAATTACATGTTTAGTCATCTTACTTCAGCATTCTGTTTCTATTATGTCATCATGCATTGATCGTCGTATTAGTCCATTTACTTCCATGTTTTTCTAAAGAAAAAGAAAAAAAAAGTGTGCTTCATTTTAAAGCATTAGTTGTTGCCACAGTCATCTTTATATGGCTGTTCATCTAGTGTTTATTTATATATTTCATATGGTTATTTATCATCCGTGTCTAAACTACATTTGACCTGATTCCTTGCTTGGGATACTTAAGTAGCTCCTACAGAGCCCGGTCATTCCTTTTGCATTTCATACATTCATCTTTGCAGGGTCATTGTATTTGTGTTTCATGTGTAGGTGAGTCAAAATTTGGTTTTGTCTACGTCTTTATCTAGAACCTCTTCTGTGACAGCCCCACCTTGCCCAGAGGCGCACCAAAGGGCTTAGCGGACTGCCTGCCTAGCTCTCGCCAGGGCTCGATGCACGCACTCACGTGAAAATCCAAACGTACTTAACTTAAAATAAAATAACATGAAGTGAAATGGAATAAAATAAAACAAACTCTTATTATTTAACTTAAAGATACAAGTCATAGCAAAAGTTACAAGTCATAATTTACATAATTTTTCACAATAATAGCCTAACACAGTGCGACTATTACAACAACTAAAACACTTCTAATAACCAAAAACCAGTTGGTCCCGCTTAATTTTTCCGGTAACCTGAGTAAAGGAAAACAAATAAAATGGAATGAGCTATAATAGCCCAGTGAATGTCCAATTCATGCAAACATATCAAGAACTCATTATTTCGGGTCATGAAAATAATCAATAAATTAAATAAACAATATATGAGCAATTTAATTTACATGTAGTCACTGGCGGATACAGGGCTCAACTACGGAAGCAAGCTTAACCGTAGAGGAGCAGGTACTGATCATGTAGCCACGATATTTGGACCGAGATAATAGCTCAGGTCTTTATCAAGGAACATATCAGTTTTATCAATCACAAGCCCTAACCGCCAATCACCTTATAACCTCCGTACAAGCTACCACATCCGGGGGAGAAAAAAATCTCAACCCTGGAGGGCCAACACACAATCAAGAAAGTTCATTCCGGAGTTGGCCTCTTTGAGGATTCACAACTCAAAAGGAAAGAACATCACACCCTAAAACACCCAGCACCTTATGTCCTCCCACTTGCAGCCCGGTTGACTAACCGTGAAATAACAGTGACGTTAGTCACGGTAGTCTCACACACACAAATAACATTTTAAATAATAAAAGCGTGTAACACATTGTGGAATAGATGCGATAAAGTACACATCTTTCCTCAAATAACACAGGTACTCACATAATAATTGCAAGTTAAGCATAATAGTCACCAAATAAAATTATCACATTCCATGCATCATGCACACATAAAGACACTCACCTGGTGCCTAAGAAAATATCTCGTAGAAAGGTCGGGTCTCACTATTGGGTCCTGCAAATTGAAAAAAATAATCTAATGAAAAACCCAATTTATACCCTAATTAACCGAGTAAGAAAATTCAAGAAATACCCCATTAAATTCTAGTTTTTTTTTTCTAGGGTTTAGGGTTTAGGGTTTAGGGTTTATTCTAGGGTTTTCTAGGGTTTTTTTTTCTAGGGTTTTCTAACAAAAATTGGGCATTATTTCCCCTAAATTTCGGCCCTTCCAATCTTGTTTTTCATCAAGATTTCAATCATCAAACCCATAATTCAACAAGTTCTACAACTTCTTAGTTCAATCCAAACTCAAATTCAATCAAAATCTCACTAAATCTCAAGGATTAAGCTCCAAGAACTTTCACCCAAACAACATGTTCTTCATGAAATTTCAAGGTTCCAAGGCCACATACTAGTCTATTCAACCATAAGAACAATTTATCTAACAAGTATATATCAAGTTCTAACTAATTTCTTCAAGTAGTATTAACAAGAAAATTGGTATTAAACTTGCATAAAAGCTAATTAAAACATGAAATTAATAAGGTAAGTTCATGGTAAATACCTTAGATATGCTTAGAACTTTGATTAGAAAAGATAGAAGTCCACTTCCTATGGTTGATTTGTGTCAATTTGAGAGATGAAAGTTCAAGAAGTTGAGAGCAAAAATGAGGGAAGAAGAAGAGAAAGCATGGCCGGCCAAGGTGAGAAGAAAAAGAGAAAGAAATAGTCTAGGAAAAATGGAAAAGAATTGAAGAAAAAGGTGAGAAAATAATTAGCCAATAAAATCATTACAAGAATAAAGTAAAAAGAGAGCATTTAATGCAAGTTTAGCAACTTGGTTTAATTTAATTGGTTAAAATTATCAACTCTTGTCATTTAATATAAACAATAAAGAAACATAAATTATTAAAACACAAATAGGGTAAATTAGGGAGAGAGAACCGGCCACATGAAGAAAGAAAGAAAAGAAGAATTTCGGCCTAAAGAAAAGAAAAGAAAAGAGAGAGAATTTCGGCCAAGAAAGAAAGAAAAGAGAGAGAAAAATTTCGGCCAAGGGAAAAAGAAAATAAGGTAAGAAAATAAGTGAAACTTTTGAATAAAATTGAGCAAAATTTCAAGTAGTCAAAAGACTAGAAAATAGTGAAATGAACTAGTAAAAATTTAAACACTACTATAAGTTAAATGGTCAAGAAAAATTATTCTAACTTTAGTACTTAAGTGTTCTTGCTTAGAATGAAAATCTTAACTAATTAACTTAATTAACTCAAGAAATCTCCCAACTAATAATTCTAAGATTAGCACTTAACCCTAAATAAAAAAAAATGCTTCTTATATGTGCATTTTCTAGGGTGTTACATCTTCGAGCTTCCGACAAAGAGGGACAAGCTATAGACACCAAATTTTGATACACCTTTTGTAAAAAATGTATATATTACTTCATTTAGGGCGTTTTTTATTTTTCGAGGGTCAATTGCAATTTTTACGCAAATTATGACTAATTAGTCATATCAGGGGCAAAATGGTAATTTTAGCTTGTAGACACCTCTTATTTTATTTTCATTTCTAAATTCATATTTTATGGTTTTTTGTCATTTCTTTAATCTTTAAAGATTTTTGCCGGAGTCATTTAGTAATTATTTAGAATTTTGGTATCTTTAAGTTAAAAGCATATTTTTCAATGCATATATTTTATTTTATTTTATTTTTATTTTATTAGAATTTTGTGTGAAAATTTTTATATGTTCATTTTGTATATTTATAAATTTTTTGTAAAAATTTCATAATTTTAGAGAATGGTTGTTATTTGATTAATTTTTGTCTTTTTGTTTATTAAATGCACATTTCATGAAAAATGCATTGTTGTTAAAATTTTTCTAGTGAAAATTTTAGTATATGTGTTTTGTGTGATAATGTATTTTGTGTAAAATTTTTGTAATTTTTAAATCTCATTTAATAATTTTTGTCATATTTATGTCACGTTTTTCAATGCACCTTTTATTTAAAATTTTTATGTGAAAATTTGTATATGTGCATTTTAGATTTTATATAAAAATTTCATGGTTTTTTTTAGAAACCGTTTGGGTATTTATTTCAAATTGTATCTATTTATATACTAATGACGCATTTTCTAATGTTGCATTAGTTTTTAATTTTTACATTGAATTTTCTTTCTTCTTATAATTTGTGAATCTAGTAATGTTTGAATTTCAGTTTTTTTTTTATATATAATTCAAGGAGTCCAAGTGAATTTTATTTTATTTTATTCTGTTCATTTTCTTGCAAATTCCGAAAAAAAAAGAGAGCAGCAGGCGCAGCCTGCTGCTGCTGTAGCAACATGGCTGCTACTGTCATGGCCAAACAGCCATACCTCTACCCCAAACACCATCATTTTGTAGCCACCCATACACCTCCAACTCCTCCTACACTCATCATCTCCTTCACAAGATTAATCACATTATCTTTACCAAGCTTGCACTCAATCCACCAGATTTTAAGGGATTGTTTTGTTGATTTTTCTTCATTCATAAAATCACAAAGTGCACACACAACCCCCTCCTCCTTTGTTTTTCCCTCATTTGGCTATCTCAACACACATACACACAACAACTCTCCATCTCACCTCTACTACAATTCACAGAGACAATCACTCACTCTCCTCCCTGCCCTCTCCCTTTCGGTCCTCACTTCACAGTCACTCACTTTCTTCTTCACCTGCACAGGCAGTAGAACATAGACACACACTACACTTACTTCTCCCTCCCTCTCCACACAACTCATATCTTTGCACACACTCGCTCTTGCACTCTCTGCACCTCACTTTTCACAGACCACCCACATATCACAGACGATCTCCATCAACCTCCACTCCTGCCCGCTCCCCTCTTGGTCCTCACTTCATAGTCACTCACTTTCTTTTTCACCTGCATAGGCACTAGAACATAGACACAAACACACTTCCATTCTTGTTCCCTCTCGGCCTCTCCATGCAAAAACACTCACCTTTGTACACATTTTACATTCACACTCACCATTTTTCTTCTTCCCTCTCATCACTCACACAACACACAACACTCACCACACATTCACTCTTCCATTCCTCACTTGCACCTGCACCACACCATCTCACAATTCCCTCCTCTCTCTTGGCACTCTCATTTTCACCTGCACACACCCTACACTTCACACAACTTCACTCAACTTGCACGATACACACTTCACCCTACCTTTCTCACGGCTACCACATCTGTACAATAACCACACCAGCACACAATTAGCACTCACCATCACGCTCAATCTGCATTCACAAACACACACACCTTGCACTCGGCTTTCTCTCACAATCACACACAAAACCAGTCAAAAAATCACAGGCACACATATGTACACACACAATCTCACCCAATCACAAAACAACCTCCATTAATCACCCAAATCCCAGCTCAAAGAAACACTAGAACAACAACAATCAACAGCAATCATATTCACAAACGAAGCCAACTACCACTGCAATCACCATCGCCGGCCATTCCATCAAGCTCCTCGTTCAAGCCAAATCACCTTCATTCTCGGCTAAAAAAGGTAGAAATCTATAAACTCTTCTTCAATTACTGAGTATATGGTATAATTTCATGAAGATATCATGTCTATTTTGTTGATTTGTGATGATATTTGGTTAAGAGTTAAAGATTAGATTTGGGGATTTTGTTGAAGAAGATTTGATTCTTTCTGAAGAAAATGATTTTGGGATTATTGGGGAAGGAAACTGGTTCTGGTATTTGGAAAGGAGAATTTGTTTGCTGTGATTGAAGATTTTTTAAAGCTTTAGGGGCAATTTGTAATCAGAATGAAGAAAGCAAATCAGGTTTGAGGAGATGCTGTAGGGGAGAGTTTTGCTTTTCTTTTCGGTCCAAGAACTGATTGTGGGATGGTGGGTTTAGTCTTTAGTTTTTAATTCTTTCTTTTCTTTTTTGTCTTTTTGTCTTTTGTCTTGTGTCGTTTGCAGTTGAGGAAATGGATTAGGAAGTTAGGACTTTTAGTATTTAGTTTTTCTAACTTAGTTTAGTTCCTTCACTCTTTAATTTATTTTCGTTTTCTAATTTAATTTAATTCAGCATTTCCAATTTAGTATTTGATTTAGCTAGTCAAATTAATTTAGTTAATTATTTTGATTTTGATTTTAGTTTAGCATTTTCATTTTTTGGCCGTTCTTATTATAAAGTAATATTTATGTTTTAGCCCTTAAGATTTTAGTTATTACTATTGTACTCTTGAACATTTAGTATTTTTTTTTTGCATTTTTAGTCCTCAATTATTGTAGACCAACCCAGTAATTTCCTTTTCTTTTGTCTAAGTTCTAGTTTAATCGCGATTATGTCCTTTACATTCCTCGAAATTACAATTTTGTCCTTGTGCATAAAACTACATTTTTCTTGTCGTTAAGTATTGCTGGAAATTTGATTTAGACCCCTCCCTAATTGCTTGAATTTCTGTTCAGTCCCTTTGAGAGGCTGGAAATTCATTTTTAGTCCTCCTTGTTGCTGGAAATTAAATTTTTCTCCCTAGGCTTGCCATATGTTGCATCCCTAGGCTTGTTGGAATTTTTGTTTTTGCCCTTTAGTTTGCTTGAATTTGCATTTTTCTCCCTAGGATATTGCCCCATTTACATTTTTACCTCGCAAATTGTTGGGATTTACTTTTATTGCCTTATTTATTTAAATAGTGGTATTTTTGACATGTTTGTTCATTTTATTAGCAATTTATACTGAGTCTCCGAATGGGAGGTACCCCTATTACCCTTTCAATGTCTCTTTATGTGCTCCTACGTGCTCTTATGTGTTTTTCCTAAGTGTTTTTTATGTATCTTTTTGTGTTTATTATTTTTGTTTATGTGTGAGCATTTATTTATGTCATGTTATTTATTTGAATTTAATTTTAATTATTCAAAGAAATGTAATAGATAGGTGATATTCTATTTAACAAAAATTTTGTATTTAGATAGTTAATGTAATAGATAGTTTATATTTTCATCTATTTAACAAAAGCTTTTGTATTTTAGATAGAAAATGTAATTGACAGGTTAGATAGGCTATTTTTCTTATCTTTCCCCAAGATTGTAATTAGGCTTTTTCCCGGTGTAATAGTTAGGGTTTTTACGTGCTATGTGCTTATGTGTTTTACTCGCTTTCCATAGGACTTTGCATCTAGAATATCATACTTATGTACTATGTGCTATTACCTGCTTCTTTGTGCTCATTGCTTTAATTTATGTTTATTATTATTTATTTCTTTGCTTCATTATGAAATATGTGTATCGTCACCACACTAGTCCAATGCTAGTTGTGGTTCATTCTTGTTTCCTTGTTATTCTAACGCTAATGAGGAATTTATATAAAACGAGCTAGTCCAATACTAGACCCTTAGGTTCCTTAAACATTAGTTTCATTTGCATGAAATTCATGTCATTCATATCTATCATTTTTCTATTTTTAGGATCTTATTCTATTTTACATGTCATTTTCCCTTATATTATCCCTCTTCCTATAAATATAATACATGGCATTTAGATTGCATTTCATATAGAATTTTGTGACTTAAATAGATCATTTGCTTGCTTAGGTTAGAAAGAGTCAACCCTTCGAATATGGGAATAGCGAATATGATTTTTGTAGCCTAAGTACGCTATTTATCCCTCTGCAAGAAGGAACATATTTTTCACGAGTTTTCGTTCTTCGTATTTGTTATGTTGCATTTCTTTTCTTTGATCACTTATATCTATATTTATATTTTATTTTTTATTTTTTACTTTTTGCATTTCATTTTTCATAACTCGTGACTCCTTCGAGTTCTCATTTTGGGTTACGCAATTAATGAATTAATTCTAATTAAACTTCGAAGGGACATTTCGCCCCGCTCGATATCTCTTTTAGGTCTAGATTTGCATCCATATAGTTACATCCAAATGTGATAGAATTTAGGTTTATATTAGAAAAATTTTGATTAAACCTCGCAACTAGTTTTGGCTAGGTTGAAAGGGTGTCTTAGGTGTAAGCCTTTGCCTTCCCTTTCTTCAACTGTGACTCCCAAACTCATTTTTCTCTTGTTTTCAAAGATCAGGAGTTGTCTAAACGGGTTTTCTCATTTTTCTTGGATTTTTCTCGAAAAACATTTTTTAAAGAAATCATTCTTAAATTTTTTACTTTTTATAATCAAATGTTTTCTAGTGACTTGGTACACCAAAACTCAATACCAAGTGACGACTCCCTTTCTTTTTATAAAAACCCTTTTTAGACTCTATTTTCGAGCCCAAATCGTCACATTATTCAAAGTCCCATTTGAGGCCCTTTTCTTTTGTTTATCAAAAAAATAAAAATCATTTTTTACAAAAACCACTCTCTTTTCACACATAATCTTTTTATCGTCTTTCAAAAAATGGGGCGCGACCTAAACTTCTAAAAAAATAATAAGAAATTCGCCATAAAATAATAAATGGACTGGCAATCTCTCCTTGGACTCCATTAGACTTCAATTTTGCAATTTTAAGGCCATCAACTTGGGTCCATCAAACCTAGCCAGCTTGTGTGCATCATCTTTGGACCATATACTACTTCTAGGGCCTTTTTTTTTTTTTTGTAATGGATGTTTTATCCCAAACCAAAATGCAATCATTAAGTCCGATTTCCTTGATTGATCAATGGATTCTCCAAGCTCAAGAATAGCTGAAAACACAAAACCCCTTGTAGAATCAATCAAATCATACAAATTGATGAATATCATTGATGAAGCTTCCAAGATCGAAACGGGCACTATCATGCACATATCATATCCAAACCTTCAAAGATGAACCTTGAGCAAGATTCTTGAATGCTTAACAAGATCTTTGCCAAGCAACTACGAGTAGTTCTTTAGCCAAAGAACCAAGGGAACTCAATATCCTCTCAAGCACAATGAAGAAAACTTAGAATATTATTAATCAATGTGTTCAAAATCGGATGAACAGTACCACCCATTTATAAAAGGGTCAAAAACATCACAATATGGAAATAACCTAATTGGAAACTAACTAGACTTCCTACTTAACATAAACTCTACTAAATCTGGCAAGTGTTACAATTTGTAGACTAAGTAAATTACTAAAACCTAATAAAACTAAAACAAAACAAAATCTAAGTAACGCCACTTGTAAGGTGGGTTGTTGGATGACTCCAAGAGCACAATGAAGGCATGTGAATGTGACTTGGGCTGGACGGTTACATGGTGATCTCCAAGGGCAGCTTTTATAGACCTCTTTGAATGTAAAGTTGATCCACAAATAATAGAGTAAGTAGCTAAGTTGAAGCTCCTTGGGCCCTTTGAACCTTTTGGACTTAAGGCCTTCTTTGAATGTATGCTTAATCCACATATGATTGTGAGGTTTAGATACTATCAAAATAGGCAAATTCACGCAAACAAGTAATAAAATTTATAACTTAATACCCCTTTCCATAAGTGCACAGGTCAACTGTAGTAGGGAAAGTATTAGGATTGATCCCACGAGAAAACAAGATATAGCAAGTACCAAAGCTACTAACTTGCTCTATTATCTAGTCAAAACATCAAATGGGTGGTGTGCAAAATGATAAAATTCTACTACTTGAAGTAAAACAAATGGAGGAAATTCACAAATACAAGTAATAGGGTCTAGAATCTACTAATTGTCACTATTCTCATGTGAGGAAATCATAGGCTTCATCTACCATTTTTTAATGTTATAAGCATCTCTCCATGTCAAATAGCATCCAAATGATTTGCAATAGGTGATCAAGCTACTACAAATGTTAAATCTTGATAGATGAACAAGCAAATACAAGTTATAGCAAGTATAATATCATTAGCTTCATCTAACCCTAAGACAAGTATTTAGTTAAATATAGAATTCATAACTTGATAGTATAAGAATTCAATAAAGTAAATCATAATAAGTCAGGAAATAAAGAGAAAAAGATAGAAATTCTCATTTCAATGGCTCCAATCCTTCATTTCTTCCTTGAATATGAAGTTGTACAAGTGAATTCTCCAAGAATTTTCTCACAAGTATTGAATTTCCTATAAAACTACAAAGAAAACTAGTAAACTAACTACTTTGGGAGTGCTCCACCCCTCAAGACTTCTTCTAAATGTCTTGCATGAGCTCCCTATTTATAGAAAAATTCACCTAATCATCTCACCAACTTGCATGACAAATTGCATGAAAAGTTGTCTTGACATCATAAAAAGATTTCTATTGAATTTTGCAATATTGTCTTGGGTAGTGCAGGTGCAGAGAATCATCAAAAAGTCATCAAAAAAGGCTAGAAGATAAGCTACAAGTTGAAGCAATTACTTTATGGTCAACATGCAAGATCCGCGATTAGATCCGCAGGTTACTGGTCCGCGGATATTGATCCGTTGATTTCTCCTAGCAGAAGGACAAATCAACTTTTCCTCAAAACACAAAAATTATAGCGCTTTGAATTATCTTTCCAACGCCACAAGAATCAGGTCATTTTGAGTTTTGGATGCAAACATATGGCCAAAATACTGAGAGGTGATTGGGAGAGTTTTGTTCTTTAGTTATTTGGATTTTTGGCTATGAAAATGTGAGAACTGGATTTTGATTCTTCATAAGAATTGTAGAGTGTCCTCTTAGCTTTAAAATTAAAGAAGAATAATCTCAATCCAATATTTGTATCTCAAGTTATTGCCAAAATACATAAATGTGTTTTCGCCGTCAACCTCTAGTCTTCTCCATTTTTTACCTTCTATTACTTCTTTGCACTTCTCTTTGCTTGTTATCTCTCTTATCCCCTTGACACCTTTTTGTGATGTTGGCCCTTTAACTCCATGATGAATTTGTTGAAGAAAATTTACCAAAAGTTGAGCAAAACAATCATCCAAATTTGAATGCAAAAGTTGTGCCATTGAGCTCTGATACAAACCAAGCGGTGCAAACTCAAGTAGATGGAGGCATTCGAGTCATCCCTAGTGCATCACCAATGCATAGGGGCTTAGTCATCCAAAATGGAGGCTTAGAGGCGTCAAGAATGGCCAAAAGGAGTGAGAGGAAGAGGCAATGCAAGGATGGGAGGAGTATACCCGTAAAGGTTCAGAAGACATCGCACAGAAAAGGCCGTCAGAAGGTTTCTGATGAAGGCCGCGGGCAAGGCCGTGGCGTGGCCTTCCCCACGGCCTCCATCAGAAAGTAAGCTCCAACGAATTTTGGCTCTAATCGAGGCCACTCCAAAGGCCGTGGCGCGGCCTACCCCACGGCCTCCACCAACAACTCTACGACTTTATTTATTTTTTACGTTTTCACTCTGTTTTTAACGTGTAATAGACTGGTCACATTCTATATTGGTTATTTAGGGTATTTTGCCTATATAAGCCTAATTTCTATCGATGTTTAAACATGACGATTGAAGTTGAATAAAATACGATAGTTTTTCCTCTCTGATTCTCTTCATGAGACTTGTGAGTTCCATGAGTGATTTCGCTGAACTTCTTTGATATCTATGAGTTCTAACCAACGTGTGAGGTTAGGGTTTGGGATCCTCTTCAAGCTAAGTTTCAATTCTCTGGATAGAATTGGGGTTAGGTTGTTCAGTTGATACACAAGAATCGATCCTTTGGGAGGGTTGTCCTATGGATCGCGATCGTTGTGAAGGTTCTCGTTACGTGTTTAACGAGGGGTCTTGAGGGCAGATCACATCAAGTGGTAGTCAGAGCTCTTTGGGTTCTTGGTATCAGGATTTCCCTAATCCATCTCTTGAATTTCTGATTTTTCGAGATTGGATATATCTTTTCCTTTTCTTTTGTCAAATTCCTAAGTATTTCTTGTGATTACCTATTGTTCTTGAAGCAATTTTCATTCCTAGAAGTTTATCTACTTCTTGTGGGATTTGTACGTTGTTGTTTTTCGTGATTGGAGATTGTTGCTTTGCATAATTCCTAGTGTGTTAATCAATTTTTCTGCAATTTTTTTACTAGTTTCTGCAATTTAGTGCACTTTTTCTATGCCTCTTTAGTGTTGTCCTTACTTCAAGGCATCTAAAAACTCTAGAAGATTCGTGTCTTTTGTGCTCTTGTTGATTGGGTTATTGATTATTGGTGATTTGTTCACTATTCGTTAACAAAAATTATCAAAAGTCTTATCCCATTATTCCTCAAAAAAAAAAAAAAATTGCATCACTGTAGCGTCATTGTTCACTCAGTACTATTCATAGGTATTGTTCATCTGAGTTACTGTTCACCCGAAATTTTCTGTCCAATTTCTTGTCTTGGGTTATGAGTGTTAGTGTTAGGTAGTTTTCTCTTCTTAGTAATTCCTACTTTAGTCAAATCTTTATCTTCTTTCCATTAAATCTAATTGCTTGCTCAAAACTCACTATGTCTAACGAGGGAGAATCCAAGGCATTTGACCTTAGGGATTTTGCTGAGACCATGAATGCTAGTATCCAGGGTATGAGGCAGACCATGGAAGCTATGTGTGAGCGACTAGAGAGGCGAGGTCATTCACACTCTAGGACAAGGAGCAGCCATAGAAGTCACCGGAGGAGATCACCATTGGCTAAGTTTGGGGATTCTAATGATGAGATGGGGGCTGATAGGAGGCATAGAAGAGGAGAGTAAGCTCGTGATGGCAACATTGGGAGCATTAAAATGAAGATTCCTAATTTTAAGGTCGAAGTGATCCAGAGCTCTACCTGGAGTGGGAGCGGAAGGTGGAGCACGTATTTGATTGCTACCACTACTCCGAGGAGAAAAAGGTAAAATTAGCTACTGTGGAGTTTTTAGATTACGCAAGTGTGTGGTGGGACCAGTTGGTTACCACTAGGAGAAGATGTGGAGATCGACCTGTCTGCACATGGGAAGAAATGAAGATAATCATGCGGAGGAGGTTCGTACCTAGCCACTACTATAGAGAGCTGCACCAGAGGTTACAGTCCATGTCACAGGGTGGTCGTACAGTGGATGACTACTACAAGGATATACAGTTAGCAATGATTCGTGCAAATGTAGTAGAAGACCGTGAGGCTACAATGGCTAGATTTCTAGCTGGTCTAAATCAAGATATCCGAGGCAAGGTGGAGTTGCAGTCTTATGTGGACCTTGATGACCTGGTTCAAAAAGCTGAGATAGTGGAGAAGCAACTCAAGGCTAGGAGGAGAGATGGTACAGGCTCTTCCTATGGGAGGTCAAGGTGGCAGGATAGACCGTACATGGGATGAGAGAATCGAGGTGACATGAGGCCAAGAGACGTTGTCAAGCTAAAGGAGGGCACAAGTGATGGCAAAGGGAAAATGAAGGCACCTATGAGGACACGTGACATCCAGTGCTTCAAGTGCTAGTGACGTGGTCACGTGGCATCCCAGTGTCCTAACACTAGAACTATGATCGTGTTGGATGGAGGAGGCATAGAGAGTGCTTCTTCAGATGATGAGAAGATGCCACCACTAGAGGGAGGAAGTGATAGTGAAGGTCCTATTAGCTGCGAACCTGACAAGGGAGAGCTTCTTTTCACAAGGAAAATTTCAAATGAGCACCCTAAGGAAGCTGGACCTGATTTGTAGAAAGAATCAGTCTTCCACACTCGGTGTTTCATTGGGGACAAGGTATGTGGCATTGCCGTTAGACTCTGGTAGTTGCACTAACCTTGTAAATTCATTGTTGGTAGATGAGCTTGGTTTGAGACAATGAAGCATCCCAAGCCTTATAAACTGCAATGGGTGAGGGATAGTGGCGAATTGAGGGTGACCAAACAAGTCGAGGTTGAGTTCACCATTGGAAGCCTACAAAGATAAAGTTATATGTGACGTGGCACCGATGGGAGCTTGTCATTTGTTGTTGGGTCGTCCGTCGCAATTTGATCGCAAGGTGATGTATGATGGGTTCCGCAATCAGTACTTGTTCACTTGGCATGGGAAGGACATCACGCTTGTGCCATTGACACCATTGGAGGCTCATAGTGACTATGTGAAGCTATCCAAGGAACTTGATGTTGCGAAGGGGAAGAAGAAGATGATGAAAGCACCGTCCCTTAATTCTCATTGTTCTCTTCCACATATTTCTTCTGTGCAGGTACACGACGTTCCCTCAGTTGGAACCATGAAGACACAAGATTCGAGGACAAATCTTCTTGAAGAGGAGGGGAATGATACGAACCAAGCTGCGCAAGCTCAATTAGATGGAGGCATTCGAGTCATCCCTAGTGCATCACCAATGCATAGGGGCTTAGTCATCCAAAATGGAGGCTTATAGGCGTCAAGAATGGTCAAAAGGAGTGAGAGGAAGAGGCAATGCAAGGTTGGGAGGAGTACACCCGTAAAGGTTCTAAAGACGTCGCACAGAAAAGGCTGTCAGAAGGTTTCTGATGAAGGTCGTAGGCAAGGCCGTGGCGCGGCCTTCCCCACGGCCTCCATCAGAAAGTAAGCTCCAACGAATTTTGGCTCTGATCGAGGCCACTCCAAAGGCCGTGGCGCGGCCTACCCCGCGGCCTCCACCAGCAACTTTACGACTATATTTATTTTCTGCGTTTTTACTCTGTTTTTAACGTGTAATAGATTGGTCACTTTCTATATTGGTTATTTAGGGTATTTTGCCTATATAAGCCTAATTTCTATCGATATTTAAACATGACGATTGAAGTTGAATAAAAATACGAGGATTTTTCCTCTCTGATTCTCTTCGTGAGACTTGTGAGTTCCATGAGTGATTCGTGAACTTCTTTGATATCCTTGAGTTCTAACCAACGTGTGAGGTTAGGGTTTGGGATCCTCTTCAAGCTAGTTTCAATTATTGGGTAGAATTGGGGTTAGGTTGTCCGTTGATACACAAGAACGATCATTTGGGAGGGTTGTCCTGTGGATTGCGATCGTTGTGAAGGTTCCCGTTAAGTGTTTAATGAGGGGTCTTAGGGCGGATCGCATCAAGCTCCTAATTCAATCATTCTTGAATCTACTACGAATGCGATGACTTGTGTTTCAATTGATTCAAATTATGATTGAGGTTATAAAACCTTCAAGATTGTATACATATTGTGCATTAATTTGCTCAAAATATCAATTTTGCTTCAAAACCATAAAAATCTAGTAAAAACCCTAATTTTTGAAAAATTCTTCAAATGGAGAATATTTATGAATTTGAACTATCTTTATATTAAAAATACTAAAAATATACTAAAAACACATTAAAATCATATATAAAATACTATACTAAAATAAGTAAATTTATTATTTATCAAACTTCCTCACACTTGAATCATTGCTTGTTCTCAAGCAATTGGAAAATCAAGAGATCAAATAATGATTCAAGTATTGGAATAACAAATGCTTCATTGTTAAATGCAATTCCGCAAGAAAAAGTAAATAGGCATTATGCAATTCCTTGTAATGTTTCTAATACTCATCATATCAAGTAAAAGGCAAGTAATTATATCAAGATTAAAGCTAGCTTAACCAAATTTCTTTATCTTACAAAATTTCACATACTAAATATTCAATATGGACAATCATATACAACTTCATTGCACATAATAGGGACATGTTGAACTTTATAATTTACAAGTGTCTTTCGACGCAAAGGTTAACATTTGTAGATGAAAACCCCCGATTACTTAACACTTTGATCAGTTTAACCACATTTCATCCTTTAGTTTGAGAAGTGCAATTGTCTTTTGATGAAAGGATCAACATTTTGTGATGAAGACACCTTATTACTCAACAATTCACTTTTAATCAAACTTGCTATGCATAGTCTTAATTCAATTGCCGTTTGACTTGAAAATCGACATTTTGTGATGAAGATTCCCGATTACTAAGCAATTTGAATCATTGGAGTAGAAATAAATAAACATTCATCATTGAACTTCATAATATTATTGTCCCTTAATTTAGATAGCTATATTTTTTTTCCATATCTACCACTTAATAATGTAAATCAAGTAAAGGAAAGAAATTTAAAATCAAACATGCCAAATCAAGACATAATTACAACCATTTTACAAGATATACTTTCTTAAAAACAAAACTCCTAATAACATAATAACTATTTCTTCATGTATTTGTAAAATGCATTCAACCAAAATTGCATACATTACTTCAAAAAATAAGAGAATTTAACAAGTTAATGGCACAAAAGTATGATAAAGAAGCAAATTTTGAAAACCTTTGGCCATATTTCACCAAAATAATATATTGACACAATTATTCTAAATCATGCCAAACATACTCCTATACCTTCCTCCCACACTTAGAATGTCACGTTGTCCTCAATGTATAAAGGAAAAGTTAAGAATGAAATATAGAACAAGAAAATTCTCCTTGTTTGGTTGATATGTCCAAATGTTGATATTGTTGCTATCCTTGAAGTCTTGGCCTTTGATAAGTCTCTTTTTGCAATGCTTCATCATGGTCTCAAATTATCCATTCTTGCTCACTAACCTTGCTTCAAAGCTTAAACAAGTTCAAATGATATGTTAAAGTATGTTTGAATAATCATTAAGCTCAAAAAGTAACATAGCATACTTTGAGACACTTGATTTCCCTCACACTTAGTTGTTGTAATATAACTCCAAGGAGGTGGAATTTTGATGCATGTGTTATGTGAGAAAATGTGTTGTGTTATAATGAAGTAATATGCAAAAGAAACTTTGAAAATGCCTCAAAAAAAATTTTCATATTGATGCAGGTGGATTAGGTCTATAATATGTGCAATAAATCCTTCCAATTTCACTCACAGACAAGCAAAAATATAACCTAATTCCCCAATACTGCAAGCGTACAGGTCGAAATGAATATAGGAATATTAGGGTCGATCCCACAGGAAAACTTGATATAGCAATTACCCAAGCTTTTAACTTGCTTTATTATCTAAACAATTGAAAATCAAGTAGCAGGAAAAAAATATAGAAGTAAATAAACTAAAGAAAATTCAATTATTTGTAAGATAACTAATGAAGAAAATTTACAAAATACATGTAGTAGGGTTTAGAATCCACTAATTCTCACTTGCTATCAACATCTTGATTTACTAGGGATTGCAATTCCATGTGTAATCAAAACTTGTTTTCACAATAAATTGACTTAAACTCACCTACTCACGTGATGAAGTTTTGTGAAATTTTTATGAATTGTGGTTTAAAACAACCTCAACCCACCTAAGAGTACAACTATTTTCATGTCATACTACAAAGGTTTTTATCTATCATATTTCCATTGTTATGTTGCAAGTTTAGTTGTCAACTAACAACTAGATAGTTTGCAGTTAGTGATAAATCAACTACAAATGTTTAACCTTGATAGATGAACAAGTAAAATCAAGATATAGCAAGTTAAATTTCATTCAAGAAATAGAATTAGTTTCATCTAACCCTAGTATAAGTATTTAGCTTAACATAGAATTCATAGCTTCAAAGAATAAAACATCAAAGGAAAAATTCATAACAAGTAGTAAATGAAAATACAAGGATAGAAATTGCTCATTTGGTGGATGAACAAGGTTCCATAGCTTCCATTTCCTCCTTCAAGATGAATTGGTACAAATGAAATCTTCAAGAGCTTCCTTACAAATATTGAATTTTCTACTAAAACTACAAGAAGATTTCTACCAAACTACACTATTTCTCTTAACATAACATCTCCTATCCTCACATATATAACCTCCCCCCTCCTTATGTTAACCAAGGACCCCTATTTATAGAACATTGGGGTTCAAGTCCTTGTTAACAATTTCTTACAAATTTTGTCCTAATGGTGTAATATTTAGGGTTAGAATGGTCAAAAATATTTGTGTAGAATTTTCTTCAAAATTCCAACCTAAAATTCTCTGGAAAACTCAAGAAATCAATTTTAACATAATTCCAAGTTGCAAGAACTGCCACTGACTCTCTCTTTGACCAACACATGTTGACTGGTCAGCCTGTCAGGTGTCTACGTAACATTGATCCACAAATTTCACATCGAAGATGGACGAATCAGCTCTTTTACAAAACATGAAAGTTGTAGCCCTTTGAGTTAGATTTCCAGCACCACAAAGATGAGCTTATTTCAAGGTTGGAGCATGGAGATATGACCATAATACCGAGACATGGTCAAAAGAGCTTCACAGCACAAATGTACTTCAGTAATTAGGATTTTTGGCCATGAAAACTTGACAATTGGACTTTGATGTCTCATAGGAATTGTAGAGAATCCTCTTAGCTTCAAAATTCAATAAGAAACATCTCAATACAATATTTATAGCTCAACTTATTGATAAAACACCAAAATCTATCATTATTTTCCAAACCCTAATTCTTAGGTAAAATAAACCTAATTGGAGGAAAATGATATTTTTGGAGCCAAATTCACTTAAATACATTAAAAACAAATTAAAATTATATAATAAAGATATTATAACATAATTAAATTTAAGAATTGTCGCATACTTTGATGCAAAAAGTTAAAGTTTGAACCAATGAAGTGAAACATGTGATGCAATTTCTTTGAATGTGTTAAAGTGATATTTTCATGCTCACAAAGTTGCCCAACAGACTTGCAAAGAAAGCCTTTAAACCCCCAAACAAAATTGACCAAAATTAGCCAAAATGTCCTTAAAACACATGATACGCGCGGACGAACGTGGAATTGCTTGAAAGACCAAGTATGAATTTCGAACCTTTCCCCTTGGATGAACTAGACTCTAGAATCAGCACCAAAGCCTTGAACACGCAAGATGAACAACTCGAAAATTCAAGGAAGCTTTGAACCTCCTTATGGAACGAACAAGAACTCGAGGAATCAGCACCTAGAATGCTTGATCAAACCACTAAGGCAACTCTAAGCTAGGGTTTTTGAACTTGGAATCACTCTACAAGTTCGAGGGTTGTTCTTAATCAGCAAAGAACGAAAGAAGCACTCAATTTGAGAACTCACAAATTTATTAATCATCAAACTTATAAAATTCGTAACAGTGTTTTGGCCTATAAATAGGCTTACAAAAGTAACCTAAAAACATGCTAGAATAGTCTAGAAAGTTAACTTAAGTTGTATCCTAACACAATAGGTAATTACTTAAGGATTACAACTTGTAAACTATTTAGGAAACTGAATAAAAGCTAAACTTCTAAAAAAAAATAAAAAAATAAAAAAAAATAAAAAGAAATTCGCCATAATATAATAAATGGGCTGGGTCATTCCTCCTTGGACTCTATTGGGCTTCAATCTTGCATTTTTAAGGCCTTCAACTTGGGTCCATCAAACCTAGCCAACTTGTGTGCATCATCTTTGGACCATATGCTATTTTTTTTTGCCTTTTTTTTGAATGCATGTTTAATCCAAAACCAATTTTCAATTTTCAAGTCCAATTTTCTCGAATGGTCCACGGATTCTCCAAACTCAAGAATGGTTGAAAACACAAGACCCCTTGTAGAATCAATCAAATCACACAGATTGACAAGTATCATTGATGAAGCTTCCAAGTTTAAAACGGGTGCTACCACGCACGTATCAAACTCCCTCTCTTCGAAACGATTCGTCCTCGAATCGTCGCCCAAGGTAAATGAAGAATAGGGCACGATCTCAAGATGTGATGGTTCAACGCTTGGTGGCTCCTCTTCCATTGACTCCTCCAATGGTGCTTCATATGGATCCTCAATATGCTCCTCCATTGGTGACTCCTGAAGGTTAGGCTCCTCCATAGGTGGCACTTCTTCCTTTTCAATTTTACAAGCTTTCTCTTTCTTTTGTTGTGCGACCAAAGCTTCATAGTCTGCCATCCACTTTTCTACAAATTCACTCGTAGTAGTATTGCTATGCTTCTTTAAATTTTCCTCTTTCAATTAACCATGTGGTTTTCGAGTGGGCTTTGAAGCCAATGGATGCTCCATCTTCTTTGAAGAAACACTTTTAGAACCATAGCCATCAGAAACAAACTTCTTGGAAGAGATAAAATTGAAACTTCTCTTTTTGCGAATCAATCCTTCAGCTTCCCAACGATCAAATAGAGAATCCATGGTTATATTGAATTCCTGCTTAAATTCTTTAAGAAATTCCTCCATGATGCAACCTACAAAAATTGTTAGAAATAATACAAAATATTTTTTTCTCAATTTAGGCTTTTACTATCTCTAACAACACTTGCCTTTTTCCTCTCTTTCCTTTTTCTCTTTCTTTCCTTTTTTTCTTTTCTTTTTCCCCGTTTTCCTTTTTTTTCTCTCTTTCCTTTTTCTTTTGTGCTTTTGGCTTTTTCTTTTTTTTCCAACAAACACAAAATAACTCACAAAAAAAAATGGGAAACTTTTTTTAAAAAAAAAATTCGAGTGAACAGTACCTCCGTGAACAGTAAACCCTAGCGTGAACAGTACGCGCGTGAACAGTGACGCTACAGTACGTGAACAGTGACGATGAACAGTACGACCTTTTTTTTTTTTTGACAATCAACCCACAAAAGAACACAACTTTGATTCAAGAAAAATCAGATCTTGAACCAAGAACAACAAAACAAAATTTAAAAACATATATCTAAGTGGATTGACAACAAAAATAAAAGGATATACCCAAATGGGTTAGACACAAAAACCTGGAATTTCAAGACTAGCTCTGATACCAATTGATACGCGCGGACGAACGTGGAATTGCTTGAAAGACCAAGTATGAATTTCGAACCTTTCCCCTTGGATGAACTAGACTCTAGAATCAGTACCAAAGCCTTGAACACGCAAGATGAACAACTCGAAAATTCAAGGAAGCTTTGAACCTCCTTATGGAACGAACAAGAACTCGAGGAATCAGCACCTAAAATGCTTGATCAAACCACTAAGGCAACTCTAAGCTAGGGTTTTTGAACTTGGAATCACTCTACAAGTTCGGGGGTTGTTCTTAATCAGCAAAGAACGAAAGAAGCACTCAATTTGAGAACTCACAAATTTATTAATCATCAAACTTATAAAATTCGTAACAGTGTTTTGGCCTATAAATAGGCTTACAAAAGTAACCTAAAAACATGCTAGAATAGTCTAGAAAGTTAACTTAAGTTGTATCCTAACACAATAGGTAATTACTTAAGGATTACAACTTGTAAACTATTTAGGAAACTGAATAAAAGCTAAACTTCTAAAATAAAAAAATAAAAAAAATAAATAAAAAGAAATTCGCCATAATATAATAAATGGGCTGGGTCATTCCTCCTTGGACTCTATTGGGTTTCAATCTTGCATTTTTAAGGCCTTCAACTTGGGTCCATCAAACCTAGCCAACTTGTGTGCATCATCTTTGGACCATATGCTATTTTTTTTGGCCTTTTTTTGAATGCATGTTTAATCCAAAACCAAATTTCAATTTTCAAGTCCAATTTTCTCGAATGGTCCACGGATTCTCCAAACTCAAGAATGGTTGAAAACACAAGACCCCTTGTAGAATCAATCAAATCACACAGATTGACAAGTATCATTGATGAAGCTTCCAAGTTTAAAACGGGTGCTACCACGCACGTATCAACACATGGGATCCGTGGGTTGGATCCGTGGGTCAAGGTGACTCGCGGATGACCCTTGGATGCCTCCCAGAAGTTGCAGAAATTTCTGTAGAAAAATGTGGTTCAGGTTGATTTTTTCTCAACTTTGGACGAAGATTTTGACCTTTCAGACCTTAAGTTTTAGGCAAACAACTTTACAATCATGTAACCATTCAACAAATTTTGAATTTATGCATTAAACTCATCCAAATTGTTGACACATAAGAAATGAGAATTGACCAAAGTTGGCCTCCTGAAAATTCTGCAACACTGAATTCAAGATGAACTTGAAATTCCAAAGTTTCTTTTTGATGTTTTTAACCAATTCAACACTTCAAACATGTTTCTTATGTTAAAACAAAGTTGTTAACATGATTTTTTAAGCATCCAAAACATGTAAATTCCAAGATTAGGACCAAAATCCCAAAGAATCTCATATTTTTTTTGGCAAACCCCGTACACGAGAAAGGAGGGATGCCAACCCCAATCTTATTAATAAACTGAAATAAAGTTTTTACAAGATTTGAAGGGGGCCCACACCTGACCTCCACATAATGAAATTACAACAACAACAAAAAATTAAAAATTAAAGCAAGTAAATTAGGAGCACTACTCCTTTACATTAACGCATCTTAGAGAAGGAAATCCTATCGTATCTAAGTATACCAAATTCTTGACCACAGAAGGTAATTGTGACTAAGAAAACATGTGAAATTGAGATAAGGGTTGTGATGCTAGACAAGCTGCCACTTTATTGCTTGATGAAACACATGTACTATGGATACCCTTAGGGTATAAAGTAACTTTCTAATGCAAGAAACGGAAACACATACACTCAAACTGCCCATTTTTTGATTGTTCAATAGCAAAACAAATGTAAGAGAATCCACCTCAACCAAAATATTAAGAAATCCCTGCTGAGCAACCAATTCTAAACTAGTCAAAAGCGCCTGTGCCTCTGCCCCCAATACATTGTGCTCCCCAAACTCCTTATAGAAAGCAAAAACCACCTTTCCAATATGATCACGTAAAAGCCCTCCTCCAAAACATCTATAGGCGTCAACAGAAGATGTTAGTGTATGCCCTAAAACCAAGTTAGTTTTTGAAATTTTTATATTACGCTTATTTTCATGTTATACGTATATATGTGGCATTTTCTTTGTCATTTAATACTAGTTATTTATATTACTTGTTTATTTGATAAAGTCCATAGAATATTAACTATGTATAAGAGATTGTAAGAGTTAAAATGATGAGACTCTTATTACATATAAAGTTATATTCTTAAATATCCCTAGTCGTAGTATTAATGAGATTGGACATCATTAATTTGGAAAAACTAGCACATACTTTGCCTCTACTTATGGTAAGTAGTAGTTGATCTCGTCAACTATGGTGTGTGTGACACCTAAGCTGGTATGTGGATGCTTGTCAGAGAACAAGTTCATTGGATTGATCCGCCAAGACTTACTATTCATAGTGCTAATGAATTATACTCTTAATGGCAATGGTGTAAGTGATCCTTAGACTTGAGATTACCATGGTATCTTGAGTGTGGATTGCTATGCTTTGACTCTATTTCTTAGTGCTCGTAAAAAAGTAGCCCATACAGTAGAGATTGGGCATATTATAAAGCATGGAAGGATAGTGAGTAATCGAAATAGGTCCTCCAACTCGTGCACCATTGCCTAGGGCTGAACCAACTACAAAGCAAGAACCTAAGGGTAAGCAAATTGTGAAGCCTAGGCAAAGAGAGATTAAATGTTTTAAGTGCCAAGGGTTCGGGCACATAGCTGCTTCTTGTCCAAACAAGCGCACTATGGTTATTTTTGAAGATGGTGAAGTAGCTGCGCGTACGGAAGACTACCAAGACCCTTGGATTTTAGGCTTACTACTCGTTGAACTCAAGACCCCTTGGATGGATCTTCCTGTTAGTGTATGCCCTAAAACCAAGATGGTTTAAGGTGTTTTATATGTTATATTTATCAATGTGGTATTTTTCTTTATCATCTATACTTGTATTTCCATGTTACTTGTTTGATTGATAAAGTCCTTAGAATATTGACTGTGTATTAGAGATTGTAAGGGTTGCAATTATGAGACTCTAATACATAAAGTCATATTCTTAAATATCCCTAGTCATAGTATTAATGAGATTGGACATCATTTATACGGATAGACTAGCACATACTTTGCCTCTACTTATGGTAAGTAGTAGTTAATCTTATTGACTATGGTGTGCGTGACACTTAAGCTAGTATGTGGATGCTTGTTTGAGAACAAGTTCATTGGATTGATCCGCCAAGAGTTTCAACTATAGTGCCAATAGTTGAACTCTTAATGGCAATGGTGTAAGTGATCCTTTGACTTGAGATTACCATAGTATCTTGAGTGTGGATTGCTATACTTTGACTCTATTCCTCGGTGCCCGTAAAAGGGTAGCTCATAGGTTAGAGATTGGGTATAGTTTGAAGCATGGAAAGATAGTGAGTAATCAATATAGGATTCACCACTCCCTAATAGGAGAGTATATCCCTTAATGGCCACTTGTTGGAAATATTAACTCGTAAATCTTCTGCAGAAGTGATAGTATAACTTGAAGTAGTTTCAAGGTTATACATCATGGAGAGTTATATTTCTGGAACAAGAAAATATAAATTAGTCATTTAAAAGTATGCACTATACTTTTAGACTAATTGGGATATAGTGTGGTGAAAGGATATTAATGACACGGTAACATTGTCCTTGAAGGGTATGGTCTACCATATGACTTTCCTATTCACTTGGGTGGTCATGATGCATTGCTAGACGCCACTCATGATCTATAAGTATGAATTGATTAATTAGTGAATTAATGATAAATTAAAAGTGTTTAATTTATCTAGCTCAATTAATGAGTTATAATTTATACTTATTACCAACGTGAATGGAACCTAATGGGTCACACACATAAAGAACAAAATCTTTGGGTTAAAATGTAATTAAGATAAGTATGAGATACTTATGGGGTTAATTTATGAGATTAATTAACTTAAAGGACTTATTTATAAATATTCTAAGTCTTGCAGGAAATTAGTTTCCTAAAAGAAATAAAGTAACTAATTGGTTTCCTTATGGAATAGATTTCCTTAAAGGAGAAGGATTATCTTAAAGTAAGTTGCCTAAACCTTCTTGGTTTCTAATTAGCTTTATTTCCTAAAAGACTAGATTATTTCCTCTATAAATAGGTTCATGCTTTGACTCTTAAATTATTATTATTGTAGCACAAAAGAAAACTAGTGAGAGAAAAATTGAAGAGAAAAAGTCACGCCTCTTTCTCTCTCTAGGCGTCTCTCTCTCTCTCTCCTAAGGATTAGGTTTTTCTTCTTCTTGTGTTCTTAATAATTCAAGGGAGCTAGCACTCAAAAGTCAAAGCAAGCAAGCCTACAAGGTTCCCAAAGAAGTTGTTCGTGTGGATATCGTTAGAGGCTCTACGCTTGGAGGGCTTTTCGTGGTAGATCTAACATCTTCTTCGAAGGATCTTTGCCTAGAAGCATAGAAATCTTCTGTGCTTAAGGTAATCTTCATGCAAATCCCCTTGTTAATCAATATAGATATGTCAAAGAGATCCATGGTTAAGGTAATAAATTTTTATTTTTCCGCTGCGTTACCTATGCTATTACCTTACAGTGGTATCAGAGCCTTCTTTGATTATATCTATATGATTTGTGTTTATTTAATTGTCACAAATATGGATGGTTTGTTCTTGATGAAATTTGTCTCAAAAGCATTATAGGAAAAATCAAGAGTTTGATTTTTAGGAAAAGTTCTTGATTGTTTAAAAGGTGTTTTAAATAATTAAGATAAGTTCTTAAGGTTGTTTTTATGGTTTCTAAATTGTTTTTTACATGCTAAAAGGGTTTTAACATGTTTTGATTCAAAAGAGTTTTGAAAAACGCTAAAGAATTTCAAAGATCGTATTTTCTGGACACCAACCGCGCGAAAACTCGCGCGCGTTTTGACCCGCTGTCAAAATCCCGTAACTTCTATCCACAAACCGCGGATAAAACCGCGTACGGTTTGTCGCGCGAGTTACAAACTGCTGATGAACCCGCGCACGTTTTGTCGCGCGGTTTGTAGGCAGAAACCTAGCGGGATTTTTCCTATTTTTGAAAGAACGCGAATTTTGATAATTTCTCAAATAAAACACTTTCCAATTTTAATTGTTAAGATTTGGAAAGTTAAAATTTGGAAACCTATACCTTCTATAACTATATTTTTGAGACAAATAAATTTCAAGAGCATTAATCTATACTATTTAGACCATATGATTTATGACTAGAATTAAATAAATTAATTTATTTAATTGTTAAATAGTATGATGGCATGGTGGATGATTATGGACTAGACCAATGCGATTGAATGGTTATTACTTCTTTTATGGTTGGCTTGTATTGGTTTTATAAATAGGGCCTGCGTGTCCTTCCCTCTCTATTTTCTGATGTAATTCTCTTCTCATCTAAACTCCCCTCGAATGTAACTCGAGGTTTCTTGATCAATACTTGTAATGTACAAAGTATAGGTTAGGAATAGGTTTATTTAAATTGTTTAGACTAGAATTACATATGTAATGTACAAGAAGATGGAGGTGGTACCAAGAAGCAACCAAGGAGGCGCATCAAGGAGTTGAAACGTCCCCTAGGAATTTTAACCAAATATTTTCTTCAAGGCTCGAAGAAAATATTATTAGTTAAAGTCCATAATCATCCACGTTTATTATGCTTTTATTTTATATGATTGATATATTTTAATTGCATAATATGATGAGACATTAATATTTAAACTAAAATCCCTCAATATCAAATATTAGGTCATCTATATAAGTTGCCTTCCATTATTATAACAAAAACGAAGAGTTCCTATTAAGGTTGACACGTTGGCCTCCGTCAAGGTCACCTTACTCGGAATATGTTTTTGTTATGAGATATGATCTCTGAATAATGGGTTTGACTTAACAAAAATCACATAACGAGTTTGGCCTCCATCAATGTTATGATATTTTTGAGGCAATGTTGGGTAATACATAAGATGTAAATTTCAAAGAGTTGATACCCAACTATCTAGGAGTCACAAGGGTTGTGATTGATAAATAGTTATCTACCTAATCGAATTTATCTTTGGGGCATTGGCCTCCGTCAAACCCAAAACTAATTTGATGGGATCCTAGCCCACTAGAAATCTCCAACGGATTTCCGAATCAATATTGAGGGTTATTGATTTGAAGTAAAATAGTGGGAGCAAACCAAATAAATTCACGAATCCACATTTTCGGTTTGCATATAACATAAAACAAATACTTATTTTCTGTCTTTACTTTTTGTAGAATGTCTAATGTGAATTTGCGACCGATTCTTGACAACAAACTCACTGAAACCAACTTTGAGGACTGGAATATCAATTTGAGAATTGTTCTCAAACTATGAAAAAATTGAGTATGTCCTCGATAAACCCATGCCCCCTCCTCCACCCGCTACTGCATCACAAGAGGACATAGATGCATATGAGATGCACAAAGCCGACAATGATGCTGCAACATGTATCATGTTAGCTGCTATGACCCCTGCATTGCAAAAGCAACATCTTAAGATGGATGCTCCGTCCATGATTGTGCACTTAAAAGAAATGTTCGATGCACAAGCTAGGACTGAGAGGTATGAGACCTCAAGAGAGCTTTATCAATGCAAGATGGCAGAGGGATCTTCAGTGACTACCCATGTACTGAAGATGATTGGACTAATTGAAAAATTAGCTGATCTGGGACATGTTTCTGACAATGAGTTAAGTATTGACTTAATTCTTCAGTCCCTCCCTGAGAGCTATTCACAATTCATCCTGCACTTCAACATGCGAAAAGTTGAGTGCACGTTGACTGAATTGATGAACATGCTCAAGACTGCTGAGCCTAATCTTAAGAAGGAGAAGGGCACCGTTATGCTTGTCTCGGGCTCCAAGAAAAAGAAGCCCAATTCTGGGCTTAAGAAGTCTAAGAAGAAGAGAACCAAGCCTAAGGGTGGGGTTAAAAAGGACAAACTCAAAGGCACATGCTTCCATTGCGGACAAGATGGGCATTAGGAAGAGGAATTGCAAGGCCTACCTTGACTCTCTAAAGTCAAAGAAGCTTGGTGAAGCTTCAACCTCTGGTATGTTTATGATTGAGATTAATTTGTCTACTAACCAAGACTCATGGGTATTAGATACCGGATCTGGATCTCATATTTGTAATAATATGCAGGGTCTTAAAGATAGTAGATTCCTGGCAAAGGGAGAGGTCGAGCTACGCGTAGGGAATGGAGCAAGAGTTGCTGCATTAGCCGTAGGAACCTATGTACTCTCTTTGCCCACTGGGCTTATTTTAGAATTGAGAAACTGTTATTTTGTTCCCGTACTTACAAAGAATATCATTTCTATCTCATTGTTAGATTTGGATGGTTTTACCATCATTCAAAGGAATAAAAGATTGTTCTTTTTCACGTGATGGTATTACTTATGGTACTGGTACATTAATTAATGGTTTATATATTCTAGATGAACAAAAGTCCATTCTCAACATAAACACCAAGAAACAAAAATTAGATATTGTTAACCAAACATACCTTTGGCATTGTAGACTTGGTCATGTAAATGAGAAACGCATATCCAAGTTACATAAAAATGGATACTTGGACTCATTTGATTATGAATCATTTGGGATATGCGAATCTTGTTTACTTGGTAAGATGACCAAGACACCTTTTTCTGGAAAGGGTGAACGTGCTAGTGATCTTCTTGGGCTTATACATACTGATGTTTGTGGCCCAATGTCGATCCATGCTAGAGGTGGTTTCTCCTACTTCATCACTTTCACGGATGACCATTCTAGATATGGTTATGTGTTTCTAATGAAGCACAAATCCGAGGCCTTTGAAAAGTTCAAAGTATTTAAAGTTGAAGTTGAGAAACAACTTGGCAAGAGTATCAAAACACTTAGATCTGATCGAGGTGGAGAATACTTAAGTCAAGAGTTCCAACTATATCTAGAGGAAAATGGGATTATTCCTCAATGGACTCCTCCATACACACCACAACTAAATGGTGTGTCTGAAAGGAGAAATCGTACTTTATTAGATATGGTACGTTCAATGATGGGCCATGCATCACTTCCTAGTTCGTTTTGGGGATATGCCTTAGATTCCGCCTCCTATATACTCAACCGTGTTCCATCAAAATCTATTGATACCACACCTTATGAGATTTGGTATGGTAAGAAACCAAATCTTAATCATTTAAAGATTTGGGGTTGTTATGCTTATGTGAAGCGAAACATGTCAGACAAGCTAGAGGCTAAGTCTGACAAATGCTTGTTTGTGGGGTATCCTAGAGAGAGTCGTGGATACTACTTCTACAATCCCCTTGAGCAAAAGGTGTTTGTTTTCAAGACATGCTACTTTTCTAGAAAAATTGTTTATTCTTGAAAGAAGTAGTAGGGAGCAAAGTAGAACTTGAAGAAATTCAAGAACCACAAAGTAGTCAACAATTGGAACAAGAGCTTATGCCACATGTTGATGAGGCGCAGTCGGAAGCTCAAGTTACACAAGAACTTCGAAGATCTAGTAGAACACGTTATGCTCCTGAGAGATATGGATTTCTCATTAGTGAGAGTAATGATGTGTTGGTCATAGATGATGATGACCCTACTAGCTACAAAGAAGCTATGTCTAATGTAGACTCTTTGAAATGACACGAAGCCATGAAATCCGAAATGGATTCCATGTACGGAGAACAAGGTATGGACCTTGGTCGAGCCACCTGAAGGAATAAAACCCATAGGGTGCAAGTGGGTCTTTAAAAGAAAGACTGACATGGATGGTAATATTGTTACCTATAAAGCAAGGTTAGTGGCAAAAGGTTATAAACAAAGGCAAGGAATTGACTTTGAAGAAACTTTTTCGCCAGTAGCTATGCTTAAATCTATAAGGATTTTGCTTGCCATAGCTGCTTATTATGACTATGAGATTTGGCAAATGGATGTCAAGACTGCATTCCTTAACGGGAATTTGCAAGAGGATGTGTACATGACACAACCTTGAGGGTTTTGACTCCATTGATAGTCATAAGGTATGCAAGCTACAAAAGTCTATTTATGGACTCAAGCAAGCTTCAAGGAGTTGGAACATTCGTTTTGATGAGACAATCAAAGAGTTTGGTTTTCTTAAGAATGAAGACGAGCCTTGTGTATACAAGAAGGTGAGTGGGAGCGCTGTCGTTTTCTTAATACTTTATGTGGATGACATATTGTTGATGGGAAACGACATACCTTTACTACAAACCGTAAAGGTATGGCTGTCCAAGAGTTTCTCCATGAAAGATTTAGGAGAGGCAACCTATATTCTGGGAATTAGGATCTATAGAGATAGATCCAAGAGGTTGCTTGGTCTCAGTCAATCTACATACATAGACAAGATGCTAAAGAGGTTTAGCATGGAGCAATCGAAGAAAGGGTACTTACCTATGAGACATGGGATTACTCTTTCGAGAGACATGTGTCCTAAGACACCTGTCGAGATTGATAGCATGCAAAAGGTTCCTTATGCCTCGGCAATAGGATCCATTATGTATGCTATGCTATGTACGAGACCCGACGTCTCCTATGCTCTAAGTGTTACGAGCAGATTCCAAGCTAACCCTAGTGAGGGTCACTGGGTAGCTGTCAAGAGTATTCTTAAGTACTTGAGAAGAACTAAAGAATTATTCTTGGTTTATGGAGGACACACTTTAGAAGTGTGTGGTTTCACTGATGCTAGTTTTCAGTCAGACAAGGATGATAGTAAGTCGCAATCTGGATTTATATTCACGTTAAATGGTGGTGCTGTGAGCTGGAAGAGTTCGAAGCAAGAAACTACCGCTGATTCTACAACTGAAGCCGAGTACATTGCTGCTTCCGAAGCTGCAAAAGAGGCTGTTTGGATCAAGAAGTTCGTCAACGAGCTAGGAGTGGTTCCTTCCATTGTTGATCCTATACCTTTGTATTGTGACAACAATGGTGCCATAGCCCAAGCAAAGGAACCTACGTCTCATCAACGATCCAAGCACGTACTTAGGCGCTACCATCTTATTAGAGAAATAGTTGGTAGGAATGATGTAAAGATAGAAAAGGTTCCCACTGATGACAATATAGCTGATCATCTCACTAAGGCCTTGTCCCAGAAAAAGCATGATGCTCATGTAAATGCTTTTGGCCTAAAACAAATGAGTGATTAGGTTTTAGTGCAAGTGGGAGTTTGTTAGTGTATGCCCTAAAACCAAGATGGTTTAAGGTGTTTTATATGTTATATTTATCAATGTGGTATTTTTCTTTATCATCTATACTTGTATTTCCATGTTACTTGTTTGATTGATAAAGTCCTTAGAATATTGACTGTGTATTAGAGATTGTAAGGGTTACAATTATGAGACTCTAATACATAAAGTCATATTCTTAAATATCCCTAGTCATAGTATTAATGAGATTGGACATCATTAATACGGATAGACTAGCACATACTTTGCCTCTACTTATGGTAAGTAGTAGTTGATCTCATTGACTATGGTGTGCGTGACACTTAAGCTAGTATGTGGATGCTTGTTTGAGAACAAGTTCATTGGATTGATCCGCCAAGAGTTTCAACTATAGTGCCAATAGTTGAACTCTTAATGGCAATGGTGTAAGTGATCCTTTGACTTGAGATTACCATAGTATCTTGAGTGTGGATTGCTATACTTTGACTCTATTCCTCGGTGCCCGTAAAAGGGTAGCTCATAGGTTAGAGATTGGGTATAGTTTGAAGCATGGAAAGATAGTGAGTAATCAATATAGGATTCACCACTCCTTAATAGGAGAGTATATCCCTTAATGGCCACTTGTTGGAAATATTAACTCATAAATCTTCTGCAGAAGTGATAGTATAACTTGGAAGTAGTTTCAAGGTTATACATCATGGAGAGTTATATTTCTGGAACAAGAAAATATAAATTAGTCATTTAAAAGTATGCACTATACTTTTAGACTAATTGGGATATAGTGTGGTGAAAGGATATTAATTACACGGTAACATTGTCATTGAAGGGTATGGTCTACCATATGACTTTCCTATTCACTTGGGTGGTCATGATGCATTGCTAGACGCCACTCATGATCTATAAGTATGAATTGATTAATTAGTGAATTAATGATAAATTAAAAGTGTTTAATTTATCTAGCTCAATTAATGAGTTATAATTTATACTTATTGCCAACGTGAATGGAACCTAATGGGTCACACACATAAAGAACAAAATCTTTGGGTTAAAATGTAATTAAGATAAGTATGAGATACTTATGGGGTTAATTTATGAGATAAATTAACTTAAAGGACTTATTTATAAATATTCTAAGTCTTGCAGGAAATTAGTTTCCTAAAAGAAATAAAGTAACTAATTGGTTTCCTTATGGAATAGATTTCCTAAAGGAGAAGGATTAGCTTAAAGTAAGTTGCCTAAACCTTCTTGGTTTCTAATTAGCTTTATTTCCTAAAAGACTAGAATACTTCCTCTATAAATAGGTTCATGCTTTGACTCTTGAATTATTATTGCTAGCACAAAAGAAAACTAGTGAGAGAAAAATTGAAGAAGAAAAAGTCACGCCTCTTTCTCTCTCTAGGCGTCTCTCTCTCTCTCTCCTAAGGGTTAGGTTTTTCTTCTTCTTGTGTTCTTAATAATTCAAGGGAGCTAGCACTCAAAAGTCAAAGCAAGCAAGCCTACAAGGTTCCCAAAGAAGTTGTTCGTGTGGATATCGTTAGAGGCTCTACGCTTGGAGGGCTTTTCGTGGTAGATCTAACATCTTCTTCGAAGGATCTTTGCCTAGAAGCATAGAAATCTTCTGTGCTTAAGGTAATCTTCATGCAAACCCCCTTGTTAATCATATAGATATGTCAAAGAGATCCATGGTTAAGGTAATAAATTTTTATTTTTCCGTTGCGTTACCTATGCTATTACCTTAACTTCCAAGAACCCTTGACGTGGAGTAGGTTGCTCGAACTTTTCCCCTTGAAGATGCCCTTGATCCTAGAAAAATCAAGATGAACCGAATTGAGCGCGTTCAATCATTCAAACCTAATTCTCTAAAGATCTTGAACAAAACCGAAAGGAAACTCTAAGCGAGATTGGATGGTCGCCACAAGCAAAGCTTGATAAGACCTATGGCGGTTCTCAATCACCAAAGAACCAGGAAAATTCTGGAGAGAATTTCACTCAAAATATCATAAACGTTTTGTCCAATGTTGTTCACAAGAAACCCTTATATAGGGCGGCACAAAGACATAACCCAAGAAACTACGTTACCCTAGTTGTAACCTAACCTCAACTACTACAGATTACAACTCAAAAAAATTACACAAAATAACTAAAACGGACTTTCTGATGGTACCCGCGGCACCTATCCCCGGTGCGGGTACGGGGCGTGGGTACGATCAGAATGTTTGGCCTTTCAAGCACTTCACGAACGAGCCTTCTGATGGTACCCGCGGAACCTATACGCAGCGCGGGTTCATGGCGCGGGTTCGATCAGAAGGTTTGGCACTTCATTCCCATGCTTGATTATCACACGTATAAGCTCTTCTTGATCCATATAAATGGCCTCTTCAAGTCCGCCAAGTATAAGTCCAAATCCAATAAGTATGAGTACTCCTTGGATCACATCAGAGGGCCAACACGCGAGAAAGTTCAATCCAGAGTTGGCCTCTTTGAGGATTCACAACTCAAACGGGAAAGAACAACACGCCCTAAAACACCCAGCACCTTATATCCTCCCAAGCCTGCCTGGGTTGACTATCCGTGAAGTAACGACGAAGTTAGTCACGGAAGTAACGATGAAGTTAGTCACGGAAGTCTCATGCACAAGTAACACATTGGATAATGAAAGCGTGTAACACATTGCGGAATAGATGCGATAAAGTACACATCTTTCCTCAAGTAGCACATGTCATCAAATAACAATTACAAGTATAATATAAATTTTCATAATATAACATTCTCAAGTATGACAAAATATTTCATGCATCATGCACACATAAAGACACTCACCTTAAGTGCTTAAGAAAATATTTCGTAATACGGTTGGGTTTCACTTCCGGAGCCTGAAATTTAAAAGAAAATAGTCGTATAAAAACCGGATAAAATCTAAGTAATTCGATAAGAAAATTCGAGAAATACCTCAAGTATTTCTAGGGTTTAATTTCTAGAGTTTTGGAGTTTAGGGTTTTACCCTAGGGTTTAGAGTTTTCAAAATTAGGGTTTTCTAAATTTTAGGGTTTCACTCGGAAAGGTTTAATTCACTAATAGCTAATCTACTGAAAATTTCTGCACATTCAAATCACTAAATTATAGCTTATCAAGCTTTTAAATCATAGCCTAATTACTTTTATTTCCTTAGGTTTTACCGAAATTTCGGCAGCACTTCCCGTATAATCGGACTAACTCAAAATTTTAACCTGCAAGAAAACCATCCAAACAACCCAATCTCAAGTAGTTCTACCAATTTCACATCAAACTCACTTCAATTTCACCCAAATTTATCACAAAAACACATAAACTACTCCAAGTTCTTCAACCAAATCAAACCTAAATCATGCCATCTTCAAGTTTAAATCACTATCTACAAGTCGTACAAGTCCATAAGCCTCACTATTCATGGAATAAAACTTCATATTTCATGGCTAAAATAAATCACACTTAACCATAAAGACATGACTTAAAAGCTAGAAAACTATGATCTTTATACTTGAAATAAGATGAAAGTTCTTGGGAAATACCTTTAGTAAGACAAGATTGTTGCTTAGGAGGAAGATCAACTTAATTTCTATGGATGAAAAGTGATCAAATGGAAGTAAAAGCTCCAAGAAAATGAAAGAAAATGGAGAGAAAAGAGAGAAGAGGGAAACCGGCCAAGCTAAAGAAAAGAGAGAAAAAGTGATTAAGTGAAGAAGAAAAGAAATGGAAAAGAATTAGGAAAAAGTTTGACCAATCAAAGCAAGACAAGAACAAAGTAAATCTTGACTTTCTTACCATGGAAGACTACACTTGGCTAGGGGTCATTAGAAGAGATTTTGTCATTTATCCTATAATTAAATCTTGCAAGACATGCTAGGTACAAATCTTAAAGGTAATGGTACAACATGCTAGTAAAATAGAAAATCATTCCTTTTTATTTTTTTTCCACTAATTCGGCCCTTCTTTTTTTTTTTTCTAATGAACATAATACAAAATAAATGGTTTTGGCATGAATTTCTAGGGTGTTACAGTAAATTCCACCGGTGATCCAAAATTTCACATAAACACATCAATATCATATAACACTTTATCTCTCAATGTTGTACCACCCCCATATCTGCCTTCATTTCTTGCTAGCCACAGAAACCAAAGCACAACCATAGGAACAATGCATCAAATGCTTGGGTCATTCTTTTTTGATGCATGCATAAACCAGTGCATAAGAAGAGACAAGATGCAAGTGAATGACAATCTACGTATACCACATACTCTAAAGAAATATTCCCATACTTGTGATGCAAGACTACTAGAAAAGAATATATGCATCATATCTTCAATGCCTTCACAACACACACATTTAGATGCTAAGTTAAAACTTGACTGCATAATAGGTACAATAGGTAGTAAATTATAAATCAGCCTCCAAGTGAAAACCTTAATTTTTAAAGGCAAACCTGAGGACCACACATTAGTTAAGACACTTGAAATATTTCTCCTCCTCCTTAGCAATCCCCACGCCAACTTCAGAGAGAATTTTCCATGTTTAAAGGCTGCCCATATCATTGTATCCAGATCCTCCATGCAAAGAGAAATCTCCATGATGTCTTTTACGATGCTTTCCAGGAGCCAAGCCTGAAGGTTTTCCTTGTTCCACCCATCTGCAGTAAAAAATTTAGCCACCATAACAAAAGAAGGGTTAGTAATATTGCATAAAGTAGCCAAGTTCTCATTTCCCACCCAATAATCATGCCAAAAATCAAGCATCCCCTTCCTAACACACCATCTGATTTGGAACTGATCTGATTCCAACCAGCCTTATCCACAACCGCGAGCCACTTTTGACCACTGTCATTGGATGTTCCTCTTGTATATATTTTTTGAACATAAGGTCGGCCTAGAAAGAATTACGTTGCCTTAACTTCCACCATAGCTTCATGGAACACGTTTCCACTACATCTGAAATAACTCGAACACCAAGGCCTCCCTCTTCCATTAGAAAGCAAACTTTACCCTATGAGAGCCAATGGGTTCTTCTACCTTCCTTACTATCCCATAAAAAACCATTGAAAAATTTCTCCACCATGAACACTACACCTTTAGGAGGGGCTAGCACCTGAATCAAATAAAAGGGGATAGAAGATAACATATGATGAATCAATATTAACTTACCCCTAGTAGAAAGATATTTGGAGTTCCAAAGAAATAGTTTACTCCTAATTTTTCCAAGAATGTCATCGAACAATATCTTCCTTGCCCTCCCCTTATATAATGGAATCCTCAAGTATTGAAAAGGGAATTGATCCCGTTTAAATCCCAAAATATTCTTTATATTGTTAATCACCCCTGGGAGACTCTAGAAGAGCATATGAAAGAACTTTTTGCCATTTTCACTTTTTGACCAGAAAATGATTCACACTTCTGTAAAAAATCCTTTAACAAGATCAAGCCATTATTAGAATATCTTGTAAAAATTATCATATCATCAGCGAAGGCTAAGTAAGGGATTTTACCACCTTTAGAAGCATAAAATAGCTTTTGATACTCAATAAATAGTTGTTTAATACCACGTCCCGAATATTCTGCTGCCAACAGAAAGAGAGCTGGAGATAGGGGATCACCTTGTCTCACCTCCCGAAATGACTTAAAGAAACCTGCTGGTGTTCTATTTATAGAACAAAAAACCAGTTATTCGCCATTGACAAGTGTTAAATTTAATTATGTTATAATATCTTTATTATATGTTTTTAGTGTGTTTTTAATGTATTTAAGTGAATATGGCTCCAAAAATATCATTTCCCTCCAATTAGGTTTATTGTACCTAAGAATTAGGGTTTGGCAAATGATGACATATTTCAGTATTTTATCAATAACTCGAGCTATATATATTGGATTGAGATGTTTCTTGTGGAATTTTGAAGCTAAGAGGATGCTCTAAAATTCTATGAAGACACCAAAATCAAGTTGTCAAGTTTTCATGGCCAAAAATCCTAATTACTAAAATACATTTGTGCTGTGAAGCTCTTTTGACCATGTCTCAGTATTCTGGTCATATCTCCATGCTCCAACCTTGCAATAAGCTGATGTTTGTGGTTCTGGAAAGCCAACTCAAAGAGCTTCAACTTTTATATTTTGTAAAAGAGTTGATTCGTCCATCTTCAAGGTGAAATTCGTTGACCAATGTTATGTAGACACCTGGACAAGCAGACCAGTCAGCATGTGTTGGCCAAAGAAAGAGTCAATGGCGGTTTTTGCAACTTGGAGTTATCTTAAAATTCATTTCTTGAGTTATCTAGAGGATTTTAGGCTGGAATTTTGAAGAGAATTCTACACAAATGTTTTTGACCATTCTAGCCCTAACTATTACACCATTAGACCAAGTTTTGTAAGAAATTGTTAACAAGGACTTGAGCTCAATTCATCTATAAATAGGGGTTGGTTAACATATTTTAGATGTTAGGGAGTGTAAGATCAAGATAGGGTGTGAGTAGTAGTAGAATTCTCTAAAAATTCTCAAGAGAGATTTAGTGCAATTGTGAGGAAATTCTTATACTTGTGAGGAAACTCTCGCACTTTCAAATTGTAGCAACACTTTGGACGAAGAAAGTAGGGTTCTTGAGCCTTATTCAATCTTTTCCACTTCATATTTTTCATTTCTTTGTGTTAGCTATGCATTTCTATATCCTAGTTAAGAGTTTTGGTGTTATCTTGACCATGTTTCACTAAACTCTTAACCTAGGAATAGATGATACTAATGAATCCATTTACATGACTTGAAGTTGATATTCAATTGCTAATCTTGTCCTTGTTTGTTCATTTATTCATGATTTAGTCTTAGATTTGTTGGCTGACAACTAATGTTTTTGTTTGGCATTCAAATACCAAGAAAAGTTGTTGTATTGTTTGGCCTACACTTATTATTTTTGCAAGGGCCTACAATTACAAATAAAATTGTAGTCTTGTTTGCTTGCACCTATTGTTTGTGTAAGGCAAACAACTACAAGAAAAACAAGTATTAGTAGTGTTTTGCTTATACGTATCGTTTGTGTTATGCAAATAACTACTAAACTAACAAATGGTTACATGACTTGGCCTACAACTACGGTTTTTGCTTGGCCAACAACTACAACACACTCAAGTTGTTAAGTGATAGTTGAATATTACACTTGACAAGGGAAAAATGAATGAATGAAGCTTAAGTAGTGCACACAAGTGTAGTGTTACCCTTAAGTGGTTCATATACAATTCAAGCAATTCACAAACTTCATCATGAAAATAGTTGAAGTTTAAATTATATCTTTGTGAAAACAAGTTATAATTACACTATGGAATTGGAACCTAAACATGGCAAGATAACATTAGCAAGTCATTAAATCAACATCAAAACAAAGGATTCATCGGTTGATTCTATTCCTAGAACCTTACATACAAGTACTACTACATAAGTTGTTTTAATTTCCAATCGACTACTTTCTACTACTCTCTTGTTATTTTACTAACCTATCATTCACATAATTCAATTAAGTGAAATTTAGATAATATAGTAAGTAATAAAGTTCTAGTAATTGCACTATAATTGATTTCTTTGCAGGATTCGACACCTAATTTCCTATACTACAACACCTGTATACTTGCAGATAAACATGAGACTAGGGTTTTTATTACTTGTTGAGTGTTAGTGCTTTTATTGGAATTTTACCTAACCTAATCTACACTCATCAGCCATCAGTCGATATACTAGATCCACCACTTGTTCACTAAAACCAAATCTTTTCATCATGCCTATTAGAAATGACCAATTAACTCTGTCATACACCTTTTCCATATCTAACTTCAAAATCAAGTTTGGATCCTTCAGCTTCTGATCAATCTTAGTGACTAGCCCCTAGGCAGTCAAGACATTATCCATAACCCCTTTACCAGGAACAAAACTTGTCTACCACTTCGCAATAATAAAAGGTAACAATCTATTAATGCGACAAGAAATAACTTTTGACAGTATTTTGGAACTTACATTACATAAGTTGATTTTGTGAAAATCCCTCCATTGACACACTCCTGGCTTTTTTGGAAGAAGTATGATCATTGTGCTGGTAAAACCCCTCGTTAAATGACTTCCATTAAAAAAAATCAGCCATTGCATCCATCAAATATTGTTGAATAATGTCCCACACTCTTGATAGAACTTGGCTCCAAACCCATCCGACCCAGCAGTGCTATGAACATCCATAGAAAATACCACCTCCCTTATTTCATCCACCTTTGGTGTTGAGTATAGTGATTCATTCTGAACCTGTGAAACTTGAGGCATGGAAAGAGAATCATGAATAAAAGGAGATGTACCTTTATCATCCCCAAATAAATCTGTATAAAATTCCACAGTCAAAGACCTAATTTTGTCCTCTCCTTCCAACCAACTCCCATCTTGAGCTTTGATTCTACCAATGAAATTCTTGCTTTCCATTGCCAAACAATAGAGTGGAAATATGTAGCATTGGTGTCACCTTCTTTGAGCCATTTTATTGCTAATTTGTCTCCAAAGATTGCACTCCATAGCTGATAGTTTGTTGTATTTTGCCCTAGCCTCTGATAGATTCTGTCCAGAATTGTCATCTCGACTCTGGTCATACTCTTGTTTCGCTTCCAGCATCTTGGTAGCTGCCTCTTTTAGCTTCTTTGAAACATCTCCAAAAGTGTGTTTGTTCCATTCCTTTAACACCTTTTTCAACCTCATTAAATTTTTGAAAAAATCCTGCCATACTAGAGCAAGTCACAGATTGACTCCAGCTTTCAACCACTAATTTTCTAAACCCCTTATTTACACAACACTTGTTAAGAAACCTTAAAGCAGAAGCCTTGTGCCCACTGTTCGTGTATGACAAAAACAATGGGTAGTGATAAGAACTTCCCCTCACCAAATGTGATAACTTGGAGACTAAGAATGTATAGGTCCATTGTTCATTGATGAATATTTTATCCAAGCGCTGCCTCAATTTGACTAGTAACCAACTGAATAGTTACTTTTTCGCTCAATGTCTCAATTTGATTCTGAGTTATTCTGACCTTAAAACCACTTTGAACAAGTTTCAAATGATAAAACAAAGTTGCTCCAAACCAATTTATGCATCAAAAGTCTATGGATTACCAAATGAGAATCAAAATGCTCGATGAAACTTAGCTCATGAATAGTAAATCAATGGAATAATTACTTTGAGATTCATTCTTCAAATTGGTTTTCTTGATCATTTAAACCACAAAACCACTTCAAACATATTTCAAATGATGAAACTAAGATGTCTAAACCAAATGTACCTTCAAAACACAAGAGATATGAAAATTTGGCATTCAATATCCAAGTTTAAACATGAAACCTCATGGATTGCATCAAAATGCTTCAAACTCAAATTCAAACCAAACAAATCAAACAAATTAACTTAAAAACACACTAGAACATGAAACGCACCAAAGCAAGTTAAATTACCAAAAACATAGGGTTGCCTCCCAACAAGTGTTGCATTTAAAGTCTAGAGCTAGGCTTGGAATACCTTGGTCACATGATAGGTGTATCCCACAAAGGATGTATTACACCTTTGCTACTCAATTGATTCAACAAGTATAAGTAAATCCTTTGTGTCAAGATAAGTGCTCCCAAGTCCATGATCCATTTTCCAATTGTACCTACTACATAGAAACATTTAAAAAGAACTTCATAGCCAAAATTGTCTATGCCTTTCTCTTGTGTTAGTATTTTCTCAATACCAATAAAATCAATGTTACAAGTGAAAGGAATATCATTAAACTCTCCATTTTCTACCTTTGAATTTTTAATTTTTTCATCAAGAGCAAGTCCATTATTGAGATTTGTGTGTTCAAAAGTAGGAGAAACAACTGTTTTATCATTTTTCACATCTTCAATTGCCTTTTCACACACATATGCATTTTCTTCAATTACTTGTTCTTGTTCATGTTCGAAAGTAGAAATATCAAGCATTTCTTTACAACTATCATTTTCATGAACAAAAGAATCACAAGACATGCTTTCCACCCTTGTATCATACATGCTTATTTGATCATTAGAATCATCTTTTTTGCAAGTTGGAATACTAATGCTAACATATGAGTCATTTTGAATACCATAAGGTCGTACCTTAACTAATATTGCACATTCATGATTTTCATGGTCACCTCCATATTTAGTACAACAAGTAATATTCAAATTAGACTCATAGTCAACATAATGCATAGAATATTTCTCTAGGAAAGCATTTGCTAATTGCTTTCAATTAGTGAAATAATTTGAGTCAAATGATGTTAGGCAATCTTTAGCTTCATGTACTAGATAGAGTTAATGGAAGCAATTTAATTTTTAGTATCCTTGTTTATTCCATTGTATCCATCAAAACTAAGAAGATCAATTAAATCCAAAAAATTGGCTAAATGAGAATAAGCATGTTCATTTGGATTTCCTCCAAATTGGTCATGTCTAACTAACCAAATGACTTATGGCTCAAATTCATAATCACTTACGCCTATTTCTTGTTCTTGTCTTTGATTTGTAACATATGATATTAAAACTTCCGACAAGAACTCATCCATATGCATGTTATTGAAGATGTCCACTAAGTGTATGATAAAATGCTTGAATCAACTTCAACCTTTAAATGCTTCCTTTCATCCTAGATTCAATTAGTACCTAAAAAACCACAACACAAGAGATATCAAAAACAAGAAAAACTAAAAATGTCTACACTAATAGAGCTTGTTTTTGCCTCAATATTGCCCAAAATTTCTTTGTTTCCTTGGCAACGGCGACAAAAACTTGATTGTGAGGTTTAAGTACTATCAAAATTAGGCAAATTCACATAAACAAGTAATAAAATTTATAACCTAATACCCCTTTCCGCAAGTACACGGGTCAATTGTAGTAGGGGAAGCATTAGGGTCGATCCCATGAGGAAACAAGATATAGAAAGTACCAAAGCTGCTAACTTGCTTTATTATCTAGACAAAACATCAAATCAGTGGTGTGCAAAATGAGAAAATTCTACTACTTGAAGTAAAACAAATGGAATAAATTCACAAATACAAGTAACAGGGTCTAGAATCCACTAAGTGTCACTAATACGATTGAATGAATTAGCACCTGACTATATTAATCTTGCTTTGCTTAGGATTGCAATTCCGTATGAAATCAAAACTTGTTCTCACAATGAATTGACTAGAGTTTAACTATTCTCATGATAAACTGTTGTGAAATGCATGAATTGTGGTCTTAAACAACCTCAATCCACCCACTTACACCACTATTCTCATGTGAGGAAATCATAGGCTTCATCTACCATTTTCCAATGTTATAAGCATCTCTCCATGTCAAATAACACCTAAATGATTTGCAATAGGTGATCAAGCTACTACAAATGTTAAACCTTGATAGATGAACAAGAAAATAAAAGTTATAGCAAGTATAATATCATTAGCTTCTGTGACACGATCTGGGTTGATCTCCCTTTTCGTGTGTCACAGGAACATCCCCAAAGGACCGTCTTGAAGATCAGGGTGATAATCTAACTCAAACCCTCCTGTAGATCTGAATCAAATTATCAAAGAATACAAACTCTCATTAAATCACTCGACCCCAATCCAACCCCGTGGAATGAAACTGATTGAATCTAACAAGAGGGAAACCCTAAACCCTATCCAAACCTATTGAATAAAACGTAAGGGATAAAGTAAACCTCACAAGAATGGCTCTTGAAAAGGCAAAGATAGTTCTCATCTCAAGAACTAATGAAATCCCTCAAAGGGAGAAAATCAATTTTCATTGATCAAATCATAATTAAACATTACAATCAATAATAAACGATAATAATTAGCCTTATATAGGTGTACAAACCCTAAAACTAAATATGGAAAGTTTAAATTAAATAAAACTTAAAAATTAAACTAAAACTAATTAAAATAATAAAACATAAAGTTTCTGATCTAGGCCGTTGGGAAGGCCGTGGCATGGCCTTAGTCGCGGCTTCCGTTAGAACCAAAAGTCTTCATTTGCAAACTTGGAGAACCAGGCCGCGGGGAAACCCGTGGGACGGCCTGGGTCACGGCCTCCATCAGAATGTCCGCGAATGGCTTCTGGTCTTGTCCGTTGAAAATCTGTCCTCACACTTTGGGCCTAAAACGTGACCACCAACCTTTGGCCCCTCGAGTGGGTGCTAAGTAAGCCATCTTCCATGCTCCATTGCCATAATTTAAGCTCTTTGACACCTCCAATTTGCACAGAATGATGATATCCGTTGATGAAACTTGAATGATAGGAATCATGGCTACAGGATTCGTATCATTCTGTAATACCTCATATTTAATAATCATACTTGTTTAGTGTTATGGAAGGATTGGAACAGGTGTTGAAACATTTGGTGAAAATTAGAAGTGATCTGCCACTTGATCGGATGCCTCAAAATTGCTTCGACCGTCCAAAGTATGTTTGGACATTGTTTTGTGTTAATGTATGCCCTAAAACCAAGATGGTCTAAGGTGTTTTGAATTTACACTTATTTATGTTATATTTATTCATGTGGTATTTTTCTTTATCATCTATACTTGTATTTCCATGTTACTTGTTTGATTGAATAAAGTCCTTAGAATATTGACTGTGTATTAGAGATTGTAAGGGTTACAATTATGAGACTCTAATACACAAAGTCATATTCTTAAATATCTCTAGTTAAAGTATTAATGAGATTGGACATTATTAATGCGGATAGACTAGCACATACTTTGCCTCTACTTATGGTAAGTAGTAGTTGATCTCATTGACTATGGTATGCATGACACTTAAGTTGGTATGTGGATGCTTCTTTGAGAACAAGTTCATTGGATTGATCCGCCAAGAGTTTCAACTAGTGTCAATGGTTGAACTCTTAATGGCAATTGTGTAAGTGATCCTTTGACTTGAGATTACCATAGTAACTTGAGTGTGGATTGTTATACTTTTGTCGTGTCCTAAAAATTGTGGGCAAAGAGGTGCTAGTAGGGTCGTTGACTGTCGCGTTCCGAAAAGACGGTCCGGTTTGAGACCCTTTTTAACAAAGCAAGCTTTGGGAAAAACCGTGCTCGTGTGTGAAAAATCAAATTTTTAGTAAAACGTGTTATTTAGTAAAAAAATGGTATTTTAATAGAAAATAAGGCCGGGACTAAAAATGCAACGGTTTTGGCCAACTAGTTTTTGAAAAAGGGTTTTATTTTGAAAATGGAGTCACCACTTGGTACTGAGTTAGGGTGCACCAAGTCACCCGAAAAAATCGTTTAACAAAAATAAAAATAAAATTTTAGAAAAATATTTTAAAACCCTTTTTCGACTCCGGTCTACGAAAAAAATGAGAGAAAAGGGTCCGGGAGTCACATTTGAAGAAAGGGAAGGCAAAGGCTTGCGCTTGAGGCACCCTTTCAACCTAGACGAGGCTAGTTGCGAGGTTTAATCAAATTTTTCTAAATTAACCCTAAATTCTATCGGGTTTTGGATGTGTCTAAATGAATGCAAATCCTAAATCTAAATGTGAGTATCGGGAGGGTCGAAATGTTCTGTCGAGGCTTGGTCGGAATTATCGCATTAATTGCGAAACCTGAGTCGAGACCTCGAGGGAGTCACGAGTTTTTATGCAAAATGTGATGCAAAAAGAAAAGAAAATAATAATATATAGTAAGTGAAGAAAGAAAGTGGGTATGCAACATGACGGGTACGGGGGACTAATAACTCGTGACTGAATGTTTCTACTCACGGAGGAGGGAACGGCTTATACGCCACCGCTTCCCACGCGAGTAGACGACCATTTCTAGTTGAATCACACAAATGTCCTAATTTCTAAGTGAGATACAACCTAGATGTCATGCATTTTAAAAATGTGTCAAAATTATAATAATAATAATAAGAATAATAATAATAACAATAATAATAAATAATAATAATAGTAATAATAAAATCATGCCAATATGGAAAGAAAACTAGAAGTGTGTGAAATGGGATTTGAAACTCATACAAATGCACCTAATACTAAATGTCCTAAGGGTCTAGCGTTGGACTAGCCCGTTCTAAAAAGTCCCACTAGCGTTGGACTAGCAGAAAAGAATGAAGCCACAACTAGCGTTGGACTAGTGTGGTGACAGAATACTATAAATCATGAATTAAACTATTAAAACATGAATTAAAAGCAATTTAAACATATAAAAACATATAAGATCACATAGGAGCACATAACACATAAGCATAATATTCTAGATGCAAAAATCCTAAGGAAAGCGGTAAAAAAAAATAAACATATAAGCACGCAAAAGCAAATAAATCCTAACTATTACACCGGGGGCTTGATTTACAATTTAAGAGGGGGGGGAATTAAAAATGCCCTATCTATTACACTTTCTATCTAATTATACAATTTTGCTAAAATATGAGAAAAATAATCTAACTATTACATTGACTAGCTAAATACAAAATATTACATTTTATCAAAATAATAATAATAAAGAAATAATAAGATAAAAAAAATGAAATCACGTGAAAGAAATAAATATGCAAAGAACATGCCAAGTAGGAAATATGTGAATAAAATGCATAAAAATCACGTAAGGCACATTGGAGCACATAAGGAGGAATTTGCAAAGAATAGGGATACCTCTCGAAGACCCGGTACTAATGCAAAAAAATGAACACACACGTTAAGGTACCACTATTTAAAGCAATAAACCATGAAATGTGAAATTTAACAAATCGAGATAAAATGTAAAATTCTATTAAGCTAAGGGCTTGAAAACAAATTCTAAAAGTTAAGGGTAAAATTGGAAATTCACGTAAGCTAAAGGGTGCCATTGCAAAATTAAAGTAACTTAAGGGAGACAAAACAATAAATTCTAGCAAATGGAAAAAACTTAATTGGGATTAAAACGTAGTGGAAAAGTACATAAGGAAAGATTTCTTTAAAGGAAATATCAATACTCTTCAAAAAACCTGAGGGCTAAAATGTAATCATCTTCTTTGAGTTAACAACCGAGAAAAGAAATGAACAGAAATGGAAAATTGCCTAGTTGACTTGGAAACTGGAATTAACTTAAGATGACCAAAATTAATTGACTAAATAAACTAAATAAAAACACAACACAGCCTAATTAAATAAAACAAAGGCACATCAAAAGAACAAAAAAAAAATCAATTTCCTTCAAATCTGGTTTTTCTTTTTAACAAAATTTCCCTTTCTCTCAAATCAGGTTCTCTCTTTTCCTTCTATTTTTCTCATTCTTTTTCTTTCACTTCGTCTCTCTTTTTCAGCCCTCTGATCTCTTTAGTTCCTCTCTCTCTATGTAGGTTTGTTCTGGTTTCTCTTGTTTTCTCTCCCTCGCAGATTCTATTCTCTCTCTCTCCTTCTCTTCTTTCGTTGCTCTTCTCTTCTCTCTTCCAACCAAAATCAGCCCTATGCTCTAGCTCTCCTTTCTTTCTCTCTTCTCTTTTTTATTTCTTCTTGTCTGGCCTTGCTCTTCCTGTCCTACTCTCTCCAGTTCTCTGCTCTCCTGTCTCCTCTCATGTCCAGCTCCCTCTCTACTGTTTTGCTCCCTCTTTTTACTCTCCCCACCTCACTGATTTCTCCTTTCTAGTACTAGAATCCCCAATTCAGTTTTTCCTTCAACAAAATCCAAAAGCTCAAATTCTCTCGCTCGGGTTCTCTAAGACCCGAATCATTCAAAATCTCAATTCCCAAAATCAGACATTCGATCCCCAAGTTACTGCAAATGAAAGGCCGAATTTTCATTACCTATTTTGGGTAGAGAAGACGGTAGAATATGGCGTCGTTTGGGCTGTGTGGTGGTGATGGCAGGCGGTGAGGTGGTGTGCAGTGGCAGGTGGTGGTGTGAGGAAATTGGAGAGGATTGGTATAATTTCGGGGCAGTGGCTTTGGTCTGTTGTTTGGAGATTATTGTATTTTGCAGGTGGGTCAATTTTCTGGTGGAATTTGGTCGATTCATGGACATTGTTTTGGGTGACTGTGAACTGGTTTTGGGCTAATGGTGCGTGTGAAGTGACTGGGAATTGGATGTTGTTTGTTTGCAGGTTCTTGGTAAGGCAGGGGGCTGTTGATGTTTTGGGTTGTATTGGTCATGACAATGGTGACAGGGGAAATTACTAGTGAGCTTTTGATGGTGATGAATGGTTGAATGGGCTACTAATTGGTTTTCTGTGCAGGTTTTGGTGAGCTTGGGACTGGTTTGGGGTTGCTGGTGGTGCTATTTTTGTTTTTGTTTTGCAGGTTGTAGTGATGGTTTTGGGTATGGTTGTTCCAGTGGGAAATTGGTTTGGCAAAGGATGAGCGATGAGATGGTGGAGGAAATGTTGTTGTGGTGCGTTAGATGCTGTCTTGATAGTGAATGAGAGCATTTTGGTTCTGTGGAAAGAGGAACAGGGGAAGGGATGGCGTTTCTGTGGGTTTGTTTGGACTCTTGTATCTGTTTTGGACTTTTCCTTGCAGGTCATGGGCAGCAGGGAGTGAATGAGGAGGTTGGCAGTGGCTGGGTTTTCACAGATGGAAATTGGGTTTGTTGCTGTAGGAAATTGATTTATTGGTTTTGGTTGTTGATGGTGGCCTATTGATGACAGAGGTTTTGGGTGGTAGGAAGCTCTGTTGGTGGAGATTGCTAGCAGTTCGTGGGTTTTCTGGCTATCTGGATTTGGGGAAGATGATGAGTGGCGAATGATGGCTTGAAGATCCTTGAGTGGGGTTGTGGGTTTAGAGGGTTGTAGGTTGTAGATTGCTGGTGGGTGGAAGGAGAGAAGGAGGGATCACAGTTTTGGTTGTCTGATTAGTGAATTGCTGGTTTGCGTGAGATGGTGAGTGGTTTGGAACTGGTTGGTTGGTTGTTTGGCTTAGCTAACTGGTGGTGGTATACGGATGGAGGGGAAGATTTTGTTTTGTTATTTTGCTTTGCAGGTGGTTGTTGATAATGGGTAATTGGAACGGAATGATTGATGAAGGTCTGATGGTGGATATGGGAATGGAGGAGAGAGGAGAGACGGTGGAGAGATGAACCCAGAAGAAGAAAACATAAACCCGGGGAAGATAAATAAAAAACCCAGAACAAGAACACTCAAATTCAGAATAGATTAAACAATCTTCGACAAAAAGTCTACAAACAAATACATACAATTATCAGATATATCTATGAATGAAAGAAAAGTGAACTAAATTAAAAAGAAGAACTCACCTTTTAGTCTTGAAAATGGATTAAGTATAAACAGTAGATAAGGCTTGAGGTTGAAGATGAACACTAGTCAAATTTTTAGAGGATGAATGGTACCCTAATGACGATGAACAGTACCTAATTGAAGATGGAGGCTGTAGTGTGTGTGTTTATGAGTGAAGAGTGTGTGTTTTAATCTAAAAATCATAAAAAGCAAAAGTGTTTGTAGGGTTTCTATTTTTTCTTTTTTTTATTTTGCTGATTAAAAAGGCTATTTATAGGCCACTTGTCTTGTTGGCCAAGAATGCTATAAATAACGAAAATGTCACCAGTATTAAAAATGCTAATTTTATTAAAAAATATTTTTTTAACCCCAAAATTAAAATTAATACAAAAATATGACAGCAATATCTAAAATTTTCAAAAATAATTCAAAATAGATTTCAAAAATAAAAACTAGAGTTCAAAACTGATAGAAACGCACTCGGGGTGTAAAATGACGATTTTGCCCTGGACAATAAAAATACACAAAAAAATAGCTATTAATCTCGAAAAATTATCAAAAATTAAAAATAAGTTTAAAACACTAAAGAATGCATTTTTTACTCAAAATTTGACAAAAAATGAATTTAAACTGTAAAATAACGATTTTGCCCTCGAACAATGAAAATTCACAAAAAAATAGTTATTGTCTTTAAAAAATTATGAAACAATACAAATAAGCTTAAAACACTAGAAAATATATTTTTGATTCAAAATTTGTGAAAAGTGAATTTAATTTGTAAAATGACGATTTTGCCCTTGGGCAATGAAAATTCACAGAAAGAATAGTAATCGTCTCTGAAAAAATCAAAAAAATTCAAAAACATGCTTAAAGAATTATAAAAATGAATTTGGAACTAAAAATGAGCTAAAATGGTATTCGCGAGGTGAAATTACCATTTTACCCTTATGCTGGTAAAAATATAAAGAAGACCAATTAAATCCAGCAAAATCATAAGAAATTAACAAATTCACATAAAAGTAAAAATATGAATTTAAAACCCCCAAAAGCTGATAGAAAAATATTTACAGATAAAATTACTATTTTGCCCCCCAGATTATTGAAAATAAATGGTGTGTCAAAATTTGGTGTCTACAACTTTGACTCTATTCCTCGGTGCCTGTAAAAGGGTAGCCCATAGGTTAGAGATTGGGTATAGTTTGAAGCATGGAAAGATAGTGAGTAATCGATATAGGATTCACCACTCAATAGGAGAGTATATCCCTTTATGGCCACTTGTTGGAAATATTAATTCACAAATCTTCTGCAGAAGTGATAGTATAACTTGGAAGTAGTTTCAAGGTTATACATCACGGAGAGTTGTATTTCTAGAACAAGAAAATATAAATTAGTCATTTTGATAGTATGCACTATACTTTTAGACTAATTGAGATATAGTGTGGTGAAAGGATATTAATTATACGGTAATATTGTCATTGAAGGGTATGGTCTACCGTATGACTTTCTTATTCACTTGGGTGATCATGATGCATTGCTAGATGCCACTCATCATCTATAAGTATGAATTGATTAATTAGTGAATTAATGATTAATTAAAGTGTCTAATTTATCTAGCTCAATTAATGAGTTATAATTTATACTTATTACCAACGTGAATGGAACCTAATGGGTCACACACATAAAGAACAAAATCTTTGGGTTAAAATGTAATTAAGATAAGTATGAGATACTTATGGGGTTAATTTATGAGATAAATTAACTTAAGGGACTTGTTTATAAATATTCTAAGTCTTGTAGGAAATTGGTTTCCTAAAAGAAATAAAGTAACTAATTGGTTTCCTTATGGAATAGATTTTCTAAAGGAGAAGGTTTAGCTTAAAGTAAGTTGCCTAAGCCTTCTTGGTTTCCAATTAGCTTTATTTCCTAAAAGACTAGAATACTTTCTCTATAAATAGGTTCATGCTTTGACTCTTGAATTATTATTGCAACGCAAAAAGAAAACTAGTGAGAAAAAAATTGAAGAAAGAAAAAGCACACCACTTTCTCTCTCTTGGCGTCTCTCTCTCTCTCTCTCTCTCTCCTAATTGTTAGGTTTTTCTTCTTCTTGTGTTCTTAAATAATTCAAGGGAGCTAGCACTCAAAAGTCAAAGCAAGCAAGCCTACAAGGTTCCCAAAGAAGTTGTTCGTGTGGATATCGTTAGAGGCTCTAAGCTTGGAGGGCTTTTTGTGGTAGATCTAACCTCTTCTTCGAAGGATCTTTGCCTAGTAGCATAAAAATCTTCTATGCTTGAGGTAATCTTCATGCAAACCCCATTATTAATCATATAGATATATCAAAGAGATCCATGGCTAAGGTAATAAATTTTTATTTTTCCGCTGCGTTATTTATGCTATTACCTTACATTTTGAACGTCCTATCACCTGTAACACCCTAGAAATGCACTTACAAGAGACATTTTTTCTTATTTAGGGTTAAGTGTTAATCCTTGATTTATTAGTTGGAAGATTTCTTGAGTTAATTAGGTTAATTAGCTAAGATTTTCATTATTAAGCAAGAACACCTAAGTACTAAAGTTAGAATACTTTTACTTGACCATTTAATTTATATTAGTGTTTAAATTTTGATTAGCTCATTTTACTATTTTCTAGTCTTTTGACTACTTGAATTTTAGCTCAATTTTACTCAAAAATTTCACTTATTTTCTTGCTTTATTTTCTTTTCCCTTGGCTGAAATGTTTCTCTTGGCCGAAAATTCTTTTCTCTTCTCTTTTCTTTTTTGGCCGAAATTCTTTTTCTTTTTCTTTCTCTTTATGGCCGGATTCTCTCTCCCTATTTTACTCTCTTTTTGCTTTAATAATTTGTGTCTTATTATTGCTAGTATTAAGTGATAAGCGGTTAATGAGCTCCACCAATCAAATTAATCCAAGTTAGCTACTCTTGCATTAAAAGACTACCTTTTTACTTTACTCTTGTCAGGTTTTAATTGGTTAATCTTTTTCCCACCTTTTCTTTATTTCTTTTCCATTTTTCCTAGCCTATTTCTTTCTCTTTCTTCTCCCTCTTGGCTGGCCATCTCCTTTCTCTTCTTCTCTCATTTTGCTCTCAACTTCTTGAAGTTTTCTCTCTAAAGTTTGGGCAAATCCACCATAGGAAGTGAGCTTCTTTCCTTTCTAAGCAAAGTTCTAAGCATATCTAAGGTATTTACTATGAACTTTTCCTATTAATTTCATGTTTTAATTAGTTTTTATGCAAGTTTAAACCAAGATTCTTGTTGGTACTACTTGGAGAAATTAGTTAGAATTTGAGATTTACTTGCTAGATAAAGTGTTCTTGTGGTTAGATAGACTAGTATATGGCCTTTAAACCTTGAAATTTCATGTGTTATATGTTGTTTGGTTGAAGATTCTTGGAGTAGAATTCTTGGAATTTAGTAGAATTTTGATTGAATTTGAACTTGAGTTGAACATAAAAGTTGTAGAACTTGTTGAATTGGGTTGGATTGTTGATTTTTCTTGCAGGAAAAAAATTTGGGTTAGTCCGATTTTAAGGGGAAATGCTGCCGAAATTTTTGTAGAATTAAAAGAAGAAAATTGACAAGTGAGATTTTAAGCTTAGAATATGTTCAATTGAAGGAAATTGAAGTGTAGGAATTTTTAGAAATGATCTAGTGACAGATTAAATTTTCTTAGAATAAGTAAACCCTAAACCCTAGAAACCCTAAAACCAAAGCCCTAGAAATAAGTGGGGTATTTTCTTGAATTTTTCTTACTAAATTTACTAGGGTTTTACTTGGGTTTTCATTATATTATTTCTTTTTAAATTTCAGGGTCCGAAAATGCATCACGACCATTTTACGAGATATTTTCTTAGGCATTCCAGGTGAGTGTCTTTATGTGTGCATGATGCATGAAATGTTATGTTTTACTTGTAAATATTATGTTACACTTGCAAATATTATGTGATAAAATGTGCTACTTGAGGAAAGATGTGTACTTTATCGCATCTATTCCGTAATGTGTTATATGCTTTCACTATTCAACGTAGTTACTTGTGCGTGAGACTTCCGTGACTAACTTTATCGTTACTTCACGGATAGTCAACTCGGACAGGCTTGGGAGGTTATAAGGTGCTGGGTGTTTTAGGGCGTGACGTTCTTTCCCTTTTGAGTTGTGAATCCTCAAAGAGGCCAACTCCGGATTGAACTTTCTTACGTGTTGGCCCTCCCAGGTTGAGAGTACTCCCTGGATGTGGTAGCTTGTACGGAGGTTATAAGGTGAATGGTGGTTAGGGCTTGCGTGATTAAAACTGGCATGTTCCTTGATTAAACGACCTGAGCTATTATCTCGGTCTAAATGTCATGGTTACATGATCAGTACTTGCTTTTCCTGCGGTTGAGCTTGCTCCCGTAGTTGAGCCTTGTATCTGCCCTTGACTACTTGATAATTAAATTGTTCATATCTTGTTTATTTAACTTATCGATTATTCTATTTACTAAAATAATGAGTTCTTGATATGATTGCATGACTTGGACATTCACTGGGCTATTATAGCTCATTCCTTTTATTTGTTTTCCTTTACTCAGGTTCCTGAAAAATTAAAGCTGGACCGACTAGTTTTGATTATTATAGATGTTTTAGTTATTGTAATAGCCAAACTGTGTTAGGATATCTTTGTGAAAATCATGTATATTATGACATGTAAACTTTTGATGTGACTTGTACCCTTTAAGTAAATAAAATGAGTGTATTTTATTTTGTTCCATTTTATTTTATTTTATTTTATTTTGAGTTAAGTACGCTCGGATGTTTGAGTGAGTGCGTGATTCGAGTCCTGGCGAGAGCTAGGCAGGCAGTCCGCTAAGCCCTTTGGTGCGCCTCTGGGTAAGGTGGGGCTGTCACATCACCTGTCCGAAAGTGTCTCAAAAATTCCAAAAACTTTCGAATGCATGAAAACAAGGTTTCAGACGCCTAATCATTCGTCCAACAAAGCTAGAAAAATTCCAGTAACCATCGGACACAGGTTTAGACATCCTTTCAGTCGTCTATAGAGAAGCAAAAATTTCAAAAACTTTCGGACGTCATTTTGGACACTTCTTTGGATGTCTGATAACAACCTAGAAAAGCCAGTACCAATCGAACAATGGTTCAGATGACAAGCATCTCCTTTGGCTATCCAAAAATGATAAGATCAGTGCAGCAAAGAAGAGATCAGACACTGGTTTGGACAACAAAAGAACGTTCGGCCGTCTAAACTTCCCAACGGTTAGTTTTTCCTGCATTTAATGCATGACCGTTCAAGGGTAGGTGAAGGCCATCAGTTTTGTAGTATAAAAGCTATGAAATCAAAATTAACTAAAATAGTTGTATTGGATGTACAAAGGCATTGAGTAGCTATCTTGAGCAAGATAATTTTACAATCTTTGTAATAGTGTATTAGATTGTGAGTTCTTCTTTGTGAGTGTGATTCTTCATTTGTATAATTGAAAGGTTAGCAAGTGTGCTATACATTTCTTAACTCAACTAGAAGAGTATCTAGGGTGAGTGAGAAGTGAGCCTTTCTTTGTACAAAGTGGTAGAGATTTAACCTCAAGTGAAGGAACTCAAGTGTACTACAACTTCAAGTTTATTGAAACTTGAAAGTCTTTATGGTTTGATATATTCATTCTCTCATTTATTTAATTTTAACTTATTGTTACTCTTTGATAAGTTCGATTGTTGTTTCTAACAACATATTTGATCATCTAGTCAACTTAGTAAATTTCTATTTGGTCATATCTTGCTACAACCAAGTTAAACTTAAAAAGGGAACCTAATTCACCCCCCTCTTTTGTTGCACCAAAGGCCAACAATTGGTATCAGAGCTTGGACTCCATTTTTTATAACCTAACAAGCTAGGAGTGATTTTCTTGGAAAACAAAAATAAGAAGTTTTAGAAAAGGAGATTACTAGGAGCATGCGTGGTACAAATAGATTCACATTGTATAGAAAGAATAGAATTAGATTTATTAGACCCATGCATGTGAACAATGCTCATATTATGTGCAATTTTTGTTGTCAAGTAGGACATATGAAAAACAATGGTTATGTTAGGAGAAATATGAGACAAGGTATGAAAACTATGTGGATTGTCAAGGATTGTGCTAACTCTTATGGACCCAAAAATTAGAAAGGGTACCAAATATTATTTTTTAATTTTTTTTGTGTAGGTTTGCTTCAAAAATACTACCAAGGAGTCAAAGTGGTTCATTGATAGTGAATGCTCAAGACACATGACCGGAGATCCATTCTCGTTTGTCAAGTTAAAGAAAAAGAGTAGTAGAAAAGTCACCTTTGGAGACGACATGAAGGCTAAAACAATTGGAGTAGGTGATATGGGTAACAATGATGAAACCTTTATTCAAAATGTATTACTTGTTGACAATCTTAGTTATAACTTGTTGAGTGTTAGTCAATTGTGTGATAGAGATTTATTTGTATTATTCAAAAAGCATGAATGTTTGGTGCTTGACTCTAGTAATAATATAGTTTTTAGAGGTAAGAGGCACCATGACATTTATGTAGTTTATCTAGATAGAATAGATACGAATAGAATTAGATGTCACAAGGCTACTAGTGATGATCCTTGGCTTTGGCATAGAAGACTTTGTCATTTCAATATGGACTTGTTGAGTGAGTTATCTAGGAAAGAACTTGTCCGAGGACTTCCTAAAATTAAGTTTGAAAAGAACAAGATTTGTAATGCTTGTCAATTTGGAAAACAAACCAAAGTTTCTTTTAGACCCAAAAATTGTGTTTTTACTACAAGACCTTTGGAGCTTTTACATTTGGACTTATTTGGTCCTACCCATGTGATAGGAATCCTAGGACGCCTACACTAGTCACGCAAGTCATGCATAGAGTGGAGTCATATTTGGTGCCATTCAAGCTTAGGGAGGAGTGGAACAGGGAGCTAGATGACCAAATCAAGCCAAACGATGGAGCATTGGAGCTTCTGACTAAGGCCGCACCTAAGGACGTGCCATGGCCTTCTCAAACGGCCTCCATCAGAAGGTTGAAAGAAGGAGACGTGGTGTCTGACGAAGGCCATGCCCAAGGCCGCGCCGTGGCCTTCCCCACGGCCTCCATCAGAAGGTTGCCCAGCATGAGTTGAAGCCTCTAACTGAGGCCGCGCCACGGCCTTGCCCGCGGCCTTCCCCAGAATCTGCTTTACGCGTTTTTTATTTACCAATTTTTAGTAGGTTATGAGTTGTATTCTTAATTTTAGGCTAGAATCATGTGATAGGTTGCAATTAGTATCAGTTATTTTTAGTAGTTATCTTTTAACTTTATATAACGCATCTTGAATATTTTATTAAGAATATTGAAATTTGATGATTAATGAAATTTGAGTGTTTTCTCTCTGAGAATTCCTTCTTAGTTCTTTGGATTAAGAACTACCCTTAAGTCTTATCAAGGGCAACCTTGTGGCGACTTGTTTGATTCTCACTTAGAGTTGATTTTAAATTGGTTTGATTTCAATCCTTAGTTCGTCAACTGGGGATCTACCCACATCATTGTGTAGAGGTCTAGGCTGCTTCTAAAGGGAGGGACTCAACGAGATTTGGGAAACTCAAGGCACAACAATTCCACGTATTGGTAATTTTGGACGGGTTCCAATCTTGTCAATAGTTAACAAGTTGATTTACTTGGGTTTCAAGGCGTTCTTAGCATTTGCGTGATCCGCCACGCATCATACATGATGTTGGTACAAAGGATATTAGTGAAGATGATGATATGTGTGTTCAAGAAAAATTAGAAAATCTTACTATTCAAGAAGGTGATAGTGCACATAAGGAAGTGGTTAACTCTAGTGAAAATATAGTTGATGAAAAGAAAGATGATGAGAATACCAAGCACTTGCACCTAATCATCCTAAGGAACTCATCATAGGCAATCCTTCTGAAAGGGTTAGGACTAGATCCTCTACTAGATCTTTAGTAGACAACTTTGTGCTGTTATCCCAACTTGAGCCAAAGAATGTTGAAGATGCTTTAAAAGATGATTTTTAGATAGTTGCTATGCAAGAGGAATTGAATCAATTTGAGAGAAGTAAAGTATATACTTTGGTAGAGAGACCATTAGATCACCTAGTTATAGGCACAACATGGGTTTTTAGGAATAAGTTGAATAATAAAGGTGAAATAGTGAGAAATAAAGCAAGTTAGTTGCCAAAGGTTATGTGTAAGAAGAAGGAATTAATTTTGATGAAACCTTTGCAATGGTTGCTAGGCTTGAATCCATAAGGATGCTACTTGCGTATGCATGTTTTAAAATTTCAAGTTATTTCAAATGGATGTGAAAAGTGCTTTTTTAAATGGTTTTATTGAGCAAGAAGTATGTGTTAAACAACCTCCCAGTTTTGAACATGAAAGCTTTACAAATCATGTTTTCAAACTTTCTAAAGCTTTATATGGATTAAAACAAGCTGCTAGAGCTTGGTATGAGAAGTTGAGCAATTTTTTGATTGATAATGGTTTTAATAATAATTTATTAAAAAAATTACACAAACTAATTGGTCTGAAGTGAGAGAAATCTTGCGGAGCTTGATTTTTAGGGATAAGCACCAAAGAAGTCGAAGTCATGTATCTAGGTAGGGATCCACCACAGAAAAACCATTTGATTGCGTTAATCACATCCTCAGAAATAACATCCCAGCAAGATGTAAAAAACTTGCCTGTATACCCATCAGGCCCCGCGGCACTATCACCATCCATATCAAAAACCACACGTTTAATCTCCTCATGAGAAGGGATACATTGAAGTATATCATTATCCTCCATAGATATGATTTTAGGAATTACATTAGGGATATCCCCATAGTCCGAAATCGAGGGACTAGAGAAAACTTGCTGGAAATATTTCACTGCCTCTTCTCCAATATCGTGGTTATCCACTAACCACTCGCCATTTTCAGCTTTAATCTTATGAATCGCTGAGCTGATCCTTCTTCGACTAACGCATGCATGAAAAAATTTGGAATTGTGATCTCCTTGTTCCAGCCATTTCATCCTTGCCTTTTGTCTCCAAAAATTCTCCTCATCAATCAAAGCTTGCCTCAACTTTTCTTGTGCAATGCAAACAGCTGTCCTAGTGTCACCATTAGAAGTATTCTGGGCAGTAAGATCAGCCTGTTCCACTGCCTCTTCAGCCTGCTTAACTCTATCAAACACATTCCCAAAAATGTTTTTATTCCATACTCTCAATTCCTCTTTCAACTTCTTAAGTTTACTCATTAAAACTATCAGTGGATTCCCCTCAAAATCTTGCTGCCAACATCGTCGAACCATATCCAGGAAACCATGATGAGAAACCCACATATTATAGAAACAAAAAGCTTTTGGCTTATTATCCATCCTTGTCACTGTAGAAATTAATAAAGGTGCATGATCAGAGGAAGCACGAACCAGATGTGAAATGTCAACTTGCAGACCAGCTTCATACACTGCATCATTGTTCAAGAAACGATCCAGTCTTTTCCATATCCAAGCTGCACCATTCCTATTATTGCACCAGGTATAAGATGCTCCAAAAAATCCAGCATCAGAGAGTTCACCATCAGAAATAAATGAGAGAAAATCCCTTGCTTCCTCTAATCTAAAAGGCCTCCCACCCTTCTTCTCATGCACATTTAAAATACAATTAAAGTCACCCCCCACTATCCAAGGACCATTCGGTTTATCGCTCAGCAAATCTGCCCACAAATGCATGCATTCTTTAGGCGTACAAGCAGCATGGACTAAGGATGTAGTTACCCTACTAGCCAAGTGTGGGTGCTGCATTGATATAGATAGATGTTGGGAACTCTCCCCAACTTTATTGATGACAAAAGGAGATTTAAAGAAAACCCAAACAGACCCATGATTATTACAAATCACACCATCAAACTTGAGACGGAAATAAATGTTTTGAGACAAAGACACAGAACATTTTGGTTCACATATAATAAGAAAATGCACCTTATGCTTCTTCATTAAACTACGCAAACGTCTAAAATTTGAGGGGCTAGACAAACCCCTTATGTTCCAAAATAGTGTGTTAATCATTGAGAAAAAACACCATCAGAATTACTGACCTGCTTGGACCTAGACCGTAATTCCCTATCAGATGGGAATTTCGCTCTTATGCCCTTCACAGTCTCCTTCACAACCTGAGGAATACAACTGGATGTATCTAAAATCCCTGCTTCAGAATGAAAGGCTGCTATATGACCAGAAGCAATGGGCCTCGGGGATAGATTTCCAGCAACCTCTAGAAGAGAGTCATACGTCTCTTTTTCGTCACCAATCGAAGCATCATCACCTGGCTGTTCCTCAATTTCCATGTGAGAATCCGCCTTAGGAAATACTCTCAGACTAGCATGTTCAATCTGCATGTTGTTCTCGACCCTAACATTCGGAATACCAGTCCTTTCACTGAGTACATCAACTACTGCAACCACCTGTTCTAAAGAAGGTTGTTTTTCACCAGATTCGTGAATCATCTCTTTCTCACCATCCCCCTTATTACTTCCTTCATCAATGGGCTTGATAGTGTTCTCCAATGATTGTTGTTTAGGCACATATTGTTGTGTCACATTTTTCTGCTTAGTTTGCTTAACCTGTTCTTCATTTGGCTTTTGAAGTAACCGACAATGAGATTGGTCATGACCTTGCTTACAGCAATGTTGACAATAAGTAGGGAGATCTTCATACACAACGGGTTGCCAAAAACCACTATCACCTGTTGCGATCCAGATCCTATAAGGAAGGTCTTTCTTTAAATCTACATCTACATAGACACACGCAACATTTGGATGAGCTAGAGTTGATGTAGCTGCATCAATTTTCATCGGAGTGCCAACTGCATTTGCAATGGAAAATAATGCCGTCTTATCAAAGAAGTGCACTGGCAGTGATTTAAGTGCAATCCAAACTGGAAAATGACTTGATTCAACATCACTTCTGAAGTCGGTTGACCATTTAAAAACTCTCATGGGGAACTCCTGTACCATCCAGATACCCTTGATCCAGCAGCGATGGAAATCAGCTTCCTGTTGAAATCTGATAAGTATATGTCGCTGATCCAACAAACCAAGCGAATAAGAGCCCACAAATCCAATAGTAGAGAACGCCTTCCTGATCTAATCCATGTTAGGGTGACCATGCGAAAATTTCCCAACCAAAGCAAAGGAAAACGGTGAAGCAAGTTTCTGAATTTCGTCTAAAGAGAAAGAAATAGCCAGCTCTCCTCTGTAAGAAGACGTTGGCTTAACCTTCAAAGGTGAAAATGATTTGTTCATAACCACATCAGCAAAGGATCGATTAGGGAGATTAGGTTGCCCTCCAACCAAAGGTTGAAGGGCCTCCATGAGAAACCCTAATTTTCAAAAAGAAACAAGGGGGAAACTGAGAGAGAAAGTTTAGAGAGAGAAAGTAGAGAGAGGTTGCACTTCACAAATAAGTGTTAATATGAACAATCAAGTACTTATGCTTATGATTAATTTCATACATGAGGGACTTTTCCTTATTCACTTTATTTTCTTGAAGCATGGAGTTGTCTTTTGATGCGAGAATCGACATTGGTTGATGAAGACCCCCCGGTTACTCAACACTTCATTTAATTTGTTCACAACTTTTAGCTTTTGCTTTGAGAAATGATATTGTCTTTTGACAATTCATCTTCAATCAAGCTTTGCTATGCATACTCATAATTTAAATGTCGTTTGATGCAAAAATTGACATTGGTAGATAAAGATTTCTGGTTACTAAGCATAAGAATTAGCAAAGTAGAGTGATGTTACAAATTTTATTTTTCATAGCATAGTAGTCCTTTTATACAAAAAGTAATCCTCATAAAACCTAATTTGCACTTTTTTGTCCATATCTACCACTTAATTTGTAAAATTAAGTAAAGAAAAGAAATTTCATCAATCATGCAAAATTTAGACGAAGTTCCAACCACTTTATAAGATATACTTTCTAAAAGAACAAAACTTCAAATCACATAATAGCTATTTCTCATGTATTTGTGAAAAGAATTCTTCAAGCCACATAAACTTGTTTCAACAAGTAAGAGAATTTGAAACAATCATGGTGGTGAAATCATTGCCCTTTCTAATTAAAATGATAATTTTGAAAATTTTGGGGCCATTTTAGCACATTTCACAATTTCAAACCATCCAAATATGTATCTTATACCTTCCCCCCACACTTCGAATGCGCATTGTCCTTAATGTGGAAAGGAAAAGATAAGAGTGAAAATTAGAACAAGAATATTCCCCTTGATTAGTTGAAGTGTCCAAAGTATGTGTTGAAGATGTTCTTGTGCATTTGCTTCATTTTCTTCAAGCTTGCATGTTGTACTTGGATTGTGCTATTAGCTCATGGAATCCACTTAGAAGCTTAGTTAGAAACCATTTCTCAATTGATTCATTCATTGGATCACTTGGTAACATAGCTCACAAATGCACCAAACATATACCAATATGTACAAATTGTACTTCAACAATTACCTCCTCAATTCATGACTTGAAAAATGCACTTAAATGAGAATGAAAACATATCAATGCTTGGACTAAACCATGATTGAATGAGACCTACTAAATTATTATTAAGTAAACAATAACATTGGAACATCAAATGCAATCAATTAGAATGTGTTAAAGTGCTCGTTTAATGCCCTTAAAGTTGCCAAACAATCATGCCAACAATACCTTAATGCTTTCCAAACAAGAACCAAACAAAATAACACTTAATGCCCTCAAAAACCCTGGATCCGTCCCAAGGATCAGCTGCTGAAAATGCTGAAATTTTTTGCTGCAAAACTGCTGCAGGTTTTTCTGAGGCCATATTGCTTGCTGAATTTTTGCCTTTAATCCTCAATTTTTGTTTAAACAACTTTATAATCATGTAAACATGCCAACAAAATTTCAAATGAGAACGGCTCAAAGTTGACTCCTCATCAAATTTGAAATTTTGTTCTTGAAGTTCAACTTGAATTTCAAAATTTCTTCTTTCATGTTTTTGACCGATCCAACACTTCAAACAAGTTTCTAATGTTAAAACAAATTTATTAACCTGATTTTTAGACATGAAACACATATATATTCCAAGATTAGAACCAAAAGCACAAAGAAAACTATCATTAAGTGAATAGTAATCAACATAATAGTAACTTTAGAACTCAATACATCAAATTGGTTTCTTTTGTTCATTTCAACTTCAAAACCACTCTAAACACATTTCAAATAATAAAATAAAGATGTCTAACCCTTCTAAACACGTGAAACTCAAGAGATAAAAATATAGGTATCAAACATCCAAGTTTAAACATTGAAATTTCAAATATTGCATACAATGCTTCAAGTTCAAGTTCAAACTAAACTAATGAAATGAACTAACTGCAAAGCACACCAAAAACATAAATTAAACCAAAACAACAAAAATTACCAAAATATTGGGTTGCCTTCCAACAAGCCCTTCAATTAAAGTCTAAATCTAGACTTGGAACACATTGGTCACGTGATTGGTGTATCTCACAAAGGATGTATTATACCTTTAGTGCTTAATTGGTTCAATAAGAATAGGTGCATCCTTTGCTTCAAAACGAGTGCTCCCATGTTCATTATCCATGGTGCAATTGTACCTATCACAAGGAAACACTTTACAAGAATTTCGTAGCCAAGATTGGCTATGGCTTCCTCATGTGTTGGAATCTTATCAATACCAAGAAAATCAAGAGCACAAGTTTAGGAAGGATAACTTTCTACATTAAACCCTTGATGGTCTACCTTTGAATTTTCAACTTCCTTTTCAAGAACAAGTTCATTAACAAAATTCTTGTGTTCAAAAGTAGGCGAAACAACTACTTCCTCATTAATATCCACATTTTCAGCTGCCTTTTTCACAGAATATTTCATTTTCTTCAAGAAATTGTTCAAAAGTAGAAACATGATGCAATTCTTCACATTCATTTTCATGAATCTCATCCATGATTTCACAAATGGGGAATTCAACATGTTCAGCATCATAATCCATTACCTCATTTTTTTAACATTTTCCTCACATGCATGTTCATTATTGACATTCTGATGTTCTAATTCTAAAGTAGAAGAATCAAGCATTTGATCCACATTATCATATTCATGAACAAGAGAATCATAAGACATACTTTCAACCTTATTATCTGATGTGCGACGGATCGCGCGAATGCCAGGAACGCCTTGAACCCCAGGTAAATCAACTCGTTAACTATCGACAAGATTGGAACCCGTTCAAAATCACCAATACGTGAAGTTGTTGTGCCTCGGGTTTCCCAAATCTCATTGAGTCCTTCCCTTTAGAAGCAACCTAGACCCCTACACAATGATGTGGGTAGATTCCTAGTTGACGAACTAAGGATTGAAATCAAACCAATTTAAAGTTAACTCTAAGCGAGAATCGAACAAGTCGCCATAAGGCTGCCCTTGATAAGACTTAAGGGTAGTTCTTAATCCAAAGAACTAAGAAGGAATTCTTAGAGAGAAAACACTCAAATTTCATTAATCATCAAACTTCAATTATCCTCTGTAAAATATTCAAGATGTGTTATATAAAGTTAAAAGATAACTACTAAACATAACTGATACTAGTTGCAACCTATCACACGATTCTAGCCTAAAATTAAAGATACAACTCATAACCTACTAAAAACTTGTAAATAAAAAATACGTAAAGCAGATTCTGGGGAAGGCCGCAGGCAAGGCCGTGGCGCGACCTCGGTCAAAGGCTTCAACTCGTGCTGGGCAACCTTCTGATGGAGGCCGTGGGGAAGGCCGCGGCACTACCTTGGGGGCGGCCTTCGTTAGACACCACGTCTCCTTCTTTCAACCTTCTGATGGAGGCCGTTTGAGAAGGTCGTGGCACATCCTTAGGTGCGGCCTTCGTCAGAAGCTCCAATGCTCCATCGTTTGGCTTGGTTTGGTCATCTAGCTCCATGTTCCCCTCCTCGCTAAGCTTGAATGGCACCAAATATGACTCCACTCCATGCATGACTTGCGTGACTAGTGTAGGTGTCCTGGGATTCCTATCATTATCATACATGTCCATTTGATCAATAGAATTATCCATTTCACAAGTTGGAGTACGAATGCTAACATATGAGTCATTTTGAGTATCATAACATAGTACATTAGCCAATATAATAGATTCATGATTTTCATAGTCACCTCCACATGTAGTACAACAAGGTATATTCAAATTAAACTCATACTCAACATAATGCATACAATATTTTTCCATGAAAGAATTTGCTAACTCCCTCCAACTAGTGAAATAGTTTGGTCCATATGATCTTAGCCAATCCTTAGCTTTATGTACTAAAGTTAATGGAAACAATCTTAATTTCATAGTATCCTTATTTGTTTCATTGTATCCATCAAAACTAAAAAGATCAATTAAATTCAAAAAATTGGCTAAATGAAAATGGGCATTTTCATTTGGATTTCCTTCAAATTGATCATGTGTAACTAAGACAATAACATCTGAATCAAATTTTAAGTTAGTTACACTTACCTCTTGTTCTTGCCTTTGAATGCTAGCTTGTGGCATTGAAACTTCCGGGAAGACATCATTCATCTGCATTCCTTTGAACAAGTCTATTATGTGTTGGATGAAATGCTTGAACCAACTTAAATCTTCACCTTGATTCAATTAGTACCCATAAAACAAGAAACAAGAGATATTAAAACAAGAAAAATAAAAAAGTCTAGGCTAATAAAGCTCGTTTTTGTCTTGATATAGGCTAAATTTCTTTGTTTCCCCGGCAATGGCACCAAAACTTTAATGCGGGTGGATTAGATCTATAAAATATGCAATAAATCCTTCTAATTTCACTCACAAATAAGTAATAAATATAACCTAATTCCCTTATACTGCAACTATACAAGTCGAAATGAGCATAGTAATATTAGGGTCGATCCCATAGGGAAACTTGATATAGCAATTACCAAAGCTTTTTTGATGTGCGTGGATTAGGTATACAAATATAGCAATAAATTCCTCAAATTTCACACATACACAAGTAATAAAAATACCTAATTCCCCTTTAACTGAAAGTATACAGGTCGAAACGAGTATACGAATATTAGGGTCGATCCCACGAGAAAACTTTAGTGGCAATTACAACAGCTTGTTAACTTACTTTATTGTCTAGACATTTCATCGAACATGTGGTAGGCGAAGTAAAGAAAGTTCAAATTTTTTAAGAAAAACTAATAAATGGAATCCACAAATACAAGTTTAAGGTGTAGAATCCGCTAATGGTTACAAATATGCATGACAAGATTGATAACTTGCTTATAACACCTTGTCTCATTGAGGATTCAATTCTTTTAGCAACTAAAACTTATTCTCTTAATGAATTGATTACTACTACCAAACTTCGTTCTCATTATGATTTGATAATACTAACAACAGGATTTCCTATTCTCATAGTGAAGTTTCCTATTGCTAGCAAGTTATGATGATGAATTGTAGTTATTACTTATTAAACAAATAACCTTATTCCACCTACAAGCACCACATCCTCATGTGTCTACTAGTAGGTTTCATCTACTTTTCTCTATTGTTACATGCAATTCTCATTGTCAGATAACAAACAAGATGATTTGCAACTGCGATTAATCAACAACTAATTTGCAAACCAAGAAAATGAATAAGCAAGAACAAGTCATGTCAAGATTATCCTTTATTCAATACATATCATTATTTTTATCCACCCCTTAAACTAGTATATAGATCATAATGAAAAATATAGCATGGAAGTCATGAAATCAATACACAAAACCATAACAAAGTAAGTAAATAAGAGATAGGATGAAGAAATCTTATTCAAATGATGAACAAGACTCCAAGTATCTTCTATTTCTCCCTTGAAAGTGGATTGGTACATAGGAATTCCTCAAGAGTTTTCCTTATAAGAATTGAGTTTCCTACTACAAACTATAAAGAAAAATACTAAACTAACTACTTTGGGAGTGCTCCTCCCTTCAAGACTTGATTTTCATCAAACCAAGCATATCCTAAATGAACTACAAAGGCATGTATTTATAAGAAAAACCCTAGCTCAAGTCATTGTCCAAGTTGAAGATGATATGATAAAAGTTGACTCCATATCTTGGAAAATCTTGCCTTGAACTTTGAGATATTCTTCTAGGTGTATGTAGATGCATCCGAACATTGAATTTAGCTGTAAAACTTGCGTGAATATGCTGCAAATTGTAGCCAGCCAAAACTTGCAAGTTGACTTGATCCGCGAGTCATCCGTAGGTTAGTTGTCCCGCAGACGTGACCTGCGGATTGCTCCCAGAAGATAGTTGAATCAACATTTCCTCAAAACGTGAAAGTTGTATCCTTTCGAGATTGCTTTCCAACACCACAAGAATCAGGTCATTTAGAGCCTTGGATACAAAGATATGGTCGAAATTCTGAGAGGTGGTTGGAAGAACTTTGTTCTTTAGTAATTTGGATTTTTGACTATGAAGATGTGAGAACTGAATTTTGATATGTTCATAAGAAATGTAGAGCATATCTTAACATCAAAATTCAAGAAGAATCATCTCAATCTAATATTTTTAGCTCAAGTTATTGTCAAAATACTGAAATGTGTCATTGTCATTGACCCTCTAGTTTTCTCCAATTCTTCACTTCCATTGCTTCTTTGCCCTTCCTTTTTGTTGGTTTTTCTTTTGATGTCATTGAGACCTTTTTCTACTATTTGAACCATAATTTCTCGGTAGAATTTCATGAATAAAATTTATTCTAGAAATTCCCAAGCTTAAGTGATAAAAAAGATACAACTTGAATCAATCTTCAATTTGATAATCCTTGTGCTTCAATTGATCCAATTTGTTTTTAATCATCATTTACCTAAAATATCAAATAAACTTGGGCATTAATTTGCTCAAAATAATAATTCTACCTCAAAATCATAATTTTCGATTTAAAAACCTTAATTTTAGAGCAATCCTTTTTTTGAGGAAAAATAATAAAATTGAGCCATTTTTATATAAAAAATATACAAAAAACACACTAAAATTATATATAAAATACTATGAAAAAATAGGTAAAATTATTACTTATCAAATTCCCCCGTACTTGAATCATTGCTTGTCCTCAAGCAATTGGAAAATCAAGAGATCAAATAATAATTCAAGGCTTGAAATAACAAATGCCTTATTGCTGAATGCAATTCCACGAGATAAAGTAAATAGACATTATGCAATTCCTTGTAATGTGCCTAATATGAAGGTGTCGTTTGGTAAAACTAAAATTTGAAGTCTAAAGTCTGAAATTTATGTGCCGAAAGTATTAAGTTGCTAAATTGATAAATTTTAACCTATTTGATAATGAACTGAACATATGCACTGAATTTAAATATCTCCCTCATGAATATAATTATTTTTCTTAAAAATTTAAAATAATTTATTAATAATGTATATGAGAAGGCAAGATATTGTTAGAGGATAAATGTATTTATGTATGACAGAGAAAGTATGTAGATATATGTAAAAATGCATGTAAGTATGTGCACATGTATATGAGAGATAGAAAGTGTATATGTAAAAGTATGCGTGTGTATATGTGTGTGTAAAAATGTATATGTGAGAAAGTATATACATGTGTGCAAGAGAAACTACGTGAGGAGGGAGAGAGAGTGAGGATGTGTGCAAGAGAAAGGGAGGGAGGGAGAGATAATATGTGTATTTGTGTGAAAATGTATGTGTGTGCGTGGGTGCATGCGTGCATTCGTGTGTGTGAGAGAGAGAATGTGTGTGTGTGTGTGAGAGAGAGACAAAAAGAGATTGCGCATGTGATAAAGAGTATGTATATGTTTGTGCATAGGTGAGAGTGTGAGAGTGAGTGTGTGTATGTGTGTGTATAATAGGAGAAGGGGAAGAGTATCAAAATTCAGCAAATTAAGTGAAAATTTTTCACTTAAAATTTTGTATAAAAATTAAATAAGTGCTTAATGTATTAAGTGATAAAGAAATTTCGTTATCAAACGCACTGAGTTGAAAAAGCTCTTAATACATTAATTTTCAACATTAAGTAGTTTTATCAAACACCCCCTAATTATATCAACTAAAAGGGAAGTAATTATATCAAGATTAAAGCTAGTTTAACAAAATTTCTTTGCCTTACAAATTTTCACATACTAAATATTCAATATGGACAATCATATAGAATTCAATTTACACATAATAAGGACATATTACACTTTTATAATAGCAAGTGTCTTTTGACGTGAAGGTTGACATTTGTAAATAAAAACCCCCGATTACTCAACACTTTGATCCTTTTTACCACATTTTAATCCTTAGTTTGAGAAGTGAAATTGTCTTTTGATGAAAGGATCGACATTTTGTGATAAAGACCCCTTATTACTCAACAATTCACTTTCAATCAAACTTGCTATGCATACTCTTAATTCAATTGCCGTTTGACATGAAAAGCGACATTTTGTGATGAAGATTCCTAGTTACTAAGCATTTTTAATCATTGGAGTAGTAATAAGTAGACATTAATCATTGAACTTCATAATATTATTGTCCCTTTATTAAAATAAGTATACTTCTTGTCCATATCTACCACACAGGAATATAAAATTTAGTAAAGAAAGAAAATTTAAAATCAAACATGCCAAATCAAGCCATAATTACAACCATTTTACAAGATATACTTTCTTAAAAACAAAACTCCTAATCACATAATAACTATTTCTTCATATATTTGTAGAAAATATTCAATCAAAGTTGCATAAATTATTTCAAAAGTAAAGGAATTTAACAAGTTAATGGCACAAAAATATGATAAGTAGGCAAATTTTGAAAATGTTAGGCCTATATTTTACCAAAACAATATCTTATTTAAAACCAAACCAAATATGTTCTTATACCTCTCACCCACACTTAGAATGAAACATTGTCCTCAGTGTGAAGGAGGAAGAATAAGAAAGAAAATGGAATAAGAAGACTCCCCATGTTTGGTTAATGAATCCAAATGTTGATATTGTTGTTCATCCTTATGCTTCTTGGCCTTGTAAAGCTTCTTTTTGCAATGCTTCATTATGGTTTCAAATGATCCATTCTTGCTTACTAACCTTGTTTCACAAAAGCTTTAGCCAACATCTCTCTCTACTTTCTCTCTCTAAATTATTCTCTCTTTGTCGCTTCTTGAATTTCAAAATTAGGGTTTATGGAGGCCCTTCAACCTTGTGTTGAAGGGCAATCCAAGCAACCAAATGGATCGTTTGCGGATGTCTTACTCAACAAAACAAGTTCTCCTTTGAAGATTAAACCCCCATCCTTGCACAAAGGAGAGCCAGCTGTGGTTTTTTCACTTGAAACTGTGAAGAAACTTGCTACTCCCTTCAATTATGCTCTCATAGGCAAGTATTCACATGGCAGGACCTAACATGGATGCAATGAGGAAGGCGTTTGCTACAATAGGGTTTTAGGGCAGCCTTTCACTGGGCTTACTTGATCACCGCTACTGTCCTTATCCGGATGTCCAATGATGAGGATTATCTTACGCTGCTTGGATGAGAGGCCTTTGGATGATAACAGAATTGCCCCTATGCGAGTCTTTAAATGGTCCATAGATTTTAGGACTGAATCTGAATCTACTCATGCAGCCTAGTTTGGATTGCCTTGGAAGGACTGTCAGGTGCATTTCTTTGACAAGGCAGCTCTATTCTCTATTGCAAGTGCTGTTGGAAACCCTTTAAAACTGGATGTTGCAACTGTCGAACTCTTGCTCGACCTCATCTAGCAAGAATCTGTGTATATGTGGACAGTCACCAAGCTAGCTACCTGAACGTGTCTGGATTGCGTCTGGTGAGGATGGTTTTTGGCAGAAAATTCGATATGAGGATCTTCCTTAGTATTGTAATCACTGCAATAAGCAAGGTCATGCTTCTTCTAATTGTAGACTGCTTAATCAGAAAGGTAAAGATAAACAAGTGCAGGAAGTTAGCAAAAATCAATTCTCTGAAAGGCAAGTAGTATAGGCCCAAAACTCAGAACCAGCAAAGCGAGATTGCAAAACTAACACAGTCTTCTGAAGGAGGGTAGCAGGGGTTTAAATATACATCAAGGTTGTAGAAGAGTATTGAAGGAGAGGACCTTCCTGATGTGATGCAAGCATACGGGTCAGGCATTGAGTAATCCATCAACAAGCTCTCCTGCAAAGGAGCATGTGCAAGAGCAATGTAATACCATGACTCAACATGGAGAGGAGGTAACCGAATGGAGAGGCTACTGCAGGAACAACTTTTACCTGTGTTGCAACCAGACGTTGATCATCAGGCAGAGTTGGTTTTGGTTGAGGATCTTCATGACACTGCTGAGTAGATGACAGAAAAATTAGCACTAGTTGGGGTCCCAGAGGGTGAGGACATTTATGAACTTCATCTTCACGAGGTTCAAGTTATAGCGGGAAATCTATCGCCTAGAGGTAGCAAAGAATCTAATGCTACAGTGCAGCAACACCCTGGTGCTTGGGATTGATCTTGAGTACTGCAACCTTGAGAAGGGACCTGCTCAACTAAAGGCTATTGAAGAGGCTGAACAAACTGAATGGAAGGGACCAACCAAAGGTAAGAAGGGGGTAAGATTTCTAGTCTCGGATAGAATCTTACGATCCAAGACCAAGCCTTCAACTAACTCTTTTGATATTTTATCTCAATGATTAGCTACATGTTTTGGAATATTCAGGGGGTTGCAAGATCTCCTAATTTAAAATGATTGAAAAAATTAATTCGATTGCATTCGTTAGAGCTTGTTGTTATAGCTGAACCCAAATGTGATGTTAGGAAGTTTGAGCTTATTCGGCTAAGGTTGGGGATGGATATGGGGTTGTATAATGAAGATAGCACAATCTGGATTTTTTTTTCAGTAAATCTATATCAATCTCTGTTGTTGGTGAAAGTGACCAACATCTATCTGTTGAGGTCCAAGAGTCCTTTATTTTCTAAAGCATGCTTGATTTTATTTGTTCATGCAAAGTGTCTGGAAGAGGAACGGAGGTCGCTTTGGGAATCTCTGAAACGTGAAGAAAGAGTAAATAAGCCCTAGATGATTATGGGGGATTTTAACGTGATTATTAATGCTGAAGAAAAGAAAGGGGGTCAGGCCTTTTAATATGAATGAGGCTGTTGATTTTTTAACATTTATGCATGATCTCCAAGTTTTTGACGCAGGTTTTAGTGGTTCTCCATATACCTGGTGTAACAATAGGCATGGGCAGGCTCGAGTTTGGAAACGATTAGACAGAACTCTCCTAAATCAGGATTTTTTAAATTTAAATGTGGTGGTTGCGGTTCAACATTTGGTGAGGTGTCCATCTGATCATGCGCCGATTTTGGTTTCAGTCTCTACTAGGGGTGATGGTAAGCCAAAGCAGTTTCGTTTCTTAAATTGCTGGACTAACCACAAAAGTTTCTTGGATATTGTTCGGAGCTGTTGGCAGGAGGATTGTTTGGGAGCACCTGTTGATAATGCTGGCTGCAAAGTTGAAAAAGGTCAAGAAAGGTTTACAGGTGTGGTCAAGAGAGGTATTCGGGGATATCTTCCAAAATGTTAGGGAAGCAAAAAAAAAAATACAAGCAAAAGATGCAGAACAAGCTTTTGACTGTGGATAATTCTACTAGCAATCCTAGAATTAATGCAACATACTCAGGGCTCAGCTCAACAAGGCAATCTCAATTGAGGAAAAGTTTTAGTCTCAAAAGGCACGAATTAAATGGTGGAGTGACAGAGATAAAAACTCAAAATATTTCCATTCCATAGTTGCTGAAGAGACAAGGAAAGCTATTATCTACAGTATCAAAGGGGAAAATGGTGATTGGCTATCTGATGAAAATGAGATAGCTCAGGAGGCATGCAAATATTTTTCTAACTTATTTTAACATGAAGGGACAATTGGAAACCTACAGCATCACTATATACCGAATCTGCTCTTGGAGGAGGATCGATGCATGTTGGAAGATTTTCCTTCAATCGAAGAAGTTCGTACAGTTGTCTTCTCTATGGATGGGGAGAGCGCAGCAAGGACCTGATGGATTTACGAGTAAATTTTTTACTAAAGCTTGGGACATTGTTGCTAGGGATGTGTATAATGCTGTTATTTCTTTTTTCTGTAGGGAGGAGTTACCTAGGAGTGTTACATCCACAATGCTTGTCCTTATTCCAAAAGTTACTCATCCTCAATGCTTTAATCAATTTCGGCCAATTAGTCTCTGCAATTTCATAAATAAAATTATTTCTAGGCTGTTGGCAGATAGGTTGGCTAAGGTATTGCCCAAAATTATTTCTCCCCAACAGAGTGGCTTTGTTAAAGGGTAGGCAATTAGCAGAAAATTTTTGCTAGCCCAAGAAATGATTAACGAGGTTGGGTAGGAAACAACGTGGAGGAAATGTAGTTTTGAAGCTAGACATGGAAAAGGCTTATGATAGGGTCTCTTGGCCATATCTGATGGGTATCCTACGAGCTTTTGGGTTTGGTGAACGTTGGGTGGACATGATATGGAGATTAGTGTCTAACTGTTGGTTTTCTGTTATCGTAAATGGAGAAGCAAGGGGTTTCTTCCAATCTTCTAGAGGTCTAAGGCAAGGAGATCCAATTTCCCCTAGTCTTTTCATCATTGAGGGCTGAGGGACTTTCGAGAGCACTGAATAATTTGATGGAGACTCGAGGATTTACTTCTTTTTCTGTGCCTCGTAATTGTCCAAATATTACTCACCTTAGTTTTGCAGATGATGTAATGCTATTTTCAGGAGCAGACAAACGATCTTTAAAGATGCTTATGGAAACGCTGAGGAAGTATGAAGAATGTTAGGCCAAAAAATTAATGTTTCCAAAAGTGGGTTCCTGTGTCATCATAGCACTTCTATTGGTCGCATTTCTGTTATCTCACAGATAACTGGTTTTATAAGGAAGTCTTTTCCAGTGCGATTATTTGGGCTGCCCGCTCTTTTATGGTAGACGAAAAACAAATTATTTTTCTGATCTAGCTCAATCCATAGTTGGGAGGATCCTTAATTGGCATAATAGATCATTGTCTGTGGGGGGTAAGTTGACTCTTATTAAACATGTTCTGTCATCTATACCTTTGCATATTCTTGCTAGTTTCATCTCCCCCAAAAGGGATTTTTTGCAATTAGAGAGGATTTTTGCCAGATTCCTTTGGAATTCCAAGCAAGATGGGGCAAAAAGACATTGGATAAGCTGGAAAATTTATGTCGGCCTACTAATGAAGGAGGTGTAGGAATACGAAGCCTAAAGGATGTGTACAATGCTTTTTCTATGAAGTTATGGTGGCTTTTTAGAAAGAATGAGTCTTTATGGGCAAATTTTATGCACTGCAAAATACTGTAAATCAAAACACCCCATGCAGGTATTGCAATCTCCACTTGATTCTGGGACATGGAGAAGAATGTTGGTGGTAAGGAAATTTGGCAGAGGCTAATATGTTCTGGCATGTGCGGAATGGTAAAATCAATTTCTGGCATGATAATTGGATCGGATTTGGTACTTTATCTATTTATGCTTCATAATTAGGAGGACCTTCAGGTTTGTGATTTTATGCATGGAAATGAATGGGATGTTAGTAAACTGATGAATTTTTTGCCCTTTAAAGTTGTGCAGGATATTGTCAAAATTGAACTCCCCTGAAATGCTCTCTTCTGATGTTCCTGTTTGGAAGCTATCTACGTCTAGTGCTTTTTCTCTGAAATCAGCATTTAATTGTTTTAGACAGGCACGGAGTAAGAGTCTGATTTATTCTTTAATTTGGGACAGTTCCTATTCCTATTAAAATTTCTTTTTTCCTTTTAAGACTCTTAAATGGAAGACTCCCTACTGCTGACATCTTAAAGAGATTTGGTATTCCATGGACCCTCATGGTGTTATTGTTGCTTAAATCATTCTGAAGAGACTATTGATCATATTTTTAGTCTTGGTGAGATTCCATGGCAGGTTTGGAGCTTCTTTGAAAAGCCGATGGGAATTACCAACCAACAGTGAGATGTTTGGAGGAGGTTATTGGACTGGTGGCTTGTACCTAGGAAGAACAAGCTGATAGCATTTTTGCTAAAAGTCACACCAATGCTCATTCTATGGCACCTATGGAAAGCAAGAAATGATTGGATTTTTTCGAGGAAATTTGTTACAGTGGGAAAGGATTGCGGGTAAGATCTTTGTTGATGTCAAAATGGCTTTGAATTAAATTTTAATATGTCCATGGTATCTGTTAACTGGCCTGATTTTGTGGAATGTGTAAATATGAGAAAACTCGAAAGTTGGAGTCACAAGGGTTAAATGGTGGCCAAGTAGGGGCATGTTGAAATTAAATACTGATGGGTGTTCCAAGGGTAACCCTGGAATGTGTGGTGGTGGGGGGATCCTTAGGAATGAACATGGTCAATTTATTTTGGCCTTTGCTGCTTCATTTGGTCAAGGTAATAGTTTGGAAGTTGAATTTAAAGCACTGTTACTTGGGCTTCAAGTATATTGCGAAAATGGATATAACTGTCTGGATGTGGAATCAGATTCCCTTCTCCTGGTTAATATACTTAAAGGACTGTCATCTTGTCCCTGGTCAGTTATGCAGCTATAGTGAACAGATAAAAAAATTCCAGCAACAATGCAAGGCATATTCTCACTGCTTTAGACAATGCCAATGGCCCTGCAGACTTATTGGCCAATGAATGGTGTTCGATTGGATTCTAAGAGAATATTTTATTCATTTGCTTCCCTTCCCAAAGGAAGTCCGTGGAGCAGTTCGGGTTGACCATTAGGTTTTCCATGCTTTCGTTTTAAAAAGAAGTATGTTTAGATGATTTGTATAGGAAGTAGTAATCTTATTTTTAATGTTTCAAAGGAAATAATAGCTTATGTGTAATAATTGGAGGTTTGGTTTGGTCCCCCTCCATTGTAATTCTCTTTATTTTTTTCATAAAATTTGGGAGTGGCGTCCCCCCCTCCCCTGTGTACGAGGTTAGCCATTTAAAAAAAAAAAACCTTGTTTCAAAGATTAAAGAACTTCAAATGCTATGTTAAAGCAAGTTTTAATCACAAATAAGCTCAAAAAGTAATATAGCATGATTTGAAACACTTGATTTCCCCCACACTTAGTTCTTGCAATGTAGCTCCAAGGGAGTGAAATTTTAATGCACATGTGCTTTGAGCAAATGTAATGTGTTATGGTGAAGTGAAAAACAAATGAAACTTGTGTAAAAATGCCTCAACAAAATTTCATACTTTGATGCAAAAAGTTAAAGTTTGAATCAAAGAATTGAAACATGAGATGCAATCCCTTTGAATGTGTTAAAGTGTTCATTTGATGCTTACAAAGTTGCCCAACAATCTTGCAAAGAAAGCCATTGAATCCCCAAACAAAATTGCCCAAAACTATCCAAAATGCACCCAAAATATGAGGGATCCGTGGGTCAAGGTGATCCACAGATACCTCCCAGAAGTCGCAAAAATTTCTGCAGAAAAGTGTGTTCCAGAGCTTATTTTTTCTCAACTTTGAGCGATGATTTCGACCTTTTAGACCTTCAGTTTTGGGCAAACAACTTTACAATCATGTAACCATGCCAACAAGCTTTGAATTCATGCATTAAACTCATCCAAATCATCAACACATAAGAAATGAGAATCAACCAAAGTTGACCTCCCGAAAACTCTAAACTGTCAAATTTCAAGATGACTTGAAATTCAACTTTTTCCTTTTCATGTTTTTATCAATTTAACACTCCAAACATGTTTCTAAGGTAAAAATAAAGTTGTTAACTTGATTTTTAGGCATTCAAAACATCAAAATTCCAAAATTAAGACCACAATTGCAAAGAACCAATTTTGAAGTAAAACATCCGAATGAATGGTTGCTTTTTCACTAAAAGGCTCAATTTGATTCTTTACATGTTTTGAAATTCAAAATCACTTTGAACAAGTTTCAAATGATAAAACAAAGTTGCTCAAAATCTATTTTTTTGGCATCAAAAGTCCATGGATTACCAAATGAGAATCAAAATGTTCAATAAAACTTAGCTCATCAATAGTAACCAATGGAATAGTAACTTTGAAACTCAATGTTTCAAATTGATTTTCTTGTTCATTTAAACCTCAGAACTACTTCAAATACATTTCAAATGATGAAACTAAGATGTCTAACCCTTATAAACACATGAAACTCAAGAGATATGAGAATTGGGTACTCAACATCCAAATTTAAACATGAAACTTCAAAAGATTACATCAAAATGCTTCAAGTTCATATTCAAACTTAACAAATCAAACAAACTAACCACAAAACATACTTAAAACATAAATCACACCGAAACAACTAAAACAACAAAAAATATTGGGTTGCTCTCAATAACCGCTTCATTTGAAGTCTAGAGCTAGACTTTTCTTTAATCACATTAAGTGATTGGTGTATCCCATAAAGGATAAACAATGTGACAGTCCCACCTTACCCAGAGGCGCACCAAAGGGCTTAGCGGACTACCTGCCTGGCTCTCGCCAGGACTCAAATCACGCACACACTTGGAACATCCAAGCGTACTTAACCCAAAATGAAATACATTCATAATGAAATACATTCATTTAATTCATTCGAAATTACAAGTATCACAAGAAGTTTACATCCCAGAATATACATAGTATTTACAATAAAAACCTACACAATTAGGCTATCAAAATACATGAAACAAAACATTTACTATGTCCAAAATCAGCTTTTCCAGCTTTAGTATTTTGGGAAACCTAGTTAAAGAAAACAAATGAACGGGATGAGCTATAATAGCCCAGTGAGTGCCCAAGTCATGCAACCATACCAGGAATTCATTATTTTATGGAATAAAGTAATTGACAAGAATGAATAAGCAGGGTATGAACAATTTAATTAACAAGTAGTCAATGGCGGATACAAGGCTCAACTACGGGAGCAAGCTCAACCGCAGGAGAAGCAAGTACTGATCATGTAACCATGACATTAGGACCGAGATAATAGCTTAGGTCTTTGCCAAAGGTCATGCCAGTATTAACAAGCAAGAAGCCTAACCACCATTCACCTTATAACCTCTGTACAAGCTACCACATCCAGGGAGTAATCTCGACCTTGGAGGGCCAACATGCAAGAAAGTTCAATCTGGAGTTGGCCTCTTTGAGGATTCACAACTCAAGGGGAAAGAACAACACGCCCTAAAACACCCAACACCTTATATCCTCCCAAACCTGTCTGGGTTGACTATCCGTGAAGTAACGATAAAGTTAGTCACGGAAGTCTCACACACAAGTAACACATTGGATAATGAAAGCATATAACACATTGCGGAATAGATGCGATAAAGTACACATCTCTCCTCAAGTAACACATTACATTACATAATATTTTCAAGTAAGCCATAGCATTTCATGTATCATGCACACATAGAGACACTCACCTGATATGTTTAGGAAAATATTTCGTAAAAGATTGAGATTCGTTTTCAGATCCTGAAATTCAAAAGATATAATCTAATGAAAACCCGATTAAAACCCTAAGTAGATTAGTATGAAAATTCAAGAAATAACCCAATTATTTCTAGGGTTTCATTTCTAGGGTTTTAGTTTTAGGGTTTTCTTGATCTAAGAAAATTTAATTCACTAATAGATCATTTTCTAAAAATTTCTGCACACCAAATTTCCATAATTTAGCATATCCTAGATTAAAATCTCACTTATCATTTTTTCTTCTTTAATTCTACTGAAATTTTGGCAGCATCTCCCCTTAAAATCGGACTACCCAAAATTTTACCTACAAGAAATCAACCAACCCATCCAATTTCCAACAAGTTCTATAGCTTCCATATTTAAATCAAACTTAATTTCGCTCAAAATTCCACTCAAATCCAAGATTTCAAGCCCAAGTTTCTTCAACCATGCATCACATAATACATGAAATTTCAAGGTTTAAACATTATCTACTAGTCCATCTAACCAAGAAAACACTTCAACTAGCAAGTAAAATTTCATTTCAAGCTTCAATCTTCAAGTACTAATAACAAGTACCTAGTATAAAACTTGAACAAAAGGCTAATTAAAACTTGAAATTAATAGCAAAAGTTCATAGTAGGTACCTCAAACAAGCTTAGATCTTTGCTTAGGAAAAATAGGAGCTCACTTTCTATGGTGGAGATTGTCTAAAATTGGAGAGAAAGTTTCAAGAAAATGAAAACAAAAGAGAGTAGAAAGAGAGCATAGAAGGGGCCAGCCAAGGAGGGGAGGAAATGGAAGAAAAATAGGCCAAGAAAGTAGAAAAGAAATAAAAGGAATAATGGAAGAAAGTGCAACCAATCAAAGCTAGACAAGAGTCATCCAAGGGTTTAGATATTTTGACATAATAGTTACTAGTTGGTTAAATATGATTGGTGCAAATTTTAATCACTTATCACTTAATAATTAACAATCTTCATGACATAAATTTTAAAGCAAAAGAGAGGAAAAGGGAGTAGGGAGGGCCGGCCAAATAAGAGAGAAAAGGGAAAGAAATAGGCAAAAAAAAAATGGAAGAGAAATAGAGAAAATAATGGGAAAAAGAAGGACCAATTATAGCAAGACAAGGGTCATGCTAGGTTTTATGCTTTTAATGAAATAGTGATCAACTTGGCTAATTTTGATTAGTGATGATTTTCATCATTTATCTCCTAGTAATTTGCAAGACTTTATAGCACAAACTTTAAAGCAAAGGAGAGAAAAATAGAAAGAATAATTTCGGCCAAGAGGAAAGAAAAGAAGAAGAAATTCGGCCAAGAAGAAAGAAAAGAAAGCAAAAGATAAGTGAAAATTTTGGATAAAATTGAGCTAAAGTTCAATTGGTCAAAAGACTAGAAAATGATAGGATGAAGTAGTCAAAATTAAACACTATTATAAACTAATGATCCAATGAAATTAATCCAAATTGGGTACTTAGGTGTCCCACTTAATCATGAAAGAATCTCATTTATTTAACCTAATTTACTTAAGAAATCTTCCAACTAATAAATCAAAGATTAACACTAAACCCTAAATAAAAGAAATCTCCTTATAAAACGCATTTCGGTTTTCCTTTTCTTTTCTTTTCTCTCTTTCTTTTTTTTTTTTTTGCTAATGGACATAACATGAATTAAATGGGTTTTGATGTGAATTTCTAGGGCATTACAAACAACTCCATGTGAGCTCAAATTGTCAATCAAATTGAGTTGCTCCTTTTGCTCAAATACTTGTGCTTCATCACAAGGATCTTCAATTTCTACACTTACGAAGCAAGAATCAAGAGAATCTTGGCCAACTTCATAACCAAGGTTGTCAAGATTATTCTCTTGAGTTAGAATCAAATTAGTACCAATGAAATTAACCTCGCACATGAAAGCATGGTAATTAGTCACTAAATTCACCCCAAACTTACCTTCATCAATTTTATTTTCACTTTCCTCATTAGGGAGTGGGGGAATGGGAATTGTTCTTGAAGTTGAAGTATTATTTAAGTCCATTTGCCCCTTAGACATCATTACCTCACTTCTTATACCCTTATGCTTTACATGCTCATTTTCCACATTTATTTGCTCAAAAGTGGAAGGTTCATCTACTTGATTACCACAAGGAAAGGTGTTTGCTTCTATATTCTCACTAGGATTATATTCCATATGACTTGGTTGTTGGACTTGAATCTTAGCGGTCAATGCGTGAGCTATTTGGTTTTCTATTCTATCAAATTTTTCCTCTAACCTTTCAAATCTACCTTCCATCTTTTGAAACCTTTCATTAGTATCAATTGCCAACCTATCAATCTTGCTATTAGTAGAACTAGCTAGATCCTCAAATTGATTATTTGTAACATTGGTTAGTTCATTAGTAATATTAGCTACTTTCTCTTTAGCCAATTCCCAAGCCAGTTTAGCTTCAAAAGGTTGAGTTTGTTGGTTATTCCACCTTTCATTTTGCAGTGGTGAACATGAATTACTTTGAGGTGGATGATTGTAATTGCTAACACATTGTACTTGTGCCCAGCTAGCACATTCATTTGAATTATGCTTGCCTCCACAATTAGCACAATATGTAACATTCACATGAGATATAGAACCAACAACATCAAGAAGCTTGTTAAACATGTTTTCAAATGTATTTATTCTATTACTGAACTTATCAAAAGCTTCATTTTGGTACATACTCGGAAATCATGAATGGTTACCTCCATTATGTTGCCATTGAGATTGATTGGTTGCAACTTCTTCTATCAACTTTTGAGCTTCACTTGTTGACTTTGCCATCAAAGTTCCACCTGCGGTTGCCTTTAGATTAACTTTTGCAGGATATGTTAATCCATTGTAAAATGTTTGGACTATTAGCCAGTTGGGAAGTCCATGGTGAGGACATTTCCTTAGCAAGTCTTTATACTTGTCCCAAGATTCATACATTGAATCATCCTCTTGTTGACTAAAGTTAATTATGTCCATTCTCAACTTAGCCATTTTAATAGGTGGAAAATACTTATTCAAGAAAGCATTTGACAAAGCAACCCAATTTGTGAATGTGTTTGGTGCATGTGAAATAATCTATGCTTTAACATTGCCATATAAGGAAAATGGAAACAATCTAAGTTTTATAGCATCTTCACTAACTCCTTGAAACTTGATTGTATCACATAATCCCACAAAACTAGCTAAATGCACATAAGGGTCCTCGATTGTGTTTCCACCAAATTGATCTTTTTGAACTATTTGTATCAAAGAGGGATTAAGTTCAAAAGAATTTGCACTTACCAGTGGCCTTGAACTACTAGTTTGAGAACATGAAACACCCGGCATAGCAAAATCTCTTAATGCTCTTTGAGAAAATGACTCCATTTGTTCCATTTGAGGTTGTTCAATTGAGACTTCTATACCACCTTGCATGAATACCTACTTAGAACCTACAAAAATCAAATTAAGAAAGATTATAAAACAACAAAGAACAAAAGTCCAGATTAATAAAGCTTGTTTTCACTTTAATATTGCCTTGGTTTCCCCAGTAACGGCACCAAAAACTTGACGTGGGTGGATTAGGTATACAAATATAGTAATAAATCTCTCAAATTTCACACACACAAGTAATAAAAATACCTAATTCTCCTATGACTGCAAGTATACAAGTCGAAACGAGTATAGGGATATTAGGGTCAATCCCACGAGGAAAATTTAGTGACAATTGCCGTAGCTTGTTAACTTACTTTATTATCTAGACATTTCATCGAACATGTGATAGGTGAAGTAAAAAAAGTTCAAATTCTTTAAGAAAAACTAATGAATGGAATTCACAAATACAAGTTTAGGGTGTAGAATCCACTAAGGGTCACAAATATGCATGACAAGATTGATAACTTGCTTATACTACGTTGTCTTACTTAGGATTAAATTCTATTAGCAACCAAAACTTATTCTCATAATGAATTGATTACTACTCCCAAACCTCATTCTTATGATGATTTGATAACACTAACAACAATATTTCCTATTCTCATAGTGAAGTTTCCTATTGCTAGCATATTATGATCATGAATTGTGGTTATTACTTGTTAAACAAATAACCTTGTTCCACCTATAATCACCACATCCTCATGTGTCTACTAGTAGGTTTCATCTACTTTTCTCTATTGTTACATGCAATTCTCATTGTCATATAACAAACAAGATGATTTGCAATTTAGATTAATCAACTACAAATTTGAAAACCAAGTAAATGAATAAGCAAGAACAAGTCATGCTAAGATAAGTCTTTATTCAATACATACCATTAGTTTCATCCACCCCTTAAACTAGAATTTAGATCATAATGAAAAATATAGCATGAGAGTCATGAAATCAATACACAAAACCATAACAAAGTAAGTAAATAAGAGATAGGATGAAGAAATCTTATTCAAATGATGAACAAGGCTCCAAGTATCTTCTATTTCTCCCTTGAAAATGGATTGGTACATACGAATTCATCAAGAGTTTTCCTTACAAGAATTGGGTTTCCTACTACAAACTATAAAGAAAATTACTAAAATAACTACTTTGGGAGTGCTCCTCCCTTCAAGACTTGGTTTTCATCAAACCAAGCATATCATCAATGAACTAAAATGGCATGTATTTATAAGAAAAACCCTAGCTCAAGTCATTGTCGAAGTTGAAGATGATATGATGAAAGTTGATTCCAAATCTTGGAAAATCTTGCTTTGAACTTTGAGATATTCTTCTAGGTCCATGTAGATGCAGCTGGACATTTAATTTAGCTGTAAAAGTTGTGTGAATATGCTGCAAATTGTAGCCAGTCGAAACTTGCAAGTTGCCTTGATCCCCGGGTCATTCGCGGGTTAGCTGACCTGCGGATGTGACCCACAGATTTCTCCCCAAAGATGGTCGAATCAGCTTTTCCTCAAAACATAGAAGTTGTATCCCTTTTAGTTAGCTTTCCAACACCACAAGAATCAGGTAATTTAAAGCTCTGGATACAAAGATATGGCCAAAATACTGAGAGGTGGTCAGAAGAGCTTTATTCTTCGGTAATTTGGATTTTTGACTATGAAGATGTGAGAACTGTGATACGTGCGTGGTAGCGCCCATTTTAAACATGGAATATTCATCCATGATATTCATCAATTTATGTGATTTGAATGATTCTACAAGGAGTCTTGATGAGATCGCGCGTACGGAAGACTACCAAGACCCTTGGATTTTAGGCTTACTACTCGTTGAACTCAAGACCCCTTCGATGCATCTTCCAAGAACCCTTGACGTGGAGTAGGTTGCTCAAATTTTTCCCCTTGAAGATGCGCTCGATCCTAGGAAAACTAAGATGAACCGAATTGAGCACGTTCAATCGTTCAAACCTAATTCTCTAAAGATGTTGAACAAAACCGAAAGGAAACTCTAAGCGAGATTGGACGATTGACTCAAGCAAAGCTTGATAAGACCTATGGCGGTTCTCAATCACCAAAGAACCAAGAAAACTCTGAAGAAAATTCACTCAAAATATCATAAAAATGTCATTTTTCCAATGTTGTTTACAAGAAACCCTTATATAGGGCGTCGCTTAGACAAAACTTAAAAAAATACTTGACACTAGTTGTAACCTAATACCCGACTACTAAAGATTACAACTCAAAAAATTGCATAAAACAACTAAAACAAACTTTCTGATGGTACCCGCGGCACCTATCCGCGGCGCGGGTTCGATCAGAAAGTTTGGCCTTCCAAGCACTTCACGAACGAGCCTTCTGATGGTACCCGCGGCACCTTTACGCTGCGCGGGTTCATGGCGCGGATTCGATCAGAAGGTTTGGCACTTCATTCCCATGCTTGATTATCACACGTATAAGCTCTTCTTGATCCATATAAATGGCCTCTTCAAGTCAGCCAAGTATAAGTCCAAGTCCAATAAGTATGAGTACTCCTTAGATCACATCAAGTCTTGTGCGTTCAACCATTCTTGAGCTTGGAGAATCCATGGATCAATTAAGAGAATTGGACTTGAAGATTGCGTTTTGGTTTTGGATTAAACATGCATTCAAAAATAGGCCCAAGAAGTAGCATATGGTCCAAAGATGATGCACAAAAGTTGGCTAGGTGTGATGGACTCAAGTTGAAGGCCTTAAAATTGCAAGATTGAAGCCCAATGGAGTCCAAGGAGGGATGGCAAGCCCATTTATTTATTTTATGGCGAATTTTTATATTTTTTTAAGAATATTCTAAAGTAGCTTTTATTTGCAAGACTTTTAGATTGTTTCCATATTCTTTTATGTTAAGTGTTAGTATTTGTTAAGAATTTGTTTTTAGTAGCTAGTTCTAGAATTTTCTATGCCATATTCTATGACTTTGTGAGCCTATAAATAGGCCACCATGTTTAATATTTTTCATTAGTTTTGATGTTTGATGAATTAATAAAATTCTTCTTCTCTTTCATGAGAGTTTTTCTTTAGTTCTTGCTAATGAGAACTATGACCTTATCAAAAGTGATTCTTGTGGCGGTCTAAACCCAACCTTGCTTAGAGTTTTTCTTCTTGTCTTGATCAAGTTCTTAGAGTAAATTAGGTTAGACGAATGAACTCGCTCAAATCGGTCTAACAAAATTTATTCTTTCGTTCGAGATTTCTACAAGGGTTGAATTCGAGGTGACCAATCTCCACATTTAGGTTGCTTTGGTTTATGAATCAAAGTTGGTCTAACATTCAATGAGATTGTTACTTTTAAGATAATTTGGTCCAATTCAACAAGAGGATTTGGATTAAATTGTCGCCTGTTTCTTCAAGACGATCTTTGGCGAGATATTCCTATGATATACGAAAGGAGCCACCCCCGATTGTATCAAACTGGATTTTGATATCTTCATAAGAAATGTAGAGAATCCTCTTAGCTTCAAAATGCAAGAAGAATCATCTCAATCCAATATCTGTAGCTCAAGTTATTGCCAAAATATTGAAATGTGTCATTGTCGCCGACCCTCTAGTTTTCTCCAATTTTTCACTTCCATTGCTTCTTTGCCCTTTCTTGTTATTGGTTTTTTTTTTTTATGTCATTGGGACCTTTTTCTACTATTTCAACCATAATTTATTGGTAGAATTTCATGAATAAAAACAATTTGGAAAATTCTCAAGCTTAAGTGATAAAAAAGGATACAACTTGAATCAATCTTCAATTTGATAATCCTTGTACTTCAATTGATCCAATTTATTTTTAATCATCATTTACCTATGAAGTCAAATAAACTTGGGCATTAATTTGCTCAAAATTACCTCAAAATCCTAATTTTTGATCTAAAAATCTTAATTTTAGAGTTGTTTTGAAGAAAAATAATAAAATTGAGCCATTTTTATATCAAAAATATCAAAAACATACTAAAAACACGCCAAAATTATATATAAAATACTATGAAAAAATAGGTAAAATTATGACTTATCACTTTTAACTTGCTTTATTACCTAAATAATCAAAAATCAAGTAGCAGGAAAAAATATTTTAATTAAACAAACTAAAGAAAATTAAATTTCTTGTAAGATAATTAATGGAGAAAATTCACAAAATTCAAGTAGTAGGGTTTAGAAGCCACAAATTTTGACCTACTATTAACATCTTGATTTACTAGCGATTGCAATTCCATATGTAATCAAAACTTGTTTTTACAATGAATTGACATAAACTCACCTACTCACGTGATGAAGTTTTGTGAAATTCATGAATTGTGATTTAAAACAACCTCAACCCACCTAAGAGTACTACCATTTTCATGTCATACTACAAAGGTTTCATCTATCATATTTCCATTGCTTTGTTGCAAGTTTAGTTGTCAACTAACAACTAGGTAGTTTGTAGTTGGTGATCAATCAACCACAAATGTTTAACCTTGATAGATGAACAAGTAAAATCAAGATATAGCAAGTTAAATTTTATTCAAGACATAGAATTAGTTTTATATAACCCTAGTACAAGTATTTAGCTTAACATAGAATTCAAAAGTTCAAAGAACAAAACATCAAAGTAAAAATTCATAACAAGTAGTAAATGAAAAGACAAGGATAGAATTGCTTATTTGGTGGATGAACAAGGCTCCATAGCTTCCATTTCCTCCTTGAAGATGAATTGATACAAATGAAACCTCTGAGAGTTTCCTTACAAATATTGAAATTTTGCTATGACTACAAGAAGAGTTCTACTATAGTACACTACTTTTTTGTTTTTTTGGCAAAAACCCCGTACACGGGGGAGGGAAGCCAGCCCCAGAATTTTATTAAACCAAATTGAAAAATAAATAAATAGAGGGGGACATAAAACCTTACCTCCTTAAAAAATACGAATAAAAATTCAACTACGATTTATTTGCCTCAAAGCAGGCTTTCCTAATCTATTTAATCGAAATTCACCAAAAGCAAGTTTAGGAAGATCTTTAGCCTGATGGTAAATCAAATGATGCTGAAATGAATAACCTTCATTTGCCAAGACGTCTGCCACTTTATTTGCTTCCCTATAGCAATGTGAGATTGACAAGAAATTCCATTTCTTCAACTCCTCCATCTCGAGCGTCACATTACATGGATGACTACTTCCACTTTTCAACAAATCCACTACAAGCCTCGAATCCAGCTGAATATGAATGTTGTTAAAACCATATTGAGCACACAACCGTACTCCAAATAGCAAAGATTTTATCTCTACTTGTACACTAGTGACATGCCCCAAGTTACACGCAAAAGCAAAAATCATCAAGCAAAAATCATCATGCTTGTACACTACTTAACATAACCTAACATATCCTAACCTAACATATATAACATCTCCAAACCTCCCCAATATGTTAACCAAGGACCACTATTTATAGAACATTGGGACTCAAGTCCTTGTTAACAATTTCTTACAAATTTTGTCCTAAAAATGAAAATTTTAGGGTTTATAAAGTCAAATACATTTGTGTAGAGAATTCTTCAAAGTTCCATCATTTTCCAACTTGCAATGCAAGTTGTCTTCCAAACAAATTTCTCTAGAATTATCTTGAACATCAAGTGTGAACATGCTGCAAGTTGCTTCTCTGGAGAATTCCACCACCATTGGGCCAATTTGGCCAAATTGGGCTAATGGGACCTTTTGACATTTTGGGCCAAATTGGGCCTTATAACTTTTTGGGCCGGATTTGCAAGTTGCTTCAAAATGGAGCCAAATTGGGCTTTTCATTTCGACAAAACCTTGGCCCCCCAAGATGTTATTTGCAAGGTTGATCCATGTACTCCATAATTGATTTGTGACGAATTACTCTTCTAATGTTAAGCAAACAATCTTTAAGTTTTGTGATGTTTTTTATCCAATGTTGAATCAACTCAAATTGAGATCAGTTGTGCTCCAATTGATCCAAATATCATAACCTGAAAAATCGCATAAACTCGTGTATTAAATTGCTTAAAATATAAATTTTGCATCAAAATCCCTAATTTCTAAGAGAAAACCCTATTTTGAGGAAAATAACATTTTTGGAGCCAAATTCATTCTAAATATATTAAAACATACTAAAAACTTATAATGAAGCACATACTAAAGTAGGTAAATTTTACACTAGTCAGCATGCTTAAAAGCTTTGATTTCCCACACACTTAGTTTATGCAATATGGCTTTATGGGAGTGAAAATTTGAAAGACAAGTAATATGAGCAAATGTATAATGTAGTGATGAAGTAAAAGGAAAAAGAGACTTGTTCAAATTTGCTCCATGTCAAAAGTCAACCAATTCATGCCATTAAGTCAAAAATATAAAAGAAAAATTGAACTTTGGAAATGCAAGATTGAAACATGTTAAAGTGCTAATAAGAGTGTTCAAAATATGTACACAAATCATGCAAAAGAAGTTGCAAAAGAACCAAATGGAATGCATTAAAAACAAACTTGAAAATCAAAAATTTCTTGTGATCCGCGAGTGGGGTACCCGCCCGCCGTTCACTACTCTTGGTTCATGGATCGCTCTGTGCGTGAATTGGCAAAACTCACTGCAGTTGATCTGCGAGTTGGATTGGTGGATGGTGACTCGCGGATCGTGACCCGCGGATCACTTCCTGCAACAGGCAGTGAATTCCTGTTTCTGCAATTTACTGTTCCATTGGTCATTCCCTTTTCTGCAGCAACCTCAAACTTAAATTTTATCATGTTTTTGAACAACTTAATGTTAGTGTATGCCCTAAAACCAAGATGGTTTAAGGTGTTTTATATTTACACTTATTTATGTTATATTTATTCATGTGGTATTTTTCTTTATCATCTATACTTGTATTTCCATGTTACTTGTTTAATTGATAAAGTCCTTAGAATATTGATTGTGTATTAGAGATTGTAAGGGGTTACAATTATGAGACTCTAATACATAAAGTCATATTCTTAAATATCCCTAGTCATAGTATTAATGAGATTGGACATCATTAATACGGATAGACTAGCACATACTTTGCCTCTACTTATGGTAAGTAGTAGTTGATCTCATTGACTATGGTGTGCGTGACACTTAAGTTGGTATGTGGATGCTTGTTTGAGAACAAGTTCATTGGGTTGATCCGCCAAGAGTTTTAACTATAGTGCCAATGGTTAAACTCTTAATGGCAATGGTGTAAGTGATCCTTTGACTTGAGATTACCATAGTATCTTGAGTGTGGATTGCTATACTTTGACTCTATTCCTCGGTGCCTGTAAAAGGGTAGCTCATAGGTTAGAGATTGGGTATAGTTTGAAGCATGGAAAGATAGTGAGTAATCAATATAGGATTCACCACTCCTTAATAGGAGAGTATATCCCTATATGGCCACTTGTTGGAAATGTTAACTCATAAATCTTCTGCAGAAGTGATAGTATAACTTGGAAGTAGTTTCAAGGTTTTTACATCATGGAGAGTTATATTTCCGGAACAAGAGAATATATATTAGTCATTATTAAAGTATGCACTATACTTTTAGACTAATTGGGATATAGTGTGGTGAAAGGATATTAATTACACGATAACATTGTCATTGAAGGGTATGGTCTACCATATGACTTTCCTATTCACTTGGGTGGTCATGATGCATTGCTAGACGCCACTCATGATGTATAAGTATGAATTGATTAATTAGTGAATTAATGATAAATTAAAAGTGTTTAATTTATCTAGCTCAATTAATGAGTTATAATTTATACTTATTGCCAACGTGAATGGAACCTAATGGGTCACACACATAAAGAACAAAATCTTTGGGTTAAAATGTAATAAAGATAAGTATGAGATACTTATGGGGTTAATTTATGAGATAAATTAACTTAAAGGACTTATTTATAAATATTCTAAGTCTTGCAGGAAATTTGTTTCCTAAAAGAAATAAAGTAACTAATTAGTTTCCTTATGGAATAGATTTCCTAAAGGAGAAGGATTAGCTTAAAGTAAGTTACCTAAACCTTCTTGGTTTCTAATTAGCCTTATTTCCTAAAAGACTAGAATACTACCTCTATAAATAGGTTTATGCTTTGACTCTTGAATTGTTGTTGCAACACAAAAAGAAAAATTAGTGAGAGAAAATTATTGAAAGATAAGCACGCCTCTTTCTCTCTCTCTTGGCGTCTCTCTCTCTCTCTCCTAAGGGTTAGGGTTTTTCTTCTTCTTGTGTTCTTAAATAATTCAAGGGAGCTAGCACTCAAAAGTCAAAGCAAGCAAGCCTACAAGGTTCCCAAAGAAGTTGTTCGTGTGGATATCGTTAGAGGCTCTACGCTTGGAGGGCTTTTCGTGGTAGATCAAACATCTTCTTCCAAGGATCTTTGCCTAGAAGCATAGAAATCTTCTGTGCTTAAGGTAATCTTCATGCAAACCCCCTTGTAAATCATATAGATATGTCAAAGAGATCCATGGTTAAGGTAATAAGTTTTTATTTTTCCGCTGCGTTACCTATGCTATTACCTTACAGTGGTATCAGAGCCTTCTTTGATTATATCTATATGTTTTGTGTTTATTTAATTGTCATAAATATGGATGGTTTGTTCTTGACGATATTTGTCTCAAAATTGTTTTAGAAAAATCAAGAGTTTGATTTTTAAGAAAAGTTCTTGATTGTTTAAAAGTGTTTTAAATAATTAAGATATGTTCTTAAGGTTGTTTTTATGGTTTCTAAATTGTTTTTGATGTGCTAAAAGGGTTTTAACATGTTATGATTCAAAAGAGTTTTGAAAAACGCTAAAGAATTTCAAAGATCCTATTTTCTGGACACAAACCGCGCGAAAACTCGCGCGCGTTTTGACTCGCGGTCAAAATCCCGTAACTTCTGTCCACAAACCGCGGATAAAACCGCGCACGGTTTGTCGCGCGGGTTACAAACCGCGGATGAACCCGCGCACGTTTTGTCGCGCGGGTTGTAGGCAGAATCCTAGCGGGATTTTTCCTAAATTTTTGGAAAAACGCGAATTTTGATAATTTCTCTGTTAAAACACTTTACAATTTTAATTGTTAAGATTTGGAGAGTTAAAATTTGGAAACCTATACCTTCTATAACTATATTTTTGAGACAAATAAATTTCAAGAGCATTAATCTAATTTATTTAGACCATATGATTTATGACTAGAATTAAATAAATCAATTTATTTAATTGTTAAATAGTATGATGGCATGGTGGATGATTATGGACTAGACCAATGTGATTGAATGGTTATTACTTCTTTTATGGTTGACTTGTATTGGTTTTATAAATAGGGCCTGCGAGTCCTTCCCTCTCTATTTTCTGATGTAATTCTCTTCTCACCTAAACTCCCCTCGAATGTAACTCGAGGTTTCTTGATCAATACTTGTAATGTACAAAGTATAGGTTAGGAATAGGTTTATTTTAAATTGTTTAGACTAGAATTACATATGTAATGTACAAGAAGATGGAGGTGGCACCAAGGAGCAACCAAGGAGGCGCATCAAGGAGTTGAGACGTCCCCTAGGAATTTTTAACCAAATATTTTCTTCAAGGCTCGAAGAAAATATTATTAGTTAAAGTCCATAATCATCCACGTTTATTATGCTTTTATTTTATATGATTGATATATTTTAATTGCATAATATGTTGAGACATTAATATTTAAACTAAAATCCCTCAATATCAAATATTAAGTCATCTATTTAAGTTGCCTTCCATTATTATAACAAAAACGATGAGTTCCTATTAAGGTTGACACGTTGGCCTCCGTCAAGGTCACCTTACTCGGAATATGTTTTTGTTATGAGATATGATCTCTGAATAATGGGTTTGACTTAACAAAAATTACATAACGAGTTTGGCCTCCGTCAATATTATGATATTTTTGAGGCAAAGTTGGGTAATACATAAGATGTAATTTTCAAAGAGTTGATACCCAACTATCTAGGAGTCACAAGAGTTGTGATTGATAAAAAGTTATCTACCTAATCGAATTTATCTTTGGGGCATTGGCCTCCGTCAAACCCAAAGCTAATTAGATGGGATCCTAGCCCACTAGAAATCTCCAACGGATTTCCGAATCAATATCGAGGGTTATTGATTTGAAGTAAAATAGTGGGAGCAAACCAAATAAATTTACGAATCCACATTTTTTGTTTGCATATATAACATAAAACAAATACTTATTTTCTGTCTTTACTTTTTGTAGAATGTCTAACGTGAATTTGCGACCGATTCTTGACAACAAACTCAATGAAACCAACTTTGAGGATTGGAATATTAATTTGAGAATTGTTCTCAAACATGAAAAAATTGAGTATGTCCTCGATAAACCCATGCCACCTCCTCCACCCGCTACTGCATCACCTGAGGACATAGATGCATATGAGATGCACAAAGCCGACAATGATGCTGCAACATGTATCATGTTAGCTTCTATGACCCCGGCATTGCAAAAGCAACATCTTAAGATGGATGCTCCGTCCATGATTGTGCACTTAAAAGAAATGTTCGACGCATAAGTTAGGACCGAGAGGTATGAGACCTCAAGGGAGCTTTATCAATGCAAGATGGCAGAGGGAACTTCAGTGACTACCCATGTACTGAAGATGATCGGGCTGATTGAAAAGTTAGCTGATCTGGGACACGTCTCTGACAATGAGTTAAGTATTGACTTAATTCTTCAGTCCCTCCCTGAGAGCTATTCACAATTCATTCTGCACTTCAACATGCGAAAAGTTGAGTGCACGTTGACTGAATTGATGAACATGCTCAAGACTGCTGAGCCTAATCTTAAGAAGGAGAAGGGCACCGTTATGCTTGTCTCGGGCTCCAAGAAAAAGAAGTCCAATTCTGGGCTTAAGAAGTCCAAGAAGAAGAGAACTAAGCCTAAGGGTGGGGTCAAGAAGGACAAACCCAAGGGCACATGCTTCCATTGCGGACAAGATGGGCATTGGAAGAGGAATTGCAAGGCCTACCTTGACTCTCTGAAGTCAAAGAAGCTTGGTGAAGCTTCAACCTCTGGTATGTTTATGATTGAGATTAATTTATCTACTAACCAAGACTCATGGGTATTAGATACCGGATCTGGATCTCATATTTGTAATAATATGCAGGGTCTTAAAGATAGTAGAACTCTAGCAAAGGGAGAGGTTAAGCTGCGCGTGGGGAATGGAGCAAGAGTTGCTGCATTAGCCGTAGGAACCTATGTACTCTCTTTGCCTACTGGGCTTATTTTAGAATTAAGAAACTGTTATTTTGTTCCCGTACTTACAAAGAACATCATTTCTATCTCATTGTTAGATTTGGATGGATTTACCATCATTCAAAGGAATAAAAGTTGTTCTTTTTCACGTGATGGTATTACTTATGGTACTGGTACATTATTTAATGGTTTATATATTCTAGATGAAGAAAAGTCCATTCTCAACATAAACACCAAGAAACAAAAATTAGATATTGTTAACCAAACATACCTTTGGCATTGTAGACTTGGTCATGTAAATGAGAAACGCATATCCAAGTTACATAAAAATGGATACTTAGACTCATCTGATTATGAATCATTTGGGACATGTGAATCTTGTTTACTTGGCAAGATGACCAAGACACCTTTTACTGGAAAGGGTGAACGTGCCAGTGATCTTCTTGGGCTTATACATACTGATGTTTGTGGCCCAATGTCGATCCATGCTAGAGGTGGTTTCTCCTACTTCATCACTTTCACGGATGACCATTCTAGATATGGTTATGTGTTTCTAATGAAGCACAAATCCAAGGCTTTTGAAAAGTTCAAAGTCTTTAAAGCTGAAGTTGAGAAACAACTTGGCAAGAGTATCAAAACACTTAGATCTGATCGAGGTGGAGAATACTTAAGTCAAGAGTTCCAACAATATCTAGAGGAAAATGGGATTATTCCTCAATGGACTCCTCCATACACGCCACAACTAAATGGTGTGTCTGAAAGGAGAAATCGTACTCTATTAGATATGGTACGTTCTATGATGAGCCATGCATCACTTCCTAGTTCGTTTTGGGGATATGCCTTAGATTCCGCCTCCTATATACTCAACCGTGTTCCATCAAAATCTGTTGATACCACACCTTATGAGATTTGGTATGGTAAGAAACCAAATCTTAATCATTTAAAGGTTTGGGGTTGTTCTGCTTATGTGAAGCGGAACATGTCAGACAAGCTAGAGGCTAAGTCTGACAAATGCTTGTTTGTGGGATATCCTAGAGAGAGTCGTGGATATTACTTCTACAATCCCCTTGAACAAAAGGTGTTTGTTTCAAGACATGCTACTTTTCTAGAAAAATTGTTTATTCTTGAAAGAAGTAGTGGGGGTAAAGTAGAACTTGAAGAAATTCAAGAACCACAAAGTAGTCAACAGTTGGAACAAGAGCTTACGCCACATGTTGATGAGGCGCAGTCGGAAGCTCAAGTTACACAAGAACTTCGTAGATCTAGTAGAACACGTTATGCTCCTGAGAGATATGGATTTCTCATAAGTGAGAGCAATGATGTGTTAGTCATAGATGATGACGATCCTACTAGTTACGAAGAAGCTATGTCTAATGTAGACTCTTTGAAGTGGCGCGAAGCCATGAAATCCGAAATGGATTCCATGTACGAGAACAAGGTATGGACCTTGGTCGAGCCACCTGAAGGGATAAAACCTATAGGGTGCAAGTGGGTCTTTAAAAGAAAGACTGACATGGATGGTAACATTGTTACCTATAAAGCAAGGTTAGTGGCAAAAGGTTATAAACAAAGGCAAGGAATTGACTTTGAAGAAACTTTTTCGCCGGTAGCTATGCTTAAATCCATAAGGATTTTGCTTGCGATAGCTGCTTATTATGACTATGAGATTTGGCAAATGGATGTCAAGACTGCATTCCTTAACGGAAATTTGCAAGAGGATGTGTACATGACACAATCTAAGGGTTTTGACTCCATTGATAGTCATAAGGTATGTAAGCTACAAAAGTCCATTTATGGACTCAAGCAAGTTTCGAGGAGTTGGAACATTCGTTTTGATGAGACAATCAAAGAGTTTGGTTTTCTTAAGAACGAAGACGAGCCTTGTGTATACAAGAAGGTGAGTGGGAGCGCTGTCGTTTTCTTAATACTTTATGTGGATGACATACTGTTGATGGGAAACGACATACCTTTATTACAAACTATAAAGGTATGGCTGTCCAAAAGTTTCTCCATGAAAGATCTAGGAGAGTCAACCTATATTCTGGGAATTAGGATCTATAGAGATAGATCCAAGAGGTTGCTTGGTCTCAGTCAATCGACATACATAGACAAGATGCTAAAGAGGTTTAGCATGGAGCAATCGAAGAAGGGGTACTTACCTATAAGACATGGGATTACTCTTTCAAGAGACATGTGTCCTAAAACACCTGTCGAGATTGATAGCATGCAAAAGATTCCTTATGCCTCGGCAATAGGATCCATTATGTATGCTATGCTATGTACGAGACCCGACGTCTCCTATGCTCTAAGTGTTACGAGTAGATTCCAAGCTAACCCTGGTGAGGGTCACTGGGTAGTTGTCAAGAGTATTCTTAAGTACTTGAGAAGAATTAAAGAATTATTCTTGGTATATGGAGGACACACTTTGGAAGTGTGTGGTTTCACTGATGCGAGTTTTCAGTCTGACAAGGATGATAGTAAGTCGCAGTCTGGATTTATATTCACGTTAAATGGTGGTGCTGTGAGCTGGAAGAGTTCGAAGCAAGAAACTACCGCTGATTCTACAACTGAAGCCGAGTACATTGCTGCTTCTGAAGCTGCAAAAGAGGCTGTTTGGATCAAAAAGTTCGTCACCGAGCTAGGAGTGGTTCCTTCCATTGTTGATCCTATACCTTTGTATTGTGACAACAATGGTGCCATCGCCCAAGCAAAGGAACCTAGGTCTCATCAACGATCCAAATATGTACTTAGGCGCTACCATCTTATTAGAGAAATAGTTGGTAGGAATGATGTAAAGATAGAAAAGGTTCCCACTGATGACAATATAGCTGATCATCTCACTAAGGCCTTGTCCCAGAAAAAGCATGATACTCATGTAAATGCTTTTGGCCTAAAACAAATGAGTGATTGGTTTTAGTGCAAGTGGGAGTTTGTTAGTGTATGCCCTAAAACCAAGATGGTTTAAGGTGTTTTATATTTACACTTATTTATGTTATATTTATTCATGTGGTATTTTTCTTTATCATCTATACTTGTATTTCCATGTTACTTGTTTAATTGATAAAGTCCTTAGAATATTGATTGTGTATTAGAGATTGTAAGGGGTTACAATTATGAGACTCTAATACATAAAGTCATATTCTTAAATATCCCTAGTCATAGTATTAATGAGATTGGACATCATTAATACGGATAGACTAGCACATACTTTGCCTCTACTTATGGTAAGTAGTAGTTGATCTCATTGACTATGGTGTGCGTGACACTTAAGCTGGTATGTGGATGCTTGTTTGAGAACAAGTTCATTGGGTTGATCCGCCAAGAGTTTTAACTATAGTGCCAATGGTTAAACTCTTAATGGCAATGGTGTAAGTGATCTTTTGACTTGAGATTACCATAGTATCTTGAGTGTGGATTGCTATACTTTGACTCTATTCCTCGGTGCCTGTAAAAGGGTAGCTCATAGGTTAGAGATTGGGTATAGTTTGAAGCATGGAAAGATAGTGAGTAATCAATATAGGATTCACCACTCCTTAATAGGAGAGTATATCCCTATATGGCCACTTGTTGGAAATGTTAACTCATAAATCTTCTGCAGAAGTGATAGTATAACTTGGAAGTAGTTTCAAGGTTTTTAAATCATGGAGAGTTATATTTCCGGAACAAGAGAATATATATTAGTCATTATTAAAGTATGCACTATACTTTTAGACTAATTGGGATATAGTGTGGTGAAAGGATATTAATTACACGATAACATTGTCATTGAAGGGTATGGTCTACCATATGACTTTCCTATTCACTTGGGTGGTCATGATGCATTGCTAGACGCCACTCATGATGTATAAGTATGAATTGATTAATTAGTGAATTAATGATAAATTAAAAGTGTTTAATTTATCTAGCTCAATTAATGAGTTATAATTTATACTTATTGCCAACGTGAATGGAACCTAATGGGTCACACACATAAAGAACAAAATCTTTGGGTTAAAATGTAATAAAGATAAGTATGAGATACTTATGGGGTTAATTTATGAGATAAATTAACTTAAAGGACTTATTTATAAATATTCTAAATCTTGCAGGAAATTTGTTTCCTAAAAGAAATAAAGTAACTAATTAGTTTCCTTATGGAATAGATTTCCTAAAGGAGAAGGATTAGCTTAAAGTAAGTTACCTAAACCTTCTTGGTTTCTAATTAGCCTTATTTCCTAAAAGACTAGAATACTACCTCTATAAATAGGTTTATGCTTTGACTCTTGAATTGTTGTTGCAACACAAAAAGAAAAATTAGTGAGAGAAAATTATTGAAAGATAAGCGCGCCTCTTTCTCTCTCTCTTGGCGTCTCTCTCTCTCTCTCCTAAGGGTTAGGATTTTTCTTCTTCTTGTGTTCTTAAATAATTCAAGGGAGCTAGCACTCAAAAGTCAAAGCAAGCAAGCCTACAAGGTTCCCAAAGAAGTTGTTCGTGTGGATATCGTTAGAGGCTCTACGCTTGGAGGGCTTTTCGTGGTAGATCAAACATCTTCTTCCAAGGATCTTTGCCTAGAAGCATAGAAATCTTCTGTGCTTAAGGTAATCTTCATGCAAACCCCCTTGTAAATCATATAGATATGTCAAAGAGATCCATGGTTAAGGTAATAAGTTTTTATTTTTCCGCTGCGTTACCTATGCTATTACCTTACACTTAACACTTGGAGCATGTTTGAATTATCAAAATACACATGTGCATACACAAATCCTTCAAATTTTGCATTCAAATTCACAACATTTATGCATGAATTAGCATGATTCTTCCAGTTGCATATCTTGCAAAATTTGAATACTATTTTCAAACCATTTATGCACACATGTTTCTTTAATCATATTAAGCACGTAAAGAAGGTCAAACATCATATATTCTGAATAATTCACCGAATGACCTTTTTTATCAAAAAGTTCTTAACCATGAATAGTAACTCCTATGAACTTTTAACTTCAAAAACACATAACATACTCTACATAATACATGATCTACGTACTTCTAAGTATGAAATACATTCAAAGAGGAGCCTATAAAACAAACTCGTGGTCTTGAATCTTCTTTAATCAATCTTGCACCTTTCGTTCCTAAAAAACAAACATAATAAAAATACTTTAAACTTTATAATACAGTAAAATTTTACAAAAAGAGTAAGAACGTTGGGTTGCCTCCCAACAAGCGCTTCATTTAGAGTCTAGAGCTAGACTTTATAGGTGTAAGCTTCATTCTTTAGGACCATAACCCAAAGAATTCTCCATTCTTTTGGGTGTAGATATATCAATGAAGTGTAATTTGTCCTTCCTTCTCGTTGTCCTTCTTCTTGTGCTTTCAAGACCTAGAAATGAAACATTTGGCATGTTATCATCCAAATCATCAAGTAAATACATATCAAAAGTAGAAGATGAATGTTTCATCATTGAATTCAATTCAAAGGTTATTTCTTCATCTCCTACTTTTAACTTTAATGTGCCATTTTTCACATCAATTAATGTACCGGCGGTTGCAAGAAAAGGTCTACCAAGTATAATAGGCATGTTAACATCATCCTCCATATCTAAAATAACAAAGTTCACCGAAATGATGAATATAGGCATGTTAACATCATCCTCCATATCTAAAATAACAAAGTTCACTGAAATGATGAATTTATCCACTTTCATTAGAGCATTTTCAAGAACACCTAGTGAATGCCTAACTGACCTATCGGCTAGTTGCAATGTGATGTTTGTGCTTTGAACTTCCTTCAAACCTAGCCTTCTATGATACGTGCATGGTGATGCCTGTCTCATTCTTAAAAGCTTCACCGACAAATTTCATCAACTTGGGCTATTTGGAGGTCTCAAGGTATTCAAAACATGATATTTGGGCATTGGGGTTTCACCATTTAGCATCCATTTAAGAGGAGAAAGGTTGGTGGTCACGCTTGAGATCAAGGGTATAAGGCAGAATCTTCAACAGACAGAACCAGCAACCAGCCAGAAATGAAGTGGAAATTCTGACAGTGGCTACACCCCAGACTGTGTCATGGCCTTCCCCATGGCCTCCGTCAGAAAGCTGAGCCAAGGCAGCGTGCTGTTCTAATCTTAACCGTGCCCTTCCCCACGGCCTTCATCAACAGCTTACAATTTTATTATTTTTCATTAGTTTTTATTTTAGTTTTAAGTTATATTTAATTTAGACTTTCCATATTTATCTCTTAGGGTTAGTACGCCTATATAAGGCTAACTATTGTTGTTTATTATTAATTAATATGTTGAATTATGATTTGATCAATGGAAAGTGATGTTTCTCTCTACATGAGAGTTTGATAGTTCTTGGGATGAGAACTTTCTCAAACTTTTCAAGAGTGATTCTTGAGAGTTAACCTTTATACCTTAAGTTCTAATCAACAGTTGTGATTAGGGTTTAGGTTTTCTTGTTAGATTCAAATGGTTTGATTCCACGGGGTTGGTTTGGTGTCGAGTGATTCGATGAGAGTTTGCATTATTTGATAATTTGGTCCAATTCTGTGAGAGGGATTGGATTGGGTTATCGCCTGATCTTTAAGGCGGTCCTTTGGGAAGATTCCAGTTGTCGCGTCCTAAAAATCGTAGGTAAATGAAAGTAAAGGGTGTACTAGTGGGGTCGTTGATTGTCACGTCCCAAAAAAAACGGTCTGATCTGGTGACCCTCTTGCAAAGATAGAGTTTTTGGAAAAACCGTGCGTGTGTGAGAAAAATCAAATTTTAGTAAAAAAGTGTATTTTAAGAAAAATGGTATTTTAAAAGAAAACAAGGCTGGGACTAAAAGTGCGACAGATTTGGCCAAATAATTTTTGAAAAAGGGTTTTATTTTTTAAAAAAACGGAGTTGCCACTTGGTACTGAGTTAGGGTGTACCAAGTCACCCGAAAAATCATTTAAACAAGACAAAAAGTAAAATTTTAGAAAAATTATTTAAAACCCTTTTCCGACTCCGGTCTACGAAAAAACGAGAGAAAAAGGTCCGGGAGTCACATTTGAAGAAGGGGAAGGCAAAGGCTCGCGCCTAAGGCACCCTTTCAACCTAGCTGAGGCTAGTTGCGAGGTTTAATCAGATTTCCTAATTCAACCCTAAATTCTATTGCGTTTTGGATGTATCTAAATAAATGCAAATCCTAAGTCTAAATGTGAATATCAGGAGAGTCGAAATGTTCCGTCGAGACTTGGTCGGAATTAACGCATTAATTACAAAACCTGAAGTGAGGCCTTAAGGGAGTCACGAGTTTAATGCAAAATGTGATGTAAAAAGAAAGAAAAGAAAAAAATAATAATAATATATAGTAAGTGAAGAAAGAAGATGGGTATGCAACATGACGGGTACGGGGGACTAATAAATCGTAACTGAATGTCTCTACTCGCGGAAGGGGGAACGGCCCGTACGCCACCGCTTCCCACGTGAGTAGCCAACTATTTCTAGTCGAATCACACAAAATGACCTAAATTCTAAGTGAGATGCAACCTAGATGTCATGCATTTGAAGATGTGTCAAAAATAAAAATTAATAATAGTAATAATAATAGTAAAAATCATGCAAAATGGAAAGAAAACTAAAAATGTGTGAAGTGAGACGTAAAATGCACACGATTGCATCCAACACTAAAATGCCCTAAGGGTCCAGCGTTGGATTAGCCCGTTCTAAGAATGTCCTACTAGCGTTGGACTAGTGGGGAAGCGAGAAAACCACAACTAGTGCTGGACTAGTGTGGTGACGGAATAATAAAGCTGACAAAAACATGCATTAAATAGTAAAACATTAATTAAAAGCAAATTAAACATATAAAGACATATAAAGTCAAGTAGGAGCACATAACACATAGGCATAATATCCAGATGCAAAATCCTAATGAAAGTGGTAAAACAAGTAAGCACATAAGCACGCAAAAGCAAATAAACCCTAACTATTACACCGGGGGCATAATTTACAATTTAAAAGGGGAGAAATTAAAATGCCCTATCTATTATATTTTCTATCTAATTACACAATTTTCTGCTAAAATATGAGAAAAAATAATCTATCTATTACATTGACTAGCTAAATACAACATATAATATTTTTATCAAAATAATAATAAAGAAATGATAACATTAAAAATGAAATCGTGTGAAAGAAATAAATACGCAAAAGCATGCCAAAATAGGAAATACGTGAATAAAATGCATAAAAATCACGTAAGGCACATTGGAGCATATAAAAGAGAGATTAATAAGGAATAGGGATACCTTTTTTTGAAAACCCGGTACCAAATACTTAAAAAATGAACACATGCGTTAAGATACCACTATTTAATGAAATAAAGCATCAAATATAAAAATTCACATATTAAACTAAGATGACCTAAACAAAATTGCAAACCGAAGGGATTAGAAGAAAAATTTTAAAAATTTTAACTAATCAAGGGGCAAAATTGAAAATTGAACCAAACTAGGGGGACAAAACAGTGATTTCAGCAGTTGTTGGGTAAATTTGCAAAAGGTGGGACCTAATGAACTAAAAGTAAAAAGCAGATGGTCAATTTAAAATTATAGAAGACTTTTCTCAGTGGATAAGTGTAATAACTAAAATCCTAAGGATCAGAACCTAAATATACACTCTGCAACCAAGTAAAGAGAAATAAAATAAAAACATTCAATTAATCTCAAATTAATTTGGCCAGTTAAACTAAGTAGATGAATAACAACTAAATTAAAACCAGCAAAACTAATAAAAAAAAATTTCAGTTTCAATTTCATTAATTTCTTTTTATTATACTAACTAAGCTAAACAAAAGAACAAAATAAATACAGAACTAGACTAACACCCCCCAAATCCCAGATTATCCCTCATCATATTCTTTATTTCATCTCCCCTCTCTGTTTGCAGATTCTCCTTCCATTTCACTCTTTTCCTCTCTTTTTACTTTTTCTTATTTCTGATTTCTCTCTCTCATATTCCCTCACTTCCTCTCTACTAATTTCCCTTGATTTCTCTGTAATCTCTCTCGTCTCTATTTCTCCTCACTCTCTCTAGTCTTCCTCTAGTTCTCTCTGTGTTATTTCACTTTCACTTTCACGCGGTCTTCTTCTTCCAGTTCTCTTCCTGCTCCTTCTCTTTCAGATTCATTCCCTCTCTGTTTTCCTCTTTTGGTTTTCTTCTTCAATTTCTCTCCCTCTCTCTCTGTTCCCCTGATTTACTTCTTCTGTCGTCTTTCTGTTCTTTCCAATCGCTCACCTTCCCCTCTAATTTCTCTTCTTCCGAATCTGTTTCCTGAGTGAAGGAATGGTGGCAGTGGGAGGCGTGGCAAACAAAGGTTTGCTGGACGACGTAGGTTAAGGGGGAGACAATAGGGGAATGGAGGCATTTTAGGACTGGGGTAAAATGATTGAAAATTTGCAGCCGAGGTGGGCTGCAGGGTTTAAATGGTGGTTGTGGGCAGAGATTTAATATTGATGATGGTGATGAGTTGAAGGACTGGGGCTGTGGGTGATGATTGATGGTGTAGAATGGTGGTGTACGCCTGATTTGGACGGATGTTAGTGGTTTACAGGGCTTTGGTCTTGTTTTGCTTGCTGGTGGGAAATCGATTGAAATTGGTTGTTTGTTCGTTTGATTTGCAGGTAATTGGTGATTGCTTTGGTGGTTGGTGCTTTGTAGGGTGGATTGGGGCTATTTCGTTGTAGGTGCAGAGTGATAGGAGAAGAGGCTGGGGATCTGGGGAGCAGAGGGGTTTTGGTTCTTGTTCTGGTGGAGCTTGGCAAAGGTGGTGAGTGATTAGGTCTTACTGAATTTGAGAGTGGTGGTTGAACGATAGGGGTGGGGAGTATTGATGGTGGAATGGTGGTATCTGCGGGTTGGTTTAGGTTGTTTGTGTGGTGGTGATTGGAGGCTTTGAGGGTGAATTGCAGGTGATTCTAGGTAGTGAGTGTATAGTGTGTGTAATGTGTCCGTGTTTGTGCGAGTGTATAATGTGTGCGTCTATGTATGTTTGAGTGTTGTTGTGTTTGTGTATGTTGTCTGAATTGTGTTTGTGGTTTTGTGTGATTGATTGTATGTATTCTGTGTGTGTTCCAGTGTGTTCTGTGTAAGTTTCTGCAGTGACATTTTGCAATTTGAAATTGATTTCGGGATTGAAATGGACTGACTGTGGCTTGAATAACGGAATTTGTGGATGAATTGAGACTTTTGTGGCTGGGCTTGATCTTGCAGGTAATTTCGATAGTGGCCTTGGCTTGACAAAATGGTGATTTGAGAAATGGAGAAGACGGAACTAGTTTGTTGGCTTGGTGATGATCTGATAGCAATTAGGCTTTGGGGGCTGGTGATTGATGAAGGTCACAGGCGAAATTGAAGGTGGCTTTGGAGGTTGACAATGGTGGTGGAGAGAAGGGGTTTGGCTTTTTGGTTGCAGGGGAGAGAGACGGTGGTGATGCGGTGGAAGAGGGAGGATTTGGACTGTTGGAAGGAGGAAAAATGGAACTTACGGTTCCAAAGACCCAAACCCAAACCCAGGAATAAAGCAAAAAATAGCAAGAAAAACCAGATATAAAAAATCTAAACTTCAATCAAAACCTTCAACAATATAACTTTAGTTTTTGTTCATTATCGTTAAATCAGATTTTTATAGTACTAATTAAAAAAAATAAAATGAATCAAGAGCTAAAGAAAAGAAAAGGCTTTAACTTTTAAAATTGCTTGAAGATGAACAGTAGTTGGTCTTTGAAGAAGTCGATGAACAGTGAACAACAAGACAATGAACAGTGGTAAAAAAAATGGCGGCTTTAATGTGTGTTTTTAGATGAAACAGTGTGTGTTTTGATCCTCAAAGCATAAAGTAAAAAGTGTTTTTAGGGTTTTTTTATTTTTCTTCTGCTGATTAAAGAGGGTATTTATAGGCCACTTGTCTTGTCGGCCAAGAATGCTGTAAAATAATGAAAATGCCACCGCTATTAAAAAAATGCTAATTTTATTAAAAAAAATATTTTTTAACCCTAAAATTAAAAATTAATACCAGAAATATGACAGGGATCTCTAAATTTCAAAAAGAATTCACAGTATATTTCAAAAATAAAAACTAGAGCTCAAAACTGATAGAAACGTGCTCGGGGTATAAAATGACGATTTTGTCCCTAAACAACGAAAATACACAAAAAAATAGCTATTAACCTCGAAAAATTACCAAAAATTAAAAATAAGCTTAAAACACTAGAAAATGCATTTTTGACTCAAAATTTGACAAAAAATGAATTTAAACTGTAAAATGACGATTTTACCCTCGGACAATGAAAATTCACAAAAAAATAGTTATTGTCCTCAAAAAATTACAAATAAGCTTAAAACACTAGAAAATACATTTTTGACTCAAAATTTGTGAAAAATGAATTTAATTTATAAAATGACGATTTTGCCCTTGTGCAATGAAAATTCACAGAAAAATAGTAATCATCTCTGAAAAATCAAGGAAATAAAAAAAACATGCTTAAAGAATTAGAAAAATGAATTTGGAACTAAAAATGAGCTAAAATGTATTCGCGGGGCGAAATTACCATTTTGCCCTCGTATGGTAAAAATATAAAGAATACTAATTAAGTCCAGAAAAATTATAAAAAATTAACAAATTCACATAACAGTAAAAATATGAATTTAAAGTCCCCAAAAGTTGATAGAAAAATATTTACAGATAAAATTACTATTTTGCCCCCCAGATTATTAAAAAAATTAAAATTTGTCCCAAAAAATGCAAACATGCCCTTCCCGTGTTTGAAAATAAATGGTGTGTCAAAATTTAGTGTCTACACTTGTGTGAAGATTCGAGGTTTTTAGGAGCGTCGCCTTCCTAGGGTTCCTATTCCTCCATCATTCTAGCTATCGACATGAGAAGGAATGATACACTAGCACCCAAAACACACAATGCATTGGAAAAATTAACATCACCAATAGTGCATGGGATAGAAAATCTCCCTGGATCCTTGAGCTTTGGTGGAAGTTTATTGATACGTGCGGAAGTAGTGAATGCCAAGAAAGCCTTGAAAATTCTAGGTTGAATAACTCGAATGATTGACTCCTTTGAAACCCTGTTCAAAGACTCGAAGAATCACGAATTGGCTGCTTTGATTCTATCCAACTTCGTTGAATGTTCTCCTTTTAGAATTCGCTCTAGACCCCTAACCAACTTATAGTGTAGATTCCTAAGTAGACAAATCTAAAAGACTAACAACAAACTGATTGAATAAACTCTAAGCGAAAACTTAAACTTAACAAAATCTCTTCATTAAGAACAAGGGTAGTTCTTAATCACCAAAGAACTAAGAAGATCTCATCACGAGAAAAACAGTCAAAGTGCTAAAAATTATCATTAATCATAATAATCTCGGGTGAACAGTACCTCCCCTTTATAAAAGGGTCAAAACATCATAATAAGGAAGTAATTCTAATAGGAAACTAACTAGACTTCCTGCTTAACATAAACTCTACTAAATCCAGCAAGTCTTACAACTTGGAGACTAAGTAAACTACTAAAATATAATAAAACTCAAAGAGCCCAATAAAGGGGTGTCAATGTGAATTGGGCTGGTGTATCAACCATGATCCAATAAGAGTATAAATGTTCCAAGCTCTATCTTTAGCGCGTTGGACTATCTTAGCTCAAGTAGCAAATCTGGCCCAATGATCCTTCCAACCACATACTCACGGACAACTTGAACTAATCTTCTTGAGCCTTCTTTATAGTTGGACTTGATCCATAGCCAATGTTCCATACCTTGGCCCAATGTACTAGCATGCTCAGTGTAAACTTCAAGCTAGAAATCAAGCCAATAATTGTGGAAGTCCCTACACCAGTAGCCATGTTGATTTATCCAAGCCATGCACACCATTGCTTTAAGTCCTTCATGTTGAGGTGCTCCTTGGTTCATATCAATCCCTCCTTCCTCAAAAAGATTCATCCTCGAATTTTATTACAATATATAAACTAATATAAGTAACTAGAGGATGGATAGATAAAAAATTATGACCACCAATGACACTTATGATATGAACTAAGTCATATAAATCAGATGACTCAATGCAAGAATAAATACAAGTACCTAAAAACTCATTGTTCTCTAAGGAATAAATAAGACAATACTCAAAGACAATCATGGATGATCCAACAACAGATTTTGATCTAAGAATAATAAATATGTCTTGATGAGTATCATCCTTAAAAACATGAATATAAATGAACATACATGGGCCACTAACAAGGTAACAAAATAATCAAAAGAAGAAATAAACACACGGACAGAATTAAAGTTACTAGATGAACCATGCACATCACTACCAACTATTAAATTTGCATAATCTGTTTGATGCAACAAAGACTCAGATATCTGAAAATTACTAAAAACTAAAACACTAGAACATATAGAACAACACGTATAAACAAACACATAATTCCTATCATGATAAAATACTCTACCAAGAAACAATTAACTATCTAAAACAAGATGATAGAACACAATATCATCACCAACTAAGATTATGGTAAAAACTAGACAAAATGCAAAAGAAAATATAAAAACATTGACACAAGTGAAATTGCATATTAATTCATTCAAAACATGCTGAGAATCGCCCACATAATGATGAATAAACACAAATGAACTCCTAAGACAGATTGTACCGGAAGAAGTTAAGCTAACTAAATGAAAAACATAATCACCTAAAATAGTGGAATAAGCATGCAAAGTTCAATTAACATGTAAAGGAAAATAATTAAAATGAAAAAAACTAGACAAAATGCAATATCATCACCAACTAAGATTATGGTAAAAACTAGACAAAATGCAAAAACAAATGTAAAACATTGACACAAGTGAAATTGCATATTAATTCATTCAAAACATGCTGAGAATCGCCCACATAATGATGAATAAACACAAATGAACTCCTAAGAAAGATTGTACTAGAAGAAGTTAAGCTAACTAAATGCAAAACATAATCATCTAAAATAATGGAATAAGCATGCAAAGCTGAATTAACATATAAAGTAAAATAATTAAAATGAAAAATACACAAAAGCTTAAGCCACAGATCAGTAGAATCCAACAATTCAGCCAAGTTCAATGTGGCATTTGAACTTTGCATCAATTCCTTCTTCACAATTTTGTCTTCCAAGTGGATTAAACCAATCTGGATTTTATGGCAACAATGATGGTGCATTTTTCTTTGATGATCAACCTACAAAATAGTCACAAAAACACTAGGAAAAGATTGGTTAAGTGAGTTAGTAAAATAAATTTCTTCTTGAGAGCACATTGGTACAAGAGAATTAGTCCTCACAAGTAAGACACTCTTGCACTCACTCAAACAATTTTTAGAAATTTTCTTACTCACATGCCTCTCACTCTTTTTCTTCCTCTCATGAACACTCTTTTCCTTTGATCTCATCTTGCACTCTTCACTTATTCTAAGTTGATCTCTATAAGCTTCAATTGGCCTCATAGGTGTTAAGATGACATTCTTTTTATTCCAAGCAAAGGAATAAGTGTTTTTGAACCCATCGAAGATCACCCTTCTATCAAATTGCCATGGTCTTCCAAGAATAATGTGACAAGCTTACATAGGTGCAACGTCACATACAACTTCATCTTCATACTTCCCTAAGGTAAAAGATACAACCACTTGCTTGGTAACCTTCAAACTCCCCGTATCAGTCATCCATTGTAGATAATCTGGATTTGGGTGCTTCAATGAGGCAATTGCAACTTATCTACAAACAATGAACTAGCCACATTAGTACAACAACCTCCATCAATAATCACACTACATACCTTATGATTGACAGTGCATCTAATATGAAAAATGTGATCTCGTTGCAAGCTCTCCTCTTCTTTAGGTTGTTCACTCAACTTCTTCATTGTGACTAAGAAGTTTCCATGATCACCACTACACTCAATGTCCCCCTCGCCACAATCTCCTTCCAATAGTGGCATATCTTCATCACTTGAATTCAAACTCTCAACATCACCATTGTCAAGCACAATCATAGCTCTTTTACTTGCACACTGAGTAGCCACATGACCATAACCTTGACATTTAAAACATTTAATATCTCTTTGCCTTGTTGTAGCTTCAATCTTACCCTTAGAAGATGATTTAGATGATGGATCGATTTTGTTGGCACCTTCACGGGTTGAAGTAGCCTGTGGTTGATCAACTTCTCTCTCATTTCTCCTTGGCTGCTCTACTCTCCAATTAGCTCAGTTTTGCATTGAAGAATACCCCTTTGCACATCCACCCTTCAATTGTCCCTCAACCTTGATGGCCATGTCTGATAAGTGTCTAGTTTGCATATTTCTTAGTGTGTCTAGATTAGTATTTTATGCTAGTTTTTAGGGTTTAAATAATGAACAATAGTCACTTTCATGTCTATTTCTTCCAATCTTAAATTTGTAGCTAAAATGTGCAAATGTGTGGTTTAATATGCAATTCTTTGTATTTTGTAAGTTTTAGCTATAACGATCATCACTTTGGATCAAATGAAGCATATTGGGATGATATTAAATGTGATTTGAAGTTGATGAGAAGTGGCAAGAGAAGAGGACCAAAGATGTGGCATGATGAAGCAACGATAGAAGAAGAATTGGTGATGAAAGGATTTCACTGCACCGATATGTTTTGGTATTTTGGTCAGAACTGGAGCTAGAGAGAGTGAATTGAGATGATTCTTGAAGTAATTTAAAGCTAAGAGAATTATCTACAATTCTTATGAAGACCTCAAAGTCTGATTCTCACGTTTACAATGTCAAATTGCCACATTACTGAAGCATTCTTGTGCAGCAATGCTCTTCCGACCATGTCTCGATAGTTTGGCCATATCTTTGTGTACACAACTTCAAATGACCTGATGTTTGTGCTCCTGGAAAGCTAACTCAAAGGGCTATAACTTTCATGTTCAGAATAAAAGCTAGTTTGGCCAACTTTCTGACCGAACACGCGGCTGAATCCGCGCCGCGGGTACGCACCGTGGGTACGGTCAGAAAGTTATTAATTGAAGCTGCGGCTGTATCCTCGCCGCGGGTCCCAGGCGTGGGTTCGGGGCGCAGACATACGATTTTGAGGCACTTTGGGGCTATCTTTCAAGGCGGCAATTGATACTCTTTGTGAATGATTAGACTACATCTCAGGAGGGTTTTAGAGTGCTAGAAACACAAGAGAGAAGCGTAGCATAGCATAGAGAGAGCATAGCATAGAATAGCAAGGGTCTCTCTTGGAGAGATTTTCTCTTTTGAGAGAGCCACCCCTTTAGATTAGTAAATCTCTCTATAGAATAGTGCTATTTAGGAGGATTCTCTTGTACACATCAAGATTGGAGGAAGAATAGAAGATTTGAACTTGTTCATCAATCAATAAGTTTTTTTTATTCTATTTTTGTCTCTTTCTTGATTTATATGGATTTGTCTATTAAAGTTTTGATCTTTTATGTGAAATCCACCATGGGTACGTGCTAAATTGTTAATCTAGGGTTAGAGGAAACTAATCGCTTCATGCATATGACTTGATTATGATTATTCATGTTATCTTGTGCTTGTTTGTTCTCTATTTTGGTTTGCATGGATTTGTAGTTGCTTGATCACCAACTATGAATTGATAGTTGTTATTATGCAACGAGAGTTGGTAATGATAATGGAAAAGGAATAGCTGAAGTCTAGGTTGCATGTCACACGAGAGTAGTGGTGCTCCTAGGTGGGTCAATTAGGCAATTCATGTGATTAATGAACCAATACTAGTATCTTTACCACGAGAGTAGGAAAGAACTAGTAGGGAGGTAATCATTAACTTATCACGAGAGTGAAGGTTAAGTATAATTGGAATTGGATCCCTAAACAATACAAGAATCCATGGCATGAATTAATCCATTCAATCTTATGCTTGGTCATTAGTGGAATCTATTCCCTAGTGTCTTAAGATTACGAGTTTCCTCTAGATATTGTTATTTTATAGAGTTGTTAGTTTAGCTGTTTATTTTCTACTTTGATATTCTCATTGTTAATTGGTTGTTTAGATAATAAGGAGAGCAATAAAGCCTTAATACTTCGATAACCTTTTCCCTGTGGGATCGACCCTATTGCCCTATACTCAATACGATCTGTGCACTTGCAGTATATAGGGTAATTAGGTTTTATAACTTGATTATTTGTGTGTGATATAATTGGATTATTTGCTATATTTTTAGACCTAATTACACGCCTATCAATGTCCACCAAGTCATGGATGTCTAGGTAGTGTTAGAGTTCCACCTTTTCAACAATTTCAACATTAAGTCCATCAATAAATCGAGCCATTAACGCCTCCTCTTCTTCCTTGATATCAGCCCTAATGATGAGCATCTCCATCTCCTTGTAATGCTCATCCACACTCATTGTACCTTGCTTCAACGTTTTAAGTCTATGATGAAGATCTCTCACGTAGTAGCTTGGCACAAATCTCTTCTTCATGATATTCTTCATCTCACGCCAAGTCTAAATGGGCTTCTCTTCACACCTTCTTCTTTCTTTCACAAGTTTATCCCACCAAATGCTAGCATAATACGTGAATGCCACTGCAGCAAGTTGCACTTTTTTCTCTTTAGAGTAGTTATGGCAATTGAAATATGCTCCACGTTGTGTTCCCACTCAAGATAAGCTTCAGGATCTAGCTTACCTTGGAAAGAAGGTATCTTCATCTTAATGCTACCAAGATTGTTATCTTGGTTGTGAACTACCCTCCTTCCTCTCCTTGGAGCTACATCTTCAAATTCAGATTCATCACTATGCTCCTCATCAAATGGATTTTTGGTGGCTGAAATTTGTGCATGGGATGTGTTAGTCCTCCTATCAAGCTCATCATAAAACTCATCCTTCAATAGGTGCATCTTTCTATCCATATCACCAACCAATGCATTCCTAAGTAATTTGATTTCATTTGAAAGCTCTTCAGGTGCATCTCTTTCATGAGCCATTTGAGTGCTAAAACCTGCAAAACAAAGGTTAGAACAATATAAACAAGTATTTGTGAATCACTCCCTTAGAATTTGCACTCACTTCCCTCAAATATTATGGCTTTTACCCTCCTTGTGCTCACCATTGAACCTTTTACCTCTCTTGAGATCAATCTATATGCCCTTTGATGAAGAACCTGCTTATCTATCCTCAACAAAGTATCAAAAGTTAAGTATTCAAGTGGAGGAATAAGAGTAACAAATAATATTGGAAGCTTAGAGTAGGTTTGTTGTCAAGAATTCCAAAGAATGACAAAGAATAAAGATTTGACACAATGTAGACACCCTAATGAGTGGTAAAATTGTTTAAAGATTCTTGATTTTAATGTTCTCTTGACTGAAAATATTGAACTTGTGCAAAAAATAAAAACTCCAGCAAGTTATTCTTTCAAAACTCGAACCGCAATGGTCAAAATGGCAAGCCAAACCAATTTGGAAACCAAGTAAACACAATTCCAGCAGTTTAGGAAACCAAATAAATGGTCAAATAACTGAATTCAGGTGGCTTCCTAAGCTATCTCCACACGGCTTTGCAATAAAGAAACAAGCTCATACGGTTTCTTGCAAAAAGGAAACTTTCCCCTTTCCTTTCCTGTTTCTCTTCACAACTGAATTTCCCAATCCTTGAGGACTAGGATTCTTTTCCTTTTTCAACCACAAAACAACTTCTTATGGTCCTTATTTGAGATCAAACTAAGCTGGAAAATTTTTCAGAAATTCTTATGTGAAAAACAACAAAATTTCCAGCAAGTATATTCAACAAAGAACCAAGAACCAAGTTTAAGAACTTGATCCAATCAATTCACTTATGAAAACTGAAGCAAAATACCACAAAAACAACTCAAAAACTTCCAGAATACCCTCTTAAACAATCAGAAACACGCTAGAAAATTTCAGAAATCGTAGCTGTCAAAAGCACAACAATTCCAGCATGCACCTTCAATCAAGTTTCAAGAATTAAGTTCAAGTAAGTGTTCCTACCACTTTACTCTTGAAACCCTACCCTTTTCTACTCCCCAATCTATCTAAAAACCTCCAGAAAAATGGTTCAAAATCTGTTTTCAATCAAGTACCAGCAAGCACTAATTATTTCTTTCAAGAAGACAGACACACTCAATCAAGAAGTTCAAGAATTAATTTTCCAGCAACCAAGTGATGCAAGAACCCCATTTAACACTCAAGAACTTCAAGAATCCCTTCTAGATCTTCAAGAAACATGTCAAGAACTTCAAGAAAGTCTAAGAACTTGTTCAAGAACTTCAAGAAATTTAAATTCAAATCTGGACAGTTTCAAGATTTTCAAGAGAACACCAAGTCTGTCCAAGAAACTTTAAGAAACACCTTGTAATACCAAGAAAACAATCAAGATAGTGAATAAAATCAATTGCACGGCTTTTAAACATTTGTGCGGTCTCTTTTATTCTTCTTTTTCTTTGATTTTTCTTTATGCTTTGGCTTTTCTTTTTCTCCTTCTAGCACGCCTCTTTTTTGGAATTTTTTTTTTCATGTAACAACTCAACACAAAACCACAAATGTTTCCAAACCCTAGTTCAAACACCTCACAAACGATTTTCCTCTTCAAGAAATTTCAACCTTAGGTTTTTAAGGTCCAAGAATTTAATTTTCTTGCAAAGTTTTTCACACAAGAATTAAAGAAAACAATGAAACAGTCAAGAAACACAAAAATTACCACACAAACCTAGAATTCTTGATTGAGAAGCAACCAAGAATGACTCTAACACAAACCCTAAATTGAGACAAGACACAAAACATGTGGAAAAGAAGAACACAAAACATGAGCAGAAATAAAAAACAAGAACAATGGACAAATTGTAAACAGGAAACCTAACACAAGAAGAAATGGATAAAAAAAAGATAAACAAAGAGATATGTCCAAATTTTCCAAAGGAGAATTGGACTAAAAACCTAGAATTATTAAAAAACCTTCGCTCTGATACCAATTGATACGCGCGGAAGTAGTGAATGCCAAGAAAGCCTTGAAAATTCTAGGTTGAACAACTCGAATGCTTGACTACTTTGAAACCCTATTCAAAGACTCCAAGAATCACAAATTGGTTGCTTTGATTCTATCCAATTTTGTTGAATGTTCTCCTTTTAGAATTTGCTCTAGACCCTACTTGTGGTGTAGATTCCTAAGTAGACAAACCTAAAAGACTAACAACAAACTGATTGAATAAACTCTAAGGAAAACTTGAACTTAACAAAATCTCTTCATTAAGAACAAGGGTAGTTCTTAATCACCAAAGAACTAAGAAGATCTCATCACAAGAAAAACACCCAAAGTGCTGAAAATTATCATTAATCATAATAATCTCGGATGAACAGTACCTACCCTTTATAAAAGGGTCAAAACATCATAATAAGGAAATAATTCTAATGGGAAACTAACTAGGCTTCTTGCTTAACATAAACTCTATTAAATCTAGCAAGTCCTACAACTTGGAGACTAAGTAAACTACTGAAATATAATAAAACTCAAAGAGCCCAATAAAGGCATGTGAATGTGAATTGGGTTGGCGTATCAACAATGATCCAATAAGAGTATAAACGTTCCAAGCTCTATTAGCCCGTTGGACTCTCTAAGCTCAAGTAGCAAATCTGGCCCAGCTTTTTTCGCTTGTTCGTCAAGCTTTTGAGCAGCTCTTTCAACTGCCGCCTAATCCCCCAACATGCTAAAAAACCGAGAGCCTTGTTCTTTGAGTTCGCATTAACCATTAAAGAGTCCTCCTATAGCATAGCAATCGATGTGGAACATTGAAATGATGTCCATGTCCCTTCCAGTCCACCCATTTATTTTGGAATAATTTTTTTAGGAGGGACAATTTTACTTATTTCTGACAAATCCATCTCCTTTTTATAGGTTCTATGGACCGATGCCTGCTGCTTCATCTACCTTCTTTATCACTGAGTAGTCATTTAGGGGCCTTAGCTGGTGATCAGGGCTATTTCTCTCTAGATGATAAAGCTTATCCCAAGCACTGGTACTGTCTAAGCATCCCACAGCTGATGAAATTGTTATCAGTTCAGACGAGATTCGGCATTTTTGAACCACGAAAGGCACAGTCTCCATTTCGGTTGTAGGTGTAACCCATATAGCTATCTTTTTATTTCTTTCTAAATGGCTGAATGCAGATGCGAGAGGGAGAATTAATATGGGAGAAGCGGGGACTCGCCACAGGCCTTGTCCCCCTTGAAGAGCAGTTTTCTATTGAGGTCTATCCTGTAGAGGTACTCAAATTGGATTGGTGATCGATTTCAATTCTATTCTTTCAAGTCCCACAACTCGATCTTTCTTTCTCACATATGCAAAAACTTATACGGCCGAGTTGGTTAGTAAGGAAATGAAAGAGTCAAAAGAACTGTAAGCAAGAGATCAAAATTGGGTGATAGCTGATTTTCCATAGTTTTAGCATTACGGCAAACCCGTGTCCAATATATAGGTAAACAACACTAGACGTGCTTATTGTATCCCCGAGAAGGGTTAGTTTTGAGTGAAGTTGCTAAAATAGGAACTAGGGATTCCCTTACTTATTTGAGAACATTTGTGGTTAAGTCAATAACATGCCCTACTGAATATAACGAGGGGGAGATTTGCTAGTTGCTTTCAGGCCAAGCGCTTTATCACTTTAAGAAGGATGCCGCCTCAACGGGGCCAATCCATTATCTGAATTCGGGAACGAAGCCCTCTCTCGTTGTTCGGCCTTTTCCGAAAGCTCTGCGGGACCACCTACCACTATGCTAGGTAGGGAAGGAGGAATTGCCTCTTGACTGCCAGTACACTGCTAAGACTAACGAATAGACCTTAGATACTTTGAACTAATCCTCTCAAGCCTTCTTTATAGTTGGACTTGATCCATAGCCAATGTTCCACACCTTGGTCCAATGTACTAGCATGCTCAATGTAAACTTCAAGCTTGAATTTAAGCCAATAATCATGGAAGTTCCTACACCAGTAGCCATGTTGATTCATCCAAGCCATGCACACCGTTGTTTTAAGTCTTTCATGTGGAGGTGCTCCTTGGTTCACATCATTTATTTTGTATCCTTGCACTACATTCCTCCGTGAGTGCTATGGTTGCAAAGTCATCAAGACTTTTTCCTTCTTATCAAAAGGTCCTTAAAAAACTTCTTGTACTTGGGAATCTACAAAAATGCATCTACAAAAGAGATGTTTACATGTAATTGCTTAAGCATTTGAGCATTCTTTTCCAATTTCTTCTCTTATTTTTCATTTTTAAGCCTTTGTGGAAATGGAATTGGTGGAAGAGGAATAGTTTGTCATTGATAATTCATATTTTCCATACCAATTTCGTTATCACTTACTATTTCTTTTCCTTTTTCTTCTTTTTCATCTTTTTCACTTCCACATTCTTCAATGATTGATTCATTTAGCACTTTATCACTCCTTAATGCAATTGCTTGGAGGATTATTTTTTGTTTTGCTAGGTAACTCCCTTGTTTCCTAAGGTTTATTTACTCCGCTAATTGAACAATTTTATTCTCCAAAGATCTAATCATTCCTAACATTCTAGATTCAAATTGCTCAACTCTTTCGATCACTTTCTCATTAGTCACCTCCCAAGCCAGTTTGTTTTGTGTAAATCCGAGTTGTGTTATCATTTTTGGCTCCTCCATCCAAGATTTGGATGGTTTCTCCATCCAGGATTATATGTATTTGAAAAAGGATTATTAGAAGAAGAAAGTTTGAAATAATTAACATATTGAACTTGTGCACATGTAGATGGATCATGAGAATCATCACACAAGCTACAATATGCAACACTAGATGATGAACTTGAGCTACTAGAGACATGCTTATTGAAAAAATTCATCATATTTTGCATTTGAACTCTAAGCATATTGTAGACATCAAATTTTGACACGCCATTTATTTTTTCCAACATCGGGGGCATTTTTATGTTCTTGGGGTCAAATTTTAATTTTTCAATAAAAGGGGAACAAAATCAGCAAGTTTGGGGGGCAAAATGGCAACTTTTAGCTGTAAATATTTTTCAATTAGTTTGAGGTTTTAAATTCATGTTTTGTACTTTTATATGTATTTTTAAGTTTTTGTGATTTTTTCAAATTTAACTAACATTTTTCTATATTTTGCCAGTACAGGGACAAAATAGTCATTTCACCCTGCGAACACCATTTTCGCTTATTGCAAGTCGAAAATTTATTTTTGAAGCTCTTAAGCATATTTCTAAATTTTCTTTATTTTTTCAAAAATGATTGCTATTTTTCTGTAAATACCGCGTTTAGGGGCAAAATAGTCATTTTGCACCTTGAATGCATTTTCTACCAATTTTTTAGTCCAAAATTCATTTTCTAGGGTTTTAAGTTTATTTTAAATTTTTGGTAATTTTTCGAGGCCAATAGCTATTTTTCTGTGTATTTTGTTAGTTAAGGGGTAAAATAGTCATTTCACACCCCAAATGCATGTTTTTGCCAATTTTAAACATTAAATTCTATTTTAGATTTTTAAATCTGTTTGAATTTTTTGATAAATTTTGGAGTTCATTGTCATTTTTTGTAGTCATTTTAATTTTTTGTGTATCAAAATTTTGTTTTTAGAATAAAATTAGGATTTTATTTGCTAGTGGCATTTTGGTTAGTTTTTGGTATTCTTGGAGACCAAGACTACTAGATTCTATAAATACCCCCATTGAAATTAGAAAAAAAAAAAGAAAAAGTCAAAAAACCCTAAAACACACTCTTATCTAGAGAAAAGGATCAAAACACCTATTAAACCACCAAAAAACACACACAAATAGCCATCGTTTGCAATTTCTATTACTATTCATAGTTCAAACCACTGTTCATCATCATATTGATCTTCAAGCTTAAAAAGTGAGTTATCCTTTTGTTTGATTCATTTTCTTTTATTTCCCTATGTGAAATGGATTAATTGTATGTGTTTATTTAGAATTTTAATTAAATCTGTTTGTTTTTTGGGTTTGAATCTTTCTGGGGTTCTGTTCTTGTTCTGGGTTTGTTTTCCTTTTCTGGGTGTTATTCTCTTCATCTCTTCTTTTGATCCACCATTTCCTTCCATCGTTCCCTACCACTCCCCACCACTCCTAGCTCTGCCCTCAACCAGAGTCACTAAATTCCACCTCCACAGCCTTTCAGGTCATCTTCAATTTTATCTTCGGCCTCTCTTTCTCAACCCACCTACAAAATACAACTAGCAAAACAACCAATCAGACAAAATTCACAGTCGACAACCAAGTCCAACCATGGACAGCCACCATCACTCCACACATCAGCCCCAACCACACCACCACAACTCTCAACACCAAACGGCCAAACAAACAACATCACAAGCCCCTACCACTGAAACAACCACAATGCGTACCAAAACTCCACCACCTTCACCCCTTACGACCTAGTCCAAATCACCACCATAGAACCTCTTCAATCACTGCCATCCCACTGCCAATTACAATCTCCAAATATCACCAAAGCCACCTACAGACACCAATTTCATTTAAAATTAGTAAAAACATCTCCCCTCTCTGTAGGCCACCGTAATCCCAAACTACCAGCCCCATTGCAGTTAGGACCAACTAGAGCCCCTCCTCCGTTTGACAAATTGCCTCCACCACCGTCTAAACCGTCACCCAGGTCCCATTCACCATCAACTCTCCCCTACCTCCACCGCAAAATACCTGTAGAAAAACCATCCCACAGCTCCACAAAACTGCCCCCAATCATCAATCAAGACCTCCACAACCACCAATTCCATCAACTCTATCTCACCTCATTCTCCAGCGGCTAAAACCATCAAACAGAGACAACAATCAGCATTAAACCACTACCCATCTTGCTGCCCATCATGCACTATCACTCAACCTCAACAACAATGCACAGCCAAGCCTCCATATGCCCACGACCTCTCTTTTCAAATGGCAAATTGATTTGGGGAAATTTGAGATGTGTGAGAGAGAGATCGAGAGTGAAAGAATTAGAGAGAGAGGGAGAGAAGTAGAAAAGAACGGAAAGAGAGTAGAAATAGAAAGAGCACAGGTGGAGAAAAAGAAAGACAGATAGGGAAGCTGAGAAGAAAACAGAGCAGCAGAGAGAAGAGCAGACCAAAAGGAAAAGCAGAGATAGGGATTAAGAGTGAGAAGCTGGAGAATTAGAGATTAGAAAGAGGAACCAGCGAGAGCAAAGAGAGGAAGAACAAAAGGAAGAAGTAATTGGAGAAGAGAAATAGAAGAAGAGAATGAGAGAAAGAGAAAATGAGAGAACAGAGATGAAGTGGAGAAGAGAGACGAAGAGGGTTAGAGAGACAGAGAGAGTCAGATTTCTTTGGAGAAGATGACCGAAAAAGGAAGAAAATTCTGGAAAATGATTTTTGGGGGATAGGTAGTTATTTGTGAGAATTGTAAATTTATGGATTTAAAACATGAAAAATTGGTTTTTTTTTGTTTATTTGCTATAGTTTATTTAACGATAATCAATCTTTTGGTTTGTTCCTGGTTTTTAGCTTAATTAATCTAATAATTAATTTAGTTAACCACTTATTTTAGTTTAACATCTGTTTGGATTGTTTTACTCTGGCCCTAGGATTCCTAGTATTATCAGTGTTGTCCAAAAGACTTTTTACTTTCTTCATCTTGGTCCCCCGTAATTACACATTTGCCCCCCAGATTTAACGTTCTTTCAATTAGGTCATGCAATTTATGTTTCTGCCCCACTTTTGTTGAAATTTATTGTTTTGTCCCTCCAAGTACCTTAATGCATTTTACCCCTTTAGACTTTGTGAATTTTCAGGTTTTACACTTTAAGTTTTATAGAAATTTACTTGTAGCCCCCCTTAGTCTCATAGAATTTATATTTTACCTTAATTTTGTTAGGATTTCATATTTTAGACTTTATTTGTTTATACCGAGATATCTTGACATGTTTTTTGTGTTCTTAAGCAGTTGTACCAGATCTTCAAGAGGTATAACTATTCCTCGTTAATTTCGCTTTATGTGCTCCGATATGCTCCAATGTGATCTTTTATGCATTTTCTTCATATGTTTCTTATTTTTACATACTTTTACATATTTATTTCACATTATTTAGTTTCAAATTTTTATTTTTGGCAAAAAATGTACTATTTTTTGTATTTACCTAGTTAATGTAATAGTTAGATAATATTTCTCATATTTTTAGCAAAAATTTTGTATTTAGATAGCAAGTGTAATAGATAGGTCGTTTTTACTTTTTTATCCCTAAATTGTAGTTAATTTTCTGGTGTAATAGTTAGGGCTTGTGTGCTTTTGCGTGCTTATATGCTTAATTGCTTTACTGCTTTCTTTAAGATTTTTGCATCTAGATATTATGTTTACGTGTTAGTTGCTCCTATGTGCTTTTTATATGCTTTCATATGTTTATTTATTTATGTGTTTTATCAATTTTATTATTTTGTCACCACACTAGTCCAACGCTAGTTGCGGTTTTCTCGTTTCCTTGCTAGTCCAACGCTAGTGGGGGATTCTTAAAAAGGGCTAGTCCAACACTAGGCCCTTAGGTCATTTTAGTGATAATTTCACTCGTGTGCATTTCATCACATTTCGCACGCTTTCCTTTCTTAGGATTTTTCATATTTGCATGATTTTTTGGTATATATTTTTAGCATTTGACAGTGCATGACATCTAGGTTGCATTTCACTTAGAAGTTAGATTATTTTGTGTGCTCCGACTAGAAATAGTCATCTATTTACGTGGGAAGTGGTGGATTGACAGGCCGTTCCCCCCTCTGTGAGTAAAAAAAATGTCAATCATGAATTATTAGTCCCCCGTACCTATTATGTTGCATCCCCACTTTCTTGGATACTTACTATCTATACTATTTTTCTTTTTCTTTCTACATTTCATTTTGCATACACACTCGTGACTCCCTCGAGGTCTCGACTCAAATTTTGCAATTAATGCGATAATCTCGACCAAGCCTCAATGGAATATTCTAACCCTCCCAATACTCACATTTAGATTTAGGACTTGCATCTATTTAGACATTCAAACGCGATAGAACTTAGGGTTAACATAGGAAATTTTGATTAAACCTTGCAACTTGCCTCAGCTAGGCAGAAAGGGTGCCTTAGGCCCGAGCCTTTGCCTTTCCTTTCTTCAAATGTAACTCCCAGACCTTTTTCTTTTATTTTTCGTAGACCGGAGTTGAAAAAGGGTTTTCAAACATTTTTTCTTAAAATTTTTCATTTTTTGTTTTGTTAAATGCTTTTTTCAGGTGATTTGGTACATCCTAACTCAATATCAATTGGTGACTCCATTTTAAAATAAATCCCTTTTTCAAAATCAGTTGGCCAAAACTGTCGCACTTTTAGTTCAGGCCTTATTTTATTTCTATTTTTATACCATTTTTTCCTAGATAACACTTTTTCAATAAAAACTCAATTTTTTCTCACACACGCATAGATTTTCTAAAAAACTTTATTTTCAAAAATTGTCACCAGATCGGATCACCTTTTCGGGTTGCAACAGTCCCAAGCTGACCCATGCTCTCCATTTTTTTGGACGTGACACATATCTAAAGTATCAAATTCATACATATCTTGTGTTCTTCTAAGAATACCTCTTTCATTGGCCCATTGGTAGTGATTTGCCACCATTTCCTCTATCAACTCTTGGGCCTCCTCTGACGACTTTGCTATAAGAGCTCCCCCTGCAGCTACATCTATATTGATTTTTGTTAAATAGTTAGTCCATTGTAGAAGGTTTGTACAATCGGGAAGTCTATGGTGTGGACATTTTCTTATTAAGTCCTTGAATTGGTCCCAAGCCTCGTATAGAGACTCTCCTTCGCTTTGGTGAAATTTTGTTATGTCCATTCTTAGTCTTGCAGCTTTTCCCGGTGGAAAATATTTGTTCAAGAATGCTTTGGAAAGGTCCATCCAAGTTGCAAAGGTATTTGGTGGATATGATTGAAGCCATTGCTTGGCTTTGTCTCTTAAAGAGAATGGAAATAATCTAAGCCTTATGGCATCTTCGGAAACACCATTTAGTTTTATTGTATCACATATTTTCATAAAATTAGCCAAGTGTAAGTGTGGATCTTCATTTACATTACAACCAAATTGATTTTGTTGAACCATTTAAATTAGTCCTGGCTTAAGTTCAAAATTATTTGCATTAACTGGTAATCTAATTATACTTGTTAGAGATCCGGTTGGATCCGGCATAGCAAAATCTCTTAAAGAACAAGTGTTAGGATTAGGATTTTGGGTTACCTCCTCCATAGCTACCTCTTGTTGTTCTTGAGGTTGAGATATACTTGAGGTGTCACCAATCTCCTCCACCTTAGCTTGTTCTTCTTGCCTTTGTCTTCTTGCCTTCCTTACAGTTCTTTCTATCTCTGGATCAAATGGAAGCACAACTCTTAAGCTCCTATGCATACACCTAAAAAAAAAAGAAAATAATTATTTACAAATAAACAAAATAAAGTTTAGATTAATAAAGTTAGCTTTTGCCTTAACATTGCCTTTGTTCCCCAACAACGGTGCCAAAAACTTGACGTGGTGTAGATTAGGTATAGCAAATATGAATAAATACACTCAAATCAAGTAATAAAAACCTAATCTCCCAATTTAATCTGCAAGTGCATGGGTCTATTGTAGTACTTGGAGTATTAGGTATCGAATCTTACGAGGAATAAAAAATGTGCAACTACTGAAGCTTTTTCACTAACTTTTAGTAACTAAACACAATTAAAACAAGATGGATATGGGGTTCCTTCAATAGAATAGGTATACGATTGAGAACTTTTGTAGAATCCAAGCAAAGAAGCCTAGAACATAGAATCCACTAATGAATCATGCATGAATGGCTTGCTAAGTTTTACCTTGCCTGGTTTAGAATCCAATTCCATAAGTGTCATAAGTAGATATCTCTATAAATTGACAAGATTCCAACTATTCTTATGATAAAACCTTATGAAAAATATAAATTGTATTGATTCACCTAAGCATCCATTATTCTCATATGAACTACATAAGCATTACTTGTTCATTTTCCATTATTACATGCATTTCTCAATGTCAAGTAACAACTAAATGAGTTGTTTAAGTTGGCCAAGCAAAAACAAGTGTTAAAACTTGAACAAGTAAACAAACAAAGTGCAAGCTTAGCAAGCTTTGATAATATAAGTCATGCTCTTGAATTTATTAGCTTCATCTATATTCTAGATGAAGCCTTTAGTGAATCATGACAAATGAAACAACTAAGAGTATAACTTCAAGGCAAGAATTCATTTTAACAATGGAAAGTAAATAGAAAGGAGTAAGAATTGCTCAATCAAATTTGGACAAAGCTTCTCTTCTTATTGACCTTCAAAGTTGAACTTACAAGAGCTCTCTTACAATGTTCCTCACTATTCTATTGAAGGATGAATAGAATTCTATTAATTCTGTACCAAAACTAGTACAAAATTAAGCTAACACTATGTTCTACTACTAAAACTTGTTACAAATGACTTCTATTTATAGACAAATATGCCTCAAGTCATTTTCCAACTTGTATGAATCATTAATGCATGGAAATGATGAAGATTTGCTTGGAGATTCCAAATGAGCACAAAAGTCTTCATTGATGATTCCAATGTATTCTCCAACTTGCAAAATCCTATCCTCATCTGAAAAGTCTGCAGAAACCAGCTAGAAATGGTTGCAAGTTGCAACCCTAGAAATTTTAGGTCGACATACCTGCGAATTTGACTCACGAATCGCTCCTTGTGGACCCCACTTGAGTTTTGATTTTTGCTGAGCTGGCATCCACATGTGCAGGTATTTTTCACGTATTCCCATGCATTTTGATGAAGAATTGGATTTTTTTATTGTTTTGCACAATTATTCCTTTAAGTTGTTCATCCAACCCTTGCTCTTTGAATCACCTTTGAATTTGATTCTTCTTGACTCCACTTGATCCAAAATAAGTTTAAGTATGATGAACCTACAATTATACACAAAAATTATGCATTAATTTGCTCAAATAAAGATTCCTCCTCAAAAATCCTAATTTTGGTAAAAGCCCTAATTCTTATAAATTGTTGAAAAATGGGTCATTTGCAACCAAAAGTATTATAATTATACTAAAATAACATCTAAAACATATAATAATATACATAATAATATTGGTAAATTTATTACTTATCAACGGAAGCTAATGAGAAGAAGGGTGGTAAGCCTTTTAATTTCTCTAAAACGTTGGATTTCTTATCTTTTTAAATATGGCTGGTGTGTTTGATGCAGGTTTCTCAAGTTCTAATGTCATATGGTGTAACAACCGTAGAGGAAGAGCAAGAATATGGAAATGGTTGGATAGGGTCCTAATTAATAAGAATTGTGTTGATATCTTTTCTCTTTCAGTCACTCATTTAGTTCGGGATCCTTCAGATCATGCACCATTGTTGCTGAATTTCTCTACAAGGATGGATAACAAACCTCGGATTTTTTGGTTCCTAAATGTTTGGACCTCTAATCAAAGCCTATTGGAGGTTATTCGCAATTCTTGGTAGACAGAGATATTGGGTCATCCTATGGCCGTCTTGAGTGGTAAATTGAAAGCTTTGAAAAAGAATATCCAACATTGGAACAGGAAGCACTTTGGCAACATTTTCTTTAATGTCAAAATGGCTGAGGAGAGTGTTTGGTTGGCTGAAGAAAATATGGAGATGTTGAGTTCACCAAAAAATGAACCAGTGCTGAATAAGGCTAAGGCAGACTTGAGGCATGTGTTGCCTATTGAGGAGCAGTATTAGAGATAGAAGGCTCACGTCGAATGGCTCAAAGAAGGAGATAGGAATTCTAAATACTTCCATGTTGTGGTTACAGAGCGAACAACCAATGCTTTCATCCATAGAATAAAAGATTTGGATGCGAACTGGGTTAGTGAAGAAGATGAAATTGGAGATCAAGGTGTAAAGTTTTTCGAGGCATTGTTCACTAGTGATTTAGGGGTCCCAGTTCATTACTGGATGTCATTCCAAAGATAGTTTCAGCAGAGGAAAATGATTTATTGGAGGCTATTCCTTCAGAAGATGAGGTTCAAAATGTGATTTTCCATATGGATAGAGATAGTGCTGCAGGTCCTATCGGTTATACAGGGAAGTTCTTCTCTTTTGCATGGCAGGTGATAGCTAAATATGTTCTTAATGCAGTTGTGATTTTCTTTTGTGGGGATAGTCTTCCTCGTGCATTCACAGCAGTGTCTATTGTTCTTATTCCTAAGACTGCAAACCCTCAAGACTTTTCATAGTTCATGCTGATAAGTTTGTGCAATTTCTTCAACATGGTGATTTCTAGAATTTTATCAAATAGATTGGCATCCATTTTTCCAAAGCTTATATCTTCTCAACAAAGTGGGTTTGTGAATGGCAAAATTATAGCTAACAACTCTCCTCTAGCACAAGAATTAATTTTAAATATTGGGAAGAAGTCTAAAGGAGGAAATGTAGCAATAAAGCTTGATATGGCAAAGGCGTATGACTGGGTTTCATGGTCTTTTCTAATCACTATCCTACACCAATTTGGTTTTGGTGAGTGTTTCATTAACATGATTTGGCGATTGATCTCGAATGTATGGTTTTCGATTATTATTAATGGAGTCAGTTTTGGGTTTTTCAAGTCAACAAGGGGGTTGTGTCAAGAGGGTTACTTTATCCCCTTCCTTATTTATTATTGGTGCAGAAGTTCTTTCCAGGGCTTTGAATAGGCTGAATGACCACTCAAACTATGTGGGTTTTCGAGTTTACCCTGGATGTCCTTATGTGACGCACTTAGCATCGCTAATGATGTTTTGATATTTTCTCATGCATTCAATTATTTGCTATTGAGATTGATGGATGTTTTGGACAAGTATCAAGCTGATTCGGGTCAATGAATTAATTCACAGAAAAGTTGCTTTTTTAGTTCAACCTAATATGGGGATTTCGCGAGTAAAGTTGATCGAGAGAATGACTAAATTTTTTGAAAAAGCAATTCCCATAAAATATTTAGGCTGCCAGTTGTATTTTGGTAAAGCCATGATTGAGTATTCTTTGATCTTTGTTTGAATATTATGAAGAAGATCTTAACTTGAAAGTCTCAGTTATTATCTCTGGGTGGTAGGGTGATTCTCCTTAGACATGTCCTTAGTGTGACAGCCCCACCTTACCCAGAGGCGCACCAAAGGGCTTAGCGGACTGCCTGCCTGGCTTTCACCAGGTCTCGATTCACACACTCACGCAAACGTCCGAGCGTAATTAACTTAAAATAAAATAAACTAAAATAAAATGGAATAAATAAAATACACTCATTTTGTTCAACATAACGTACAATTCACATCAAAAGTTTACGTGTCATAATATACATGATTTTTTTTTCACAAAGATAGCCTAATACAGTTTGGCTATTACAATAACGAAGACATCTAGCATACTCAAAATCAGTCGTTCCAGCTTTAATTTTTCAGGAAACCTGAGTAAGGAAAACAAATAAAATGGAATGAGCTATAATAGCCCAGTGAGTATCGGAGTCATGCAATCATACCACAAATCTATTATTTTATTGAACAAAATAATTGACAATTTAAGTAAACAAGTTATGAACATTTCAATTAACAAATAGTCAATGGCGGATACGGGGCTCATCTACGGAAGCAAGCTTAACCGCAGGAAGAGCATGCACTGACCATGAAATCACGATGTTAGGACTGAGATAATAGCTCAAGTCTGTATCAAGAGTCTTGCCAGTATTATCAAGCAAGCAAGCAAGAACCCTAACCACCGTTCACCTTATAACCTCCGTACAGGCTACCACATCCAGGGAGATATTCTCAACCCTGGAGGGCCAACAAGCAGGCAGGTTCAATCCGGAGTTGGCCTCTTTGAGGATTCACAACTCAAAAGGGAAAGAACATCAAACCCTAAAACACCCAACACCTTATGTCCTCCCACGTGCAGCCGGGTTGACCATCCGTGAAATAACGGTGAAGTTAGTCACGGACGTCTCAAGCACAAGTAACACATTGGGTAATGAAAGCAGGTAACACGTTGCAGAATAGATGCGATAAAGTACACATCTTTCCTCAAGTAGCACATTTAATCACATAGCGATTGCAGTCATGGCATAATATTTACATGGAAATAGCACATTACATGCATCATGCACACATAAAGACACTCACCTTGAAAGCCTAAGAAAATATCTCGTGAAATGGTCGTGATGTGTTTTCGGACCCTGAAATTTAAAAGAAATAATAACATAAAAACTCAATTAAAACCCTAGTAAATTTAGTAAGAAAAAGTCAAGAAAATACCCCACTTACTTCTAGGGTTTTGGTTTTAGGGTTTCTAGGGTTTAGGGTTTACTTATTCTAAGAAAGTCTATTCTATCACTAGATCATTTCTAAAAATTTCTACACTTCAATTTCCTTCAATTGAACCTATTCTAGGCTTAAAGTCTCACTTATCAATTTTTCTTCTTTTAATTCTACCAAAATTTCGGCAGCATTTCCCCTTAAAATCGAACTAACCAAAATTTTTCCCTGCAAGAAAATTCAACAATCCAATCCATTCAACATGTACCACAACTTCTATGTTCAATTTAAACTCAAATTCAATCAAGATTCCACTCAAATTCAAGATCCCTACTCCAAGAATCATTACCCAAATCTGCACAGGGTTGGTTTTCAGCCAACTTCGTGCCATTTCTGGGGTCAATCCACTAAGCACTAGGGAATTGTGATTACATGGTTTGAAAGTACGTTTATAGGGCTACAACTTTCATGAAGATCATCACTTAAAATTCCAACTAGAACAGGTTCAAAATCAGGCCCCAAGTTGGCTCTTCATCAAAACTGTTTACGCAGAACCGAATTTTCAGCCAACTTTGCAAGCTTTATGCGGTTAATACACAATGAACCACCGTGCAAGCTATATACCATTTGAAAGCCCTATGAATCTAGTTTCTAAAACAACAAGAATCATTCGAATCCAAGCTATCTACACCAAGTTATGAAAGTTTTACTAAAACTGGTCCAGCATGACTGTTCAAGTATTTTTCAGTTCAACCTTAAATCTTCAAGTACTACTATCAAATTCTTAGTATAAAACTTGAACAAAACTAAATAAAACTTGAAAGTAATTGCAAAAGTTCATAGTACATACCTTAAACAAGCTTAGAACCTTGCTTAGGAAGAAGAAAACCTCACTTTCTATGGTGGATTTAACCAAACTTAAGAGAGAAAAGTCTAAGAAGTTGAGAGCAAAAATGAGAGAAGAAGGAGAAGATGATGGCCGGCCAAGAGAGCAAGAAAGAAGAAAGAAATAGTCTAGGAAAATTGGAAAAGAAATGAAGAAAAGGTGGAAAAATGGTTGACCAATAGAAATCCCACAAGAGTAAAGCAAAAAGTGAGATTTTAATGCAAGTGTGGTAACTTGGTTTAATTTGATTGGTTGAAATTATTAACTCTTATCACTTAATATAAACAATAATAAGACATAAATTATTAAAACAAAAATAGAGTAAATTAGGGAGAGAGAGAAACCGGCCCTAAGGGGAAAGAAAAGAAAAAGAATTTTCGGCCAAAAAGAAAAAGAAAAGAAAGAGAAAAAATTTCATGTAAGGGAAAAGAAAATAAAGCAAGAAAATAAGTGAAATTTTTGAGTAAAATTGAGCTAAAATTCAAGTAGTAAAAAGGCTAGATAATAATAGAATAAGCTAAGCAAAATTTAAACTCTAATATAAATTAAATGGTCAAGTAAAATTATTCTAAATGTAGTGCTTAAATGTCTTTGCTTAATAATGAAAATCTTAGTTAATTAACCTAATTAACTTAAGGAAATCTTCCAGCTAATAAATCAAGGATTAACACTTAACCCTAAATAAGAAAAAAATGTCTCTTGTATGTGCATTTTCTAGGGTGCTACACTTAGTGCCATTCCTATTCATCTTTTGGCAGTTTCTAATTTGCTTAAAGAAGTTTTTGGGATGCTGGAAAGGGTGTTTGTTGATTTTCTTTGGAATTCAAATGAGAACTCATCTAAGCTTCATTGGATTGGATAGAATCATTAATGTCACCCAGTTAATGAAGGGGGTGCGGAATTTAGGAAACAGAAGGATTACTATGCGGCCTTTTCTTGTAAATCATGGTAGATGTTCAAACAGGGCTCCTCACTTTGCACAAATTTCATGCACTTGAAGTATTGTTCTAACATTTATCCATGTCAAGTTGATATTTCTGTCGCAGGTTCGGCAACTTGGAAGCGTATGCTTAACATAAGGGGTTTGGTTGAATTAAGTATTTCTTGGTTACTTAATAATGGTAATTGTCACAATATAAGTAAAAACGATGTTGTGAATGACTTTGTTTAAGGCGGGCAGTGGAATGCTCAACTTCTTCAACAATGGCTACCAATGGAAATTGTTCATGTCATCTTAAATATGGATGTCCCATATAGATTGAAGCCGGATGTGATGATATGGCAGGAATCAATTTTTGGTAATTTTTCTTTATTATTTGCCTTTCATGCAACTAGAGATTGTAGACCTATCTCTTTGTTTGCTACTAAAATATGGCATTCTAAAGTTCCATTGAAAGTAGCATTTTTTTATCATGAGATTGCTTTTGAGAAGTTTGGCACTGGATGATGTTTTAAGCAAAGTTGGTTATAATCTCCCTTTCATATGTTTTTGTTGTGACATTGCTAATTTGAGTCAATTGATCATACTTTTGTCTCGAGTAAGTTAGCATCTGAAGTATGGAGATTTTTTGGGATGAAATGTTGTATCAATGTACCTGCCTTCCATTTGCGTGCTAGGTTATCGGGTTGGTGGTTTGCTTCTCATAAACATAGTCGATTGAGATTTGTTTTGCAGTTGATTCCAATTTTTATTTGCTAGAATTTATGGAAGGCACGGAACAAGGCTTTCTTTGATGGTGATGTGTCTGAGACTTCTAAAATTTGTGACATGGTATTTAGGGATTTAAGGGATGCTTATTATCTAAAATACAAGGAATCTTTGGCAATTCAATCTTGGCATGTATTTTTTGATGTTGAATCAACTTTTCCAGATTCCTTTCTTTGGAAAGCTGTCAAATGGGTGCCTCCGTTGGTTGGGAAGATTAAACTTAACACAAATGGAAGCTCCAAAGGGAATCCAGGAATTCGTGGAGGTGGATATGTTTTAAGGGATTCGAATGGAAGAATGTTAGTTGGGTTTGCATGATCTTTAGGTTGTGGGACCAGTTTTCAAAAAAAAGTGAAGGCTTTTCTTATTGGCATTAAAATCTACTTAGATCATGGATATCATCACTTCCAGATTGAATCAAATTCATGAGTTTTGGTTAGTATACTTCATCACAATTATTCTTGTCCATAGTTGATTGCGAAAGAGGTTCAGCAAATTCATCAGTTACTTAATGGAAATTTGCATGTTTCTCATTGCCCCGTCAAGCAAATAATGTGGCAGATCAACTAGCAAATATGAATGAGTCTCAGTCTTGCTACCAAATGTTTACTCAAGAATCTGAATTCTATCTTTAGCTCGTGGAGAATTGCTATTGGATAGATTAGGTTTTTCTTCTTTTAGGATATGCAAAACTTAATGCAAAGGGAGTAGTATTCCTTTTTTATGATTACTACTTTGTTTTGCTTTAAATTTGTATTTATGGAGGTAAGGTTTATGCCCCTTCTATTTCATAAAATTAATAAAATTTGGAATAGCACCCTCCCTCGTGTACGGGGTTAGCTGAAAAGGGAAAAAAAAAAAAAAAAGAGGAGCATGATCAATTTCTTGGGTTAATTATTTAGTTTTATGCTACAATCAATCTAGTATTTTCTATAGCTTTCGAAAATGCAATAGAGGATCTTGTAGATTTGTTGGTACCAACTGTTATGGTGAGATGTGGAATACAATTAAGCATGGTGGGATTTAATGCTTTTCTTTTGTAAATGACTTTTTAGGGTCTAAGCATTTGATGTGATCATTATGGTAACAGGCTTCTGATTTGTTATCATAGAAAGTTTTCCTACTTCAATGAATCCATGATGCATATCCTCGCCTATAAAATTCAGCTACTAGTCCTAGTGGCACGCGTCTCACATTTGCCCGTTTCGAGTATCTTTTAAGTGATTATATAGTAAATAATAGAGGATGTGTTACTTTTGTCCCCATAAAGATGAGCATTTGGCTGGATTAAACTATAATTTTGGAAATTTTAGCCTATCCTTACTTTGTAATAGTTTCCTAGTTGTTTGGGTATCCACACAATAGAGCATTTATGTTTTTCATATCGTTGGAGTTTTTTTTACGGTACTTAAGGTAGTTGGGCATAGACGCCTGTACAAAAGGAATCGATTCTGTCGGGTTTTGTTTTTGCATGTTTGTGGTCAAAGGTTGGGTTGCTTTGTAACGTGCTACATGAATAGGATAGAAAGGTCTGATGTGCTTTTGGCTGCATCTGGTTTGTTTTAACACTTATATTCCAGGAGTTGCTTATGGTAGTGTAGTTTAGCTCTTTTGATCCCGAGTCCTTGTGCTCTTGCAAATTGACCATCGGTGTATTTGTTTCCCCAAATTGTTGACTACAAATTGGTGACTAGTTGATACTGCTTAGGATATGTAAGCAGTCATTTGTTTGGGTTGATTGAAAATGTAAGTGATGTGGTCTTTTGAAAAAAAAAAAAAAAAATCTATTATAGCCTTTTTTTGTAAAATTGTTTTCATATTGGGAGGTTAATCAAGGTGAATTTTTGTTATGTAATAAGCATTAATAGTTAATAGAATAAGGTTTGAATATGTTGCTTCATGCATTTACTTTGCTAAAGGAATCTCATGTTTGAAATGATTTTTAGTTCCATAATTGTAGTTCTGAGTCCTATTTTGGAATGTTTGCGGTGTAATAAGTGAACCTTGCATTAAAGCTACTAAGGAGAAAGGAGGAATGTCATTTAGCTGTCTATTTATTTTATTCATTGTGCCATCTCAAGAGAAAAAAAAAGTGCTAAGGTTTGTAGATTCTAAGATCTTATTAGAGAATTGAGCAGTACTAGAGAAATGAACATAGAATTATTTTAACAATAGTTCTAGATAAGCAGGAAAAAAATTAACACTAATATTAAACTTCTTGTTTTGATGTCATTTCGGATCAAGTTCAGGCAATCAATATCAAAGAACATGGTCTAATCTTTATTAGATTTTATAGTATCCTGAATAACGTAGAATGACAGCTTATTTCTATCAGTGAGGCAATGTGTCTGCTAGGGATGCTCAACTCATCCATAGTCTAAAGTAATAATCGTCTAAAGTAATCATCATTGATCATTGTCATCCTTCAGCTTGAATCAGCCTTCAGATGCTTACAGTATGAAATGATTACAATACTAAAAATTAGTTACTTACAGGACTATTTTTTACAGTATATCAACTTCACTTTGCCAGTTTTCCACTTGAAATCTTGCATATTTTTTCATTTTCATCTTACACAAATTCTCTGGCTTCGGGTTTTCTATGCTAAAGCTTAGGTTGTGCCATAACTTTCATGCAACCATTTTGCTTGGACATTCAACCCAGCATCCTTTAAAGCATTCAAAGCTGACCTATAGAGTCTGATATCTAATTTGGTGCCTTCTGCATTCATATCCTTCAAAAGCTTAACCAATTCATCCACTCTATTCAACTTAGAAAACACAGCAACCATGATGCCAGCCATTGCTCTATCAAGTGCTCCTCCATTAAGCCTGAACTCATGGTAAAACCTCATACATGTTTCAAACTCCCTTGCCCTGCTATATGCACATATCACAGTGGTGTAACTAACTCTGTCAGGAAAGATCTTTCTTCGTTTCATCTCCTTCCAAATTTTCTCCACTAGCCTTAGGTTTTGGGTCCGTCCATGCATGTGCAGGAGAGAATTGTAGATCCACACATTTGGCTCACAGCCTCTTTCCTTCATTTTAGCTACAAGCCTCATTGCATCTCCTATCCTTCCAGTTTTGCCATACATAGCAACCATGCTAGAATAGGCCACCACGCATTTGTCAAAGCCCTTTTCCTCCATCTCAGAGAATATCATCTCAGCTTTAAAGTACAGCCCGAGCCGAAAAAAAATATTTTGAATTGAAGCATAGGTCACTTGACCTGGTTCACAGCCCTGCAATATAAGATCTTCATACACCTTAACTGCAGCATTAAGCCCTTTTCTTTTAGAGAAGCCATTAACTATTGCACACAAGATACAGTCAGAAACTCTCACTTTAACACGATTCATCACCGCGATAACATCAAGAGTTTTTTCCATTGAACCTTCTTCGATGTACATCAACACAAGTTTCAAGAACAAAGCTGGATCCCTCAGCATTTTCTTGTTCTCAGCTTCTTCCAAGAGCTCTGCAGCTATCTTCACCTCTCGAATACTAACAAACGAAGAAATCAGAGAGGAATAAAACGAATGATCCTCCAGCATGCCTTTTCTTGTCATTTCTCTGAAGTACTCGAGAGCTTCAAAAGGGCGTCTCAATTTTCCCAATGACTCACATAGAATCCAGTAAATCTTCGGAACAAATGGGGCAGAACCAAAATCTTTTCTTTCAAAATCATGAAACATTGAAACAGCATTCTCATATCTTCCAAGTTTCATATAGGCTTCCATTATATGGCAATAACATCCCGAGTCCAAGTCAATGCCATTTGATTTCATACGCTCGTATACCAAAATGGAGCTGCTATACATATGCAACTTATTGTAGCCTTTCATGGCAGCATCAAAAGCAAAGAAAGCAGTACTTTCATCAGCTGAGAAAATTCCAAGCAAAGCATTTACAAGTTTGAATTTTCTTGCTCCGGTGCAGCTACTTATTAATCTATAACATGTAGGACCATCAGGCAGGACCTTGAAACTTACAAAATCTTCACACAATGAATACAACAGACCCCAGTTTTTCGAATGAATCAAGTACCTGATAACAAGCTTGAGGGTCAATTTCTTCGGTCGAAAATCTGGCTTTCGTTTAGCTTTCTCATAGTAATCATAAGCTAATTCCTCAGTTCTGGAATCCTCGAACAAAGCACAGATAAGACCATTCAGATCCTCTGTTTCAGGTAAGCTAGAAACTTGATCATCAAGATCTTGCAGTTTCAAGTCCAATTGAATTACCGGCGAAGGAGTAGACGATGCACCTTCCAAGACTGGTACTGTTGAAAAACTTGAAGACTTGGCTATAAATGCTCTGGAATTCAAACCATGGAGGTAAAAAATGGAATGGTTTTTAAAGGGTTCAGACAAGATGGAGATTGGAATGAGTATGCGGGATGCTTTCCTATGATTTATTGAAGCAAATGACCATTCTGGAGAATTGGGAATGGCCATTTTTGTGAGAATTTTTTTTTGAATCAATTTGCAAAATTTGGACAAATACCTTATCGTATCTTTGTTTGCGCAACGCATGGTTTTACGTGGACCATCCATTGTTGGACGTGTGGACGATAATGAACATGGAGTTTGTAGTATGACTTTTAGCCACAGTCTTTTCAAGACAAAAGAAAATCTAATGTCGTAGTGGAATGTGGAATTTTCTTTTTCCTTTTATTATTTTTGCTTACCACAACAAATAGAAACTCCAATTTAAAAATGGCCTTCGCAAATTATTACAATGTTGATGCTATTGTTTGGCGATGTTTTGATGTTAGACTAGTATACAATTTAGTTTCAATTTTCGATTTAGCTAAAATGTTATGGTTTAGGGAATAAAAATTAATATTCTCCAATAATTTTTTTGAATTTGAGATAATATATTTGGATTTCAACAATTCTGGAGATTGGACAAACTGAAAATGGAGAGTAAATGTGGTCATACATTTACAACTAAGAACCAACAAGAATGTCCTCCCAAATTCTATAGAATTGAAACCTTATTAAGGCTGCGTTTGGTTCCTTAGAATTGGAATTGAATTGGAATTACAATTCTGTAGAATTGTAACTCTATGATTTGTAATTCTAAAATATTGAAATTCCTTTGTTTGAAAAATGTGTAGAATTGAAATGGAATTCATTTGAGATTCCAAATTTTCTGTTTGGATGAGGGTGAGTTCATCAAGAATTCAAATTGTTTATATTTGAAATTGCTAAGAAAGATTTCTTTTAAAATAAAAAACATAGAATAGAAATTTTATTTCAAAAAATATAATTTGATCTAAATATGCGCTAACTTGTGATTACTTCAAAATGTTATCCACCATGTATCACTTGACTTCTCATTACTAACAGCAAGAATAAAAATGGAGAAGAAATGAACAAAAAATTTGTATTCCTAGTATATGTTTTCTTCTCCTCTTCACTTTTATAAATTTAAATAGTTGTCTAAATTACCCAATTGAATACTTGCTACGTGATTTATTTTCTTGTTATGCTAGCTACGTAATTTACAATGGCATGTAAATTGGCATGTCATAAGATGAGAATCAATGATTGAATTTATAATATTGAAGATGATTTATGAAAAAATTTATCAGTGTACATACAAAGACAACTTCGTTCATGCAAAACTAATTTGTGAACTACTCTGCAAATTCACATCAAAGGCTAATAGCTACATGGATAATGTGTAATCTAAAATTCTCATTTTCTATATATAAATCTGCCATCTTAATTTTTCCAAAGCCAATTACAACATACTTACAAGGTACCTAAATAAATTACAGTCTGAAAAAGAATAAAAAGGTTGATATTCCATTGTTCGACTTTAAGTCCAATATCTAAGACATTACCAATAAAGAATGGAGGGTGATCATGTGAAAAATAAAATGTACTGCTTGCCAATCACTATTTTAAAAAAAATTATGCCTTCAGTTTTCATATTCCGTGGCTGGTATGACGCTGCTTTGTGGGCTTTCCCAAGAATTGCTGCTTTTGAGTCATCGCCAAACTGGAATCCAGTACTAATAGGTGATGATTATGAAACCAAGATGATGTTAACTGATGTTAACCTATTCTTTTTTGGTTTGCTGCAACAGGATTAAGTAAGACTAGTTGAAGATGTCCTCTCAAATGCTAGAGGCCTTAGTCCCATCCCTTACCAAACTGCTATCGTTTTTTTAAAGCTTAATTCTACCATGTAAACCACCATCCTACCCAAAAAGAAAGCAACCTTTGGTTGAGCAAAAATTACTAACTTTGCAGTAACTTAGCGCACTAATTTAATGGAATTTGGTGACTAGGAAATGAGTTCAATACCAGTGCAAAAAACCAAAAAAAAAAAATTTATTTTGAGCAACATACAGAAATAGTATTACAGAAGGCACATACATGTATCTCAAATGACAATATTTGATGTCGTCAAATCGAAGTGATTTTGCCCAAGGATTGAAAATGAAATATATAATAAGATCAAAACCATGAGAGCAAAACCCAAAGACAACTGAGGAAGTAAAACTGGAATAATTTAAATAATCCACTCAATTTACTGAACATGATTAAAACAGTGAATAAATAAATGCATCAGCATGCAAATAACCAAGCAACAAGTCATGTTTACTAGCCAATTAACAAAACCCAAGAACAAATCAACTAAGAAAAACAGTTTGGCAGCCCACTAAAACGTGTGATAGATTGTCAAAAAAAAATTTGGGTATACCAAGTGGGTATCATATAACCATTATTCAGAAACAGGGGTATCTTTCCTACCTTGCACTAAAATTTGGTTCCAAATGTTGAGAACGTTTTGCTACACTAAATCAGCATAGATAGTAGGATAATACTCTTGAAAAAGTGTGGAGAATGTTATGAAAAAAATCCAAGGTTGACTAATAACTCAAGTGATGATGATCTTATCTGACTTTAACATGAGAATTTGTAACAGTTGCATGTTTGCACATTTTAAATGATAATACACATGCTTAGAATTATTGAGTCAAAAAAGGCATAGAGTGCATCCTTGTACCCCATTTTTAATTGCAGTAAGTCAAATAATAGAGAAACAAATGTTATGACTTGATCATAGCCTAAGCTACCTTTCTCCTATTTAAAATGGAGAAGTATAAAGCTACCTAAATTTCCTGTTTGAGACATCACATTTCTATTGTACTAATATCCAAAAATAATCAATATCACTATACTAAACATTAATGACTCATATCACAAACGGCACCTTTTCTTTGGAAGCACATATCAATAAAATTTCAGTAGTATTATTGGATGTATAAATAAACTGGGTTCTGCACTACCACTGAAAAAAAAAATGTATAAAATCTTGTCATAACAAAGATATTTGATTTTGATTGTTTGAATAGTGATACATAAATATTATGTTTAAATAATGTAAGTGCTCAATGACCAACCCAGGAATCAAACTAGACCAGTATAACTAGAAATAATTCTTACCAGATTATAAACTAATCCTTCTCCGAAAAACATGAATAATCTTTCCATTAAATTCTTATTTACGTATATGAACCTAACGGAATTCATATCAGGAATGGCCATGGCATACGTTAGGTTCAATTCGTAGTGAGATCTATTTCATTCAAAATTTAACTTGATGTGAAAATGTTTTGACATTCGATTTGCCCATATAATTTGAATAATGCAAAAAGAATAGTTAAACTAACGAAAGCAATTCAACTTTGACATGTGGTATAACGAAGTACATTTGATGTTTTTATCGTCATGCTCCAAAATTGGGTGGCAATCGGGTCGGGTTTCAGATTGGCGGGTCAAGTTGAGACTTAAGTATAACAGGAAACTAGCCAACCCGCCAATCCATAAAGAGTCAACCTGAACACGATCCCCACGGTTTGGCTTGTAGACTCGCAGACTTGAAAAAAAAAAAAAGAAGGCCAATAGAAAAGAGGAAGAAGGAGAAGAAGAAAAGATACTAACACAACTTTTCACACACACAAGGATCAAACACATTTTTGCCACATACTAATATCAAAGTCATACACTAACACACAACTGATTTCTTTTACAATTTACTCTTCATAAACCTAGGTAGAATTCTTAATTTCGCTTACAATTTATTTGATTAATTATCTAATGGTTGAAATTTACGTTTAAATGTGGATGGGTGAAACAAAGCTACAAATAGTTACTTTTTTTTTTCGAGCTCGCGAGTCAACCCAAACCCGACCTATTTTCTTTGAGGGGTCAATCGAGTCTAACCCAATTTCAACTCAAACCCGCCAAGCTTAAACCAAAACCTCCTATTTTCCAGTTAGATTCGTGTCATATTTTCGAATCATATCAGAAATTGCTATTCTACTCCAAAATTGTAGTCCCAAAACCAGGTCAATGATACAACACACCATGCTCATGAGACTCCCATGAATATAACACATTATGTATGTTGAACACCTAAAAACAAAAAATCCATAAATAACTAGGTAGGTGCCTAATCAGGCTAAAAATATATCAATTAAAATCAATCAATTTGCACAAGAAAATCAAGTTTTAATATACCTAATTACCCTATTGTCTACAAGAGAATAGATTGTGCAGTAGTACAGGGTAACAAGGTCAAACCCACAGAGAATGGCTTGAAGTATGAACTAACTCTATTATTTAAACAATCAATTAAGAAATAACTAATAAATGAAAAGGCAAATAACTAAACTAGAGCGCAGAATAGCAAAATTCAAAGAAACTATCAATGCAAAGGATCTAGGATATAGATTCCACTAGTGACCTTAGGATATTGCCAATTGACTCAACTCATGCCATAATCTTATTTTGTTTTGAGTCCAATTCTAAGTATACTTAACTTTCACTCTCGTGATAAATTAATGATTACCTCCCTACTATTTTTTTTTCTACTCTCGTGGTAATCCGCAGACGGTTTCTCTGTAGCACAACATCCCCGTTTTCTCAACTTGTTCCACCTTTGCCACCTTGCCTAATTCACTTCCATTGACCTTGCTTCATTCTTCACTTCACTTCATCATCAAAGTATGCTTTTGTAGACACCAAATTTTGACACACCATTTATTTTTTTCAAACATTGGGGGCATGTTTATATTTTTTCTAGTCCAAATTCTAATTTTTCAATAATCTCGGGGGGCAAAATAGTAATTTTTATCTGTAAATATTTTTTATTAGCTTTGGGGGTTTTAAGTTCATATTTTTACTTTTATACATTGTAACAGCCCCACCTTACCCAAAAGTGCACCAAAGGGCTTAGCGGACTGTCTGCCTAGCTCTCGCCAGGACTCGAGTCGAGCACTTGCTCAATACGTACACATAATTAATGCAAAATAAAACACATTCATAAAGGGATATATTCATAGAATTCATTTGAAGTACAGGTATTACAAAAGGTTTTACGCACTAAAATTTACATAGCATGTACAAGAATAGCCTAAACAAGTGGCTATCAAAAGATACCAAACAAAACATGTACAATGTCCAAAATCAACTTTTCCAACTTTAGTATTTTGGAAAACCTGGTTAAAGAAAACAAATAAACGGGATGAGCTATAATAGCCCAGTGAGTGCCCAAGTCATGCAACCATACCAAGAAACCATTATATTATGGTACAAAAATAATTGACAAGTTAAATAGACAGGTCATGAACAATTTAATTAACAAGTAGTCAATGGCGGATACAGGGCTCAACTACGGAAGCAAGCTTAGCCACAGAAGGAGCAAGTACTGATCATGTAACCATGATGTTAGAACTGAGATAATAGCTCGGGTCTTTATCAAAGGTCATGCCAGTATTATCAAGCAAGAACCCTAACCACCATTCACCTTATAACCTCCGTACAGGCTACCACATCCAGGGAGAAATCTCAACCCTGGAGGGCCAACATGCAAGAAAGTTCAATCCAGAGTTGGCCTCTTTGAGGATTCACAACTCATAAGGGAAAGAACATCACGCCCTAAAACACCCAGCATCTTATATCCTCCCAAGCCTGTCCGGGTTGACTATCCGTGAAGTAACGGTGAAGTTATTCACGAAAGTCTCATGCACAAGTAACACATTGGATAATGAAAGCGTGTAACACATTGCGGAATAGATGTGATAAAAGTACACATCTTCCTCAAGTAACACATGTCATAAAATAACAATTACAAGTATAGCATAATATTTCTTAATATAACATTCTCAAGTATGACAAAGCAATTCATGCATCATGCACACATAGAGACACTCACCTAAAATGCCTAAGAAAATATTTCGTAATATGGTCGCGATTCGTTTTCGGATCCTGAAATTTAAAAGAAATAATATATTGAAAACCCAATTAAAACCCTAGTAAATTTAGTAAGAAAAATTCAAGAAAATACCCCACTTATTTCTAGGGTTTTGGTTTTAGGGTTTCTTGGGTTTAGGGTTTAGGGTTTTCTTATTCTAAGAAAATTTAATCTATCACTAGATCATTTTCTAAAAATTCCTGCACATCAACTTCCTTAAATTGAGCATATCCTAGGTTTAAAAAATCTCACTTGTCAATTTTCTTCTTTTAATTCTACCAAAATTTCGGCAGCATTTCCCCTTAAAATCGGACTAACCCAAATTTTTTTCCTGCAAGAAAATCAGCCATCCAACCCAATTTCAACAAGTTCTACAACTTCTATGTTCAACTCAAACTCAAATTCATTCAAATCTCTACTCAAATTCAAGAGTTCTACTCCAAGAATCTTCAACCAAGTAACATATAACACATGAGATTTCAAGGTTTAAATGCTATTTACTAGTCTATCTAACCACAAGAACACTTTATCTAGCAAGTAAATCTCCAATTCAACCAAAGTTCTCCAAGTAGCAACAACAAGAATCTAGGTTTAAGCTTGCATAAAAGACTAATTAAAACTTGAAATTAGTAGGAAAAGTTCACAGTAAATACCTTAGATAAGCTTAGAACTTTGCTTAGGAAGGAAAGAAACTCACTTTCTATGGTGGATTTGTCCAAAATTTGGAGAATAAGCTTCAAGAAGTTGAGAGCAAAATGAGAAGAAAACAGAGGGCAAGGGGTTCGGCCAAGAAGAAAAAGAGAGAGAGAGAAATAGGCTAGGAAAATAGAAAAGAAATAAAGAAAAAGGTGAGGAAAAGAATAACCAATAAAATCATAACAAGAGTCAAAGTAGGGTTTATGCTTTTTAGGTATTAGTGGTCAACTTGGATTAATTTGATTGGTAGAACTTTTTAATCTCTTATCACCTAATACTAGCAATATTATGGCACAAATTATCAAAGCAAAAAGAGGGGAAAATGGAGAGAGAATGATCCGGCCATAAGGAGAGAAAAGAAAGAAAGAAATTCGGCCAAAAAGAAAAGAAAAGAAAGAAGAATTGTCGGCCAAGAGAAAAAGAAAAAGAGAGAATAAATTTCAGCCAAGGAAAAGAAAATAAAGCAAGAAAATAAGTGAAATTTTTGAGTAAAATTGAGCTAAAATTTAAGTAGTCAAAAGACTAGAAACTAGTAGAATAAACTAATCAAAATTTAAACACTAATATAAATTAAATGGTCAAGAAAAGTTATTCTAAATTTAGTACTTAGGTGTCCTTACTTAATAAAGAAACTCTTAGTTAATTTAGATACAAGACATGTGCTTATTCGTTTTGACTTAGAAGAGGACTTCCATCGATGTTGGTTACGCGGTTTTTGGACCTTTCAAGGATTTGCAATGCGTGTTTTTAAGTGGTCTCCTGGTTTTTCTGTTGATGTTGAATCTTCGGTTGTACCAGTTTGGATTCGTCTTCCTTACTTGCCTGTGCATTTATTCGCTAAAGCTCCTCTCTTTTCAATTGCAAATTTGATTGGAAACCCCTTGCGCATGGATGCCTCAACTGCAACTTTGGCAAGACCTAGTTTGGCTCGAATCTGCGTGGAGTTGGACCTGTTGCGAGAACTACCAGAAAAGATATGGATTAACAATGGGGTTGTGGGATTTTGGCAGCGTGTTGAGTATGAGAATATTCCTAATTATTGTGCTAATTGTTGTAAGTTGGGTCACTCTGTGTCCTCCTGTCGAACACTCAACAAGGATCATGTTCTCATGGATAAGGTTGCTTCTAAGCAATGGGTGCCGAAGGATAAAGGAAAGAACGTTGTTGTGGACGACATCCAGAATGTTCAAACTGGGGGAGAATGGTTACAGGAAAAGATTACTTCTTTGGATATTCAACAGGATGTACCAATTCAGGAGAACGTCAGTCCAGTTAATCATGCCTTGCAGGTAAATGAAGTACCTCTGCAAAGAAAAACCTCTTTAGAGGTGGTGCCTGAGAATAGCTCTTCAGAGGTACCAATGGGCCACAAAGTGATGCTTCAGGTTGGGAATGCTTCTGGGATGGAGAAAAATATAGAATCTAGACAGACTTCTGTTGTGGAACTTCTTCAGGAACAACTGGATTTGGAGAATATAGGAGCAGGGAGTAGCCAGGACTTTGTTTTACCAACAGTAGCTGGAAATTTATCTCCCAGGAAAATTATCTCAGTGAATCGACATCTAGGCCAAAATAATCACTCAATGGAAGCAGGTAATTTGGAATCTATGACTGGACAATTGGATGGGTGGGAGGTGCAGAAAAACAAAATTTTTCGAGGCATACGACCCAAATTTCCTTCAGACCGTCAGCTTAGATCTTCGGTAAAATCTACTCAAACTTCTGCGCATAGCTTTCCTCAATGATTTGCTCTATGTTTTGGAATATTAGGGGTATCTCAAGACCCCCGAATTTTAAGAGATTAAAGAAACTGGTGAAGGTTCATACGATACAATTGTTGGTGATTTGTGAACCTAAACAAAATGTTGATAGATTGGATTGGTTTCGTATTCGTTTAAAATTTGATTGTGCTGTCTCTAACGCCACTGGTTCTTTGTGGTTATTTTACAACAATCCTTTTACAGTTTCTATTCTTTCTCAAACAACTCAGCATTTGTCTGCTTCAGTGAGTCACAGTCAGATTTCTTCTTCGTTTGTACTTTCTGTAGTTCATGCGAAGTGCTCGATTCCTGAACGTTTGGAGTTGTGGATTTCTTTGTTTTTGGATAAGCCTTTTTCATTCCCATGGTTGTTATGTGGCGATCTCAACCTGATTGTTGATCCTTCGGAGAAACGTGGGGGGAGACCTTTTCATCCATCAGAGGCTTCAGATTTCTGCTCTTTTTTATCTGCTGGAGGTTTATTTGATGTGGGATTCTCGGGGTCTAAGTTTACATGGTGCAACAATCGCCAGGGTAGGGGAAGGATATGGAAGAGGTTGGACAGGCTGTGTGTAAATCTTGAGGCTTCAGAGAAACTGGTTACTTCGGTCTCTCATTTGGCAAGATCTCCTTCAGATCATTCTCCCTTACTCATTCGCACATCTTCTCGCTTGGATAATAAACCTAAACCTTTTAGGTTTTTAAATGCTTGGACTCGGCATGGAAATTTTCTGGAAATGGTTCAGTCTTCTTGGCAGCAGGTACAAGATGGAAATCCCTTGGAGGTTCTGTCATCTAAGTTACGACGATTGAAGGCTCACTTGAAGCAATGGAATAAGCTGTATTTCAGTGATATTTTTAGCAATGTAAAAGAGGCAGAGAGGAAGCTAATGGAAGCCGAAAATAGAGTGGAGGATGATGACTCACAAGAGGCTCTCGGCTTACTAGCTCAAGCCAGAGCTTCACTACAATTTCATTTGTCTGTAGAGGAGCTGTTTTGGAAGCAAAAATCTAGAGTTCGGTGGTTACAAGAGGTGGATAGAAACACAAAATTTTTTCACGCAACAGTCAAGCAAAGAAGGGCTCAGGTGGTGGTTCATCGTATTAAAAAGGAAAATGGCGATTGGGTGGAGTCTGATGAAGAGCTTAAAAAAGAGGCTGTTACATTTTTTCAAGCTTTGTTTTCTTCAGAAGAAGGTCCTTCTTCTTTTGATATGCTTGATGTGATTCCCAGTATTCTCTCTCAAGAGGATAATCAATTTTTGAGTGCATGTCCATCCATTGAAGAAGTAAAAAATACTATTTTCTTTATGGATGGTAATAGCTCAGCTGGGCCTGATGGTTTTTCTGGGAAATTTTTTACCTTTGCTTGGGATATTATCAAGCAAGATGTGTTTAATGCAGTAGTTGGTTTTTTCTGTGGATTGGAGCTTCCAAGGAGTGTAACGGCCACCTCTATTGTTTTGATACCAAAAATTCAGCAACCTCAAGATTTCTCACAATTTTGACCTATTAGTGTATGCAATTTTTTGAACAAGGTTCTGTCTAAGATTCTTGCGAATAGGTTGGCTTTGGTACTTCCTAGACTTATCTCTGGCAATCAGTGTGGATTTGTACGGGGGAGGTTGATTTTAGAGAATTTTCTTTTGGCTCAAGAATTAATTATGGGGATTGGAAGGAAAAGTAGAGGAGGTAATGTGGGCTTGAAACTAGATATGGCTAAAGCTTATGATCGAGTTTCTTGGTTATTCCTCATAAAAGTTCTGCGATCCTTTGGATTTGGAGAAACTTTTATTGATATGATTTGGAGATTAATCTCTAATTCTTGGTTTTCGGTGATTTTAAATGGTTCTTCTTATGGATTTTTCAAATCTACTCGTGGGCTCAGGCAAGGGGATCCTATCTCTCCAGCATTGTTTATCTTGGGAACTGAGGTTTTGACTCGAAGTCTGAATTTGCTATTTTCCACCTGCCCTTCTTTGTGCTTCTCGGTGCCTAGGGGATGTCCTACAGTGTCACATTTGTCTTTTGCTGATGATGTGCTAATCTTTTGTAATGTAGGAGTTAGATCTTTGAGGAGATTGATGAAGCTTCTTGGGGACTATCAAGTGGTCTCTGGGCAGAAAATTAATTCTAGTAAGAGCTGCTTCATGGTACATAGGAAGACGTCCTCTCAAAGAAGAGTTTCTATTGGAAGGGTTACGGGTTTTGCTAGTAGAAATTTCCCAATTAAGTATTTAGGTTGCCCTCTTTATTCGGGAAGGAGGAAATCTAAATATTTTAATGAAATGTCACAAGCCATTCTCTCTCGGATTTATTCTTGGAAGAACAGGTTGTTATCGACTGGTGGGAAGATTATTCTAATCAAACATGTTTTATCTTCAATTCCAGTTCACATTCTAGCTGCCTCAAATCCTCCAAAAGGTGTTTTAAGATCCATTGAGAAAACTATGGCAAATTTTCTTTGGGGAGAAATGGATAATAGACCTAAATATCATTGGTTGAAATGGGAAGATCTATGTCATTCATATGATCAAGGGGGAATTGACTTCCGTTCTTTATTAGATTTGTTTGAAGCTTTTTCCATTAAATTATGGTGGTTGTTTAGATCTTCTGATTCACTTTGGTCAGCTTTTTTGAGGTCTAAAGATTGTCGTAATGTTCATCCTAATATGGTTGGCATATCTCCGGGTGATTCTTTAACTTGGAGACGCATGCTTAAGATTCGGGACAAGGCTAAAATGCACATTGTATGGAACCTGAAGGAGGGTAATTCCAGCTTCTATTTCGATAACTGGAAGGGGGATGGTAGATTGGCATTGAAGGTGGAACAGTCAAATGCTGCTTTGGTAAGGGATTTTCTAGTTGATGGGAAATGGAATAGGGAAGTCCTTGCCCGGCAGCTTGATCCTCCAATTGTTTCGGATATCCTTCAATTGAAACCTCCAAGTCTCTCTAAACCGGACACATGCTGCTGGAACTTAAATTCTTCAGGTAAGTTTTCTTTATCTTCGGCTTTTCAACTGATTAGCTCACAAAGAACTTCCTCATTCATGTGTAAAAAGTTATGGGATTCTAGGATTCCGGTGAAAATTTCTTTCTTCATGTTGAAGATTCTCCAAGGTAAATTACCTTTGGATAACTCATTACAGTGGTTTGGAGTTTTTGGGCCTTCAAGATGTGAGTGTTGTGTACTTTCTCATGAGGAAACAATGGATCATCTTTTTTGCTCTAGTGAGATTGCACGTAATGTATGGAGATACTTCTCAATTGAGTGCAATTTGCTTCTTCCATATAGTTCAATTCGACCACTTCTTGCAACTTGGTGGTTTCGAAAATCTAGCAATCCTTATCTATTCTTTGTTTTTCGAGCATTACCTATGGTGATTTGTTGGCACTTGTGGAAATGGAGGAATATGTCTCAATTCCAAGGGAAAAAGTTGCCTATGGAAACCCTGATTTCTAATATATCCATTGAGGTGCAGATGTTATTCAACTTTCGCTTTCCTAAAGAAAGGATTGAAGGAAAACAATGGTCTTCATTTTTTCAGGTAATTACATGGCTTCAAAGACCATTTTCTATTAAGGTGGTCAAATGGATTTCTCCCCCTTTGCTTCAGTTGAAATTGAATTCTGATGGATGTTGTAAGGGTAATCCTGGTTTGTGTGGTGGAGGAGGGGTTTTGAGAGATTTAGGAGGGCAATTAAAGTTTGCGTATACTTGTTTTTTTGGGTAGGGAACTAGTATGATGGCTGAGGTAAAAGCTCTTTTGTTTGGTATGCAGCTTTGTGTAAAACTAGGATATGTAAATATCCAGGTGGAGTGTGATTCTCAAATCGTTATATCGGTCCTAGAAGGGAAACTATCCCCTCCTTGGTATACTGAAAATGATTTTGAAGAGGTGTTACAATTGGTGCCTCAATTTCTTTCATTTCGGCATATTTATCGTGAGTCAAACAAGGTTGCAGATGCGCTAGCCAATGAGGGATGGGAAAAACAGCAAGAGATCGTCATCATGAGTGAGGAAGATCTATCAAGCATTGCAAGATGAGAGCTAAAAGTAGATAGAGTAGGAATGCCTTCTATTCGTAAGCGGTTCCTTTAAATGTTTTTAACTTATGTAAGGGAGTAGTACTCCTCTTTTAATTTAATTTTTATTTGTTAGTTTTATAAGTTTCACTTTTATTTTGGAGGTCAGGTCTGGCCCCTCTAATTCTTGTACACATCCTATTTTAATTATTAATAAAATTTAAGGAGTGGCGCCCTTCCCTGTGTACGGGGTTAGCCATAAAAAAAAAAACCTAATTAACTCAAGAAGTCTTCCAACTAATAAATCAAGGATTAACACTTAACCTTAAATAAAAGAATGTCTCTTGTGAGTGCATTTTCTAGGGTTTTACATACATATTTTTTAATTTTCTGTGATTTTTTCGAATTTAATTGGTATTCTTTTTATATTTTACCAGCACAAGGGTAAAATGGTAATTTCACTTCGCGAACACCATTTTAGCTCATTTCAGGTCCCAAATTTATTTTTCTAATTCTTTAAGCATGTTTACAAATTTTTCTGATTTTTTTCGGAGACGTTTGATATTTTTCTGCAAATACTACATTCAAGGGCAAAATTGTCATTTTAGAGTTTAATTCATTTTTCGTCAATTTTTTAGTCATAAATGCGTTTCCTAGAGTTTTAAGCTCATTTTTTATTTTGATAATTTTTCAAGGCTAACTGATAGTTTTCATACATTTTGACAGTACAAGGGCAAAATTATCATTTCACATTCCAAATTCATTTTTCACCAAGTTTTGGGTCCCGAATTCATTTTTTGGTTTTTAAGCATGTTTCTAAGTTTCTCTAGCCTTTTCGGGGTGAATTTCTATTAACAAATTTATTATTTACATTTTTCTTAATTTTTTTCTATTTTTGAGAGAGAATATAGATTTTTTATTTTTTTAAAGATAAAGTTGTAATTTTGGTAGTCAAGGGCATTTTGGTCTTTTAGTTATTTCTTGGAAGATAACTCTTTTGTGTACTATAAATACCCCCACTTGGGATTTAAAAAAAAAGAAAGGGGGAGAAAAAATAAAAAGCCTAAGAGGATACTACTGTTACTCATCATCAACTCAAGACCCAAAAGGTAACACCATAATCTGATTTCTTGCCTTTTTAGTTCATATTCTTCCATTTCATTGTCAAAATTGAATAAATAAAGCCACAAAATCTGATTTTTGTTTTGTGATTTAAGTTGATTTTTTTTCTGAATTCTTTGCTTGCTGTTTTTTTTTATTTCTGGGTATGGTTAATGTTTTTGGGTTCTCTCACTGTCTCTCTCCTCCCTCTTCCACCGCCTGAACCACCATCCCTCCTCCCTCCTCAACCCCAGTTACCTCCACCAGACCATCTTTGCTTCACTGTCAGTTTCATCCACCACCACCAACAGAACAACAGTCGGACCACATCATCTAGCTCAACCACAAACCCAGACAATCACTGGCAGTCACAACTAATTACCACCACCATCACAAATCGAACCCTTCCACTCCGCACCTACAACGAAATAGCCCTGCAATCACCACCAAGTCAGCCCAAACCATTGCCACCCCCAATTCACCTTCCAACATGCCTAAGCAACATATTCACTGTCTCTCCATTCTCCTCCATTTCAGCCCACCAACAGTCCCAAAACAACCACTAGAACTACCAAGATAATTCCAGCAGGTCCACCAACAACAACACCCAAGCCAACACTCAATTGCCCAAAACACAACCTGCACATACAAGCAAACACAGACAAATCAACACCACAGTCACAATCAAAATTATGTCTTCATCAATTCACCGTCACAGTCACAGAACCACCATAGCCCAAGAACTTCTGCAATTACTCGCCAGTGATAACCACACATCACAACCACCAAATCCTCAAACCACCTGCACATAGAAATGAGCCCACACCCTTTCCAATTAGCCATACAACCTGCAAATTTGATGCAACTCAGACGCAACACACACAAGCCCACTACTCTAAGCCCCAAATCACATCCTTAATTCTAATCAATCAAAACAACTCCAAGACCGCCACCATTGCAACCATTATTGCAGCCCCAAATTCCCTCACGCCGCTACCCTCCATCATCACACTACCACAAGCGGCACACCCCCCTTCACAACCATGTTTAATTGCCACCTCAAGCCCCCAAATTTGATAGAGAGAGAGTGCGGGGGAGAAAAAGAGAGATGGGAGAGAGAACTAGAAGCGGGAGAGGAGCAAAAAAGCAAGAAGAGAGAACTAGAAAGAAATTAGATAGAGAGAAAGGAAGAGAAAGTAGAAACTGGTTGAGATAGAGAGTGAGAGAGGAACGGAGAGAGATTGAGAATAGGAGAAGAAAGAATTTAACAGTGAAAGAGAAGGAAAAGCAAGAGAGAAAGTAGAGAGAGGGTGAGCAACAGAGAAGAACCAGAGAGATCGAAGGGCTGGAAAAGAGAGACAAAGTGAAAGAAAAATGAAAGAGAGAAATAGGGAAGAAAACAAAAAAGAGGGAAAATGAAAACCAAGAAGGAAAAGAGAAAAAATGAATAAGAAGAAAGAAAGAGAGAAGAATGGTAAAACTTCTGCAGAGAAGAGATTATTTTGGGAAACTGATTTTTTTTTAATTCTAGCTATTTAAGGTTTTAATTATTTAGTTAGTCTTTGGATTGGGTTAATTACAGCCATAATTTAGTTTATGTTAGTTTTAATTTGGTAACTAATTTAATAAATTAAGTTAATTTAGTTAATTAGTTTAGTTTTTTTTATTATTATTCAATTTTGACATTAACAATTTTTAAGTACTTTAATCTAACAGGGATATTTATGCTTTAAACCACCTAGAATTTGATTATTTTCACAATGCCCCTTGAGTTCTTTTCAATTTATGCAATTAAGTCCTCATTAATCACAAATTGACTCTTGCTATGTTAATTTCATTCAATTGAATTTGAAGTAATCACAACTTGGTCCCCCCATTTGCGTGAATTTTTGTTTTACTTCCCAATTGATTTTAATTTACATTGTTGCCCCTAACTTGTGCAAATTTTCAATTGTGCCCCAATTAATTTAAATTTGCGATTTGGCCCTTTAGCTCTTTGCAAATTTTGTATTAGTTCCCCAATTTGCTAGAACTTTACATTTTACTCCAATTTGTCAATATTTATACATTTTTAGGTTTTATTTATTTATATTGTGATACCTTGACGTGTGTGTTCATTTTTAAGTTTTGGTACCGGGTCTCCAAAGAGGTATCCCGACTTCTTGTTATTTTCCTCTTTTATGTGCTTCAATATGCTCTAATATGATTTTATGCATTATTTTATTATTATTTGTTTATTTCTTATTTTACATACTTTTTGCTTATTTACGTATTTACTTTATTTAATTTTGAATTTTTATTATTATTTTGAAAAAATATAATATTTTGTATTTAGTTAATCAATGTAATAGTTAGGTTATTTTTTCCATATTTTAGCAAGAATTGTGTAACTAGATAGAAAGTGTAATAGATAGGGCATTTTTAATTTCCCCCCTTTTAAAATTGTAAATTTAGCCCCGGTGTAATAGTTAGGGTTTATTTACTTTTGCATGCTTATGTGCTTATTTGTTTTACCGCTTTCATTAGGATTTTGCATCTAGATATCATGCTTATGTGTCATGTGCTCCTATTTGATTTTATATGTCTTTATATGTTTAATTTGCTTTTAATTCACACTTTACCATTTAATTCATGTTTTATGTTATTCCGTCACCACACTAGTCCAACGCTAGTTGTGGCTTCATTCTTTTCCCGCTAGTCCAACGCTAGTGAGATTTTTTAGAATGGGCTAGTCCAACGCTAGACCCTTAGGTGCATTCGTGTGAGGTGCATTCGTGTGCATTTCACATCTCATTCCACATACTTTTAGTTTTCTTTCCATTTGGCATGATTTTATTATTACTATTATTATTATTATTATTGTTATTGTTATTATTATTATTATTTTGACACATTTTTATAATGCATGACATCTAGGTTGCATTTCACTTAGAAATTAGGACATTTTGTGTGTTTTGACTAGAAATAGTCATCTACTCATGTAGGAAGCGATGGCGTACATGCCGTTCCCCCCTCCGTGAGTAGAAACATTCAGTCTCGAGATACTAGTCCCCCGCACCCGTTATGTTGCATTCCCACTTTCTTCGGCCACTTATTATCTATATTATTATTTTTCTTTTCTTTTTGCATTTCATTTTTGCATTCACACTCATGACTTGCTTGAGGTCTCAACTCGAGTTTCGCAATTAATGCGATAATCTCGACCAAACCTCGACGGGACATTTCGACCCTCTCGATATTTACATTTATAGTTAAGATTTGCATTCATTTAGATATATCCGAACGCGATAGAATTTAGGGTTAATTTAGGAAATTTTGATTAAACCTCGCAACTGGCCTTGACTAGGTAGAAAGGGTGCCTTAGGCGCAAGCCTTTGCCTTCCCTTTCTTCAAATGTGACTCCCGGCCCTTTTTCTCTCGTTTTTCATAGATCGGAGTCAGAAAAGCGTTTTAAATGATTTTTAAAATTTTTATTTTTAGTTTTGTTAAACGATTTTCAAGTGACTTGGCACACCCTAACTCAATACCAAGCGGCGACTCCATTTTTCAAATAAAACCCTTTTTCAAAATTAGTTGGTCAAAATTGTTGCATTTTTTAGTCATGGCCTTATTTTCTTTTAAACTACCATTTTCTACTAAATAACACTTTTTTCACTAAAACATGATTTTTTCTTACACACGCATGGTTTTTCAAAACTCTATCTTTTCAAAAAGGGTCTCAGACTGGATTGTCTTTTCGAGACGCAACAATCAACGACCCCACTAGTACCCTTTGCTTACGATTTTTTTTAGAACGCGACAACTTTATTACTCTTCATATCACTTCAATTCGATGACAAAATATCATATAAACCTACAAAGGCCAAATGATAGCATAGATTAGCACTTATTCAATCAACTTAAAAGAAGATAAAATAATAACTAAATAAAACAAAAACTAATCAAATTTACACAAAACCTAACCTAATTCCCTAGACTAAATTCTATAAAAGATACTCTACTTTAGCACCCATCAAACTCCCCCACACTTAAAACATTGCTTGTCCTCAAGCAATCAAATATACAATCCTTAAATCAATGGCTAAATTCCCAAATGAAAGTAACACGTGCTCTTAAAAACACTTTCTTAAACAACTAAGTCATCATCATGCAATTGGTTATCTCACTTCAAATACTCATAATATCAAGTAAAATAAAAGTAATTATACATCAATTATACAAATTCAAGCCCATTCTTCTATTCTACCTAAAATTTATAAACAAGCAACTCCTATAGCCAACAGGTACTCCATATGTCAATGATCATGCAACCTTATTAACCAGAGACATGCTCTAAGCTTAGCCTTTCCTTGGGAAATGAGATAGCCTTTTTACACGAAAACCAACATAGGTAGATGAAGCCTAGCTGTTACTCAGCATTTCATCCATCCAAGTTGCTATGCATACATAACCTTAGCACCTTTTTGCTCAAAAGTCAACATTGATAGATGAATACTCTCAGTTACTTAGCACCAAAGTCATAAGAGTAAACCCTAAGCTTATATCTCCTGAATTTTTCTTCTCTCTGTTTTTTTTTTTTCCTTTTCATCAAGCACATTCTTGTCTCTTTTTTTTTTCTTTCCAACCATAGACATACTTCCTACCTACTAATTACACTTATTGCTCAACCTATAAAAATCAAGTAAAATAGAAAAACTTCATCAAACAAGCATAATATCTGCATAATTCCCTATATTTCACCTAATATACTTCCTTCAAAATGCAGACTCCTCATTACATAATAATTAACTACCAGTCATTTCTAGAAGAAATATTCAGACACATGCAATTACTTCAACTTGGGAAAAGGACATTTGATTGCTAATAACTTTAATAATGCAAATGTTCCATCAATAAGCACTTATTTTTATCAATAATTTTTCTTCCATCAAAACATGAGATAGCTAATTAAAAGCACAATGTACGGACAATTGTTTGGAAAATTTTTGACATAAAACATACAACACTATTTACCAAACACATTTTCCAAACAAACTGTAGCAACTACAAATTATTCTAACCTTTCCTAACTACTCTCCCATATTTGAATGACACATTGTCCTCAATGTGTGGAAAAGCCAAGAAAAGACAGAATGCATGAAATAAAATCAATACTTCCTTTTCGTAGTTAGTTGCCCTTTCATCCCATCATCAGCTACAATGTTTGCAATCCAAAATAAATAGTCCCTTAGTTATATTACCAGCATAACAAACTACATTATCCACATTATTAGTCCATGCCAAAGTAAAAATTAATAAAAAAAATAGAAAATAATGCAATCTACTTAGACTAAAGTCAGCTAAAAATATTAAAAATACTAAAAGCTAAAATAACTGTTGGGTTGTCTTCCAACTAATGCTTTGTTTATAGTCCTCAGCCAAACTTTCTCAGTTCAACTCATCTAACGACAGATTTGCATAAAGGAGAAACACCTCCCTCAGGATCCTTCTTCTTAGCTCTAGAAGGCTTGAGTCTCCACACCTTCACCTTTTCCATAAATTTCTTAGCTAATTCACAAGCTTTAGACCAAGATTTCTTCTTCTTTTGAGCCTGAGGTGGGGGTTGTCCAGTACCTTTCCCCAGACTCTCATTTACTTTGCATTTCTTATACAGCTTCTGTGAGTCCATGTAATCAGAGAATGCCTCAACATCTGCACATCTATCTTTGTAGCGCCCTGCATCTATCCAACAAACTTCAAAAGGGTCACAACCACAATTGACTGGACTATACTCTTGCGTTAGTTCATCAAAAATATCAACAGAGTAAACCTCATCAGTGAAGGACGAATTTTTCATCATATCATTCAAATTAAATTCAATCTTATCCTCACCAATTTGAAATTTTAGCTTACCATGCTTAACATCTATAGTAGTACCTATAGTAGCAAGGAATGGTCTACCAAAAATAATAGGCATATTAATGTCTTCTTCCATCTCTAAGACAACAAAATCGATAGCGATAATAAACTTCTCAAATTTCACCAAGACATTTTCTAAAACTCCCCATGGATGCCTAATTGTCTTATCTAATAATTGCAAAGTGATATTAGTCCTTTTAAGTTCTGTAAGCCCCAAATCCTAGCCACACACAAAGGGATCAATTAGACACTTGCACCTAGGTCATGCAAGGCTCTAGTGAAATTCATATTACTTATCAAGCAAGGGATAGAAAAGCTACCCTGATCCTTGAGCTTAGGCGGAAGTTTATTTTGCACAGGAGCACTACATACCTCTGACAATGCTATCACCTCATTGTCAACCAACTTTCTTTTCCTTGTCATCAATGTAACATCCCGCGTCTTGGCTGGCCCAATAACTTTTGAGCTTTTAAACCACGGGCTCAAAATGCTTAAGCCAAGTTATTTAGTAGCCCAAACGTAGGATGTTATATACTATACATTTTTTCTTTCTCCCACCGATGTGGGATATCACATTCACCCCTCCTTTAGGCCTTTGTGTAACACCCTAGAAATTCATGAAAAACCCTTCATTTTGTATTATGTTCATTAGGAAAAAAAAAAAAAAAGTGATGGCTGAATTTGTGGAAAAAAAAAAATGATGAGCATGTTGTACTTAGTGCCTTAAGAGTTGTACCTAGGAAATCTTGCAAGATTAATTATGGGATAACTAATGAAAATCACTTCTAATTACCTAGTGCCAAGTGGAGTCATCCATGGTTAAAAAGTCAAGACTTACTTTGGTTTTGTCTTGTTTTGATTGGCCACTACTTTTTCCAATTTATCTCCAATTCTTTTCATTTTTACTTAGCTTAGTTTTCTTCCTTTTTCTTCTTGCTGGCCGGCTGCTTCTTTTCCTCTTTTCTCTCCATTTTCTTTCAATTTTCTTGGATCTTTTACTTCCATTTACTCATATTTCAACCATAGAAATTGAGTGAAACTTCCTCCTAAGCAACTATCTTGTCTACCTAGAGGTATTTCCCATGAATTTCTCTTTTAATTTCAAGTGTAAGATTATAGTTTTTAGCCTTAAGTTATGTTTTTTTTTATGGGTTGTATATGATTGATTTTGGCCATGAATATGAAGTTTTATTCCATGAATATGAGGTTTATGGACTTGTGTGGCTTGTAGATAGTGATTTAGACTTGAAATGACATGATTTAAGTTTGATTTGGTTGAAAATTTAAGCTTGAACTTAAGAACACTTAAACAGTCATGCTGGACCAGTTTTAGTAAAACTTTCATAACTTGGTGTAGATAACTTGGATTTGAATGATTCTTGTTGTTTTAGAAACTAGATTCATAGGGCTTTAAAACGGTATAAAGCTTGCATGGTGGTTCATTGTGTATTAATCGCAGAAAGCTTGCAAAGTTAGCTGAAAATTCGGTTCTGCGTAAACAGTTTTGATGAAGAGCCAACTTGGGGGCTGATTTTGAACCTGTTCTAGTTGGAATTTTAAGTGATGATCTTCATGAAAATTGTAGCCCTATAAACGTACTTTCAAACCATGTAATCACAATTCCATAGTTCTTAGTGGATTGACCCCAGCAATGGCACGAATTTGGCTGAAAACCAACCCTGTGTAAATTTGGGTAATGATTCTTGGAGTACGGATTTTGAATTTGAGTGGAATCTTGATTGAATTTGGGTTTAAATTGAACATATAAGTTGTAATACATGTTGAATGGATTGGATGGTTGATTTTTCTTGCAGGTTTAAAATTTTTGGGTTAGTCCGGTTATAGGGGAAGTGCTGCCGAAATTTCGGTAAAACCTAGGAAATAAAAATAATTAGGCTATGATTTAAGGCTTTATAAGCTGTAATTTAGTGATTTAAGTGTGCAGAAATTTTCGTAGATTAGTTATTAGTGAATTAAACCTTTCCGAGCAAAACCCTAGAAATTAAACCCTAGAAAGACTTGGGGTATTTCTTGAATTTCCTTATGAAATTTCTTAGATTTTAGTCAGGATTTTTATACGATTATTTCTCATGAATTTCAGGATCCGGTAGTGAGACGCGACCTTACCACGAAATCTTTTCATAGACAATTCAGGTGAGTGTTCTTATGTGTGCATGATGCATGAAATGCCATGTTCTACTTGATATTATTATTTGATAAAATGTGTTACTTGAGAAAAGATGTGTACTTTATCGCATCTATTTCACAACGTGTTACATGCTTTCATTATTAAATGTGTTAATTGTGTGTGAGACTACCGTGACTAACTTCACCGTTACTTCATGGTTAGTCAACCCTGACGTGACTTGGGAGGATATAAGGTGCTGGGTGTTTTAGGGCGCGACGTTCTTTCCTTAAATGAGTTGAATTCCTCTAAGAGGCCAACTCCGGATAGAACTTTCTTGCTTGTTGGCCCTTCCAAGGTTGAGATTACTCCCTGGAGGTGGTAGCTTGTTTGGAGGTTATAAGGTGAACGGTGGTTAGGGTACTTGCTTATTTATACTGGTATGTTCATTGATGAGGACCTGAGCTATTATCTCGGTTCGAATGTCTTGGTTACATATTCAGTGCTTGCTACTTCTACGGTTGAGCTTGCTCCCGTAGTTGAGCCCCGTATCCGCCCGTGACTACTTGTTAAATTAAATTGTTCACAAATTGTTTATTTACTCGTTAAATATTTTATTGAACAAAAATCACATTTTACTGGTATGGTTGTATGACTTGAGCACTCACTGGGCTATTTTAGCTCATCCCATTTATTTGTTTTCTTTAACCAGGTTTCCAAAATTACTAAGGCTGGAAAAGCTAATTTGGACCTAGTGGATATTTTGTTTATTGTGTTTTGATAGCCTAAATGTGTAGGCTTTTATTGTAAATATTGTCATATTTTGGGATGTAAAACTCTAGTAATATTTACACTTTTAGTAAATATTATGAATTATTTATTTATGAGTGCATTTTATTTTAAGTTAAGTATGGTTGGATGTTTAAGCGAGTGCGTGTTTGAGTCCTGGCGAGAGCTAGGCAGACAGTCCACTAAGCCCTTTGGTGCGCCTTTGGGTAAGGTGGGGCTGTCACACTTTGCGTCCTCGCAAAGCCCAATTCATATCCGGACTGTCCATTCGGTTGTGTCGGATTCTAGAGGTGGCTCGTACGGGCTCTAGAGGTGGCTCCCGCCCTTAAGTCGACGTAGCACTTAGCCTCGCACAGCACTTAGTTCCTTCACTTCCTTGCATAGTCCGACCCAAATACCATAGGTCCAGTCTCACCCCGTGCAGAGACCACACGAGATTCGCTCTGATACCATTTGTAACATCCCGCGTCTGGGCTGGCCCAATAACTTTTGAGCTTTTAAACCACGGGCTCAAAATGCTTAAGCCAAGTTATTTAGTAGCCCAAACGTAGGATGTTATATACTATACATTTTTTCTTTCTCCCACCGATGTGGGATATCACAATCAAGTCTTTCAAGAACTTTGCATAGGAAGGAATCTGCAAGATAGCATTAACAAAAGGAATGTTATTAAGCAGATTTTAAGGAATTCTTACAAACCTATTAAATTCAACATCATCGTCAGCCTTCTTCAGCCTTTGGGAAAATGGTACTGGTGGAATCACAACTATGTCAGAGGGCTTGTTGACTTGCTTTTGATGACTCTTTTCCCCAGACACATCTTTGCTTCCATCCTCTTTCTTGCCTTCTTTTTCTTCCTTCTGATTTTGTATAGTCTCTTTCATCAACAGAGCATCAACAAGCTGAGTCCCACTCCTCAGTGTAATGGCTTTGACATGCTCACAGGGGTTGATATCATGTTGGCTTGATAGCTCCCCTTGATTCCTCTATTTAATCGCCTCAGCTAACTGCCCAATTTGAGTGTCAAAATTATGCTGCATAGTCACCATTTTTCTATTTAAGTCACCAATTTGCTCAGCATTCGCAGCAGTGATCTGAGTCAGCTTCCCCACAGCAACTTCCTATGTAGGCTTCGACTCCACACTTTGTAGAACTTGGAACCTCAGAGGATTGGTCAATCTCTGCTGTTGGGCTCCTTGCTCTTTCCATCCAAAGTTTGGATAATTCATCTACCCCGAATTGTATGTATTAGAATATGGATTATTTTGGGGTGGGCGGTTGTAATTGCTCGTGTATTTTACCTGCCCAAATTCAGCACAAGCATTAGGATCATAACTTCCACCACACAAGGTACAACACGAAATAGTTACCTGAGAGGCTTGACCTACAGAAGCTTGTTTACCAATTTTTCTAGACAATTCCTCAAGCTTAGCAGCTATCACTTGCAAACTATCTACTTCCAACATACTTGTAGGTCTTCTTATGTTACCTCTCACTGACCTCTATTAGTAGCTGTTGGTAGCCATCTCTTCAATCAGATTACGAGCCTCTTTAGTTGATTTGCCCATTAATGCTCCACCTACAGCTGCATCTACATTAAGCTTAGTAGAGTAGGTTAAACTGTTGTAGAATGTTTAAATGATCAACCACTCAGGAAAGGCCATGGTGTGGGCATTTGTAAGTAGTTGCTTGAATCGTTCCCACAATTCATGCAATGATTCATCTTTAGACTGACTAAAACTAGTTATATCCATACGAAGTTTAGCAGTCTTAGCAGAAGGAAAATATTTATTCAAGAAAGCTCTAGGCAAATCAAGCCAAGTGGTAAAAGAATTTGGGGGATATGAATTCAACCATACCTTTGCTTGACCTCTCAGAGAAAAAGGAAAAAGATGGAATTTTATGGCATCATCACTTACTTCATTAACTTTCAATGTGTCAAAAATCTCTAAAAAATTGGTCAGATATGCATGTGGATCCTCAATTGTGCCACCCCCAAATTGGTCCTGTTGGACCATCTGAATTAAAGTTGGCTTTGTCTCAAAGTCGTTAGCATTGACGGTCTTGCTGTTACTGTATGCCCTAAAACCAAGTTGGTTTAAGGCACATTGTACTTACACTTATTTATGTTATATTTATTTATGTGGAATTTTTCTTTATCATCTATACTTGTATTTCCATGTTACTTGTTTGTTTGATAAAGTCCTTAGAATATTGATTGTGTATTAGAAATTGTAAGGGTTAAAATTATGAGACTCTAATTCATAAGGTCATATTCTTGAATATCCCTAACCATAGTATTAATGAGATTGGACATCATTAATATGGATAGACTAGCACATATTTTGCCTCTACTTACGGTAAGTAGTAGTTGGTCTCATTGACTATGGTGTGCATGACACCTAAGCTGGTATGTGGATGCTTGTTTGGAAACAAGTTCATTGGATTGAACCGCCAAGAGATTGCAACTATAGTGCCAATGGTTGAACTCTTAATGGCAATGGTGTAAGTGATCCTTTGACTTGAGATTACCATAGTATCTTGAGTGTAGATTGCTATACTTTGATTCTATTCCTCGATGCTCATAAAAGAGTAGCCCATAGGATAGAGGTTGGGTATAGTTTTGAAGTATGGAAAGATAGTGAGTAATCAATATAGGATTCACCACTCCTTAATAGGAGAGTATATCCCTTTATGCCCTCTTGTTAGAAATATTAACTCATAAATCTTCTGCAAAAGTGATAATATAACTTGAAAGTAGTGTCAAGGTTATACATCATGGAGAGTTATATTTCTAGTACAAGAAAATGTAAATTAGTCATTTAAAAATATGCACTATACTTTTTAGACTAATTGGGATATAGTGTGGTGAAAGGATATTAATTACATGATAACGTTGTCATTGATGGGTATAGTCCACCATGACTTTCCTATTAACTTGGGTGGTCATGATGCATTGTCAGACGCCACTCATGATCTATAAGTATGAATTAATTAATTGTGAATTAATGATAAATTAAAGTGTTTAATTTATCTAGCTCTTAATTGTTTAACTAATGAGTTATAATTTGTACTTATTGCCAACGTGAATAGAACCTAATGGCACACACACATACAGAACGTAATCTTTGGGTTAAAATATAATTAAGATAAGTATGAGATACTTATGGGGTTAATTTATGAGATAAATTAATTTAAAGGACTTATTTATAAATATTTTAAGTCTTGCAGGAAATTAGTTTTCTAAAAGAAATAAAGTAACTAATTGGTTTCCTTGTGAAATAGAATTCCTAAAGAAGAAGGATTAGCTTAAGGTAAGTTACCTAAACGTTCTTGGTTTCTAATTACCTTTATTTCCTAAAAACTAGAATATCTCCTTTATAAATAGATTCATGCTTTGACTCTTGAATTGTTATTGCAACACAAAAGAAAACTAGTGTGAGAAAAATTAAAAGAAAAGTCACACCACTTTCTCTCTCTTCTTGGCATCTCTCTCTCTCTCTCTCTCTCTCTCTCTCTCTCTCTCTCTCCTAATTGTTAGAATTTTTTATTCTTCTCTTGTGTTCTAAATAATTCAAGGGAACTAGCACTCAAAAATCAAAACAAGCAAGATTGAATAGTTCCCAAAGAATTTGTTCATGTGAATATCATTAGAGACTTGACGCTTTGAGGGCTTTTTGTGGTAGATCTTATCTCTTCACTGAAGGATTTTAGCCTTAGAAGCATAGAAATCTTTTGTACTTGAGGTAATTCTTGTGCAAACACCCTTAATAATTATATAGATATATCAAAGAGATGTATAGTTAAGATAATAAAATTTTATTTTTCCGTTGCGTTACCTATGTTATTACCTTACACTTGCAATGCTCGTGTGTTCTCCCGATGTGTTTGGCAAAGCAAAATCTCTCAGCACCCTTTGTTGTTGCATAGGTGCCAGTGGCACGTCTGGCCTTTCAAGTGGTTCAACCATTGCTTCAGTCGGGATCTTTTCCACTGAATTATCTCCCACACTTTCTTCCAATTGCTGTTGCTCCTTCTTTTGCTTCTTGATTCTCCTTTTTTTTTATTTTTTTTATGGCTAACCCCGTACACAGGGAAGGGCGCCACTCCTTAAATTTTATTAATAATTAAAATAGGATGTGTACAAGAATTAGAGGGGCCAGACCTGACCTCCAAAATAAAAGTGAACCTTATAAAACTAACAAATAAAAATTAAATTAAAAGAGGAGTACTACTCCCTTACATAAGTTAAAAACATTTAAAGGAACTGCTTACGAATAGAAGGCATTCCTACTCTATCTACTTTTAGCTCTCCTCTTGCAATGCTTGATAAATCTTCCTCACTCATGATGACGATCTCTTGCTGTTTTTCCCATCCCTCATTGGCTAGCGCATCTGCAACCTTGTTTGACTCACGATAAATATGCCGAAATGAAAGAAATTGAGGCACCAATTGTAACACCTCTTCAAAATCATTTTCAGTATACCAAGGAGGGGATAGTTTCCCTTCTAGGACCAATATAACGATTTGAGAATCACACTCCACCTGGATATTTACATATCCTAGTTTTACACAAAGCTGCATACCAAACAAAAGAGCTTTTACCTCAGCCATCATACTAGTTCCCTGCCCAAAAGTATCACAGGATGAAGAGATCAGTGTGTACACCTACCAAACGAGTAAAAACTAAAGAGATATTAAAAACTAAAAAAAAAAACAATACAAATAATGCTTAAAGTAATAGAGCTTGTTCAGTCCTAATATCCAAGACACCATACACTGGCAACAGCACCAAAAACTTGATAAGTGCATAATTAGACAAGAATATATCAATTAAAATCAATTAATTTGCACAATAAAATCAAGTTTTAATATACCTAATTACTCTATTGTCTGCAAGAGATAAGATCGTGCAGTAGTACAGGGTAACATGGTCGAAACCACAGAGAATGGCCTGAAGTACTAAAACTATTGAATTAACTCTATTATTTAAACAACCAATTAAGAAATAACTAACTTAAATCTAAATTAGCTAATTAATGAAAAAGCAAATAACTAAACTAGAGCACAGAATAGCAAAATTCAAAGAAACTATCAATGCAAAGGATCTAGGATATAGATTCCACTAGTGACCTTAGAATATTTCCAACTGACTCAATTCATGCCTTAATGTTATTTTATTTTGGGCCAAATTCCAATTATACTTAACTTTCACTCTTATGATAAGTAAACGATTACCTCCTTACTAGTTCTTTCCTATTCTCGTAATAAAGATACTAGTATTGATTCATTAGCCTCTTAAATTGTCTAGTTGACCCACCTAGGAACACTACTACTCTCGTGTGACATGTAGCCTAGGCTTCATCTATTCCAATTCCACCATTATTACCAACTCTCATTGTTACAACAATGATTTAATATTTACAATCGATGGCCAGTCAATCATAAATAATGATAAATGAAATAGTGAATGAGCAAAACAAGATAAAGCATGAATCTTTATGCAATTAACACATGATCCCTCTATCACTAGTTTCCTCTACATCCTAGACAAGTAATTTAGTTACCCATAGAGTATTTAACAATAAAGATCAAATATTCGCATAAAAGAACTCTTATAACTCAAAGATAAATGAAAGAGAAGAAAAAAGCTTATTGTTTATGGATGGATAATCTCTCCAAATCTGCAAATCCTCTTCCTTGAATTTATTACAAGTTGTTTTCTTCTTGCCACTCTATTCTACGTGTGTATCAAGCTATAAAAGTGTGTAAAAAGTCCCCCTTTATGGTGTCCTAGCCTCCTTTATATATATATGTATATATATCCCTCTAAGTATGATATACAAGAGAGTTTTTATGAGTAAAATTCCTAAAAAAGGCTAAAAGGCTCGTAAAAAATGCGTTGTCAGCTAGTAAAGTTTCGGTCCAGTCTGTCACCAGTAATCGCTTGCCGCTAACCTCCTATAACCCACTGATTCTCCTTCTGGCAAGAATCCATGGACTTGGTCGCAACACATTCGCTGGCGGATTCATTCGTGTCAAAGTCTCTAGAATGAACCTGTGATGGAAACTGCGGACATTTTCTTGTTTGGCTGTGTTTTTGCGAAGCAATCGCGAGATAATCTGTGGACCATTTCTCTGCAACACAACATCCACGTTTTCTCAACTTGTTCAACCTTTGCCACCTTGCTTAATTCACTTCCTTTGACCTTGCTTCATTCTCCACTTCACTTCTTCATCAAAGTATGCTTAATTACTCTTCCCATCACTTCAATTCGATGACAAATTATCATATAAACCTACAAAGGCCAAATGATAGCACAAATTAGCACTTAATCAATCAACTCAAAAGAAGATAAAATAACAACTAAATAAAATAGAAACTAATCAAATCTACCTAAAACCTAACCTAATTGCCTAAACTAAATTCTATAAAAGATACTCTACTCTAGCACCCACCATAAGACATAAGCATTTGCAACATCATTGAAAATAACCGAAACCTACTCTATCTAAGCAACCATAGAATTTGTAGACAAGCCCACATGCTCAAAATTCTAATAATAATAATAATAATAATAATAATAATAATAATAATAATAATAATAATAATAATGTGGAATTTTTTGTCCACAATCAGTTAGAGTTTAGACAGATTCTTTATCCTTATATTTGGATTCTCCTCTTACCTTTTTTTTCCCTTAATCAATGGACGAATATCCTCCATCAATTTGTTTAAATGAGAATCTAGAATTATTTGTCAGATTTCCTCTCTGTTTTTTTTTTAGTTAGTTGAATAATTTTCTCCATTAGTTTGTTTAGATCCTAGTTTGTGGCTTGGTAAATAGCAGCCAAACCCTATTTATATATCTGAAAATATTCAAAGGAAATAAGAACTCTTTCAAATTCTTCATGGTATGAGCAGAAAGCCTAATTCTTGCATAACAAAATACGGCAGAGCTATATGTCGCGCCCCATTTTTTGAAACGGAAAAAGTGTGTATAGAAGTTAAAAGGGGAGTGGTTTTGTGAAAATGGTTTTAGAAAATGATTTTGATTTTGAAAACAAAAAAGAAAGGACCTAAATGGGACTTTTGAAAATGCAACGATTTGGACCCAAAAAAATAGTCTACAAATGGTTTTTAAGAAAAAAAGTCGCCACTAGGTATTGAGTTTGGTTTACCAAGTCAGCAGAAAAGCGATTTGATTAAATGGTAAGAAAACATGAATATGGCTTTTTAGAAAAAAAAATATTTTTTAATGAAAAAAAAAGACAAGTGAGAAAACCCTTTTTAGATGACTCTAGGTCTTTGAAAATAAGAGAAAACGAGTTCAGGAGTCACAGTTGAAAAAAGAGAAGGCAAAGGCTCGCACTTAAGTCACCCTTCCAACCTAGTTGAAACTAGTTGCGAGGTTTAGTTAGATTTCAAACGGGGCAAAATATTCCTTCGAGTTTTAATTGGATTTTGCACATTGATTGTGTAACCTAAGATGAGATCTCAAAGGAGTCACGAGTGATGCAAGATGATATGGAAAAGCGAAAATTAAAATATAGATATAGATATAAGTGATTAAAGAAATGAATGTATCATGACGGGTACAGGGTATTAAGACTCGTGACACAATTTTTCTTCTTATGGAGGGGTGAACGGCATGCTAAGGCCAAGAGGGCCAAACTTGCCAATTTTTTCGTGTTTGAATGGTGACTCTACCAAACCTAAACAGGCAAATGATCTATATATCCTAAGATTTCTACATGAGATGCGAGTCTAAGTGTCATGCATTATACATATACGGAGATAAGGGAATATATAGGAGAAATAACATGCAAAATGGAAGAAAATCCTAAAAATTAAAAAATGCATGTAATGAGATGAATTGCTTACAAGTGATGAAACTAATGCTCAAGGGACCTAAGAGTCTAGTTTTGAACTAGCCCATTTTTATAAATCCTCACTAGAGTTAGACTAGTGAGGAAACAGAACCACAACTAGCGTTCAAATAGTGTAGTGACGTCACAAATAAACATGAATAAAAGCAAAGATAAATAAACACAAAAGAGCATGTAGAGCTTATAGGAGCACATAATATGTAAGCATAATGTTCTAGACGCAAAGATCCTAATAAAAGCGAGTAAACATATAAGCACATAATACACAAACACACAGAAGACACAGAGCCTTATCTATTACCTCGAGGAGATCTACTACAATCTAAAAGGGGAAAAATAAAATAAAATGAAAATAACTTATCTAATCTATGTATTACACTTCTCTATCTAAATACAAGTTTTGCTAAATAGATAAAAAAAAATAAAACAAAATAAAAATTATAACCTATCTATTACATTTTTCAAATAAAATAAATCAAAAAATAAATATAAAATTAACGAATACTGAAAATAAATAAATGCGACAAACGAAACACGTAAAAACACATAATAAAAAATTAAAACATAAGAAAAGTACCTCTCTCGTTGGAAACTTGCTGCTAATACTAACAAAACAAATGACATGTCAAGGAACCATCATTTTAAATAAATAAAACATAAAACAAACTCTAGTACACCAAAGGGAGACAAAATTGTAAATTCACGCAAGTTAAAGGATATAAATTGAAAATTTAACAAGCATAGGAGTCAAATTGCAAATCATAGATATAATCGAAAAAGAAATTAAAGTGCACAAGAAGTTCTTAGGGGCATACTAACACCAATAGATGACATAAGCGTCTAAACATAAATATTACCTCATGAAAAAGAAAATGAATAACAGATAATGCGAAAACTAAAATAAAGCTAAATTAATTAATTGAATTAGCTTAACTAACTAAACTAAAACTAAATTAAACTAGATAAGTGCTAACTAATCATCCATTAAATAAAAATGAAAAAGAAATTCTAATTAAATCAAAACAAACCCTAATTTCCCCTAATCTATTTTTCCCATTTTTATTTAACTAATTAAAATTACAAAAACTAAATCCTTAATCTATTTTTTTCATTTTTCTTTAACCAATTAAAATTACAAAAAACTAAAAAAAAAAGCAGAAATAAAAGAAAACAACATAAACAAACAAATAAATCCCTCCCCCTAGCTTCTTCGTCGTTTGCTCTCAAACCTAAAATTCTCAAATCACCTTTAATCCCCCTTTTATGCCCAATTCTCAAATCCAACTAATCAAGCCTCAAAATCTTCAAATTCATAAAGTAAATTCATTATAAATCAAACAAATGAAACTTAATCGGAAGAGGGCCTTTGAAATTAACCTCTTTGGTTGAGAGAGACTGCCTTATCTTGGTGGTGATGGAAGTGGCCGAGAAGATTCGTGGTGGTTGGTGGTGTTTACTGGCGGCAGTTGATGATTGACTTGGTGTAGCAGGTGGTGGCGATGGTTCGTGGCTTGGTGAAGGTGAACTTACTGGTGGTGCTTGGAGGAAGAGGTCGCAGTTAGGGGTGGCGCTTGCGGTGAGGATGTTGGAGTCGTTGTTGGCATGCATGTTGTGTTGGTGATGAAGGCAGGGGCTGTTATGATTGCTGTCCGTTGTTCTGTGGCTATCTTGATGGTTTTTTTGGTTGAGGGGTCGTAGCAGTTGGGGTTGTGATGGGCTGTTTTGGGTTGCTAATGGTGGTGTGATGGTAGTGCTTGCTATTGAATGGTGGAGCTTCTGCGCGTGTGATGGTGTTGTGATAGCTTGATGTGTTTGGTGTCTTGGTGGTTTGGATGGATGCAGATGGTGGTTGTGGGTGGCTCAGGTGGTGGTGGACTATTTTTCAAGATGATGGTGGTAACGGTGGAGTTTGGGCAGCGGTTGTTTGATGCCCGTATGAGCAGGGTGATGGTGGATTTTGGCAAATGGTCGTGTGCTGTTTCTGTGGCTGGTCTGATTGGCGTTTTGTTTGGTCCCTGGTAGTGCAATTAGTGGTGTTGATGGCTGATGTAGTTGCTGTCAATGGTGGTTTATTGGGGGTATTGTGAGGTTAGTTTTGGCTTTGGGTGGTGGTAGTGGTATTGCTGTTACAGGTGGGTGAATATATGTGTGCAAACCAAATAACATTTTACACCAAATAACAGCGCACGAGCCTTTGATTGAATACTAGTTATTTCACCAAAATTAATTGAAACAGCCAGAATGAACTCCCCCAAAGTACCCCACAAAATTCCTCCTCCACCTACCTTCCCTAGGTTTCCTTTAGAGTAGCCATCAATATTAAGCTTCAAAACTCCCTCTCTTGGCACCATCCAAATAATCTGCTGGAACCCGATACTCACCATGCTTTTAGAAAGCTCTTCATAGAAGGAAATCCAAGTGGAACTTGAAACACCACAGTTGGGAAATTGCAAGTTAAACAACTCCTTAAGCTCTTGAAAAATCTTAATACAAATCCTACTAGTCATAGGGAGGATACCATTGTAAACCGCATTGTTTCTTGCTTTCCATAACCTCCAACAAATCAGCAATGGTAAAAAGCGAAAAATAAACTCCAAAAACTTGTTTTCATCTTTTATAAACCACCAAGTTGCTATAAAACACTTAATTGAAGAACTCCTATACAATAGCCCTATGACATTGCCAAAATAATTCCATACCCATTTTGCAACTTCCCCTTCAAAAAAAATATGATCAGAAGTTTCAATCTCTGAGTGAGAACAACAAAAGCATTTGGAAACCATGTGAAACCCCAACGTACACAAAATCGAATGTATGGGAAGTCTATTTTTTAGTAGGCGCAACATAAACAAGGATAATTTAATAGGAATACCTGGATGCCAAATTCTTTTGGACATAAAAGACATGTTTTTATCAGAATGAACCAACTTGAAAGTTGACTTTAGAGAGAATTCACCTGACAAAGAAGGTTGCCAAACCATCTTATTTGGAATTTGACCTTTAGGAGGAAGGAGATCTTTAATTTGTGATACAATTTGCCCAGGAATCCAATGAGACAATCTAACAACATCTCAAACACCCTTTGAGCAGAAATAATTAACTGCATGATTTGACACATCAACTAGTTTGGAGGCTAATGCTCCTGGACCCATCCAATTGTCAAACTAGAAATTTGAATTCCCAGATTGAACAATCTCTCCAATATTTTGCTCAGCCACATCTCTAGCCTTTAGCATCCTTCTCCAAGTGTGCGAAATAGATTGCTTTTCATCCACCATGCAAGGATGAGCATTGGAACAATATTTTGCCATCATGAACTAGGCCCATAGAGAGTCATTCTGACGGAACCTCCACCAAAACTTAATGGAAAAAGCATCATGAACCTCTTTAAGTCACCTGAAGCCAACACCTCTTGATTCTTGTGGTTCATACAACTCCTCTCACTTAATCCAATGATGTTTAAATCTTCCATTATCCTCCCCCCACAGGAACCTGGCAAAACCATCTTCTAATTCATGAAAGATAGAAAGTGGGAGTGAAGCTACCATCAACAAATAAACAGGTATAGACAAGAGAACGTGCTTAATTAACACAATTTTACACCCCACAGATAACGACGTATTCTTCCAAGATTCTATCTTACCAATTACAGACTTGCAGACATCCACAAAAAAATGCCTCCTCCTCTTTCGTACAAACAAAGGGTACCCTAGATATCTTACTAGAAATTCATTCATAGAAAAACTTGACATATGCTTAATAGCCACCCTTCTTGACCTTGGCATCGTCAGGTGAACCATAAAACAACTTTTGTCAACATTCACCTTTTGACCAAATAAATCCTGGTACCTGTTGAGTGCCTCCAGCACCAATCTCAAGGAAGATGACCCACTACTTGAGAAGATCATGACATCATCTGCATACCCCAGGAGATTAACTTGAGGACAACTCCTTGGTAACCTGAAACCATGAAAACCAATTTTAGAAAATAACTGGTTAAGAAGCCTAGATGAAACCTTAGCTGTAGCACCCTAGAAAATGCACATATAAGAGACATTTTCTTTTCTTATTTAGGGTTAAGTGTTAATCCTTGATTTATTAGTTGGGAGATTTCTTGAGTTAATTAGGTTAATTAGCTAAGATTTTCATTTTGAAGCAAGAACACTTAAGTACTAAAGTTAGAATAATTCTACTTGACCATTTAACTTATATTAGTGTTTAAATTTTGACTAGTTCATTTTACTATTTTCTAGTCTTTTGACTACTTGAAATTTTGCCCAATTTTATTCAAAAGTTTCACTTATTTTCTTGTTTTATTTTCTTTAACCTTGGCTGGAATTTTTTTCTCTTTCCTTTCTCTCTCTTGGCCGAAAATTCTTCTCTCTCTTTTCTTTTCTTTTGGCCGAAATTTCTTTTTCTTTTCTTTCCCTTAGGGCCGGTTTCTCTCTTCTATTTTTGTTCTATTTTGCTTTAATAATTTATGTCTAATTATTGATTATATTAAGTGGTAAGAGTTATTAATCTTCACCAATTAAATTAATCCAAGTAGCTACTCTTGCATTAAAAGACTAACTACTTACTTTACTCTTGTAAGATTTTAATTGGACCACCATTTTCCCATCTTTTCTTCTTTTCTTTTTCATTTTTCCTAGACTATTTCTTTCTCTTTTTCCCTTCACCTTGGCCGGCCATGCTTTTTCTTCTTCTTCCCTCATTTTTGCTCTCAATTTCTTGGACTTTCATCTCTCAAGTTGACACAAATCAACCATAGGAAGTGGACTTCTATCTTTTCTAAGCAAAGTTCTAAGCATATCTAAGGTATTTACCATGAACTTACCTTATTAATTTCATGTTTTAAGTAGTTTTTATGCAAGTTTAATACCAAGTTTCTTGTTAATACTACTTGAAGAAATTAGTTAAAACTTGATATATACTTGCTATATAAAGTGTTCTTGTGGTTAGATAGACTAGTATGTGGCCTTTAAACCTTGGAAATTTATGTTTTATATGTGGTTTAGTTGAGGACTTAAGTTGGAACTCAAGAACACTTAAAACAGTCATGCTGGACCAGTTTTAGTAAAACTTTCATAACTTGGTGTAGATAGCTTGGATTCGAATGATTCTTGTTGTTTTAGAAACTAGATTCATAGGGATTTCAAACAGTATAAAGCTTGCATGGTGGTTCATTGTGTATTAACCGCAGAAAGCTTGCAAAGTTGGCTGAAAATTTGATTCTGCAGTGAAACAGTTTTGATGATGAGCCAACTTGAGGGCTGATTTTGAACCTGTTCTAGTTGGAATTTGGATTGATGATCTTCACGAAAGTTGTAGCCCTATAAACGTAATTTAAAACCATGTAATCAGAATTCCTTAGTTCTTAATGGATTGACCCCAGAAATGGCACGAAGTTGGCTGAAAACCAACCCTGTGCAGATTTGGGTGATGATTCTTAGAGTAGGGATTTTGAATTTGAGTGGAATCTTGATTGAATGTGAGTTTAAATTGAACATAGAAGTTGTAAAACTTGTTGAATTGGATTGGATGGTTGATTTTCTTGCAGGTTTTAAATTTTTGGGTTAGTCCGGTTATAGGGAAAATGCTGCCGAAATTTCGGTAAAACCTAAGAAATAAAAGTGATTAGGCTATGATTTAAGACTCTATAAGCTGTAATTTAGTGATTTAAGCGTGCAGAAATTTTTGTAGATTAGCTATTAGTGAATTAAACCTCTCCGAGCAAAACCCTAGAAAGTTAGAAAACCCTAATTTCGAAAACCCTAAACCCTAGGGTAAAACTCTAAGCTCCAAAACCCTAGAAACTTAACCCTAGAAAGACTTGGGGTATTTCTTGAATTTCCTTATGAAATTTCTTAGATTTTAGTCAGGGTTTTTACACGATTCTTTCTCGTGAATTTCAGGATCCGAAAGTGAGACCCGACCTTTCTACGAGATATTTTCTTAGGCACCAGGTGAGTGTTCTTCTGTGTGCATGATGCATGAAACGCCATGTCATACTAGTTATTATTATTTCCATGCATGAAATGGTATGATTACACTTGACATGAGTATATAATAAAAATGTGTTATTTGAGGAAAGATGTGTACTTTATCGCATCTATTCCGTAATGTGTTACATGCTTTCACTATTTAATGTGTTAATTGTGCTTGTGACTTCCATGGTTAATTTTACTATTTTCCACGGTTAATCAAATTGGGAGCGTATGGGAGAGATATAAGGTGTTGGGCGTTATTTGGTGCTTGTTAATTGTTTATCTGAGTAAAGTCCTGAAAAAGGCTAACTCATGATTGAATTTATTCTTGATCTTGGACTTCCGGGGCTAACTTCACCGTTACTCCTTCGGTTAGTCATCCGGGAGCGTTTGGGGTGATATAAGGTGCTGGAGAATATAGGTGCTTGATATTCTTTCCGATAAGAGTTTCATTCCTCAAAGAGGGTAACTCCGGATTGAATTTTACGAGTACTGCTGGACCTAAGCTTGCTTCTGCAGTGAGCCTGTATCCGCCATTGACTATTTGTTAATTAATTTGTTCACAAATTGTTTATTTACTCATTAAATATTTTATCGAACAAAAATCACATTTCACTGGTATGATCGCATGACTTGAGCACTCACTGGGCTATTATAGCTCATTCCATTTTATTTGTTTTCCTTTACTCAGGTTACTTGAAAAATTAAAGCTTGACCCACTGGTTTCTCGATTATTATGGATGTTGTAGCTATTGTAATAGCCGAACTGTGTTAGGCTATTTTTGTGAAAATCATGTATATTATGACTTGTAAACTTGCGGTATGACTTGTACCTTTCAATTAAATAATAAGAGTGTATTTCATTTTGTTCCATTTTATTTTAGTTTATTTTATTTTAAGTTAAGTACGCTCAGTCGTTTGGGTGAGTGCGTGAATCGAGACCTGGCGAGAGCTAGGCAGGCAGTCCGCTAAGCCCTTTGGTGCGCCTCTGGGTAAGGTGGGGCTGCTACATTAGCACCTAGAATAAAAAGAGCTGGAGAAAGAGGGTCTCCCTATCTTAAACCTCTAGAGCCTTAAAAAAACCACAAGGTGTGCCATTAATAAGCACAGAAAACCAAGGGTTAGATATTATCCTCCAAATCATGTCCAACCACCTCTCTCCAAATCCAAAGGCTCGTATTACTCATATGAGATAAAACCAATTGACCATGTCATAAGCTTTAGCCATATACAACTTGATAGCCACATTGCCCCCCTATTATGCTTATTTATCCTAGATAGAATCTCTTGTGCCAGCAAGTAATTATCAGCAATAATCCTTCCTCTAACAAACCCACTCTTATTAGGGGAGATAAGCTTAGGCAAAATAGGTCCCAACATGTTAGCCAAAAGTCTAGAAAATAATTTATGAAGGAAATTACAAAGATTAATTGGCTGAAATTGTGAAAAATTCCTAAGGTGAGGAACCTTTGGAATTAACACAATATAGATGGAAGTGACATCCCTCAGAAGTTCTGCACCACAAAAAAAACTGACAATTGCTCTATAGATATTCTGTCCAATAATATCCCATGCAGAAGTAAAAACTTCCCTGAAGTATCCTGACCATCTTATAAGTGCAGGTCAAACCTCACTCATCAGCTATAGCTTTTGGGCCTGAGTTAGGGCTGGGCCGTTGTGGTATCAGAGCCAACTTTGGTGGAGGTGATAATGTTGGGTCTATGACTCAAGTCCCACATTGACTAAGGGGAAGTATCCTGACCATCTTATAAGTGCAGGTCAAACCTCACTCATCAGCTATAGCTTTTGGGCCTGAGTTAGGGCTGGGCCATTGTGGTATCAGAGTCAAGAAGTTTGTAAGTTCTTCTGATATTATACATGTCTTTTTACACTGATCAGTTTTGAATTTTCTGAACTTCCTCGTGAATTGCAAGCAGTTATATTATCCCGTGTTTTTAGGCAAGATATTTTCTGTTTTTATAATTTCTGTGAAGAATTTGGTATTTATTATAGACGCCTAGTTTGGTATTATTCCCCTACTGTTAAATTTCCTTGGAGTAAACAACCAGTTCCTTATATCCATTTACTATGAGTTCTTCAGCTAGATCAAGTTCTGCTAGTATTTCTGATAGATTAGATTATCTATATGAAATATCTGTAGATCCAAATCAAGTAAATCCTACATTCATTACTCCTACTTAATCCATATTCCTCTTTCTCTAAACTTCATAATTCTTCTTTTAGTTCTATAAAATCTTTAATCAAGCACAGGGCTAAAGGAGTTAAAGAATATGTTCAAGCTTCTAAGCTTGACCAGTGCTAGATTCCTACTAATGGAAAAGAGCAGTTTATTACACTCCAGATTCCATCCCAGTTTCCTGTCCCAATGGAAACAACAAGGATACTACTCACATACACTTTGGAGCTATAAGAATATCTCTCTCATTTCATGGTAGGAAAGGATTGCCTGTTGTTGCTAGATTAGCTTTATTAGACAGTAGATTTGTTAAATATCAGCATGCGTGTATAGATACCATAGAAACTACTTTAAATGCTGGTATAGTTTTTGTTACTTTGTTTCCTAATTTTAATATGTCTTTAAATGATCCTCATCTTTTGGAAGCACTAAAAGTCCAGGTCCAGATTCATGGAGCAGAGCAAATTCCAGATGCAATGGCTGCAACTTTGCATTACCAAATGACGTACAGAGTACAGAATCATGCTTTAGATTTAACCCTCCCTTGGAGGAGAAGATGCCTTGTTAATCAAGGTTGATGAACAACATTCTGCAACTTGTACACATGTGCCACGCCAGATCACAAGAAACGAATTAGTTCAGTTACTCCCAGACGCTTGGATAACTGATTATGAGAAGCTCCATCAAGCAGAACAAAGACCATTAGAGTCCTCTAACTCTAAAATGGTGTCCTAATCTGATGGATCAGTATCTGTTTCTTTTGATCACTCACATCTAATCTCCTTGAAGGCAAAAACTCAAGATTATTCCACAAATTTCCATGATGGAAATTCCTATGGATGATCCAAAGCCATGAACTAAGCCAGATGAATCTTTAATTGATCTTATTTTACATTTCAAGGAAAATGGACAACCTGTCCATCATTTTCAAGATCCCTATTCAGGTCATATTTATTGGGATGTTTGCTTTTGTAGGAAATGCTTGGGAAAAAAGGATCCTAAGAAGAGGCCAGGATGTAACTCTATTTCTGAACACTATCCAGACAAAGAAGAAAATTTTGCTACATCAAGAAGCAAATTTGATGGTTACCAGATTCCTGATGAATGGGTAGTGCCTACACCAAAGGTTTCAGAAAAGCCTCTCCATCCTTATTACCAAAAATGTTTGGAAAATCATCCGAAAAGAATTTCCTGAGCCAATACATCAACTGTCTCAACTCTTCAGCCAGTCCCTGCAGTCTGTATGTTTCAACCAACAGAAGTTCCCTTCTGTTCAAGAAATATTTGTAAAAGATCACTCAAAACATTCTGCAAAGATTCGAAATGCTCATCCGACTGTTCTTTCCCTCTGAAGCAGTTCTGTCCAAAACAAAACTGAAGAAGTTCTTAACTGGCAAACTGAGAATGCTTTATGCCAGAACAAAGTTTTGACTTGTATCCAGGAAGATGTCAAGACTGTCTCTTCAAAATTGGACACTTTGATAGAAGCCACCTTATCTCACAACAAGGAGGTGTTGAAAATGATAAAAGTTACTAGAAAAGAGGCTGGAAGAAGTCCTAAAGACAAATTCTAAGTATTGAGTCTCAATTTCAACCTATCAGGAAAGAAAGGAAAAGGATATCCATTACCTTAAGACTCAAATCAAAAGTTTGAAGGAAACAGGAAAATTAGGATCATATGATTCTAAGAAACCAACAAAGCCAAATCCTTCATCACTCTTTGATATTCAACTCCCGACTTCTTCATCCAGATACACATCTTCTACTGAAGAAGAGATACCTTATCATAACAGTAGTCGATGGCTCAGAGATCAGCTAATTGCTCGAAGAAAATAGGAAAAGGAGCAAAAATTAGCTAAACAAAAAGAAAGAAAAAGAAAAAGAAGAGAAAGAAGATTTATTAACTTTTGATCCTATTTCTTCTTTTTTGCAGGAACAAGTAAAATCCAATATTCCATTGGTTTCTACAATAGAAGCCCCAGAAACAACTGATTCAGAAACTAGAATCTCCATACAGCCAAGAAGAAGAAAATTCTTCAGAACAACCAAGTGAGGATTTTACATCAACAGAAGCTGAGTCTGAAGAAGACTTCTATTCCTGAAATGAACATGGCAGGAGGAGATACAGAAGTGAAAGTTGAGCACCCTGAAGATTATATGCAAGAAGATGAACTACCTTTTGTCAGAAGTTCTGAATATGGGAAAGGGAGTACCCAAATTTTTACTATTGATAATATTCCTGCCCATAAATGGGAAACCCAGTTTTCAAGAATTTCATGCATGGATGACTATTAAAGCTTTAAAGGTTGATTCTCATTTTGAAATACTGACTGAGTTTACGGCTCATTTTGCAGGAACTCTCAAGGATTGGTGGAATTCTTTGACAGAACAAGAGAAAACTGATTTTCTGACCAAACAAGAATTCATGGAAACCATAAAACTATTGCATCAAGTTTTTATTGGAAATTATGATCTTAACCAGGATCAAAAACAAAAAGAATTTTTTAGGATGCAATGCAAATCTTATGACAGGAAAGATATCAGCAAGCACATACAAGGATGACAAAATTATTTTATGCTTTAAAAGCTGATATTAGTTTGAAACAAGCCTTTTCTGACTTCTCTTCCTAAAACTTTGTCTGTTGCTGCAGAAAGTCAAATCCAGAACAAGTATGGTTCCATAATAACCTTGTCTCCTTGGACAAATCAGACAATGTGTATTCATGACTCTTAATGACATTTGCAACTAAAAGAGAAGTGGTTCGAGAATACTTGAAAGGAAACAAATGTATCGATGAAGCATGCAAGAGGCCAGATTTGGAGATCAAAGGAAAATGTTTTGACTGTAAGAAAAAGTCTACAAGAAAGAAATTCAAGAAAGTCACAGTGCAGGATGCCTAGTTTTCCGAGAAGAAGAAAGAAAAAGTGGAAATATTTCAAAAGAAAAAGGAATTCTCCTAGGACCCCGAGAAAAGATGTTAAGATGTTTCCTTTGCAAGAAAAAAGGACCATTACTCCTCTTCTTGTCCACAGAATACAAAGGGAGTACATTTAATTTCTGAAGTTCAACAGAAGTTAAACATTCCTATTTTAAATGAACTTGAAGAAGTATTTTCTGAAGAAGACGAGTCTACTGACAATACTATTTTGGCTTTGCAGGTCTCTGATTCAGACATTTCAGACTTCTTTCATATTAGTGAACCTGCTAAAACATGTCTCCAAACTTTGGTACATATCATTCCTACCAAATATGATAAACCTATCCCTGTGATAGCTTTCTTTGATATTGGAGCTGCAATGTCAATTCTGAAACAAACCATTCATCCCAAAGAATTCTGGAAACCAGAATTACATCAATTCAGAGCAGCTGATGGTGAGATTTTTGAAACAACACATGTCACAAAAAATAGAGTGATTATACAGTTATTGTACCAGACTGCAAAATTTATACCCATTTGCTTGGTGGAAATGTTCAAGGAAAGAATTTAGTTATTGGTTTTGACATTTATGAGAGAAACCAATACTTACTAAAACCAAAAGGAATCCAATCCAAATCCTTTTTCAAGCCTTATCAAGATCTTAAAAACCTTTATTTGAAACAGCCCGTTTCTAATAAGGAAATCATCCTTCAGATAAAAACCCAATTGATTGAAAAAAGTTGTGCTGAAAATCCATGTTACATTCTCCCAAAAATGTGCTCATCCTCTCTGGAAAAACTCAAGATTTCTTTGTAAGACTTACCCTTCAAAAAGAATGAGGATATCAACCCTACTAAAGCCAGTCATTCTGGCATGAATCCTGAGCACAAACTTTTGGCACAAAAGGAGTGTTCTGAACTCCTAAAGTTTGATCTTATTGAACCTTCTGATTCCTCATGGGCTTGTCAAGCTTTTTATGTAACAAGAGATCTGAACAAGGTCAGAGGAAGATTAAGATTGGTTATTAATTATCAGCCCTTAAATGTTTTCCTGGCTGATGATAAATTTCCTATTCCTAATCGATCCTCTCTTTTCTCACAAATTGCCAAAGCCAAATGTTTTTCTAAATTTGATTTAAAATCTAGGATTTTGGCAATTAGGAATTTCTAAAGAAGATCGTTTTAAAACTGGTTTTTGTATTCCTGATCATCACTACCAGTGGAAGGTTATGCCCTTTGGGTTAAAACCCGCTCCTTCATTATTTCAAAAGGCGATGATTAGAATTTTTGAACCCATTTTACATTCTGCTTTAGTATATATTGATGATATTCTCTTATTTTCTGAAAGTTTTGAAAGTCATGTACAGGTGTTAACAGAGTTTTCCAAAATTGTTGAAAAATTCAGAATAATGCTTTCCGAGAAAAAAATGTTTTTGTGTCAAGAAAAAATTTCATTTTTAGGAATGAAAATTGAAAATGGTACTTGTACCCCTGAGCAACACATTGGAGATTCTATCAAAGATTTTCCTTCTGAAAATCTATCTGTCAAACAGATCCAACAGTTTCTTGGTATAGTCAATTATGTTAGGGACTTCATCCCTAATGTATCCCGATATACCCATCCTCTTGAAAAATTGCTCAGGAAAAAACCTCCCCCTTGGGGAACTTCTCAGACAGAATCTCTGAAAAAACTGAAAGTTCTTCTTCAATCTTTGCCAACACTTCATATTCCTACCTCTGAAAATCTCATTCTTCAAACAGATGCCAGTGACAAATATTGGGGTGCTGTTCTTCTTGAACAACTTCCTAATAACCAAAGAAAATGTTGTGGTTTTGCTAGTGGTCGATTCAAAGAATCTGAAATTCATTATCATTCTTCTTTCAAAGAAATCCTTGCTGTCAAGAAAGGAATTGATAAGTTTGATTTCTATCTCAGACCTTGTCATTTTATGGTAGAGATGGACATGAGTAGTTTTCCTCGGATGATCCAATTCAAGCAGAAAAAAGTTCCCAATTCCCAACTTCTTAGATGGTCCAACTGGTTTTCTCAGTTCTCTTATGATGTCAAGAATATCAAAGGAAAAACAAATATTATTGCTGATTTCTTTTCCAGGAAACCAATGGCAACAGCAATGATGTTTTATCCAGTGACAGACTATCCCCCAGAAATATGGGAAATTCCTTCTCCATGGGAAACAGAGAATCTAGAAAGAAATCGAATGAAACATGAACTTGATTTGTTTAGACACTATGGAGGATCACTTTTGAACCCTTTGGAATTAATCCTGAATATCCTTTCTCTCAGATTTTTATTGGACAACACTCTGATTTTCCTGAACCCTTACTTTGGGTGATGTGGTATCTCTGCAATCAGTATCACATTATGTTTGAGTTCTTTTGTCCGTTGTTCAAAAATTTCACAGGATTAAATATTCATTTGAAGAAGATTCTTGCAGTGGTTCAAGCCAAAAGAATGGTGGGAAAATATTTTCTCATCATATTCTAGTTACTTGCTGATTCATTTGCACAGGCCAGTTCATGAACAAAATGGAGTTCTTCATGCACTACCATCATGCTTAATTTATAATTCTTTCCCTGCAACCATACAGGATGATGAGGACAAGTATGCCGAAGCTCAAAAATATTTGTTTCAACTTAATGGCAAAATTCCTGATGAAATATGGCCAGGATCCTTATGGAAAATGGAATTTCATTAATACTCATCCTCATTGGACTACTGTCTAAAATGCACAAAAAGAATATAAAGAATTAATGGAAAGCAGCATGATGATTGACTTACAAGATTCTTATTCTGAAGAAACAAACATTCCTTCTACCTCAACTTCTCGGATAAGGACTGAAAAAAGAAGAAAAAGAAATAAGGCCAGAAATAGAAGAGATTATGCTGATTGGATAATTGATATGAATATTACTGATCCAGGAAGCACGCCCTCGGATACTCCATCAGATACCCTTGAATCTGAATGATGCTGTCTGATAAGAGTCAAAAAGTTGTTTACTTTTACTTTTGCTTTTATGCACGGGTTTGCTTTTACTCCAATAATTTGCTTTTACTTGTAAACTTTTCATAATGATGTTTTGTAAAAGAAGATCCATCTTCATCTATAAAAGAGGTCTTCTTCTGAAATGGAAATCAATCTAGGTTTTTCATAGAGTTCTCTTCGAGTCTGTAAATTAGTGTGAAGAGTGAAGTTGTGTTTAGAGTCGAAGAACAACAGTTTGTAAAAATTTCTGGATATTTATAATATTCAGTTTAGTTCTTCAAAATCCTGGTTCATTACTTTTTAAACTCTTGAAGTTATAATTCAGGCTTAGATTCCTGTTAAAATTGTTCTTCCAATCAAAAGGTTACTAAGAAACCATAAGTACTGCCATAGTACCAGAAAGGGAAAAAGGGAAACGGTTTAAGATAGTTAATCCTATGCTTGGAAGACCTTTGCTTCAGGATATTCGTCAAGATTATATTCAAGGGCCCTAATTGGTAATGGCCCAGCCCTAACTCAGGCCCAAAAGCTATAGCTGATGAGTGAGGTTTGACCTGCACTTATAAGATGGTCAGGACACTTCCCCTTAGTCGATGTGGGACTTGAGTCATAGACCCAATATTATCACCTCCACCAAGGTTGGCTCTGATACCACAATGGCCCAGCCCTAACTTCAGGCCCAAAAGCTTATAGCTGATGAGTGAGGTTTGACCTGCACTTATAAGATGGTCAAGGATACTTCCCCTTAGTCGATGTGGGACTTGAGTCATAGACCTAATATTATAGCAGCACTACAACCATCCATACTGAACACCACTCTTTTCACTTCCTCAACAGAAGGCACACTAGCGAATTCTTCATTATCTTGAGGGGTCACCAATTTCATAATAATATCTTCCAAATCATACTGGTCAACATCCTCTGCTACAAAAAAGGAAGAAAAGAAATTAGAAGCCTCTGCTAAAATCTCTAACTCACCAGATAACCAATCCCCTGTAGTATTCTGAACTCTATGAATAATTGACTGAATTCTACGTTACTTCACTATAGCATGGAAGAATTTGCTGTTTTTCTCTCCCAACTTCAGCCACTTGACTCTAGCTTTTTGGTTCCAATAACTCTTTTCCACATCCAAAGGATGTCTCAAAGTAGCCTTGGCAATATTTAATTATTCCTGATGAGTATCAAAAGGGTCTTGCTAAAGGCAAAGTTCTGCATGAACAAGATTCTCTTCAGCCAACTTAACAGCTGAGTGAATGTTCCCAAAGCGATCTTTATTCCACTCCTTCAGTTGTTGCTGCAATATTTTTAACTTCAAACATATCAACCGTATTGGCAAAGCATCACACTCTTGTTGCCAAGATTCTCTAACAACTCCCAAGAACTCCTGAGCATTCACCCAAGCAATAATAAACCTAACAGGTCGAGGTTGATTATCAAGTCTTGTTGAAGTTGCCATTAAAACTAGTGCATGATCTGATGGATCCCTGGCCAGATGTATCACACAGACATCCAACCCTACATCAATGCATTCTGTGTTGATAAGCAGATGATTCAATCTTTTCTAAGTACTAGCTTGTCTGTATCTATTGTTGCACCAAGTAAAAGATGATCCTAAAAATCCAGCATCAGACAAACTACCAGCCAACATGAAATCTAAAAAATCTCTAGATTCTGAAAGACTGAAAGCTCGTACCCCTTTTTTCTCAGAAGAATCCACCATCACATTAAAGTCACCACATACCATCTATGGTCCTTGTGCTGGCTTACCTGCTAATAAAGCTGACCACAAGGCTTTCCTCTCTTCATTAGTAGAAGCGGCATGAACAAAAGAAGCACATATAGGAACTGAAAAACATGCTATGCTCAGTTACCAGAGTAGAGTAGTGCCTCCCTTCTCCCACCAATGAGCACTTAAATGGAGTATTGTAGAAGACCCATGTCGACACTTCATCATTAAAATGAACATAGTCAAACTAGAGTTTCAATCTAAACAAATCAGGCTGAGCAAAAGAGACTCACACTTCACAAACACAAAGTAACTCAATTTTATGTTGTCTAACTATTCTTTTCAATCTTCACAAATGAGAGGGTTTGGCAAGCCCCCTAATGTTCCAGAATAAAGTATTAATCATCAGATAAAACTAGGAAACTATTGCCTGTATTGTTTGACGATGAACGCAACTACCTATCCGAAATAGCTACCATCCTCACACCATGTTTCCTAGCCTTCACTTCATGAAAAAAATCATCATTTGGTCTAGCAGCAGCACTGCCCGAAGGTCTAGCATTTGTATCCAACGAAGCTGGATCTCTCGATGATAGATTCCCAGCAAAAATGGGTAGCTCTACTTCTCACACCTGATTTACCATGCTTTCATGAGGAAGCACCTGCTGATCCTCATGATCCTCCAGATGCCGTGTCTCTTTCTTGAGTTGTTGAACAACCTGCTAAGGTTCATTCAACTCCGCGCTTTGAGTTTGATTAGACGAGTCCAGAACTTGCTGCACCTTGACCGACTGGTTATTTTTTGTGTGCTGTTGGTTTCCAATTGCAAAATCCACTCCATTCAATGCAACCTACTGCTCCTTCACTCATTCTGAAGCATCCCCTACTCTATCATTTGCCTGTTTTGATTGCACTATATTATCTACTACCCCAGCACCTACCTGTTTTGACTGCTCTTTGGAAACAACCACCCACTGCTAATCCTTCTTGGTATTGGGAGCAATTTGTTCCACCTGTTGATTAATACCCACATGCATCTTCCCTTGTAAATTCCTATCACCTCCTTTATGACATGACTCCTTAGTATGATCCAATTGCCAACAATGCGAGCAATATGAAGGAAAATTCTCTGGCACAATGGACTGCCAGAAACCCTCCATGGATTCTTCCATCACTATCCAAATTTTTTCCGATAACTCCCTCATCAAATCAACTTCAACACAGATTCTTGCCACACTTGGCTGAGTTAGATTAAGAGTAGTAGAATCAATGAGCAATGGACTTCCATTAGCACTAACTATGGAAAAAAGAGAATGTTTATCATAGAAGTGAATTGACAGGCCAGGCAATGAGAACCAAAACAAGACTAATGAAGACTCTCGATTGACATGAAAGTTGGGAGACCATTTGAAAACCCTCATATGGAATTTCTTGACAAAACATAGACCGCTTGCCCATATTCTATGAAAGTCTGATTCAAAGGAGTAATGAACAAGAATGTGTCGAGTGTCAATGTGACCAATTTGATATAATGTTAAAATAATATAATGTTAAAATATACATAACTATAATCATATTATACATATACGCATATACATAAAACTTCTTCTCCTAGGGCTTTTCCTCTCAACAACTTTTTGATTTTTGATTTTTGAACTACAGCTTTTTGGTTGCTTGGCCGGCCGACTACCATTTCCCTTAGGGGGCTGATGGAATGGAACCATGGAGGTTGCTTCTCGGTCTTTGGTTGAGGAATGGCCCTCTCCATTTGTCAAGAAAATGCTCGCTAACCTCTTTCAAGAGCTTGTAGCTTCTCCAATTGTGCTAAAGAATCTTGGAACACATAAGGGTAAGATTGCTGTTTGATTCAAGGAAGAAGACATTGACAAACTTGCTGGTCCGCTTAAGCATGCCTTGATTGGGAAATTTTCTCATGGTCATCCCAAAATAGATGAAATCAGAAAGTTTTTTGTAACGTTGGACTTGAAAGATGTGGTGACCATGGGACATCTTGATGCAAGACATGTGCTGATCAACTGCAGGAATGAAGGAGGCTTCCATTGACTTTGGGTTAGGGGTGTTTGGTAGATCAATAGCTTCCCAATGAGGGTGTTTAAATGGTCTCCAAATTTTCATGTTCACAAGGAATCTTCTGTGGCACCTATTTGGATTGCACTGCCGGATCTTCTAGTTCATTTCTTTGACAAGCATGCTCTTTTTTCTCTTGTCTCTCCTATTGGGCATCCTTTATTTGTTGATTTAGCTACTGCAATGGGGACGAGACCAAGTGTTGCTCGAGTGTGTGTAGAAGTGGATTTGTTTCAGTTAATCCCAAAATGTATCTAGATTGAAGTAAACTCTAGAGGAGACAGATTTTGGCAAACAATTCATGCTGAAAATGTCCCGTTGTACTGCTCCAAATGTTGGCATCTAGGGCATGACATTGAGAGTTGCAGATTGGGACGTGAGCCTGGTGGGAAGAATCTGGAGTTTGGTAATGAGGGTTTGAAAGAAAAACAGTGAGTTAGAAAGGAAACTGAGGGTGTGCTACAAGGGGTTGAAGGGGATCGTGTTCTTGACACATGCATGGGAAAAGAAGTAACAGATGTCCAAGACACAGTTGCACCTTAAACCAATCAGGAGAACGTGGTTCAATTGGCTGATAAACCAGGGAATCATTTAGAAAATTTGGTGCAGCATGATAATAGCATTTCAAGTGCAATAGCAGAAGTTGAAGGAGGCATGGTGCAGTAGATGATGGAGTGTCTAGATAAGCAAACTGAGAATATTCACATACCTGATGCTGACAGAATGGGTGAGGAGCAAGATAACCTAACCATGCAAACCCAGAAAACCCTTCTGCTTGTTCAGGAATTGAGTAACGAGTAGGAGAATTTGGTGGAAGAAGATAACAGGTTTTTGTTTGATGCTACAAATTTGATAGCTAAAGGAGATAATGAGGAAGATAATCTTGATGGCATAGGGCTACAAATTTCCCTAAGGTAGCTAGAAATTTATTGCTGAGACCGTTCATCCTTTAGAGATAAATTCGCCTCAAGAAAATCAGGTTGGTGACTTACATGGTGGAGAATTCTTGAAGCCAAAGAGAAGTCAAAAAGCTATCCAAATTCTAGCTCCTTTTGATAGAGAGTTGTGGTCCAAATCCAAGCTTTCTCAAAATCCTTTCCATTTGTTGAATCATGATTAATATTATTTTTTGAAATTTTATAGGGGTCTCTCAGCTTCCAATTTGCATAGGTTGAAAAAGTTGATTCATTTGAATAAAATTCAGCTTGTTGGTATATGTAAACCTAAGGCAGACATTAATTTGATTCAAAGAATTTGGTTGAAATTGAAGTTTGATTATTGTCTAGCTAATTAAAAGGGCTCTATCTAGATATTTTATAATCATCCATTTAATTGTTCGATATATGGAGAGAGTTTGCAACATATGTCTGTATATATTTGCCATCCTCAATTGCCAGTTTCGGTTTCTTTTCTTTTGTTCATGCTAGAAGTTCATTAGAAGAAAGGAGTGCATTGTGGGAAGGATTATTAATAGATAAACCTATGATGGGGACTCCATGGTTGGTTTGTGGGCATTTTAATGTCGTTATAGATGCTCAAGAGAAAAGAGGAGGCAGACCCTTTAGATTGGGAAAATTAGTTGATTTTTTAAATTTATGAATATAGCAGGTCTGATAGATGTGGGGTTTTTAGGCTCACAATTTACTTGGTGTAATAATAGAAGTGGCAGAGCTAGAATCTGGAATAGTTGGATAGAGTTCTTCTAAATGACAGGTGGATAGAGAAATCGTGGATCATCTCGGTCAGGCATCTTGTGAGGCATCCCTCAGATCATGCTCTATTGCTGCTATTTGCTCAAATCAGATTGCATGAGAAACCAAGAAAATTTCAGTTTTTAAATGTGCGGATAGATCATTGCTCGTTTTTATAACTTGTTAAAAATTCATGGGATGTTCCATTTTTTGGGTCACCTCTAATGGTTTTGACTGGGAAATTGCGTCGTTTGAAGAAGGATTTGTTGCAATGGAATAAAGAATGTTTTGGACATGTGGGTCAAAATGTTAGAGTGGCGAAACAAGAGTTAGCTTGTGATTGAAGAAAGGGAAGCTAGGGGTGATATCTTGAACATGGGGGAGCTGGAAGAAGCCCAGGTAAAACTAAATAAAGCTGTGGCAACAGAAGAATGCTTTTGGAAGCAAAAATCTCATGTGAAGTGGCTTAAGGAGGGGAATAAAAATACCAGATTCTTTCACTTCTATGGTGAAACAAAGACATGTTAGATCTATGATTCATAGGATCAGGATTTGCATAGGAATTGGGTGGAAGATGATAAAGAAATTGGTGACGAGGCTATTAGGTTCTTCCAAGAATTGTTTAAAGCTGGGGAGATACCTAATGATTTCCACTTGTTGAGACACATTCTAGCTTTGGTGACTGAGGAAGATAATAATTTTTTGGAGGAAAACCCATCTATGGAAGAGGTGCACAGGGTTGTGAAGAGCATGGATGGAGACAGCGCGGTAGGTCCAGATGGGTACATAGTGAAATTTTTCACCTTGTCATGGGAAGTGGTTGGCAATGACTGTGTTTCGGGTTGTTCTTGAATTTTTTCAGTGGTCAAGAATTGCCTAGGAGTGTTACTGCCACATCTATTGTGTTGATCTCGAAGATCAAATCCCCGCAAGTATTTTCTGACTTTAGACCCATAAGTCTTTATAACTTTGTGAACAAGATTATATCTAAACTCATATCTGAGAGGCTAGCAAGAATCTTACCTAATATTATTTCACCTCAACAAAGTGGTTTTGTCAAGGGTCGTCTGATTTCAGATAATGTTTTACTTGCTCAAGAGGTTCTTTCTAGGATTGGCAAACATGTTTATGGTGGAAACGTGGCTTTTAAGCTTGACATGGCAAAGGCATATGACCGGGTATCGTGGATGTTTTTGTGTAAAGTCATGCGAGCCTTTAGATTTGGGGAAAGATTTATTGATATGGTATGGCGATTGGTGTCTAATGTTTGGTTCTCTAGTGGTCATTAATGGAGCCTCACATGGATTTTTTAATTCATCTAGAGGGCTACGGCAAGGGGATCCTCTCTCTCCGGGGTTATTCATCATCTCAGCTGAGGTCCTTTCAAGAGGTTTAAATGCTTTGCTATCTATACCAGGCTTTATTCCTTTTAAAGTGCCAAGGGGTTGTGATTCTATCACACATTTGGCCTATGCAGACGATGTTCTTATTTTTTCAGGAGCAAATTTCAAGGTCTATTTGACATATTTTAGGTGTTCTGGAGAACTATGAAAGGGTTTCTAGGTCAGCTGATTAACAGATCTAAAAGCTGTTTTTTGGTGCATCATAAAATATCTAGGGCTCGGAAGGCAAGAATAGGGCAGATAACTAGCTTTCTTCAAAGATCATTTCCAGTGAAGTATCTAGGGATGTCCATTAATTGTGGGAAAAAGAAAATCAGCATTCTTTGAAGACTTGATTATTGCAGTTATGAATAGAATTTGCTATTGGTCTAATAATTTTTTGTCTTTGGGTGGGAGAATGGTTCTTATCAAACATGTGTTGGCAGCAATTCCTACGCATGTCTTGGCTAGCAGCTAATCTCGACAAAGGGTATTTTAAATAGATTGGAAAGGTTTTTTGCTGATTTTTTGTGGGGTTCATCTGAGGTGGGTAAGAAAAGACATTGGTTGGCTTGGAACAAGCTGTGCTTGCCTTATGAGGAGGGAGGACTAGGCTTTCATTCATTAAAGGATACATATAGGGCCTTCTCTATGAAGCTTTGGTGGCATTTTAGAATGAATAATTCTTTATGGGCTTCTTTTATGAAGGCTAAATATTGTTTTCCTTTGCATGTAGCTTTAGCATCAATTCCTCAAGGTAGCTTCATTAATGCGGAACAGGATGATGGAAGTACGTTATATGGTTGAAAATAATATGTTTCGGTTATTAAAAAATGGTAATTGTAATTTTTGGTATGATAATTGGATGGGGAACGAGGATTTTTGTTATAGAGTTTTGGATTACTCTGATAATACTGTTTCTGACTTTGTCACTCAAAATGAGTGGAATATTCGGGCTTGTCTAAGAAGGGCATATTTGTCACTTGACAAGTGAAAAATTTGCCATATTAATATATATATTAGTTGGTATTTTTTGTGTATTTTTAGTTAAGTTATTATACTTTTTGACTTTAAATAACATGTTTTCATTCAGTAGGGTTTATTTTCCAGAATTAGTGTTTTTGCATCTAAAACTATTATTTTGAGTATTTAATTTACAAACTAATATTTATTTTTGCAGATTCATCAAGAAAGGCCAAGATCAAGGTGATTAAGTGAAATAGGCAAAAGAATTATTTGAAAGATGAAATGAGCAAAATGTGAAAAATTAGAAAAAAATCAGCAAAAATTCTAAGGAAGTCATGAAAAGGATCAAGACACTTGGAAGGGACAACTCAACAAAAATTTACGCAAGTGGGACTAGGAAACACAATCCAGGGCTGACGATACGTGGACGACCAACCGCGTATCGCTAGCCGCGTATTGCAACCGACTTGCCAAATTTCGGCTTGTTGCAACTTACTTCATCTTCCAGTTGTTTTTGTATACTTTGAACTGCACACAAGTTTTGCAAGTTGAAGATTGCATTGGAAGTGCAAATGGAGACTTTTTGGCCTTCAACTAGGGTTTTCATCATTCCAACTCCTTAAATGTAATTTGCAAGTTGGAAAATGACTTGTAGTATCCATGTCTATAAATAGAAGTCATTGGTGAAGAGTTGGAGACATGCTAGGATAGGGAATTTGTAGAGAATTGCTAGAATTCTCAAGCCATAATAGAAATATTGTGAGCTCAAGAGGGTTCTTTGTTGAAAAATCCTTGTAGCAATCTTTGTGCAAGAAATACAAGTCTTGAACTCTTTGTATTGGAAAGGCCATCACATGCAAAGCATCTTAGTTATTAGGAATCAATTAAGTTTGTTCTTAATAATGGAAAATGAATGATTGAGTTTAAGCACTAGCACATGGAAATAGTGTTAGTGCATTACCACATCCATTCTATCACGGTAGTAGGTAGATGAAATCAACTCATTGTGAAAGCAAGTTTTGATATATATGGAATTGCATTCCTAAACAAAGCAAGTTCAACGTGGCAAGTGTTAATCTCTACAACTTAATATCAATCATTAGTGGATTCATAACCCTAGAATTCCTTCATAAATTTTTTTCTACCAAAATTCTTGCATTCTTACAAGTTTCTCCTATTTACTCGTATTTTCAATTCAAACTTGTTCAATTTAATCATTGCTTAGATAATAAAGAACGTGATAAAACTTTAGTAATTGCATCTTGTTGGTTCCTTGTGGGATTCGACCCTAATTTCCTATACTACAACAACCCGTATACTTGCGGTAAAAGTTGAGAGATTAGGTTTATTACTTGACTTTTGTGTGTATGCTTTACTTGATTTTCTATACCTAATCTACACCACGTCAAGTTTTTGGCATCGTTGCCGGGGAACCACTGACAATATTAGAAGTAAAAACTGACTTTATTAATCTAAGCTCATCTTATTCTATTAATTAAATTGGTCTTTTGTTTTTGCATGCATAGATCCTTGAAGGTGTTGGTACCATTTGATCCGGAAATCGAAAGAACCACAAGGAAGGCTATGAGACAAGCTCAAAATCAAGCAAGGGTGGAGGAAGCAATAGGAGATACTTCGGAGGTAAGATCACCAAGAAACATCATGGCAGAGGTAAATTCCTAGAATCCTACGTGATTATGCTTTACCGGATAACACCGGTTTCCAAACAAGCATAGCACGACCACCGGTAAATACCAACAATTTTGAACTCAAACCGGCATTAATACAAATGCTAAGACAAGAACAATTTGGAGGCAATGCAATAGAAGATCCTAACTCACATTTGGCTAGCTTTTTGCAAATATGTGATACAGTTAAATATAATGGAGTAACGGATGATGCAATTAAGCTAAGGCTCTTTCCATTTTCATTAAGGGACAAAGCAAAACAATGGCTTGATTCATATGCACCTAATACTTTCACCACTTGGGCCGAATTATCCTGAGCATTTTTAATAAATACTTTCCATCGGAAAAAACTGCACGATTGAGAATGGACATAACCAATTTTACCCAAAGCGAAGGAGAATCATTATATGAGGCATGGGAAAGATTCAAAGAACTATTAAGAAGATGCCCTCACCATGGCCTCCCGGACTGGTTAATTGTACAAACATTCTATAATGGACTTAATTATCCCACAAAAATAAATATTGATGCAGCTGCAGGTGGAGCACTTATGGGGAAATCGGCCGAAGAAGCTCAAGCTCTAATTGAAGACATGGCGCAAATCATTACCAATGGGCAAATGAAAGAGGTAACTCTAAAAGAGTTGCAGGTATGTATGAACTTGATGCCATTAGTATGTTAAGTGCTAAAGTTGATTCGGTTTTTAACATGCTTAACAAATCAAATGGTTCTAGCTCTCATGTAAGTGTTGCATGTTGTACTACTTGCGTGGAAATCATGATGCAAGTGAGTGTTATGAGCAAGTACAATATGTTAACAATTACAATCGTCCATCTCAAAATAATCCTTATTCTAATACCTATAATTAGGGGATGGAGGAATCACCCTAATTTCATGGTGGAAGGAACAAAAACCCGCCAATCCACCTAGGTTTCCCTTCACGTAATAATACTTCTGAATCTAAATCTTCTTTGGAATTAGCAATGGAAAAATTTGTGAATGATACGTATGAAAGGTTTCATAAACATGATGTAGAAAATTCTGAGAGATTTAGAAAGTTAGAAGGAAAGATTGAAACAAGATTTAGGGAGCTTGATTTCAGAATAGAGCAATTAGTGAAAAATATGAACTCTAGGAATCAAGGGGAATTACCAAGCAAAATGGAAATAAATCCTAGAGAACATGTTCAAGCAATTACCCTTAGAAGTGGAAAGAGTTAGAAGCACCAAGTGTTGAGAAAGAAAAAGAAATAGAGGGAAATAAGGAAGAAAATGAAAAAGGAATAGAACATGAGGAAAAAGAACAAAATGACTTCATTGAAACGGTTCCTATTCCACCTAAAGTCCCATTTCCACAAAGATTGAAAAATGAAAGACTTGATAAAGAATTTGAAAAATTTGCTAAGGGTCTTAAGCAACTTCATATTAACATTCCCTTTGTAGATTATATCTTGCAGGTTCCAAAATATGCAAAATTTCTCAAGACTTGATGTCAAGGAAGAGGAAGTTGCATGACTATGAAACCATAGCTTTGACGGAGGAATGTAGTGCACGAATTCAAAATAAGTTGCCTCCCAAGTTGAAAGATCCCGGTAGCTTCTCAATTCCATGTACAATTGGTAAGGTAGATTTCTCACAAGCCTTGTGTGATTTGGGGGCTAGTGTTTCATTAATTCCTTATCAGTTGCAAGACAATTAGGATTAAATGAGCTTAAATGTACTAATATTACCTTGCAATTAGCGAATAGGTCTATTAGACATCCATTAGGGATGTTAGAAAATGTGTTGATCAAAATACAAAAACTCTACATTCCGGTGGATTTTGTGGTATTAGATGTGGAAGAAGATATCTCTATGCCAATTATTCTTGGTAGGCCATTTTTTAGCTACTGCAAGTGCTATTATTGATGTCAAGAACGGGAAGCTCAAATTTCAAGTAGGAGACAAGGAAGTGGAGTTCAATTTGAGTGAAATGGAATGATTCTCCGCTTTTACCAATCAAGTTTATTCAATTATAATGGAAGAGGAATCAATCCAAGAGAACACACAAGCTTATCTTGGAAATGATCCTCTAGAATTATATTTGTCTTCGGTAGGTAAAATCATTGAGGAAAATGAAGAAATGGAAGAGGTGGCAAATTACTTGAATACTCAAGAGCCCTACAAAAAGAAGGAAGTCTTTGAAGGCCTTGGACCAAGCAAGGAATTTCTACCAACTTCCATGGAGCAAGCACCAAAAGTGAAACTTAAACCACTTCCTAGCCACATTAGGTATGTATTTCTTGGTAAAAATGAAATCATTACATGTGATTGTGAATGCTAACCTTGATCATGAGTAGCTAGATAAATTATTAAGAGTTCTAAGGAAGCATAAAAAGGCCATTGGATGGACTATTTCTGATTTAAAAGGAATAAGTCCCTCCTTATGCATGCATCGCATTCTATTGGAAGAAAATTGCAAACCGGTTGTAGAAATGCAAAGGCGACTCAATCCAAACATGAAAGAGGTGGTAAGAAAGAAATTCTCAAATGGCTTGATGCAGGTATAATCTTTCCTATCTCTGATAGTGCTTGGATAAGTCCTATACATGTGGTACCTAAGAAAGGTGGAATGACTATTGTCAAAGGGAAAAATGATGAACAAATTCCATCTAGAATTGTAACCGGTTGGAGAGTGTGTATAGATTATAGAAAATTAAATGCTAGCAACTAGAAAAGACCACTTTCCTTTACCATTTCTTGATCAAATGTTAGAAAGAATAGCGGGACATGAGTATTATTATTTTCTTGATGGTTATTCCGGATATAATCAAATTGCCATAGCACCCGAGGACCAAGAAAAGACAACTTTTACGTGTCCATATGGTACATTTGCATTTAGAAGAATGCCATTTGGTTTGTGTAATGCACCTGCCTACATTTCAACGTTTGATGATGGCTTATTTTCGAATTACATTGAAAAGATTATGGAAATATTTATAGATGATTTTTCTGTGTTTGGTTCATCTTATGATAAATGTTTACATAATCTTGAGCTAGTTTTACAAAGGTGTGAAGAAACTAACCTTGTTCTTAATTGGAAAAAATGTCATTTCATGGTTAGAGAAGGCATAGTGTTGGGGCATAAAATTTCCACTAAGGGAATTGAAGTAGATAAAGCTAAAATTGAAACAATTGAACAAATGCCCCACCAAGTAACATAAAAGGGATACGAAGTTTTCTTGGACATGCAGGCTTCTATAGGAGATTCATCAAAGATTTCTCCAAAATAGCAAAGCCATTGTGTGATTTATTATGCAAAGAAACCCCTTTTAATTTTGATGATAGATGCTTGGATGCTTTCGAAAGATTGAAGAAAGAATTAGTGTCAGCTCCTATCATTACTTCACCGGATTGGTCACTACCATTTGAATTGATGTGTGATGCAAGTGACTATGCGGTTGGAGCAGTTTTAGGACAAAGAAAAGACAAAAAGTTGCATGTTATTTCTTATGCTAGCAAGTTTTGAATGATGCACAAATTAACTATGCAACTATCGAGAAAGAATTGTTAGCTGTCATTTTTGCATTAGACAAATTTAGATCTTATCTAATAGGATCTAAAGTGATTGTATATACAGACTCATGCAGCTCTTAAAATATTTGTTAAATAAAAAGGATGCAAAACCAAGACTAATTAGATGGATTTTATTATTGCAGGAATTTGATTTGGAGATTAGAGACAAAAAGGGATCCGAAAATGCGGTGGCAGGACCATTTGTCAAGACTTGAGTACATCCCTACCAACAATCAAGTTCCAATCAAGAAGATTTTTCGAGACGAATGGGTAATGGCTATTACACAATCACCATGGTACGCCGATATTGTAAATTATTTAGTGGGAAGTGTAATACCTAAGATTTAAATCATCATAAAAAGAAAAAGTTCATGCATGATGTTAAAAGTTATTTTTGGATTAGAACCACTTTTATACAAACATTGTGCGGATGGCATGATAAGAAGATGTGTGGCCGAAAATGAAGTAAATGGCATTTTATATCATTGTCATAATTTAGAAACCGGAGGACACTTTAGTACATCTAAAACGGTAGCTAAAATATGGCAATCGGGATTTTATTGGCCTTCTATGTATCATTGATGCTAGAGAATATGTAAAAAAATGTGATACATGTCAAAGAACCGGTAACATCTCTAGGAAACAAGAAATGCCACTTACTACATTCATGGAAGTTGAATTATTTGATGTTTGGGGAATTGATTTTATGGGACCATTTCCTAGTTCTTTTAATAATCAGTACATCTTAGTTGCAGTTGATTATGTTTCTAAATGGGTGGAAGCCATTGCTTCACCTACTAATGATTCTAAAGGTTGTACTTAGATTCCTTAAAAAGAACATTTTCACAAGGTTTGGAGTCCCAAAGGCAATCGTGAGTGATGAAGGTAAGCATTTTTGTAATAAGCAAGTTGACTCACTCTTGTCTAAGTATGGTTGCAGGCACAAAACTTCATTACCCTATCATCCTCAAGCAAATGGACAAGCCGAATTAGCCAATCGGGAGTTAAAGCTAATATTGGAGAAAAACGGTGAATAAATCAAGAAAAGATTGGGCAAAGAAGCTCGATGATGCTTTATGGGCATTATAGAACAGCTTATAAAACACCATTGGGAATGTCTCCATATCGGCTAGTTTTTGGGAAAGCATGTCATCTTCCGGTAGAAATTGAATACAAGTCATATTGGGCCATAAAGTCTATTAATTTCGATTTAAATCTTGCAGGTAGGAAGAGGCTTTTGGAGTTAAGTGAATTGGAGGAATTCCGACTCAATTCATATGAAAATGCCAAAATGTACAAGGAAAAGCTCAAATTTTGGCATGACAAGCACCTAACTCCAAAACAATTTGAGGTAGGTCAAAAAGTTTTATTATTCAATTCAAGGCTCAAATTGTTTCCAGAAAAATTGAGATCAAGGTGGTCGGGACCTTTTGAAGTAACAAAAGTATTTCCATATGGAGCGGTTGAAGTAGTGAATCAACATGGAGAACACTTCAAGGTCAACGGTCAAAGGTTAAAGCCTTACCTCGCCGGACAATTAATTCCTAAAGGAGAAAATTATCCCTTAGGAGAATCAACTTCATGAACAATGAAAGGTAAAAAGTCAAGCTTTTGACTATAACTAAAAGCACTTGTTGGGAGGCAACCCAATGATTTTGGATAATTCAATTTGCTTTGATATATTATCTTTAAGTTTAGTAATGTTTTTAAGTTAAATGTTAATAGGTGGAAAAGTTGAAAGTTCAATGTGAAAAGTCAGTGCTATGATTAAAAATGCATGCTTAAAACTTGGATGATAATGCCAAATTTTCATATCTCTTGTGTTTTGAAGGTACATTTATTTTAGACATCTTAGTTGTATCATTTGAAGTTCGTTTGAAGTGGTTTAGAAGCTAAAAAGAATAAGTAAACCAATTTGAAGCATGGAAGTGCAAAATACTATTCCATTGGTTACTATTCATAAGCAATTTTGATTGAGAACAATGATGCTCATTTTAAAATCCATGGAATTATGATGCATAAATTAGCTTTGAGCAACTTTGTTTTATCATTTGAAACTTGTTCGAAATGATTTTGAAGTTCAAAACATGACAAAAATCGAATTGAGCTTTTTAGTGAAAAAGTAACTATTTATTTGGTTGTTTAATTTCAAAAGTGATTCCTTATGATTTTGGTCATAAATTTGAATTTTGATGTTTTGGATGCTTAAAAAGTATGTTAACAACTTTGTTTCCATCACTGAAACATGCTATGTAGCATTGGATTAATTAAAAACTTGAAATAAAAAATTTTGATTTTAAGGATAAAAAACAAATTATAGTGTTGCAGGTTTTTCAAAGCAGGTTCCTTGAATCACTTCTCACTTGCTATATGATCATGTTTATGATGACTTTAAAGCATGAATCTAACAATTGGTGATATGTTTACATGTTTATTAAGTTTTGCCCAAAAATAGGAAGCATAACTGGTCCAAATTTGCTTACAAAAATGGCTGAAAAATTAGGCCTGGAAGTATCAACTAGCAACACCAGATACAGAGCACAGTGATACGCGAGTGGTGTCCGCGTATTGCTATCCGCGTATCAGGTTCTGGGGACTCATCACGATACGCGTCAACAGTGATATGCGAGTGATAGCTGCGTATCGCCATCCACATATCAGGTTTTGGGAGGTGTGGCAGATACGTGGACGACTCAACAGGATACGCGGACATCAACCGTGTATGGACTGCAAGTTTTGGCAAATAACAGGGCAATCAAATAGGTATTCTTTTTCCCTCTTTCCTGCGAAACTCTCTCAATTCCCCCTCTCAATTCCATCTACATCCCTTTTCCTTCAAATTTACTACAAAACCTCACCATAAACACCACAAACAACACACTTGCTTCAAGATTTTCCATCAAATTTGCATGAAAAGGGGACAAATTCACAAAAATTTTCCAAGAACCCTAATTTCCCTTTTCATTGTGGTGTCAATTCAAAGCCATTCGTGGACAAATTTCCACCCTTGACACATCATTGAAGCATTTGCATCACATTTCAGGTAAGATTTCATTCTTACAACTCAAGTTTAAGTCTTCAAATTTCACTTTGATGTTCATATGCGAAAATGTGGAGACATTGAATTTGTGTTATGCTATGTTAATTTTAATGATATAGAATGCCTTATTTGCACTAGATTGAGCATGGGTAACACTTGCTTAAAGTAATGTGGAGCATGAATAGGTGGACTTTGGAATAGAACAGTGAATTTTTGTGAAAAAAGGGTGAAATCACTACTACATGCATTTGAATGAAATTAGGGCCTAATTTCTTCATAAAAGGACATTGTTAACATGCACAAAGAGTTAAATTAAGCTACATTGTGTTAGCATGCCCAATTTGACATAAGAAAATTCAAAGAGGAACATAGGCAATTATCTTATACTAAATCAAACTAAGTGAGGAAATGTTGAACCAAATGCATAAAGGGATGAAAAGAAGTAGAACGATCATAGAGGAATGAAGCAATATTTTAAGGTGCACCATGAACGCATGAAAACAACTTATTTTAATGAATTAATAGCATTGCAATTGGAAGTTGGGATGATAAAGTAGAGGTTAGAAGACATTTTAAGATTCATGCTAACTTGGAAAGAAATACAATCAATTTCAAGGCTTGCATTCATTCTTTAATCATGAGCTAACTTCACTTGTTGTTTTAGGCAAAAATGTCTCGAAGACACAGTAGAGCACGGGTTGCACAACAAGAAGAGGAGGAACCCATACCCGAATTCGACACTTGGTGTTTCATATCCTTGGAGAATGAAGAATGGTACAACACTCGAGTACATAAAGAATTGATTAAGGAGAAAAGCTTGGACAACGAGGTGGATCAATGCTTCCATATAAGTGCCCTCTTTGCATGAATAGGATGGGACCCAATCCTCAATCCCCAAATTTGGTGTGCGAGTTTTATGCCAACATTGATGACAAGGAAGGACATAGTGCATCCTACCTACACACCACAGTCCATTGAAAAAGGATTGTGTTGCTACGGCCCCATATTGAGGAGATGCTACATTGTAGAAATGAAGGGATGGATGTGGACTACAAGAAGGAATTCAAGTGGGATGAGCAAACATGGAACATTCAAGAAGCCAAAAGACGGTTCGGGGATCCAAGATGAAGTAACCCTCCATGGCGATTATTGTAAGGTAATAAGGGGAGTAACACAACAGAAAATTTAAATTTTATTATCTTAGCCATGGATCTCTTTGAGATAATCTATATGATTAAAGGGTGTTTAGTACAAATACCTCAAGCATAGAAGGTTTTTATGCTTCAAAGGGCAAGATCCTATTTGATGAAGGTGTTGATCTACCATGAAATGCCCTCCAAGTGTCGAGCCTCCAACAGTATCCACACGAACACGATCTTTAGGAACCTTTGGGCTTGCTTGCCTTGCCTTTTGAGTGCTAGCTCCCTTGAATGATTCATGAATAACACAAGAAGAAGAAAGAAGTTGAAACCCTAACAGTTAGGGAAGGAGGTGTGGCGTTTTTCTTGGAGAGAAAAATCGCCACCAAGCTCTCAATTTTTCTCTCTCTAAATTTTGTGTTATGTTTCATCAATCTATCAAGAGTCAAGGCATGGACTTATTTATAGATGTAGTATCCTAGTCTTTAAGGAAACAAGAGCAGTTGGAAACCAAGAAGGTTTAGGAAACTTACCTTAAGCTAATCCTATTCCCTTAGGAAACCTATTCCAAAAGGAAACCAAATACCTTCTTAATTCCTTTTAGGAAACTAATTTCCATCAAGACTTAGAATATTTATAATTAAGTCCTTTAAGTTAATTTATCACATAAATTAATCCCATAAGTATCTTATACTTATCTTCATAACAATTTAACCCAAAGACCATGTTCTTGTTGTGTGTGACCCATTAGGTTGCATTCACGTTAGCAATAAGTACAAATTATAACTCATTATTTAATTAATTAAGAGCTAGATAAATTAATACTTTAATTTATCATTAATTCACTAATTAATTAATTTGCACTTATAGATCATGAGTGGCGTCTAGCAATGTATCATGACCACCCAAGTGAATAGGAAAGTCATATGGTAAACTACACCTATCAATGACAATGTTACCGTGTAATTAATATCCTTTCACCACACTATATCTCAATTAGTCCAAGAGTGTAGTGCGCACTCTTTAAATGACTGATTAACGATTTCGTGTTATCGAAATATAACTTGCCATAAAAGTATAACTTTGAAACTCTTTCAAGTCATACTTTCACTTCTGCGCAAAAGATTCTTTAAGTCATATTTCAACAAGTGGCCAATTCGGGATATACTCTCCTATAATAAGGAGTGGTGAATCCTATTTCGATTACTCACTATCCTTCCATGCTTCATAATATGCCCAATCTCTACTGTATGGGCTACTTTTTTACGAGCACTAAGAAATAGAGTCAAAGCATAGCAATCCACACTCAAGATACCATGGTAATCTCATGTCTAAGGATCACTTACACCATTTCCATTAAGAGTATAATTCATTAGCACTATGAATAGTAACTCTTGGCAGATCTATCCAATGGACTTGTTCTCTAACAAGCATCCACATACCAGCTTCGGTGTCACACACCATAGTTGACAAGATCAACTACTATTTACCATAAGTAAAGGCAAAGTATGTGCTAGTCTTCCCATATTAATGATGTCCAATCTCATTAATACTACGACTAGGGATATTTAAGAATATAACTTAATGTGTAATAAGAGTCTCATCATCGTAACTCTTACAATCTCTTATACACAGTTAATATTTTATGGACTTTATCAAATAAACAAGTAATATTAATAACAAGTATTAAATGACAAAGAAAATGCCACATATATAAGTATAACACAAAATAAGCATAATAAAAATCCCAAAAACCAAACTTGGTTTTAGGGCATACACTAACAATTATGAAAGGACTGGCCTCTATATCAAACGGTTTGACAATGCTTGTCATATTTGCATTTTCATTTTTGCTCATAATGTTATGTGTAAAAGAAGTAGCAAAAATGATTTTAGGAATGCCGACTTGTACTTGTTGGACAAAATGGTAAATGGGCAGGGAAATGACCTTCGTTGAATTCCCTTGCCTAGTATCATTATCAATTACATGCACACTATTGCGCGAGCTCGGGTTCCAGAAACTTGTTTTGGTTTTCTTAGGTTGTTGACTAGGATCTTCGAGTTCTACGAAGTCAACACCCAAGGAGAGGCTCCCCAACTGATTCCCAAAGCAGACATCATCACTATTTTCGTCCTCTGCCGCATTCATTTGAAGGATCCAAGCGTGTTAGAACAAATTCCGGGACAGCAAGTAGGAGCACACCCTAGGATGCACCAAGAGGACGTTGAAGAATCTTCCTACCATGCTGGGCTTTCCTCATCTACACAAGCCGACCCTTCTACCATAGTTCCTCCAAGGTGACACATAACTCCATGGCAGCAATTGATGGAAGAAATGCAAAACATCCGCAATGACCAAAGAGAATCCTTCCAATCCATCACACAACGACTTGACACCATTGATGGACAGCTACACACCTTGGAGCAAAGATGGAGAGACCAGCATGACCAACCTCCCCCTTCGTAGTCATTTAGGACATTTTCTTTAACTTTTTGTTTAAACACTTAAGTTTAGCTGTATTATTTCCAATGTGAATTTTACATTAACTAATATGTTTTTATTTGATATTATTATTCGTACTAGTGAACTACTCAAAGACCGTGATAACTTATTCGAACTACTCAAACATATGTACAAGGGAGTTTTAATTACTTTCGTATTTCTATTTCTCTTTTTCATTCTCACGTTGAGGATAATGTGTAATATAAGTGTGGGGGGCAAAGGTTTTGAAGGTTATATTCAGTTGTTTGAAAGTGAAGAACATAGATTGTGGTGAAAAGTTGATTAAAAAGTTGGTATTTTCTGGTGTTTGACAGGGAGTTTAATTCATTTATAGGGGAAGCTCCGTCAGAATTTCTCAAAATTTTTTCCAATTTAACTATTTTTCATAGTTTTTCAAAACACTTCCAAAGTTTGGAAGGCTATCATGATTTAGCTTGCTTTTAGGAAAAAAAGTTAACTTGTTAAAAACATCTTCTATTTATTGGACTAATTACATGTAGTTCCTTAAAATAGCTTGATCCAAATAAAGAGTAGTAATTATTATGTAATAAAATTCTTGTTTTGAGGAAAGTATATTAGGAAAGGTAGAAGTAGATTATGCCTAAAAGGACACAAGTTTATGTTGAGTTTCTTTTCTTTATTCTGTCTCACAAAAGAAACAAGGAATATAGAAGGTTGAGGGGTCCAAATGCTTTATGATTATTAGTTTAAGAGGGAAAGTAATTAGAAAAAGAAGATATGATGAAGAAAACAATTGATATCTAGTACTTAGTAACCGGGAATCTTCATCTAAAATGTCGATTTTCGCGTCAAATGGTACATTCGAATAAGAAAGGCAAAAGCAACTTGAGAATAGAAAATTATTGAGTAATCAGGGTTCTTCATCTAAAAATGTCGATCTTCGTGTCAAAAGATGATTTTTCACTTCTCAAGTAAGTAATTGAACAAAGTGAAAAATAAATGAAGTGTTGAGTAACCGGGGGTCTTCATCTAAAAATGTCGATCTTCGCATAAAAAGACAACTTCATATTGTACCAAATGCATGTGAACTATCCCTCTTTTATGACATAATCTTAAGGTGTAAAGACTACTTGATTAGCTATATGCATTGTTGTTTGTAAAACTTAGTAAGGCAAAGAAATTTACTCCAAACTAGTGAAATTTATGGTATAATTACTTTTCCTTCACTTAATATTATAAGTACTAGAAAAACAAGGCCTTAATAATGATTATTTACTTGAGTAGACTTTGGACAAAATTATTTGAGAAACATACATGAATTATTTCAATGCTTGAATCATTATTTGAGCCTCTTGATTTTCTAATTGCTTGAGGACAAGCAATGATTCAAGTGTGGGGGAGTTTGATAAGTGAAAAATTTGCCAATATTAGTATATATAGTTAGTTTAGTTGTATTTTTAGTAAAACTATTATACTTTTTGACTTTAAATAACGTGTTTTCATTAATTAGGGTTTATTTTCTAGAATTAGGGTTTTACATCGAAAATTATTATTTTGAGTATTTAATTCACAAACTTGTATTTATTTTTTGCAGATTCATCACTCTTAATCTTAAAGAAAGTCGAGTAAGGCCAAGATCAAGGTATTGAAGTGAAAGAGATAAAGTGAAGGATTATTGGAATATTAAATGAGCAAAATGTGGAAAACTAGAAAAATCAGCAAAAATTCGAAGAAATACATGAAAAAGGATCAGGACACTTGGAGGGATAACTCAGCAAAAATTTACACAAGTGGGACCAAGGAACACGATCCATGGATGACGATTCGAGGATGATCATTCGCGGATCATCACCGACTTTCCAAATTTCAGCTGTTGCAACTTGCTTCATCCTCCAGCTATTTTTGTAGACTTTTAAACTGTATACAGGTTTTGCAAGTTGAAGATTTCATTGGAAGTACAAATGAAGACTTTTATGTCCAAGAAGGCCTTCAACTAGGGTTTTCATCATTCCAATTCATTGAATGTAAATTGCAAGTTGGAAAGTGACTTGTAGGATCCATGTCTATAAATAGAAGTCATTTGTGAAGAGTTTGAAGCCATGCTAATGATAGAGAATTTGTAGAGAATTGCTAGAATTCTCCTAAGCCATAATAGAAGATATTGTGAGTTTAACAGAGTTTCTTGTTCAAAAACCCTTGTAGCAACTCTTGTGAAGAAATACAAGTCTTGAAGCCATTTCTATATTGAATAAGCTTTCTTCAACTTTGTATCATTCATTTAACTTGATTGCTATGGCTAGTTGTTTTCAAATCATGTGTATTGATTTGGAGACAACTATGTTGAGCTAAATTCTTATTCTAGGGTTTTGATGAAACTAATGCATTAATATTAAGACTTGTTGTTGATTAACCTTGCCATTTCTTGCTCTTGTTTCTTCAATTATTCAAGTTTTAACCTTTGTATTTGAAAGGCCATCATATGCAAAGCATCTTAGTTATTAGGAATCAATTAAGTTTGTTCTTAATAATGGAAAATGAATGATTGAGTTTAAGCACTAGCACATGAAAAAAGTGTTATGCTTATGAGGACTTGATGAAGCAATTCATGCATTACCACATCCATTTTATCACGATAGTAGGTAGATGAAATCAACTCATTGTGAAAGCAAGTTTTGATATTGTCGCGTCCGAAATCGTAAAACGTGGGGGAAAGGGTGTACTAAGTGGGGTCGTTGACTGTCGCGTCCCAAAAAGACGGTTCGGTCCGAGACCCTTTTGAAAATAAAAGTTTTTGGAAAAATCGTGCGTGTGTGAGAAAAATCAAATTTTAGTAGAAAAAGTGTATTTTAAGAAAAATGGTATTTTAAAAGAAAACAAGGCCGGGACTAAAAAATGCGACAGGTTTGGCCAAATAATTTTTGAAAAAGGGTTTTATTTTAGAAAATGGAGTCGCCACTTGGTATTGAGTTAGGGTGTACCAAGTCACCCAAAAATCGTTTAACAAAAAATAAAAAATAAATAAAATTTTAGAAAAATATTTTAAAACCCTTTTTCGACTCCGGTCTACAAAAAACGAGAGAAAAAGGTCCGGGAGTCACATTTGAAGAAAGGGAAGGCAAAGGCTCGCGCCTAAGGCACCCTTTCAACCTAGTCGAAGCTAGTTGCGAGGCTTAATCAAAATTTCCTAAATTAACCCTCGATTCTATCGCGTTTTGGATGTCTCTAAATGAATGCAAATCCTAAATCTAAATGTGAATATCGGGAGGGTCGGAATGTTCCGTCGAGGCTTAGTCGGAATTATCGCATTAATTGCGAAATCCGAATCGAGACCTCGAGGGAGTCACGAGTTGATGCAAAATAAAACGTAAAAAAAGAAAAATAATAATAATATAGTAAGTGATCGAAGAAAGTGGGTATGCAACATGTCGGGTACGGGGGACTAATAACTCGTGACTGAATGTTCCTACTCACGGAGGGGGGAACGGCATGTACGCCACCGCTTCCCACGCGAGTAGATGACTATTTCTAGTCAAATCACACAAATGTCCTAAAGTCTAAGTGAAATGCAACCTAGATGTCATGCGTTTTAATAACGTGTCAAAAATAATAATAATAATAATAATAATAATAATAATAATAATAATAATAATAATAAAATCATGCTAAATGGAAAGAAAACTAAAAGTGCGTGAAATGTGAAATACATACGAATGATCTTAACACTAAAATGCCCTAAGGGTCTAGCGTTGGACTAGCCCATTCTAAAAGTCCTGCTAGCGTTGGACTAGCAGAAAAAAGAAACCACAACTAGCGTTGGACTAGTGTGGTGACGGGATATTAAAAATCCTAAATTAAACATTAAAGCATGAATTAAAAGCAAATTAAACATATAAAAGCATATAAGATCACATAGGAGCACATAACACATAAGCATAATATTCTAGATGCGAAAATCCTAATCGAAAGCGGTAAAATAAATAAACACATAAACACACGAAAGCATATAAATCCTAACTATTACACCGGGGGGGGTTTGATTTACAAATTGAGGGGGGAAATTAAAATGCCCTATCTATTACACTTTCTATCTAATTACACAATTTTTACTAAAATATAAGAAAAATAATATAACTATTACATTAACTAGCTAAATACAAAAATATTATATTTTTCATCAAAATAATAAAATTTAAAAATTAAATAACACAAAATAAATAAATACGCAAAAAAATGCATAAAATAAGAAACGCATAAAAAATTGCATAAAATATCACATTAGAGCACGTTGGAGCACATAAAGAAAACATAAAAGATAATGAAAATACCTTTTCGAAGACCCGGTACAAAATACTAATCAAAATGAACAAACAAATCAGGGTATCGCGATATAAACAAACAAAGGCTAAAATATGCCAATCTTGACAAATTGGGGTGAAAATGTAAAGTCTAAAGGCTAAGGGGGCTAAAAAATAAATTTTCATAAAACCTAGGGAGTAAAAATTAAAAATTCAACTAAACAGGGGACAAAATTGAGCATTTTAAACCAAATCAGGGGATACAACAACATTTCCAATAATTTGTGGGTCAAATTTGTAAATTATGAGACTTGACTTGAAAGTCCAGGGGTTATCTATAAATTTGGGGGTTTAAACATAGCAATCAAAAAGTAATCTGGTATCTAACCATAATACCAGCAAACAGAAAGGGCTTAAACGTAAATATATTACTCTATGTAAAACAAGATGGGTAAATATGGAAAATTAAATCAAATTAATTATCTCAAAAAAAATCAATTGTCTAAATTAATTACCAATTTCAAGCCAGCACAAACAGAATCAATAACTAATTAAATTTTAATTAAACTACAATTAACAGATAAAAGAAAAAGCAAGCTAACTAATTAAACTAAATTAGTTAAATGATTAAACTGAATAAGACAAAACCAAATTAACTAAAACTAAAACTAACAAAACCTAATAATAAAAAACAATTTTCAAGCAACCCCCCCCCCCAGTCAGTCATCTTCATTCTCGTTCTCCTCTCTCTCTCTCTCTGTGAATTGCATCTTCCCTCAACCGAAACCCCTCAAGTCAAGCTTCTCTCTCTCGGCTTTTCCTTTCTCTCTGATTTCTCTTTTTTTTTCGTGTCTTCTTCTCCCATCTTTCTGTTTCTTTCTTCTCTTCCTCTCCTCCTCTTTCTGGCCGAATCTCTCTTCTCATTTTCCCCTATTTGTTCTCTGTTGTTTTTTTTTTTTTTGTTAATTTTGTTCTCGGCCTCTTTCTGTGCTCTCTATCTTCTCTCTTGTCTGTTTTTTAATCTTTGGTTTCCCCTCCTTGTCTCACTCTCTCCTTCTTCTCGCCCTCCAACTCTCTGCCTCTATTTCACTCTTTTCTCATCTCTAACTCGTCACTCTCTCTCTAACAAGCAGAACTGCCTCCCCCAAATTGGTTTCCTCTTCGAAGCAGAGGTGGAAGCGTGCTTCAATTCGATGGTTGTGAGGGTAGAGCGTAGTGTTTGCTGGCAATTTTGGGACTGTGAAAGTGGGACTGGGATTGTTTTAAGTCGATTGGGGCTGTTGGTATTTTGTTGTTTCATTGCTCTTTCTTTTTCAGGTAGGGGATTAAGGAGTGGGGCTATGATTGGATGGGCGAATGGTTTAGTGCAGCAACTTGGGCTGTCTGTGTGTTGGAATCTGGTAGTCTGGCAGTGCAATGGAGCTGCAGAGGTTGAGGTGTGGATGGGGAAACTGGGGAGCAGGGTGGTGATTGGAGGATTTGTATGCTTATGGTGGTGGATGGCCGGTGATTCTGGCCTGCTTGTGGGCTGTTTTATCTATTTTCGTATAGGATTGATTGAGGTTTGTGGTTGCAGTTTGGGAAACTGCTTTAGTGAAATTATTGTGTTTGTTTGTTTGATTGCCTTGATAATTTATTGTTGCAGGTTGTGAGGTTTGGGAATTGGGAATTGTTTTGGTTGAAATTGGATTCTGATGCGGGAGAGTCACCGGAATTTGCAGGTGGAAGGGGATGACTTCAGTGGACTGATTCGGGTGGATTCAGATTGACTGAGGGTTGTTTAGATGGCTTAGTATGCTGATGATTCTGTTTGCAGGCTTCCAGGTGGAGTTTCTTGTGGAGTTTTTGGTGGAAATGAATGGTCCGGTAGAAAGGGAGATGGTTTAACTGGTAAAAAATTACAGAGAACCAGTTGGGGAAGAGAGAAAAGACGGTGAGAGAAGCAAAAAAACATTCCACTGAGAAAATGAAAGAACCCAGAAACATAAACCCAGAAATAAGAAATTCAAGAATCAAAAACTCAGAAAACAGATATAAATAAAAAAAACAGACACCAGTTCAGGAACAAAATTAGAAACAAAAGTCTGAAAAGAAATTTAGTTAAAATCCTTAACAATTAAACACATAATCGGATTCATGAAGGAGAATGAAAGAAAAATGAATTAAAACAAAGAAAGAAATAAAGAGCTTACCTTTTAAGCCTGATGGTGAATTTTCAGGAGACGATGAACAGTAGCTGCGATTTATGAAGGACGATGAACAGCAACAAGAGTGATGAAAGCGGCTGCTAGTGTGTGTTTTTGGGTGTGAGATGTGTGTGTTTTAATCTAGAAAATCATAAAAGCAAAAGTGTTTTAGGGTTTTCAATTCTTTTTTTTTTTCTCTCTCCCAAGTGGGGTATTTATAATGCACAAGTCTTAACCTCCAAGAAAGGGCTAAAAGACCAAAATGCCCTTGGCTACAAAATTATAACTTTATCCTTTAAAAATTTATTCTTTCACAATAAAACCAAGAAAAATATAATAAATTCATTAACACTAATTCACTCCCAGAAAAATCAAAAACTTAGAAACATGCTTCTTAAAATCTAAAAACGAATTTTGGGACCAAAAATTGGTGAAAAATGAGTTTAGAATGTGAAATGACAATTTTGCCCTTATATAACAAAATATACAAAAAAATAAATATTAGCCTAAAAAAAATTATCAAAAATTAAAAATAAGCTTAAAACATTAGAAAATGCCTTTTTGACTCAAAATTTGACAAAAAATGAATTTAAGCTGTAAAATGACGATTTTGCCCTCGAACAATGAAAATTCACAGAAAAATAGCTGTTGTCCTTAGAAAATTATCAAAAATTACAAATAAGCTTAAAATACTAGAAAATGCATTTTTGACTCAAAATTGATGAAAAATGAATTTAATTTGTAAAATGACGATTTTGCCCTTGGGCAATGAAAATTCACAGAAAAATAATAATTATCTCTGAAAAATCAAGAAAATTAAGAAACATGCCTAAAGAATTACAACAATGAGTTTGAAACTAAAAATGAACTAAAATGGTATTCGCGAAGCGAAATTACCATTTTGCCCTTGTGTTAGTAAAAATACAAAAAATACCAATTAAATCAAGACAAATCATAAGAAATTAACAAATTAATATAAAAGTAAAAATATGAATTCAAAACCCTCAAAAATTGATAGAAAAATATTTACAGATAAAATTACTATTTTACCCCCCGAGATTATTAAAATTTAAAATTTGTCCTAAAAAGTACAAACATGCCCCCCAGTATTTGAAAATAAATGGTGTGTCAAAATTTGGTGTCTACAGATATATATGGCATTGCATTCCTAAACAAAGCAAGTTCAACGTGGCAAGTGTTAATCTCTACAACTTAATATCAATCATTAGTGGATTCATAACCCTAGAATTCTTTCATAAATATTTTTCTACCAAAGTTCTTGCATTCTTACAAGTTTCTCCTAGTTACTCTTAGTTTCAATTCAAACTTGTTCAATTTAATCATTGCTTAGATAATAAAGAATGTGATAAAACTCTAGTAATTGCATCTTGTTGGTTCCTTGAGGGATTCGACCCTAATTTCCTATACTACAACCTGTATACTTGCAGTAAAAGTTGGGAGATTAGGTTTATTACTTGACTTTTGTGTGTATGCTTTACTTGATTTTCTATACCTAATCTACATCACGTCATCACTCAACATAAATATGTTCTAGATTTACTTAAGGGGATAGGTATGTTGGGGTGTAAATTGACAGATACTCTTATGGTTCCAACTAAGAAAAGTAGAGCTAAAGAGAATAGGACACCTATGGGCAAGAGAAAATATTAGAGGCAAGTTGGCCAATTGATTTAACTCTTACACACTCAGCTTGGAATTAGATTTACTGTTAGTGTTGTAAGTTTGATCATGAATAGCACAGCAGAAGAATATATTGATGTGGTGAACTCGATTTTGAGGTATCTTAAGATGATCTCAGGAAAGGGACTATTGTACAAAAAGAGTGATAATTGAGAAATTAAAGTCTTCACAGATGTTGATTGGGGAGGAGATGTGTTAGATAGGCATTCTAAATCAGGGCACTATCCCTTTGTATAGGGAACTTTGTGACATAAAGGAACAAGATGCCATTTGTGGTTTGAAAAAGTAGCACTGAGGCAAATTCAAAGCTCTAGCCTTCGGTATTTGTGAAGGAATATAGATACAAAAATTGCTCACTAAACTAGGAGTTGCTAAAAGGATTATCAAGATGCTTGGTTATATTCTAAAATTATTAGCATAGCAAAAATTCCCTTGCACCATGTTTAGAGAAAACATATGAGATAGATTAATAGTTCATCTATGAAAAAGTTGAAAACTTTACTGTGCAATTCATTTTCATGTGTACAATGTCTCAAAAGCACGGACATTCTCACCAAAGCTCTTCCACAAGCTAATTTTGAAGAATTGATTATCAAGCTATGTATGCACCCCATTTACAATTTAACTAGAGGTGCAGTGTGGAATTCTCGTCCACAATCACTTAGAGATCCGAGAGATTTTTTCCTCTACATTTGGTATGAGAATTTGGTATTATTATCTTCTTATTTTTCTTTCTTTAGTTAGTGGATGAATTTTCTCTATTAATTTGCTTAGATGAGAATCTAGCATTATTCGTCAGATCTCTTCTTATCTTTCCTTCCTTAGTTAATAGAGGAATTTCCTCCCTTAATCTGTTTAGATTCTAGTTTTGTATGTATTTGAAATTATTTTAATGAAGTAAGAAGAATTCTCTCAAAATTTTGAAGAAATAATAATAATAATAATAATAATCATCATATTAATACATAATATAATTGTATTTGGAAAGAAAAACCCTAGCACTATGCCACTATATTATTGACTAATTTTTTCCATCAGCCAATTTCATCCTTTGTCAATCTCATTGTAATCCTGCTTGTACTTATTCTTTTATAGACAAACACACACACACATGCCCACACACTTAGACAAAACAATACTGCACAAGTCTCATATCCACAATGTAGACACCAAATTTTTACACAATATTTAAATATTTTTCTTTCAATTGGGGGTACTTTTGTGTTTTAGGGGTCAATTGTAAATTTTGTAAAATGATACCAATTAGTCGTACCAAGGGAAAAATGGTAATTTTAGCTTAAAAATATCTTTTTCATTTATTTTTAATTCCTAAGTTCATGTTTTATAGTCTTAATGTTAGTGTATGCCCTAAAACCAAGTTGGTTTTTGGGATTTTTATTACGCTTATTTCGTGTTATACTTATATATGTAGCATTTTCTTTGTCATTTAATACTTGTTATTAATATTACTTGTTTATTTGATAAAGTCCATAGAATATTAACTGTATAGAAGAGATTGTAAGAGTTACAATGATGAGACTCTTATTACACATTAAGTTATATTCTTAAATATCCCTAGTCGTAGTATTAATGAGATTGGACATCATTAATATAGGAAGACTAGCACATACTTTGCCTCTACTAATGGTAAGTAGTAGTTGATCTCGTCAACTATGGCGTGTGACACCTAAGCTGGTATGTGGATACTTGTTAGAGAACAAGTTCATTGGATTGATCCGCCAAGAGTTATTATTCATAGTGCTAATGAATTATATTCTTGATGGCAATGGTGTAAGTGATCCTTAGACTTGAGATTACCGTGGTATCTTGAGTGTGGATTACTATGCTTTGACTCTATTGCTCGGTGCTCGTAAAAGAGTAGCCCATACGGTAGAGATTGGGTATAGTATGAAGCATGGAAGGATAGTGAGTAATCGACATAGGATTCACCACTCCTTATTATAGGAGAGTATATCTCGGATTGGCCACTTGTTGAAATATGACTTAAAGAATCTTTTGCGCAAAAGTGAAAGTATGACTTGAAAGAGTTTCAAGGTTATACTTTTATGGAAAGTTATATTTCGGGAACAAGAAATCATTAATTAGTCATTTAAAGAGTGAGCACTACACTCTTAGACTAATTGGGATATAGTGTGGTGAAAGGATATTAATTACACGGTAACATTGTCATTGATAGGTGTAGTCTACCATATGACTTTCCTATTCACTTGGGTGGTCATGATGCATTGCTAGACGCCACTCATGATTTGTAAGTGCAAATTAATTAATTAGTGAATTAATGATAAATTAAAGTGTTAATTTATCTGGCTCTTAATTAATTAATTAATGAGTTATAATTTGTACTTATTGCCAACGTGAATGGAACCTAATGGGTCACACACAATAAGAACATGGTCTTTGGGTTAAATTGTTGTTAAGATAAGTATAAGATACTTATGGGGTTAATTTATGTGATAAATTAACTTAAAGGACTTAATTATAAATATTCTAAGTCTTGATGGAAATTAGTTTCCTAAAAGGAATTAAGAAGCTATTTGGTTTCCTTTTGGAATAGGTTTCCTAAAGGAATAGGATTAGCTTAAGGTAAGCTTCCTAAACCTTCTTGGTTTCCAATTGCTCTTGTTTCCTTAAAGACTAGGTCCATGCTTTGACTCTTGAAAGATTGATGAAACACAAGATAAAATCTAAAGAGAGAAAAATTGAGAGAGGTGTGTTTTTCTCCCAAGAAAAAATGCCACACCCTCTTCTCCCTAAGGGTTAGGGTTTTGTCTTCTTCCTCTTCTTGTTCTTGTGTTCTTCATGAAATTCAAGGGAGCTAGCACTCAAAAGGCAAGGCAAGCAAGCCCAAAGGTTCCTAAAGATCATGTTTGTGTGGATACCGTTAGAGGCTCGACACTTGGAGGGCTTTTCATGGTAGATCAACACCTTCATCGAAAAGGATCTTGCCCTTTGAAGCATAGAAACCTTCTATACTTGAGATATTTGTGCTAAACACCCTTTAATCGTATAGATTATATCAAAGAGATCCATGGCTAAGGTAATAAAATTTTAAATTTTTTGCTACTTTACTCCCCTTATTACCTTACACTTAAGCATTTACCTAATTTTAATATTTTTAGAAGTTGTTTAGTATTTATTTGGAATTTTGTTATTTTTCTAATTAATACCACATTTGTTAGAATTTTTGTGTTAAAATTTTTATATATACATTTTATATATTTGTATATTTTAAAAATTTTATGAATTTTAAAGGTTGTTTGGTATTTATTTAAATTTTTGTCTTTTGTTAATCAAAGGCACTTTCTCAAGGCTGTCTTAATATTAGAACTTTCAAACAAGATTTTTTTTTTCTATGTGTGTTTTGGGTGACAATATATTTTATATAATTTTTTATAATTTTTAAAAGCTAGTTAGTATTTTTTGTGTTTCGTGATTTTTTTTTTGTCGCCTGTGTTATGTTTTCAAATGCTGTGTTAGTATTAGATTTTCATCATGAAAATTTTTCTTTAACATACTTTTGTGATAATGAATTTTTGGTCAAACTTTGGTAATTTTATTGGGTCCATGTGAATTTTTATTTCTTGAGAAAAAAATCCCCAACAATAACAGCACCAACAGCCTTGCTACTATGGCTACTGAATGGAGCAGCCATGCAATATTGTAAAACAACCATCCTATCACCGTCATAGCTCACCTTCAATACATTTCTGAGACTCCCTTGTCAACTCCCTCTCCTTCCATTAGACGTCTTCATTTTGAATTTCAAACCTTGCTATTTCGACCATGGCTACCCTCCAGATGTCTGGAGGGCAACTAATGCCCTTATCTAATGCTCCACAACCACGGATAGAAGGACCTGACAGTGCAAAAACATTTACAGAAGTGGTCTCGTCAGATAGGATTTCGTTAAACCTTGTCTCCTTGATTAAACATCCTGAGCAATATAGAGGTGCATCGGCTATATCGTTCTCTCCAGATGAAATTTAAGCCTTCTCCAAGCCTTTTCGTTTTACTCTTGTTGGGGAATTCTCAAGAGGAAGACCCTCAATAAAGGTGCTTCGTAAGGAATTTCTGGCAGTAGGTTTTACAGGTATTTTTTTGTTGGGACTTTTGGATCCACGTCACATATTGATTCAGTTTCATTTGTTGGACAACTTCCATAAATGTTGGTTTGCGAGGAGTGTGGGCTTTCCAGGGCTTTGTCATGATGGTTTTAAAGTGGAACTCAGCCTTCTCAATTGAACATGAATCACCCATAATGCCCATTTGGATTAGATTTCCAGTGTTTCCTATCCATCTCTTTGGCAAAGCTCCCTTGTTCTCCATTGTAGGCACAATAAGTGAACCATTGAGAATGAATGCATCAATTGCAGCATTGGCACACCCTTGCGTTGCACGTGTGTGTATAGAGTTGGATTTACTTCGCTTGAAACCATAAAAGATTTGGATTAATAATGGTTCCGTTAGATATTGGCTACACAGTGAATATGAGAGCATCCCAGATTATTGTCCATGTTGTCAAAAAATTGGGCATGCAGAATCACAATGTTGGATAAATCAAGTGACCAAAATGAATAATAATAATGATTCAGCAATTGTGAGATAGATATGGAAGCCAAAAGCTGGAGGTGATGAAGTAGACAAACATACAAAAACTCCACTGACAGGAGGTATGCAAAAAGGCAGTACTAAAGACGAGAAGATTCAGCATGGTGTTTCTGATTCTCAAACAAATGTTGATGCGGTAGAGATTCAACAAAAATAAAGAAAAATAGCCGTTGGATACTAATTAGGATGAACCAATTAAGATGCAGCATGAGAATCTGGGCAGATTGATTGAACAGTCAAACAGGAATCAGGAGGAAAAGAATCTAAAGCTCACTCTAAATGACCATTCCTTTCAGACTCAAGAAAGTTTAATCCGTGAGAAAGAAGAAAAGGTGACTGGACAAAATAACTTCCTTCCAAATTGGGAGACAGAAAGAACCAGAAGTGAGGCAGTTTGGTTGGGAAGTAGGAAAGGAAACAATTTGATGGAGATTTTTCCGATAGAGGAGCCAAGCAGTCCAGTGAGGGGGAAAATTTCAAGGCCAAAAATGCCAAAGTCATTACTAGAATGGGGAAGAGACAAACTATCTGTAGAAAGAAGAAAATCAACGGGTCATCTACTTCGATAATCAACTTGTCAATGGATGAAGTTAAGTAGTGGCAATTGAGGTTAAACAAGCGAATAATAAAAGCAGCTAGAGAAGAAGCTACGCAATCTCCAAGTAACGAACAGGTTCGTCGTCCGAAGATAAAGAAGAGGGCCAAAAGCCAAAAGAAACAAAACATCCAGAAAAGACTACTTTTCTTAGGAGGCGAAGGTCAGCCATACTTTTAAAAGGGGGTACATCTATCTTTCCTCTCACAAATACAAACTAATTGTGTTTTATCTATGGCCATTCTAGTTAATATCTTAGTGTGGAACATACGAGAGGCTTCCAAAAGTGACTTTTTTTAGTGTAAAACATACGGGAAGCTTCCAAAAGTGAATCTTTAACTTATCTTAAAGGGATTTGTGTCAAATATCAAGTTAACTTGCTTGTTTTAATAGAACCTTTTACAGTGGAGAGGCATTTGGATGTTACAAGGATGAGATTGGTGTTCGATAGAGCTAAATCATTGTTTAACGATAAAATATGGACTTTTTGGTTTGATATGCTTTACTGTTTTTTGGTAGAAAGAGCAAGTCAGCTAGTGCATTGTGCTATAATGTTACCATCTACACCTGAGATCTTTTTCTCAGCATTTTATGCCAAGCATTTGAGGGTTGCTAGATGGAGCCTATGGGATGCTATGGTTGATATTGCTGGAACTAGTACTTTGCCATGGTTAATAGGTGGTGACTTTAATGTTATTGCATTAGTAGAGGAGAAAAGAAAAGGAGCTAAACCAAGATTAGGTGACATGGAGGAATTTAATGAAGTAATTCATCGAGCAGGATTGGATTTAGTTTATTTTGATGGATCACATTTCACGTGGACAAATGGATATATTTGGCAGAGGCTAGATAGGATGCTGATTAATGCACAATGGGCAGTAACTTTTTGGCTCGGTACATGGGTCAAACCTTGGCAGAGGATGTTCGGATCACTGCCTGTTATTGACAAAATCTTTACTGGTTGATCATGTAAGAGGGTCATTTCATTTTCTTAATGGGTGGACTAAGCACCCTAACTTTATGCAAGTAGTTCATGCTTCATGGAGCATTGTACAAATATGTAATGGCATGGTGGCATTTTTCAAAAAATGGAAGGAGCTTTGGAAGACAGTCAAAATGTGGAATGCTTAGAGATTTAGTAATATCCAAATGCAAGTAGGGGTAGCATTGAAGGAAATGTAAAATGTGCAGCTGAAGTTTGATCAAGAGGGTGGGAAAGAGTTGCAATGTAAATTAGCTGAAGATAGGACCAAACATGCATGTTGGATGGCGCTAGAATGGGATTTTTGGAAGCTGAAAGTGGTGGTGATAGGTATCAAAGAAGGCCCTTTGAGGTCATTCTTGTTGGTCCAAGGAGAATTGTTGATTCAAGTGGTTTTCTAATCTTCAAGCATGACTTGGCTGATTCTCTAAGGGTTATGGACGAAATTTTGAGAAGAAAATTAGGCTTAAAGATCATTTATTGGCTTTGGATCAAGTATATCTTCAAAGAAGGCTTTAAGTTCAAAAGGTTCAAAAGGTCCAAGATGGTCCGAATAGGCTAGCTTTTGTTGTGATTGTGAATCAAGTTTGTTTTTAAAAAGAGAACAAGTCCAGTTGAAACCCACAAGAGGACAACTAGCCCAAGATATATATTTGGACAAATTTTTATTTTATTTGTATTTGGTTTGGATGAATTTTTAGTATTTAAGTAGTTTAGCTTTGTTTTATTTTAGTTAGCTACTAAATCATGTTTTGTTAAGTATTCTACTTATGTTAGGTTTAGAGTTTTAGTAGTATACTTTAGTTAAGCTTCTAGACTTTTCTTTACAAGAGTTTGTAAGCCTATAAAAGGCTAGGTACTGTTCATCTAAACTATTCATTCATTGTATGATTAATAAATTTGAGTTTCTCTTTTAGAGAGTTCTTCTTTGTTCTTGCATTAGAACTATTCTTGGTCTTATTGAGATGATCTCGTGGTGACCATACAACTAGCTTAGGATTATTTAAAGGGTTTGATTTAGGTCCAATTAGATTCATTCCAACTAAATTTCTTTCTTGGATAGGTAGAGGTCTAGCAATTCTTCTAAGGGATTGAATTCGACAAGCTTGAATCAATTCAAGGCATCCAACCTGATTTCTTCTTAATTACTTGGAACAATTTCCTTGAGGTTAAGACATTCAAGTTGTTCAAGGAACATCTTTTGGCTTGATTGAGTTGGATGGATTCCATCAAAGTCAAATTCATTGAGTTGTTCAATCAGATTTTCAAGAGTTCTAGGTTGTTCACAATTCTGTGCGCATCAATTGCTAACAGAGTTTGGCTTCTTGAAATTCAAGTTCTTCCAATCCAATTTTCTTGAAGATCTTCTTCTTGAAAATTTGGATATATCCCTCTTGTTTTTCTTTTGAATTTCCGTGTCCTTCTTGTTATTTTTGTTCTTTCGTGCTCAAAAACAAATCATTTGTCCTTTTTCCTTGTTTTTTCTTGTTGTCCTAATTGTGTTCTTTGTGACTTCTAGAAATTCTTGTGTCATTCTTGATTGTTTCCAATCAAGAATTCTAGGTCTTGTGTGGTGTTTTTGTGGATCTTGACTATTTTTATTGTTTTCTTGATTTTCTTGTGTCAAAAGCTTTCAAGAAAAGAAGATTCTCGAACAAAAAAAATTCACAAATCAAATATTCTTGGGGGTTTAAATCGTTTGTGTTGTGTCTTGATAAAAAAAAGAAGGTAGAAGGCATGCTTAGAAAGTAAAAGCCAAAGCACAAAGAAAAAAAAAAAGAACAACAACATAAAAAGGAATGCACAACAAGGTAAAAACCGTGCACAATCACTTATTCAAAGTTTCTTGATTGTTTCTTGGTGTTAAAAGTGAGTTCTTGAATTTCTTGGACTTACTTGGTGTGTTTCTTGAAAGTTTACAATCTGTCCATATTGTTTCTTGAAGTTCTTGACAGCTTGTCCTATTTTTTGTGACAGCCCCGCCTTACTCAGAGGCGCACCAAAGGGCTTAGCGAACTGCCTACTTAGCTCTCGCCAGGACTCAAATCATGCACTCGCTCAAGACATACAAACATATTCAGGCCCAAAATAAAATACATTCATATACTTCAACTTAAAGGTACAAGTATCACTAAGGAGTTTTACATCCCAATTATACATAGTACTTACAATAATAGCCTAAACAATTCGGCTATCAAAATATATAATGAAAACATGTAATATCCAAAACTTGCTTTTCCTAGCTTTAGTAATGCGGAAAACCTGGGTAAAGAAAACAAATGAAAGGGATGAGCTTATAATAGCCTAGTGAGTGCTCGAGTCATGTAGCCATACCAGAAATCCACCTATTTTATTAAATAAAATAATTAACAAGTCAAATAAACAGTGTATAAACAATTTAATTAACAAGTAGTCAATGGCGGATACAAGGCTCAACTACGGGAAGCAAGCTCAACCGCAGGAGAAGCAAGTACTGAACATGTAACCATGACGTTGGGACCGAGATAATAGCTCAGGTCCTCGCCAAGGATCATATCAGTATTAACAAGCAAGTACCCTAACCACCATTCACCTTATAACCTCCGTACAGGCTACCACATCTAGGGAGTAATCTCGACCTTGGAGGGCCAACAAGCAAGCAAGAAAGTTCAATTCCGGAGTTGGCCTCTTTGAGGATTCTCAACTCAAGGGAAAGAACAACACGCCCTAAAACACCCAGCACCTTATGTCCTCCCAAGCACGTACCGGGTTGACTAATCGTGAAGTAACGGTGAAGTTAGTCACGGAAGTCTCAAGCACAAATAACACATTGGGCAATGAAAAGCATGTAACACATTGCGGAATAGATGCGGTAAAGTACACATCTTTCCTCAAGTAACACATTTCACCATATAATTATCTCAAGCATAACATAATATTTCATGCATCATGCACACATAGAGACACTCACCTAGAATGTCTAGGAAAATATTTCGTAAAAAGGTCGAGATTCACTTTCGGATCCTGGAATTCAAAAGAAATAATCTAATGAAAACCCGATTAAAACCCTAAGTAGATTAGTAAGAAAATTCAAGAAATAACCCAATTATTTCTAGGGTTTCATTTCTAGGGTTTTTAGAGTTTAGGGTTTTATCCTAGGGTTCAGGGTTTTAGATTTAGGGTTTTCTTAGTCTAGAAAATTTAATTTACCAATGGATCATTCTCTTAAAATTTATGCACACCAAATTCCCTAAATTTAGCATATTCTAGATTAAAAGTTCACCTATCATTTTTTTCTTCTTAAATTCTACTGAAATTTCGGCAGTATCTCCCCTTAAAATCAGACTACCCAAAATCTTTACCTGCAAGAAATCAACCAACCAATCCAATTTCCAACAAGTTCCTATAGTTTCCATATCTCACTCAAAGCCAATTTCACTCAAAATTCCAATCAAATTCAAGATTTCAACTCGAAGTTTCCTTCAACCATTCAACATATAATACATGAAATTTCAAGGTTTAGATGCTATCTACTAGTCTATCTAACCAAGAAAACACTTGATTAACAAGTAAAACTTCATTTCAAAACTTAAATCTTCAAGTTTAATAACAAGTATCTAGTATTAAACTTGCACAAAAGACTACTTAAAACTTGAAAATAATAGCATAAGTTCATAGTAGATACCTCAATCAAGCTTAGATCTTTGCTTAGGAAGAAAAGGAGCTCACTTTCTATGGTGAAGATTGTCCAAAATGGAGAGAAAGTTTCAAGAAAACGAAAACAAGAGAGAGTAGAAAAGAGCAAGGGAGGGTCGGCCACAATGAAAGGAACAAGAGAAAGAAATAGGCCAAAAAATAGAAAGAAATAAAGAGAATAAGTGGGAAAAGGTGCAACCAATCATAGCAAGACAAGAATCTTCCTAGGTTTAGATTTTTTGGACATAATAGCTACTACTTGGTTAAATATGATTAGTGGAAATTTTAATCACTTATCTTCTCACTAATTTATAAGAGCTTTAGGGTACAATTCTTAAAGCAATATGTACAACATGCTATATCATAGAAGAAATCATACTAGGGTTTATTCTTCTAACTATTTTCGGTTTCCCTTTTTTTTTTTCTACTAATGGACATAACATGAATTAAATGGTTTTGTATGAATTTCTAGAGTGTTACATTTTCTTGCTGAGTTCTTGCGTTTCTTGAAGTTCTTGAACAAGTTCTTGGGCTTTCTTGAAATTCTTGGACACTTTCTTGAAATTCTTGAATACGTTCTTGAAGTTCTTGAACCATTTAATTGCTGAAATTTTGTTCTTGAACTTCTAGTTGATTGTGTTGTCTTACATGAAGGAAATTGAGAGTTGGTTGTGATTCTAAAATTTGGGGGTGTTTTGTACGTTTTTCAGGTTGTTTAGGACTGATTTGTTGAGTTCTTGAAACAGCTTTCTCTTGGGGTTTGGTGGGTGCAAGTTCTTGAACTTGTTTCTTGAATCTTGAATAAATTGTGTTGCTGGAATTTTGCTTGTTGCGCTGTCTAAAATTTTTGTCCAGTTTTCCAACATTTAATTCAACCAAATTGAGTCAAAATAAGTTAGTTTGGTACTTATATAAGTGCAATTCATTGTCTAAATTGGTTTTGGACATAATCAAAGTCCAAAGGGAATACACCTTACTTTGAGACGCACTTGGATTTCTTTTTGGAAACTAGTGTGCAGCTTTGTTTCGTTGCCAGTGTCCATGTTTTTAGGTCTTATCGGGTCTGGATTTGGTTGTTAAAAACTTGTTCAAGGTTTCCAAATTGATTTGTGTGTGGTTCTTGTTGTTATTTGTTCAAGAATCATTCTAGGAAAAGGTTTCCAATCCTACAACAACGATTACTTGAGTTTTTGTTTTTTGCACAAGAATACTTATATTTTTCAAGAGAGCTTTAAAAATTGAAATTTTTCACACAAGAAAACCACACTTAGGGATTCCTATTTCGTGTCTTCTTGGTCAATCTTGAGTTTAAATCCTTCCATTTATCTTTCTTGTGTCAAACCCAAATTCGTGTCTAAATTCTTGACTACTTCTACTCTATTCTTGAGCTACTTGCTTTGGTTGTCATAAGGTGACTTGATAAGGTTCAATTGAGCAAGTTCTTATTTAAGTGCCTTATAAGAAGACTTTCTAGAGTGGAAAAAGGCTTAGTAGTGAGCTCATTAGAAGGGAAAAGCCATTAAACTTGAGTGATACATGACAGTACGAGTGTATACACTAAGGGAGTTGTGAGGCTATTTCTCTTATTATTTTCCTTTGTTACTAACCTTTTTTGTGTAGGTTTTACATCATGTCTAGAGAAGAAGAAGAGTCACATACTCCACCACATTTTGACATGAAATACATGATTGAGGTAATGCTTAAGGAGGTGAATATGGCTGTCACCAGTGTACATGCCCAAATTGATAGCATCGACAGGCCAAAACATTCTAAGGCTTCTAGAACTCCCTTTGAAGAGGATGAAGGTGATGTGTCTAACTATGAGGATGTCATTACTAGCAGAGGAAGGAGGATGTCAAACACCCAAAACAACAACTTGGTAAGCATTATAATGAAGATACCATTCTTCCAAGAAAGACTTGATCCTAAAGCTTACTTAGATTGGAAGTGCAAAGTTGAACACATCTTCGAATGCCACAACTATTCTGAGGAGAAAAGGGTGCAATTGGCAGCCGTGGAGTTCACTGATTATGCTAGTATATGGTGGGATCAACTTGTTAAGAATAGAAGAAGGTATGGAGAGAAGCCCATGCACACATTGAGAGAGATGAAGACAATCATGCAAAGGTGTTTTGTACCTAGTTACTATACTAGGGATATTCATAGGAAACTTCAAACATTGAGGCAAGGATCTATGTCTGTTGATGAGTACTACAAAAAGATGAAGATGTTGATGATCCGTGCTAACTTGGATGAAGATGGAGAAGCTACTATGGCTAGATTCATGGGTGGTCTAAATCCAAAAATTAGTGAAAGGGTAGAGTTGCAACACTATGTGGAGATAAGGGATCTGGTGAACATGGCCATCAAAGTAGAAAAGCAACTCCAAGCAAGAAGATTGAGGAGTGGTTCAAGTTTATCAAGTGGAATAAGATGGAGGTGTAATGCAACATTTGAGGAGAAGAAAGAACGTTCCACCCCCAGGGCTAAAGAGCTCGTAAGCTTTAAGAATGAAGCAAAGTCTTCAGTGCCACCAACAAAGACTAAGTCTGGAAGGGATTGGTCACATAGCTTCTCAATGCCTTAACAAGAGAGTTATGCTAGTGAGAGATGATGGTGAGTATGAAAGTACATCTTCAAGTGATGAAGATATGCCACTGTTAGAAGGAGAAAGTGATGAAGAAATTCATGCAACCCATAAGAATTTTCTAGTCACTAGGAGGGCAATTGGATTTGCACCTAGAGATGATGGTGATCAAGTGCAACGTGAAAACATATTCCATACTAGATGCAACGTGAATGATAAGGTATGTAGTGTGACAATTGACAATGGAAGTTGCACTAATGTGGCTAGTGTTCTTTTTGTTGAAAAGCTAGGATTGCCCACAAGGAGACATCTTAAATCATACCATTTGCAATGGTTAGCTGATAATTCTGATTTGAAGGTAACTAAGCAAGTGGAAGTGGAGTTTTTCATTGGTACTTACCATGACAAAGTATTGTGTGGTGTTGTTCCTATGCATATTTGTCATGTACTTTTGGGCTGTCCATGACAATTTGATAGAAACGCCATGTACAATGGGTTGAAGAATAGGTACACTTTTTATTGGCAAGGTCAATAGATAGTACTTAAGCCGTTATCACCCTTAGAAGCATATGAAGATGAAGTACGCATAGCTAGGGATTATGAAGAGAGGAGGAATTCTTCAAAAGCAAAAGCAAGACTAAAGAATGCTGGAAAATTTGAGAGAGTGCTTGAAAAGAATGAATGTGGTGAGTTGAATTAGGGGAAACAAACTGAAGTTGTAAAAGAAAAAGGAATGGAAAATAGCAAGAATGAAAATAAGATTGTCTTACTCGTGAGACCAAAACTTCTTGTACCCTTGTACAATGAAGTAGATTATTTTGCTAACACTCTTAACATTTGTTTTCCTAGTTTTTTTGTTTCTCTTATGCAGCCACTTAGAGGACAAATTGAGAAGAGAAAAACACCATCTAAAACTTGTTGTCTTCTTTGGAGGAATGCTCAATTGGCAAGTTTTGGTGTTCAACTAGATCATGGCCGAGATTTGAGCATTTAGAGAGTTTTCTTGCCCAATGTCATCAATAACAATTGGATCATGAATTATATGTTTAATTGTCGGCATAGTATACCTGATTTTTCTATTGATTGGCATTATAGTTTAGGAGTTTTTACAAGTGTTTATTCTATTTTCTTCATGCATTGTAGTAGGTATACAATATGTGTAGTGTCTTGTCATAACTTTTATGGCTTAAATTATGATTTTGGCATTTTGATTTGTTACTCTATTATGTTTGATTCAATGTTTAGTGTTTTTGGGTGCATTGCATTAGGTCTTATTGAGTTTGATTTTTCAGTTGAAAACATGCTTGAAAAATCATCTTTTACCTATCTTCTTTGCACCACATTTTAATTACTCTTATTACATGGACTATGATATTGTAACTTATGTGCATACATATTCATGTAAAATTGAGTTGAGTAATTTGTTTTGAATAGTGCATTGGATCAGTCACATGCTATAGACTTTGTTATTAGCATGCATGAGTTTAATTCTTTGTCTAACTTTCTTGTGCAAGACTATGTTAATCACTCACATGATTTCTATCTTGTGTTAAGACTTTCTTACATAGAATTGCATAGAGTATTTAGAGATCATGTGCATGAAAGAATTTATGGTGCTTTGAGAAGTGCATTGATCAATATGTATATGTGTTACTTGACCATCTTTGATGAGTCATTGCTGTTTTATATGTGCTTGTATATTGATCATAAGGAGAACCCTTCTTATAAAGATTTGATGTTCCTAAATGATACTTACGTTGGTTCCAAAAATACTTATTGTGGTGTTTATGATGTAAGTGATTCGATGACAAATCCTTTTCAAGGGGGAGGGAATGATAGGTATCAAAGAAGGCCCCTTGAGGTCATTCTTGTTGGTCCAAGGAGAATTATTGATTCAAGTGGCTTTCTAATCTTCAAGCATGACTTGGTTGATTCTCTAAGGTTATGGACGAAATTTTGAGAAAAAAATTGGGCTTAAAAATCATTTATTGGCTTTGGATCAAGCTATCTTCAAAGAGGGCTTTAAGTCCAAAAGATTCAAAAGGTCCCAGATGGTCCAAATAGGCTGGCTTTTGTTATGGTTATGGATCAAGTTTGTTTTTAAAGAGAGAACAAGTCCAATTGAAGCCCACGAGAGGACAACCAGCCTATTTGGATGAATTTTTCTTTTATTTTTATTTGGTTTGGATGAATTTTTAGTATTTTAGTAGTTTAGCTTTGTTCTATTTTAGTTAGTTACTATATCATATTTTCCTAAGTATTCTACTTATGTTAGGCTTAGAGTTTTACTAGTTTACTTAGTTAAGCTTCTAAACTTTTCTTTACAAGAGTTTGTAAGCCTATAAAGGGCTTGGTACTGTTCATTTGAACCATTCATTCATTGTGTGATTAATAAATTTGAGTTTCTCTTTTAGAGAGTTCTTCTTTGGTTCTTGGATTAGAACAATTCTTAATCTTATCAAGATGATGTCGTGGCGACCATACAACTAGCTTAGGATTTTTCAAAGGGCCTGATTTAGGTTTAGTTAGATTAATTCCAACTAGATTTCTTCCTTTGATAGGTAGAGGTCTAACAATTCTTCTAAGAGATTGAATTCAACAAGCTTGAATCAATTCAAGGAAGCCAACCTAATTTCTTCTTAATTGTTTAGAACGATTTCCTTGAGGTTAAGACATTCAAGTTGTTCAAGAACATCTTTTGCCTCGATTGTGTTGGATAGATTCCATCAAGGTCAAATTCATTGAGTTGTTCAAATTGATTTTTAAGAGTTCTAGGCCGTTCAAAATTCTGTGTACATCAGGTGGTTAAGTGGCTCCAAAAAGAAGATGCAAATACTTCCTTTATCATGCTGCCATTGGACAAAGAAGGAATGGAAATTATATTGCCAAGATTAAGAATGAAAATGAAGAATGGATAGAAAATGCAAGGGAGATCAAGGAGGCAACAACTGAATATTTTGCTCATCATTTGGCTATGATCCTTCAGTGCAAAAGATTCAATCTCCACCTTTTTAGCTTCCACAGATAGCTCAGGACATGGTCCATAGCATTGAAATGGTGCCAATAGAAGAGGAGGTTAAACAAGTTGTTTTTGCTATGAACAAAAATAGTGCAGTGGAGCTAGATGTTTATTCTATTAGAAATGTTGGGAAATTATAAAGCTTGACCTTATAGAAACAGAAATTTGTTTTTTCAAGGGGTCACCACAACTAAAGGGTTCACTTCGACGATGGTGGGTTGATTCGTAAAATAAGAGGGGCAAATCACTGGAAAGATTTCAGACCAATAAGTTTACGTAATGTTAGTTCCAAAATTCAATCAAAAATCCTAGCAAATTGGCTTAATGGAATACTTCTTTTGATCATCTCTCCCTCACAATCTAGTTTTGTTCTGCGAAGGCATTTTGAAGATAATATCTATTGGCTCAAGAAATAGTTAGAAAATTGAACATCAAGAGAAGGGAGCTCAATCTTGTTCTTAAGGTTGACATGGAAAAGGTGTATGATAGGTTGGATTGTATTTTTCTCATGAATATTGTAGATACCAAATTTTGACACACCATTTACTTTTTAAACATTGGAGAGTTGTTTTTATTTTTGGGGTCAAATTTTAATTTTTCAATAATCTCGGGGGGCAAAATAGTAATTTTTATCTGTAAATATTTTTTATCAGTTCTGGGGGTGTTAAATTCACATTTTTCACTTTCATACGTATTTTTGAGTTTTATGTGATTTTTTCGAATTTAATTGGTATTATTTTTATATTTTACCAGCACAAGGGCAAAATGGTAATTTCACCTCATGAATACCATTTTAGCTCATTTCACATCCCAAATTTATTTTTCTAATTCTTTAAGTATGTTTTAAATTTTCTTTATTTTTTCAGAGACGATTGCTATTTTTTTAGTAAATATTGCATTTAAGGGCAAAATCGTCATTTTATAGTTTAAGTTCATTTTTCGTTAATTTTTTATTCATAAATGCATCTTCTAGAGTTTTAAGCTTATTTTTAATTTTTTATAATTTTTCGAAACTAATAGCTATTTTGTTTGTATATTTTCGTTATTCAAGGGCAAAATTGTCATTTTACATTCTAAACTCATTTTTCACCAATTTTTGGGTCCCAAATTCGTTTTTAGGTTTTAAGCATGTTTTAAAGTTTTTTCTAATTTTTTTTAGGGTGAATTTCTATTAACAAATTTGTTATTTACATTTTTCTTAATTTTTTTTTCATTTTTTGTAAGAGAAAATAAATTTTTAAAGATAAAGTTGTAATTTTGGTATTCAAGGGCGTTTTGGTCTTTTAACCATTTCTTGGAAGTTAAGACTTGTGCACTATAAATACCTCCACTTGGGGATTTTAAAAAGAGGGAAAAAAAATAAAAAGCCTAGGGAGAGTTTTAATTCTTCTTTTTAGTTTTTAGTCTTTTCATTTCACCAAGAACACCAAGAACACACACTTTTTTCTACACACATCTTCAAATTTTCACACACCACACCAAGAACACACACTTCTTTTTTACACACATCTTCAAATTTTCACACACCACACCAAAAACACACACCACACATCTTCAAGTTTTCACACACCACACCAAGAACACACACCACACATCTTCAAATTTTCACACACCACACCAAGAATACACACCACACATCTTCAAGTTTACACACACGACACCAAGAACACACGCTACTCACTCTCTCTCACACACACTACACACACTTGCACTTTCTCTCTCACATATTCACCTTTCTCTCTCACACACTACACACACTTCTCACGTACATAAACACACACTTCACACTTGCACACACACTATACACACCATTTTTACACACATTTACACACAACCAGGCACACAAACGCACAGAGTAACTCACACAGTCATATACATACATTCATACGTCCAGATTCACTTACTTCACACAACACTCACACACAATGTACACACAGCAATCACAAGCACTCCCTCTCTCTCTCACGCACTCCACACACCACTACCTCACACACACACACATATTTTCAGGTTTAAATTCGTACAAAACACACACTACACACACAATTCACACAACACACTACACCACCATCAAAAGATTGCCTTTCAAAACCAGCCCAAAACAGTGCAAAAATTCTGCTCAAACCACCACCAAACACCTGCAAAACTAGCCAAAAATCCTGCAAAATCATTGCAAAAATCGCAGCTCAAAAATGCCCACAAAACTGCCACAATTACAGCCTTATAACACCTGCAAAACCAGCCAAAAATACTGCGAAAATCACCTAACTGCCACAATTACAGCCCTATAACACCTGCAAAACCAGCAAAAAATACTGCAAAAATCACCTAATTTGCAGTGGAAAAACAGCCACCAAAATGCTGCCATTATAGCCCAAAAACCTGCAAAAATTTCCCAGAAAATCAGCCCCAAATCCAGCCGCCAATCAGCCCAAAAACAACTGCAAAAATCACCTAAATTGCAGTCAAATCAGTCCCAAAAACAGCCCCAACAGCCTTCATAATCAGTCCCAAAAAACAGTCTAAATCGCAGCTCCGAAAGCTCTTCCACCTCCTCTATCACCACCAAGACAGCGACCTCCATCGGAGCTACCACCATGGCAACTCTGAATCAAAATTACCACCAGTAGCGATGCCTAATCCTCACAGAAAGCTCACCGAAGCTTTCAAATTGAACCAGCAATCAAAACCACGCCTCCCCTGTTCCACCATAAACCATCAAATTCCACCACCCAAGCCTCCATCTACATCACATTGGCCCCCCGGTAGCAGCCAAATCATCATTCCACCGTCCCCAAACCAGGTGATCTTTCGGCTCTTTCTTTTTTTTTTTTCTCAATCCCCTATTATTTTGCATGGAATGGATGAAATTGTGCAGAGATTTTGATGTATTATATATGGGTTTGAGGGATTTGAGATGTTTGATTTTTAATTTAAGGAATTGATTTTTTTGGGAATTTGAAGTTTCAATTGGAAGAACGAGGATGACGAGAGATTTAGAAATTTGATTTGATTTTTCTTTGGGTTATTGAAAACATGATTAGAATTTTGGTGGTATTGATTCTGTTGAGAATCTGATCCCAGAGCTCTAGAAGTCCATGGGTAAAATTAATCTGGAAGGAAAACGATTTGGGGCACCTGAAGGATTCGGGATTTTGTTTTCTTCGGTTGAATAGTAACCGAATTGTGAGGGAGGAGTCTTGATTAGTTTTTGTTGTTTTTCTTCATTTGAGTAACTGGTGGTTTTAGTTTTTTAATGTTTTTCATTGCTTTCGGCCTTAAAGCCGATTGGGAGTTGGAATTAATTTTTAGAGTTTAGTTCTTTAACTTGGTTCAATTCTTTAGCTGTTCATGTTGTTTTGATTTAACTTAGCTTTTGGATAAAGTATTCATTTTAGTTAACTGAATTGTGATTGATTCAAGGTTAATTTACTTTGCATTTTTATTACTTTATTGTTTGGTCATCAAAGAGAATATTTATGCTTTGTCCCCCTGTTTCACTTTAATTGCACCTCTACCCCTTAGACTTATGTAGATTTTCAATTTTTACCTTTTAAGCTTCATAGAAATTTATTTTTAGTCCCCTTAGTTGCTAGACTTTACGTTTTTAGCACAATTTGTCACTATTTACATATTTTTAGGCTTATTGATTTATATCGTGATACATTGACGTGTGTGTTAATTTTTATAGTATTTAAGTACCGGGTCTTCGAGAGGTATCTCTATCCCTTATTAATCTCTCTTTTATGTGCTCCAATGTACCTTACGTGATTTTTATGCATTTTATTCACATATTTCCTATTGGCATGCTTTTTGCGTATTTATTCCTTTCACGCGATTTCATTTTAAATCTTATTATTTCTTTATTATTATTTTGATAAAAATGTAATATTTTGTATTTAGCTAGTCAATGTACTAGTTAGATTATTTTTCTCATGTTTTAGCAAAAATTGTGTAATTAGATAGAAAGTGTAATAGATAGGGCATTTTAATTTTTCCCCCTTAAATTGTAAATTAAGCCCTCCGGTGTAATAGTTAGGGTTGATTTGCTTTTGCGTGCTTACGTGTTTATTTCTTTTACCGCTTTCCTTAGGATTTTTGCATCTAAAATATTATGCTTATGTGTTATGTACTCCTATGTGATCTTATATGTTTTATACGTTTAATTTACTTTTAATTCACGCTTTAATATTTAATTCATGATTTATGATATTCCGTCACCACACTAGTCCAACGTTAGTTGTGGCTTCATTCTTTTCCCGCTAGTCCAACGCTAGTGGGATTTTTAAAACGGGCTAGCCCAACGCTAGACCCTTAGGACATTTTAGTATTAGGTGCATTCGTGTGCATTTCACATTTTACACACTTCTAGTTTTCTTTCCATTTGGCATGATTTTATTATTATTATTATTATACTATTATTACTATTATTATTATTTTGACACATTTTTAAAATGCATGGCATTTAGGTTGCATCTCACTTAGAAATTGGGACATTTGTGTGATTCGATTAGAAATAGTCGCCTACTCACGCGGGAAGCGGTGGCGTACAGGCCGTTCCCCCCTCCGCGAGTAGAAATATTCAGTCATGAGTTATTAGTCCCCCGTACCCATCATGTTGCATACCCATCTTCTTTCTTCACTTACTATATATTATTATTTTTTCTTTTTGCATCACATTTTGCATAAAAAACTCGTCACTCCTGTGACAACCCCACCTTACCCAGAGGCGCACCAAAGGGCTTAGCGGACTGCCTGCCTGTGACAGCCCCACTTTACCCAGAGGCGCACCAAAGGGCTTAGCGGACTGCTTGCCTGGCTCTCGCCAGGACTCAAATATACTTAATACAGGATAAAACACATTTATAAAATTTACTTGAAAGTACAAATATCAATAATATATTTTACACACTAAAATTCACATAGTATTTACAAGAATAGCCTAAACAAGTGGCTATCAAAATACATGAAACAGAACATGTACAATGTCCAAAATCAGCTTTTCCAGCTTTAGTATTTTGGGAAAACCTGGTTAAAGAAAACAAATGAACGGGATGAGCTATAATAGCCCAGTGAGTGCCCAAGTCATGCAGCCATACCAAGAATTCATTATTATATTGAACAAGATAATTGACAATGTAAATAGACAGGTTATGAACAATTTAATTAACAAGTAGTCAAATGGCAGATACAGGGCTCAACTACAGGAGCAAGCTTAACCGCAGTAGAAGCAAGTATTGTTCATGTAACCATGATGTTAGGACCGAGATAATAACTCAGGTCTTTATCAAAGGACATGCCAGTATTATCACGCACGCCCTAACCACCGTTCACCTTATATCCTCCGTACAAGGTACCACATTCGGGGAGTAATCTCGACCTTGGAGGGCCAACACGCGAGAAAGTTCAATTCGGAGTTGGCCTCTTTGAGGATTCACAACTCAAGAGGAAAGAACAACACGCCCTAAAACACCCAGCACGTTATATCCTCCCAAGCCTGTTTGGGTTGACTATCCGTGAAGTAATGGTAAAGTTAGTCACGGAAGTCTCACGCACAAGTAACACATTGGATAGTGAAAGCATGTAACACATTGCGGAATAGATGCGATAAAGTACACATCTTTCCTTAGGTAACACATTTCATTAGATAATCATGTCAAGTATAACATATCATTTCATGCATCGAAATAACAACGTCAAGTATTACATGGTAATTCATGCATCATGCCCACATAAGAACAGTCACCTTAAGTGCTTAAGAAAATATTTCGTAATACGCTCTGGTTTCACTTCCGGAGCTTGAAATTCAAAAGAAAATAGTCGTATAAAAACCGGATAAAAATCTAAGCAATTTGATAAGAAAATTTGAGAAATACCTCAAGTCTTTCTAGGGTTTAATTTCTAGGGTTTTGGAGTTTAGAGTTCTACCCTAGGGTTTAGGGTTTTCGAAGTTAGGGTTTTTCTAACTTTTAGGGTTTTGATCGGAAAGGTTCAATTCACTAATAGCTAATCTACGAAAATTTCTGCACGTTCTAATCACTAAATTACAGCTTATAAAGCTTTAAATCATATCATAATTACTTTATTTCTTAGGTTTTACCAAAATTTCGGCAACACTTCCCCTATAATCAGACTAACCCAAAATTTTTAACCTACAAAAAAAACATCCAAACAACCCAATCTCAAGTAGTTCTACCAATTTCACATCAAACTCACTTCAATTTCATCCAAATTCATCACAAAAACACCTAAACTACTCCAAGTTTCTTCAACTAAATCATCCTTAATTCATGCCATTTCAAGTTTAAATCACTATCTACAAGCATACAAGTCCATAAACCTTATATTCATGGAATAAAACTTCATATTTCATGGCTAAAATAAATCATACTTAACAATAAAGACATGGCTTAGAAGCTAGAAAACTATGATCTTTTACTTGAAATAAAAAGAGAAGTTGTTGGGAAATACCTTTAATAAGGCAAGATTGTTGCTTAGGAGGAATATTAACTCAATTTCTATGAATGAACAGTGATCAAATAGAAGCAAAAGCTCCAAGAAAATGAAAGCAAATGGAGAGAAAAGAGAGAAGTGAGAAACTGGCCAAGTGAAGAGAAAAGAAGAAAAATAATAAGCTAAGTAAAATAAAAGAATTGAAGAGAAATTGGAAAAAATGGTGGTCCAATCAAAGCAAGACAAAACCAAAGTAAATCTTGACTTTCTTACCATGGAAGACTACACTTGGCTAATGGTCATTAGAAGGGATTTTTATTATTTATCCTATACTTAAATCTTGCAAGACATTCTAGGTACAAATCTTAAGGGTAATGGTACAACATGCTAGTAAAATAGAATATCATTCCTTATTATTTTTTCCACTAATTCAGCCCTTCTTTTTTTTTTCTAATGAACATAATACAAAATAAATGGTTTTGGCACGAATTTCTAGGGTGTTACAACTCCCTCGAGGTCTCGACTCGGGTTTCGCAATTAATGCGATAATTCTGACCAAGCTTCGACGGGACATTTCCACCCTCCCGATACCCACATTTAGACTTAGGATTTGCATTCATTTATACACATCTAAAATGCAATAGAATTTAGGGTTAATTTAGGAAAATTTGACTAAACCTCGCAACTAGCCTCGACTAGGTAGGAAGGGTGCTTTAGGTGGGAGCCTTTGCCTTCCCTTTCTTCAAATGTGACTCCCGAACATTTTTTTCTCGTTTTTCGTAGACCAGAGTCGGAAGAGGGTTTTAAAATATTTTTTTCTAAAAATTTTTGTTTTGTTTTGATTAAACAATTTTTTGGGTGACTTGGTACACCCTAACTCAGTACCAAGTGGCGACTCCATTTTTTTTAAAATAAAACCCTTTTTCAAAAATTAGTTGGCCAAACCTGTCGCACTTTTAGTCCCGACCTTGTTTTCTTTTAAAATACCATTTTTTCTTAAAATACACTTTTTACTAAAATTTGATTTTTTTTCACACACGCACGGTTTTTCTAAAACTTTTATTTTCGAAAGGGTCACTGAGACCAAACCGTCTTTTCTGACGTGACAGCCAATGACCCCACCAGCACTTTTGCCTTCACGATTTTTAGGACGCGACAGAATTTTGGCGACTCCACTGGGGATCACTAGTGAGTCCGAGCACTAGGCTTAATCGTCTTTTCCTTATTTAACCCTTCTATTCCATCGTGTTTGGATGTTAGGATTGCATTTTTCTTTCCTAGGTTTTTAGGTTTTTCTTTTGCATCTCACACACTCCCCGTCTATCCGTTACTTAATGTGATGTATGTATGATTTATTTACTTTTGCTTTATTCGACCGCACTTGCATTTGGGGAGGGGATCAGTCACCCTTAGAGCCCACGTTTTATTATTCCCTCCTCTCATAAGGAGCACTTCATACGTGCATTCGATGTTTTTTACCCTTTTTCTCTTTTTGGTAGTTGCCACCCACCCATCCCTTTAGGACTAGGACCGATCTGCCTAAACATGCGGCCATCGCATTCGTGCATGTAGCGATGTCTAGGGGATCACTCGAACCACCGGCCGGGACCCTTGGAATTGACGGATTTGTTACTTTTGGGTTCCTAAGTCTGAAGGTTCGGGAGCCTTAAACCGTATCGTAGGCTTGATCCACTTGGATATGTGATCGGGGCACGATGTGCACGTGATCATGTCTAGGAGATCACCCAAACTCTCAGCTTGAGTCCACAAGCCTAGAGATTTGGGCTTTAAAATAGATCCACTCGGACACGTGGCCGAGGCACGATGTGCACGTTGTAGTGTCTAGGGGATCGCTCGAGTCACCGACCAAGGGATTTGGGATTGATGACCTTTACTCTTAGGTATGAAAGCTTGGGAATTGACAGCCTAATCGAGTTTAGATGCATTAGTGAGCTCAACCTCATGCATCCATGTAGAATAACCTAGGGTAGAGTCAACCTTACCCTATTAGATACACTAAGGCACGAAAGGAGGGAACCAACCTCCTTTATTCTTGTTATGCCATTTACTATTATCTATGTGTGTTATTTGTTTTTGCCAATGTGTTATGTGTTATTTGTTGAATAAACTAACATGCTCTCTCTTATTCTTTGATTGCATTCACAACCATAGAATAAAGAAGCCCTGGCACGGTGCTCTCATAGGAAGCTAACCCTCTTTTGGCACGTTTAAATTTCATTTTTCATAATTAATTTTTTCGAGAAAGATGAAAATGGAATTTCATAAATTTTTACAAATTGCATTTTTTAAATACTCAAGGAATCAACCATTGTGAATTTCTTAAAAATCCTGAAAATTCAACTTTTCGTTCTGTATGTTCTTGAATAAAAATTGTAGTTTTTTAAATCCTTTTCAATGTTTACTCATCTTTGTTGTTCTTGTCAGTTTCATCCGAACCAAATTTTTCTCAAGAGTCAATAAATAAACCCAAGTGGTCAAATTTTTACACAATTTGCATTTATTTTTTTTCAAAGAATTGATGCGTCATTTTTCCATATCCCCCACCCTCCCATCCCACATTGCACAAAAAATGATTTTTTTTTTAAAAAAAATATATATATCTTATCATATTTTAATAAGCTGACATTTTTTACTTGTACATCTCTATATAAAGTCATGATTTTTATTTCTTTCAATGTTGTGTCCCGTAACCTTTTGGAGGTTCGATGTTTCAATCAAGTATTTTCGAAGTCAATAATTTCTTTTGTATAGTTTATGGTCCGTCTTTCTCGAAGAAATTTTACATCATTAAAAAAAAATTCAAAAATTTTTCAAATTTGGCATTTTTACATATTTTAACTTGTTTCAATAAACTGGCATCATACATAAACCCTAGAGGGAATGCCATTTCGGGAATCCCATGATAGAAAAAGCCGCCCTTTGTCTTGGGTACTTAACCCTAAAAGACATGCACGTTTATATTTTTGGTAAATCCTGGCGGGTGAGACCCTAGGTAAGGTAATACGAGCAGAATGGAGGCATCTCTTCCAGGCAGATCTGGCTTATCTACGATTAGAAAAGGGGGGTCTCACCCTAAAGGATTGCATTTCATATTAGGCCTACCCTTGGCATAATAAAGGCTCCCACTAGGACATGCATCCATTTTTGTTTTTATTTATACTAATTTTGATTTTTTTTTCTTTTTCACTTTTACAGGTCCTCTAACGGAGGCGGTAAAATAAGAAAGACATCTTATACATATTTGGTCTTACATTTGAGTATTTTAAATTATGGTCCAATTCTAAATAAACCGTCACATGTTTGAGACTCGTAAGGACATCAAAAACATGAGTGTTGTAACACCCTAGAAAATGCACTTACAAGAGACATTTTTCTTATTTAGAGTTAAGTGTTAATCCTTGATTTATTAGTTGGAAGATTTCTTGAGTTAATTAGGTTAATTAACTAAGATTTTCATTATTAAGTAAGGACACCTAAGTACTAAAGTTAGAATAATTTTATTTGACCATTTAATTTATATTAGTGTTTAAATTTTGATTAGCTTATTCTACTATTTTCTAGTCTTTTGACTACTTGAATTTTAGCTCAATTTTACTCAAAAATTTCACTTATTTCTTGCTTTATTTTCTTTTCCTTGGCTGAAATTTCTTCTCTCTTTTCTTTTTTCTCCTGACCGAAAATTCTTCTTTCTTTTCTTTTCTTTTTTGGCCGAAATTCTTTCTTCTTTTTCTCTCCTTATGGCCGGATCTTTCTCTCTCTATTTTCCTCTCTTTTTGCTTTAATAATTTGTGCCATGATATTGCTAGTATTAAGTGATAAGATGATTACAAAGTTCTACCAATCAAATTGATCCAACTTAACCACTATTAAGACTACATCTTAACTTTATTCTTGTTATGTTTTTATTGGTTAATCTTTTTCCCACCTTTTCTTTATTTCTTTTCCATTTTTCCTAGCCTATTTCTTTCTCTTTTCTTTCTTCTTGGACGGCCATCTCTCTTTCTCTTTTCCTCTCATTTTGCTCTCAACTTCTTGAAGCTTATTCTCCAAATTTTGGGCAAATTCACCATAGAAAGTGAGTTTCTTTCCTTCCTAAGCAAAGTTCTAAGCTCATCTAAGGTATTTACTATGAACTTTTCCTACTAATTTCAAGTTTTAATTAGTCTTTTATGCAAGCTTAAACCTAGATTCTTGTTGCTACTACTTGGAGAACATAGTTTGAATAGGAGATTTACTTGCTAGATAAAGTATTCTTGTGGTTAGATAGACTAGTAAATAGCATTTAAACCTTGAAATTTCATGTGTTATATGTTGTTTGGTTGAAGATTCTTGGAGTAGAATTCTTGAAATTTAGTGGAATCTTGATTAAATTTGAGCTTGAATTGAACATAAAAGTTATAGAACTTGTTGAAATTGGGTTGGATGGCTGATTTTCTTGCAGGAAAAAAATTTGGGTTAGTCCGATTTTAAGGGGAAATGCTGCCGAAATTTTGGTAGAATTAAAAGAAGAAAAATTGACAAGTGAGATTTTAAACCTAGAATATGCTCAATTGAAGGAAATTGAAGTGTAGGAATTTTTAGAAAATGATCTAGTGATAGATTAAATTTTCTTAGAATGAGTAAACCCTAAACCCTAGAAACCCTAAAACCAAAACCCTAGAAATAAGTGGGGTATTTCCTTGAATTTTACTTACTAAATTACTTAGGGTTTTAATCGGGTTTTCATTATATTATTTCTTTTAAATTTCAGGGTTCGAAAACGCATCACGACCATTTTACGAGATATTTTCTTAGGCATTTCAGGTGAGTGTCTCTATGTGTGCATGATGCATGAAATGTTATGTTTCACTTGTAAATATTATGTTACACTTGCAAACTATTATGTGATAAAATGTGCTACTTGAGGAAAGATGTGTACTTTATCGCATCTATTCCGTAATGTGTTATATGCTTTCACTATTCAACGTGTTACTTGTGCGTGAGACTTCCGTGACTAACTTTACCGTTACTTCACGGATAGTCAACCCGGACAGGCTTGGGAGGTTATAAGGTGCTGGGTGTTTTAGGGCGTGACGTTCTTTCCCTTTTGAGTTGTGAATCCTCAAAGAGGCCAACTCCGGATTGAACTTTCTTGCGTGTTGGCCCTCCAAGGTTGAGATTACTCCCTGGATGTGGTAGCTTGTACGGAGGTTATAAGGTGAATGGTGGTTAGGGCTTGCGTGATAAAACTGGCATGTCCTTTGATAAAGACCTGAGCTATTATCTCGGTCATAATGTCATGGTTACATGATCAGTACTTGCTTCTCCTGCGGTTGAGCTTGCTCCCGTAGTTGAGCCTTGTATCCGCCCTTGACTACTTGATAATTAAATTGTTCATATCTTGTTTATTTAATTTATTGATTATTTTATTTACTAAAATAATGAGTTCTTGATATGGTTGCATGACTTGGGGCATTCACTGGGCTATTATAGCTCATTCCTTTTATTTGTTTTCCTTTACTCAAGTTTCTTGAAAAATTAAATCTGGATCGACTGGTTTTGAATATTATAGATGTTTTAGTTATTGTAATAGCCAAACTGTTTTAGGCTATCTTTGTGAAAATCATGTATATTATGACATGTAAACTTTTGATGTTACTTGTACCTTTAAGTAAATAATATGAGTGTATTTTATTTTATTTTATTTTATTTTGAGTTAAGTACGCTTGGATGTTTGCGTGAGTGCGTGATTCGAGTCCTGGGGAGAGCTAGGCAGGCAGTCCGCTAAGCCCTTTGGTGTGCCTCTGGGTAAGGTGGGGCTATCACAAGTGTTCTTTTGAATTATTCGAAGGGTCATGGATGACCGATTTTTTTTGAATTGATAGTGCCTAAAAACTAAATAAGTGAGTTTGGTTAGAATAATTAATGTAATAAGGGAAATTGTATGTCATAGCTGGACAATTGTAAATAATTTGGATGCTAATAATTGCACTCCTTTTGTAAATTTAAGATTGTCTTATCTCCAAAATTTTTCTCAGATGAAGTGTTCAATAAGTTTCTTTCTCAAATTTGTTTATGACATTTGATTCTCCCTTCGTGTCATGCATTTAGCTTTTGAAAAGTTTTCTTCAAATCTTTTGTCCTGTTGAGCAAATGGTTCTTTGATGGGATCTCGAAATAAGTCACATTTTTCTCAAAACTAATGATAGGTTTGTGTCATTGTAAAGTTTCTCTTTTGATGAGTGAGTGTAAGTTCAAATTAAATGAAAAGAAAAACATTTTTTTTTGTATTTTTTGATGGTGAAAATAAATGCCCATGGTTTTCGGATGTCATCTTATTTGAAGCTGATAATTGCCACTTCGGTTTCTTTTTGTTTCCAAAATAATGCAAATTGCAAGGAAGAATTAGAATGACATTGAAAAGGAATTTGGACTTTGTGTTAAGGAATCTGAATGGTACAAAAAGGGAATCCTGTGACGCCTCGAAAATTCGTACTAAAAAGATTATTTGATTTATGTTATGTTTATTAGTAGAAAAAAAAATGAATGAGAAAAGAAAAGAAGAGGGAAATTAAAGTGCATTTAATAGGGCATTTCTTTTATTTAACGTTTAGTGTTAATCTTTGGTTTAATAGTTGAAAAATGTCTTAAGTTAGTTAGGTTAACTAAATGAGATTTTTGTATGATTAAGTGGTACACCTAAGTACCAAACTTGGGTTAATTTTATTGGTCTCTTAGTTTACAATAGTGTGTAATTTTGACTAACCAACTCTACCATTATTAAGCCTTTTGACTAATTGAACTTTAGCACAAAAATTAACTTAAAATTTTCACTTAAACCCTTGTCTTTTCCCCACCATATGTCCGGCCCCTCTTTCTCATTTTTTCCTCTCTTTTGTTTTAAAATTTTATGCTACAAAACTTGCCAAATGTTAAGTGTTAGATGATTAAAAATTTGTACCAATTATATTTAGCCAACTATTACCTATTATGCCAAAATATCTACACTCTAGCTTGACTCTTGTTTAGTTCTAATTGGTTGCACTTTCTTCCCATTATTCTTTTATTCTTTTAATCTTTCTTGACCTAATTCTCTTTCATTTTATTCTCTCTTGGCCGAAATTATCTTCCATTTTTACTCCCTTGGCCGACTCTCTCCATCTCTCTCTCTACCCTCCCTTGTTCTTCATTTTCTTGGAGCTCTCTTCAATTTTAGACAAATTCCACCATAGAAAGTGAGGTTTTCTTCTTCCTAAGCAAGGTTCTAAGCTTGTTTAAGGTATGTACTATGAACTTTTGCTATTAATTTCAAGTTTATTTAAGTTTTATTTAAGCTTTATTTAGGGTTTTGTACAAGTTTTACTTTCACAGTCATACTGGACCAGTTTTAGTAAAACGTTCATAACTTGATATAGATAACTTGGATTCGAGTGATTCTTGTTGTTTTAGAAACTAGATTGATAGGGCTTTCCAACGGTATAAGGCTTGCACTGTGGTTCGTTGTGTATTAATCGCAGAAAGTTTGCAAAGTTGGCTGAAAATTCGGTTCTGCGTGAAACAGTTTTGATGATGAGCCAACTTGAGGGATGATTTTGAACCTGTTCTAGTTGGAATTTGGATTGATGATCTTCACGAAAGTTGTAGCCCTATAAACGTACTTTAAAACCATGTAATCAGAATTCCTTAGTTCTTGATGGATTGACCCCAATAATGGTACGGAAGTTGGCTGAAAACCAACCCTGTGCAAATTTGGATAATGATTCTTGGAGTATAATTCTTGATATTTAGTGGAATTTTGATTGAATTTGAGCTTGGATTGAACTAAGAAGTTGTAGAACTTGTTGAATTATGGGTTTGATGATTGAAATCTTGATGGAAAACAAAGTTGGATGGCCGAAAATTAAGGGGAAATAATGCCAAAATTTTGTTAGAAAACCCTAAACCCTAAATCCTAAACCCTAGAACTAAAACCCTAGAATTTAATGGGGTATTTCTTGAATTTTCTTTCTAAGTTGATTAGGGTTTAAATTGAGTTTCATTAGATTAGTTCTTATAAATTTCAGGATCCAAAAGTGAGACGCAACCGTTTTACGAAATATTTTCTTAAGCGTTCCAGGTGAGTGTCCCTTTTCTTGTGCATGTGAGTGTTCCCTTACTTTTGCTCATGAGTGTTTCTTCACATATTCATGATACATGTTCAAAATGTGATTTTATTTGCACTTGATGCTGGTGACTTGTCACAATGTGCCATGTGTTATTGATATTCATGAATTGCTACAATGTATTATATGAAGGGAAAGTGTGTACTTTATCGCACTTACCCCGTGAATTGTTACATGCACAATTTCTACCTGTTGTGAATATATTTGTTTGTGAATTTTTTACTACATTAAACTTGTTGGCTGGACTTCCGTGGTTATACCGCGGTTAGTCTAGTAGGACGGTAACCAGGAGGATATAAGGTGCTGGGTGTTGTAGGGCTTGTGGTTCTTTTCCTTGAGTTGTGAATCCTCAAAGAGGCCAACTCCGGACTGAACCTTCTTGCTTGTTGCCCTCCGGGGTGAGATCTCACCCTGGATGGGTCGGACGGTACTCCAGGAGGATATAAGGTGAATGGCGGATAGGGCTTTTGCTTGAAAATGCAGGTTTAACCGGCAATCCACTCTCACTATCATGGTCACACGATCAGTACTTGCTCTCGTGATTGGAACGTATCCTCCCTTGTTTAAATAATTATTTATTTAATTATTTTCCTATGTGATTTTGTGACACATGTTATTTGCTTACTTATTCTCTCTTGCTTTGCCTCCGTATCTGCATGTGTGGGAACCTCACTGAGCTATTATAGCTCACTCTTTGTTATTTGTTTTCCTTAAACAGGCTCCTATCTCTAAAGCCAGTGGTGAAGGAATCCAGGGTAGAACTAGGGTAGGATTTTTGGGTAGAAGGACTGCTTGAGATATTATTGTAATAACAAATGTATGTAATGTAAATTGTTTAACTAGTACTTTTACTTTTAAGTTTGAATGTGATGTGACCCTGAGAACTGTCACAGTTGGTATCTACGAGTTTTTACTGAATTGCAAATTTTTAGTGTGTGCTCGAATCGAGTCCTGGCGAGAGCCAAGCAGGCAGTCCGCTAAGCCCTTTGGTGCGCCTCTGGGTAAGGTGGGGCTATCACAAATCCAAGCTTAACCTGAAAGAGAAAGAAGCTACAAATATTGATACCAAGAAATGGGTTAACGAGCTAGGGCAAGATGCGCTTTTACTGCAGAGACCTTGAAAATGTTAAGCAAACTTCACCAAGCAAGTTTGGATGAACGTTTGGAGAATTCAAGCATAATAAAAGGAATAAACATGTAGGGGATGCAATTTCAAACAATTCACAAGGGGAGTTATTGTTCCATGTCCATAAGTTCTTATTTACCGTTGGAATGTGTTGTATAAGTTATTGTGAGGTGAAAATAGGGGATATCACACACTTGATGTTTGTCTAATTCCCCTACTTGTTGAAATTACTTTATGTGATTTGACAAATGCTTTCTTTGAGCAATAAGAAATGATTATTATGTGGTTTAGAGTTTTGTTCTTATAGAAAGTATATCTTGTAAAGTGGTTAGAATTATGTCTAAATTTTTCACGTTTGATGAAAATTTCTCTTCTGTACTTAATTTCACATGTTAAATGATGATTATGGTCAATTAGTGCACTCATGTAATTTGTGACGTAACATCTGTTATGAGGGATTAAAAAAAAAAGAAGAAAGAAGAAAAAGGGAAAGAAAAGGAAAAAAAAAAGAAAAAAAAGAGAGAAGAATAAAAGAAGACAAATAATGCAGTCTTTCTATTCCAATGGTTCTGATGCTTAGTAACCGGGAGTCTTCATAAAAAATGTCGACTTTCGCGTCAAACGGTACTTGAATTATGAGTAATGCATTACAAATTTGAGTAAGTAAATTGTTGAGTAACCAGGGATCTTCATCCAACCAATGTCGATTCTTGCATAAAAAGGCAGTTTTACTTCTCGAATACAGTTTCTGCTATTGGTTTAAGATCGAGATGTTGAGTAACTGGGAACCTTCATAAGTAATGTCGGTTTTCGCGTCAAAAGACACTCGTATTTTGAGTGATTAGGTCACTAGAACAAATATCCCTCAAGTGAAAAATGAAATTGACCATAGACATGTGATGTTCTCCGATTGATCATATGATTTGTTTACTTGTGAAATTCGATAAAGTGAAGAAATTAAGTTGAGCTGACTTAATTGTGATATAATTCCTTCCCCTTTGCTTGATATTATGAGTATTAAAAGACAAGATAATAAATTGCATAATGATTATTTACTTGGTCCTGAAGAAATACATTTCAGAGTGTACATGTGTGATTTCAATGCTTGAATTACTAGTTGAGCTCACATTTTTCGAATGGTTGAGAATAAACAATGATTCAAGTGTGGGGGAATTGACAAGTGTCAAAAGGATGCATTGTAGCACATAAGCAGATGATGTTAATATATCTATCCCAAATCAACAAGGGAAGATTTGCCTTACTAATGCCAAATATTCTTCGAGCACTGATTTGTTTAAAAAAAAAACAAAGAAGGGGAAAGATCATCTCAGTTTTGGACACTGTCATTCATTCTATTTCTCCTCCTGAAGTCAGTAATTCGGAAGAACCATATGGTTAGGAGAATGTAACAAGTTGAAGGCTCACGGATGAGAAAATTAGTATGCCGACATGGAATCCATTGGGGAGTTGATGACAGCGTAGACACTAAATTTGACACACCATTTACTTTTCTAACATTGGAGAGGTGTTTTTATTTTTGGGGTCAAATCTTAAATTTTCAATAATCTCGGGGGGCAAAATAGTACTTTTTATCTGTAAATATTTTTCCATTAGTTTTGGGGGTTTTTAAATTCACATTTTACTTTCATACATATTTTTAATTTTATGAGATTTTTCCAAATTGAATTGGTATTCTTTTTATATTTTTTGGCCCAAGGGCAAAATTGTCACTTTACAATCTAAATTCATTTCTGTCAAATTTTGAGCTGTAAATGCATTTTTCTAGTGTTTTAAGCCTATTTTTAATTTTTGGTAATTTTTTGAAATCAATAGCTATTTTTTGTATATTTTCGTTATTCAAGGGCAAAATTGTCATTTCACATTCCAGACTCATTTTTCATCAATTTTTGGGTCCCAAATTCGTTTTTAGGTTTTTAAGCATGTTTCTAAGTTTTTTAATTTTTTTTGGGGTGAATTTCTATTCACGAATTTATTATTTACATTTTTCTGAATTCTTTCTAGTTTTGTGTGAAAACATAGATTTTTAATTTTTTGTAAGGGTAAGGTTGTAATTTTTGTAGTCAAGGGCGTTTTTGTAGCACCCTAGAAAATGCACATATAAGAGACATTTTCTTTTCTTATTTAGGGTTAAGTGTTAATCCTTGATTTATTAGTTGGGAGATTTCTTGAGTTAATTAGGTTAATTAGCTAAGATTTTCATTTTGAAGCAAGAACACTTAAGTACTAAAGTTAGAATAATTTTACTTGACCATTTAACTTATATTAGTGTTTAAATTTTGACTAGTTCATTTTACTATTTTCTAGTCTTTGGACTACTTGAAAATTTTGCTCAATTTTTCTCAAAAGTTCCACTTATTTTCTTACTTTATTTTCTTTTTCCCTTGGCTGAAATTTTTCTCTCTCTTTTCTTTCTTTCTTGGCTGAAAATTTTCTCTCTCTTTTCTTTTCTTTTTTTTTTTGGGCCGAAATTCTCTTCTTTCTTTCTTCTTGTGGCCGGTTCTCTCTCTCCCTAATTTACTCTATTTTGCTTTAATGATTTATGTCTTATTATTGTTTATATTAAGTGGTAAGAGTTAATAATTTCAACCAATCAAATTAAACCAAGTCTCTATACTTGCATTAAATTTTCACTTTTTGCTTTACTCATGTGGGACTTTCATTGGCTAACTAATTTTCCACCTTTTCTTCATTTCTTTTCATTTTTCCTAGACTATTTCTTTCTCTTTTTCTCTCCCCTTGGCCGGCCATCTTCTTTCTTCTTCTTCCCTAATTTTTTTGCTCTCAACTTCTTGGACTTTCATCTCTCAAGTTGGAACAAATCCACCATAGGAAGTGGGCTTCTATCTTTTCTAAGCAAAGTTCGAAGCATATCTAAGGTATTTACCATGAACTTATCTTATTAATTTCATGTTTTAATTAGTTTTTATGCAAGTTTAAGACTAAGTTTCTTGTTAATACTACTTAGAGAAATTAGTTAGAACTTGAGAATTAGTTGCTATATAAAGTGTTCTTGTGGTTAGATAGACTAGTATATTGCCTTTAAACCTTGAAAATTTATGTTTTATATGTGGTTTAGTTGAAGATTTAAGTTGGAACTTAAGAACACTTAAAACAGTCATGTTGGACCAGTTTTAGTAAAACTTTCATAACTTGGTGTAGATAGCTTGGATTCGAATGATTCTTGTTGTTTTAGAAACTAGATTCATAGGGCTTTCAAACGGTATAAAGCTTGCATGGTGGTTCACTGTGTATTAACCGCAGAAAGCTTGCAAAGTTGGCTAAAAATTCGGTTCTGCGTAAACAGTTTTGATGAAGAGCCAACTTGGGGCCTGATTTTGAACCTGTTCTAGTTGGAATTTTAAGTGATGATCTTCATGAAAGTTGTAGCCCTATAAACGTACTTTCAAACCATGTAATCACAATTCCCTAGTTCCTAGTGGATTGACCCCAGAAATTGCACGAAGTTGGCTGAAAACCAACCCTGTGCAGAGTTGGGTGATGATTCTTGGAGTAGGGATTTTGAATTTGAGTGGAATCTTGATTGAATTTGAGTTTAAATTGAACATAGAAGTTGTGGTACATGTTGAATGGATTGGGTTGTTGAATTTTCTTGCAGGTTTAAAAATTTTGGTTAGTTCGATTCTAAGGGGAAATGCTGCTGAAATTTTGGTAGAATTAAAAGAAGAAAAATTGATAAGTGAGATTTTAAGCCTAGAATAGGTTCAATTGAAGGAAATTGAAGTGTAGAAATTTTTAGAAATGATCTAGTGATAGATTAGACTTTCTTAGAATAAGTAAACCCTAAACCCTAGAAACCCTAAAACCAAAACCCTAGAAGTAAGTGGGGTATTTTATTGACTTTTTCTTACTAAATTTACTAGGGTTTTAATTGAGTTTTTATGTTATTATTTCTTTTAAATTTCAGGGTCCGAAAACACATCACGACCATTTTCACGAGATATTTTCTTAGGCATTCCAGGTGAGTGTCTTTATGTGTGCATGATGCATGAAATGTGATATTTTATTTGATAAATATTATGCGAAAATTTGCAATTACTATGTGAATACCTGTGCTACTTTGAGGAAAGATGTGTACTTTATCACATCTATTCCGCAATGTGTTACTTGCTTTCATTGACCAATGTGTTATTTGTGTGTGCGTGAGACTACCGTGACTAACTTCACCGTTATTTCACGGATGGTCAACCCGGCTGCACGTGGGAGGACATAAGGTGTTGGGTGTTTTAGGGCTTGATGTTCTTTCCCTTTTCGAGTTGTGAATCCTCAAAGAGGCCAACTTCGGATTGAACCTGTTTGCTTATTGGCCCTCCAGGGTTGAGAATATCTCCCTGGATGTGGTAGCTTGTACGGAGGTTATAAGGTGATTGGCGGTTAGGGTTTGTGCTTGATAAAACTTGATATGTTCTTTGATAAAGACCTGAGCTATTATCTCGGTCCAAATATCGTGACTACATGATCAGTACTTGCTCTTTTCTGCAGTTAAGCTTGCTTCCGTAGTTGAGCCCTTGTATCCTCCTTTGACTACATGTTAAATTAAATTGTTCATATCTTGATTTATTAATTAATTGCTCGATTATTTTATTTACTAAAATAATGAGTTTTTGATTTGATTGCATGACTTGGACATTCACTGGGCTATCATAGCTCATTCCGTTTTATTTGTTTTCCTTACTCAGGTATCCTGAAAAATTAAAGCTGGAACGATTGATTTTGAGTATGCTAGATGTTTTAGTGATTGTAATAGCCGAACTGTGTTAGGCTATTTTTGTAAAAATCATGTATATTATGGCACATATACTTTTGATGTGAATTGTACCTTATGTTAAATAAAATGAGTGTATTTTATTTATTTCATTTTATTTTAGTTATTTTATTTTAAGTTAAGTACGCTCGGACGTTTGCGTGAGTGCGTATCGAGACCTAGCGAGAGCTAGGCAGGTAGTCCGCTAAGCCCTTTGGTGCGCCTCTGGGTAAGGTGGGGCTGTCACAGTTTTGGTCTTTTAATCATTTCTTGGAGGTTAAGACTTGTGCACTATAAATACCCCCACTTGGGGATTTTAAAAAAAAGGAGGGAGAAAAATAAAAGTCTAGGGAAAGTTTTTAATTTTTTTAGTTTTTTTTAATTTTTTTCATTTCACCTAGAACACCAAGAACATAAACTTCTTTTTTCTACACACATCTTCAAGTTTTTACACACCACACTAAGAACACACACTTTTTTCTACACACATCTTCAAATTCTCACCTAGAACACCAAGAACGCACACTTCTTTTTTACACACATCTTCAAATTCTCATCTAGAACACCAAGAACACACACTTCTTTTTTGCACACATCTTCAAGTTCTCACCTAGAACACCAAGAACACATACTCACATTCTCTCTCACACACTACACACACTCACTCTCTCACACACACTACACACATTGCATTTACTCTCTCACACAATACACACACTATTTTCACTATTTTACACACTCACACGTTCACATTTCTCTCTCACGCACTATACACACTCCCATAAATTTCTTGCATTTTCTCTCACATTTGCATACACTATACACACACACTCGTAGATTCCAGCACACAAAACACACAAACAACACTCACACATACACAAACACACACAGCAGTACACACATGCGCTCAAAAATCCCAACACACATGTGACAGCCCCACCTCCCCCTAAGGCGAACTAGAGGGTTTAGCGGACTGCCTGCCTAGCTCTCGCCAGGACTCAAGTCACTAAAGTAATAAACACGTAAACTAAACTTCAAAGTATAAGTAAACTCGCAATATTTTCAAACTAATTGCTATACAAATATATAGAATCCCAAACTATTACAACTCTAACTTAGCTAAGATAAAATCCTAGTACAACATCAAAATATACATCAAGAGAAATGACTTAGAAGACTAGCACTCACACTCGTACCAACCTTCACGTCAATCGAAGCCTGCTAAGGAAAACAAGGATAAAAGCAGGTGAGCTAGAAGCTCAATGAGGTTCCAAAGCATGCCAACATACAAGCAACTTGTCAAAGCAATAAAGTATATAAAAGACAAGTAAAGATAAAGTAGGATACGAATCAACCGTGGGAGTCACTCGACCACGGGAAGGATAATTCAATATTATTTCAAGTATAAGGATAAGTGTCTTCTCAACCATTGGCAAACAATGTTAACTTTCGCCAAAGGGAGAAATATTCAATTAAGATACAAGTCAAGTAAGTTCAAGGCAAATAAGATTCACATCATTGTTTTGGATCAAATGGCAATAGCGCTTGGACGTTTCATTTTGTCCTTGCCAATGATCAAGGTAATTCTCCATCCCACCAATTCACCTTTCCTCCTCAAGACCACCACTCCATGTGAGATCGTCCTCAATGATAGGAGGGCTAAAGATAGGGTAGCTCAAACCTAGGAATTGCCTTGTCCAGGACTTACATTCGTAAGGAGAGAGTTTAAAGTCCCTTACCCCAACACCTTATAACCTCCAACCACTTATATGGTCCAATATTAATGAGTCAAGTATAGTTCAAGATCATTGAGTCAAATATAATTTATAATCGAAAGCTAGGGTCGAATACGATAAAGTACATATTCGCCCTTGCTAACCACATTCTCATGCTTTCAAGTAAGGCAAATAACACATGAAATCTAATAGGAAAAGCAAATAAACACTCGCAAGCGCAAGTAAAGGAACACTCACCTCAAGAGATTTTCAGGAAAATTCGGGATAAGGAGAAGTATTTGACTGGAACCCTGGAAGTTCAAAAGAACTAGGTTTAGTTACAATTCTAAGGTTAAATTCATAAATTTGTGAAATTTAACTAAGGTTTCCGAAACGTTAGTAAAAGGAATCGTACTAGAAGGTTATATGTTAACTTAGCGTATACGTTGAAAGTTTATGTTTAATTATGGCTAAAATGAGTTTAGCACTTTTCTAGGGAATATTAGATTCTAAAACCCCAAATTAAGTCACACCAAGTCTTAATAATATAAGTAAAATTTGAAACTAAACTTTATATAAACATAGTTTTAGTTTAAAAGTATTAAAGTGAACATTTTAAGGTTTCGGATCAAAAACTAGTTTCTAAAAGAAAGGAAACTTAATTAGATATAAAGTTGAAAAATAACTATTAGGGTTTACTATTAGGGTTTAGGGTTTAGGGTTTTGGAACACTATTAGGGTTTAGGGTTTTGAAACACTATTAGGGTTTTTTTTTTTGTTGGACTCAAGTGAAACATTTGGAAACTAGCAAGGTCTAATTAAATGTAACAAATAAATTGAGGGACTAAATTGCAATAAACACTAACTATATCTATTCTTCTTGTCTTGGAAGATCAAATAACAACAAATGAAGCAAAAATATCAAGAACAACATGAACAAGAAAGTTGGCCAGCCATGAAGGCAAGAACAAAAACAGAAATTTCAGCTTCATAGCTCAACTTTAGCAACTAATTTACTAGCTAAAACAACCACTAATTGCACCAAGTTTTCTAGGTCAATTAGGGCACTTAAATAGCTAAGATAAGCAGGAAATAAATGGTACATGATGAAGTTAAACAATCCACAAAATTCGTCCAAGAAGAAGTTCCCAAAATCAGAAAATTTTCAGCAAAGTTTCATAAGAAATCCATGGCTAAACTTTCACTAATTAAGCTCTAACCTAACCAAGTATTTATAGGCTATCAAAGGTGTAATCATAAACCATAAGTTAGCTAAAATATACAAGAATTAATGGTGCCAAAAGAACTAAATTCAACTATCAAAACAAGAAGCTAAACAAGAAGTGAAAAGTTGGAAATTTTGACAGCTTTGCTGCCGGTTTTGTTCAGCTCCAAAAACAGAAATTTAAGGGCTCAATTTTACAAGTTAGTTGAAGAGATATGTACCACAAGATGTTAGGTAGTTGTAGGTGCAATTGATGGTGCAAAAACCCCTCCAAAGGCTGCTGAAATTCGACTGGAATTGCAGGAAGAAAGCTGAAATTTCTTGGTGAAGTTTTGGTTGCTAGAAGTTGTGTTTTGTCTTGAGCTTTTGTGAGCTTTTGGAATGGTGCAAAATGAGATATTTCAGCTGCAAATGGAGCTATAAGGCACGAAATTTTGAGGGCAAAAATGGAAGAGATTTGGCTGCAAAGAAATGAAAGAAAATGGAAATCATTTTACTTGGCTAAGGTTTGGCCAAAATGCAAGGTTAGGTGTCAAGCTTAGCTTAAACCAAGGAGTGAAATTAGGGTTGTGTTTCCTCAAGCACATGGCATGTTTGAGTGTTTTTAAAAGTGGTTTAAGGTCTTCTAATGAAGTCATTAAATGAAATACCCGTTTAAACGTCGAACGCGTAATTTTTGCACAAAAGTGTTTTTAGCGTAAAACCTATTATTATTATTATATTTTTTTTCCAAGTTAATACTTGAAATTGTGAAAGTTGAGAATGTCAAATATTTGAAAATCATGAAAGTGGTTTAAAACTCTATTTTATGCAAAACACACACTAACACACACTCACGGTGTTTTCTCTCTCTTCTTCCGAATTTTTTTTTTCCAAAATGGAAAACCTTTCTCAACTAACATTAATTCAAAATAATATGCATAAAATGACATGTAATAAGAAAATTTGAATAGTAAAGCCCTAAGGCACTATTCCCGAGTTAGGGTTTTCACAACACACATAATTGTTGAAGCTAAACCAACAACACACATGCACATAGAGATTCAGCTACACACATTCACACACGGCCAAGCATTTAAACACACAGAATTTCACATATTTACACACAAGATTAACACACACACACACACACACATCGCACACTCAATTTCATGCACTTCACACACCATTTCATCACACACAACAGGCACATACACACATATGCACACTCTTCACATACAGAAACACACACATTCACACACAATTCAAAAACACACACTCAGCATCTCCCAAACACACAAACAATACACACTGTTAACACACAATTTCGCACACAATTCACACATCCCCACACACACTTCACACATAGTCATACACCCATACATAACTGCAGACAAGTCAGCCCACAGCCACATCTCACAGTCACACCACAAACATAACGCTAACATCCAACCTCCGGTCACTCCACCGTTGCAAGTCTTCAACGATCCCCCATTTCATCACCAACAACCTGCAGAAATAATACTAGCTACTAACAATTAAAACCATCACAGCTCCACCTTCCCCTACCATTGCACGAATACCACAATCAGTCAGCAAATACCACCACAACCATCAATTTTGCTCACTCCAACCCTCCCAAAATCAAACACACGCCCCTATCAATCCATCACCATCCACATCAGTCCCAATTTCACCCAAATTCATCCAATTCACTACCACCAGTTATCATTATCCAATCACAACCCCACAAATTCCACCAAATTCCTCCAACTTCTCAGCTAAAACAGTCCCATGAGTCCCCACATCGCAACTCACCATTCAGCCTATCAGCAATCAAGACCACTCGGACCCACACAACTGCAAGCACCATCGTCTCCTCCCATTTGCTCAACAATCTCCAACGACCTCAACCATGTTCCAGAGGTCTTCATCACTCCATCCTGAGCCATTGCCACTTTCATGAGCTACCAACTACCAATCGTCGTCAATTCACCACCGCCGTAGGTATTGGAGTAAGAAATCAGTCATCACTCATCACACGAATGCTCAAGAATCATCACCTTCGCCTCCCTCCTCCACCAAAGCAGTGACAGATCATCAGCGCCACCAATTTTACCAACTTCTCTGCGAGAAACAGGTAGTCAATCACAGCCCTTTCTTACATTTTCCTTTAATTGGCACCATTTGCTTTTATTTCGACAATTGAACTTGAATTAAAGTTTTTGGGAATTTATCAAAAATCTAGAAAATCTGAAAGAACTACAAAAAGAATACATAAAGAGGTTTCGGTTCAAGGGAGAAGAGAAGGAAACAAGAGAGAGAGGGACGAAGAAGAAGAAGAAGAAGATGAAGAAGAGAATAAATAGAAAGAAACAAGAGAGGGATTGGATGCTGGGAAACAAAGAAGAAAGAACTGAGAGAACGGAGGGAAAGTCGGTGAAGAGAATAGTTGAGTAGACAGAGAGCGAAGAAAGCTTAGAGAGAAAAAGGAAAAGAAAAGAGAAGGGGAGAGAGAGAGAGAGAGAGAGAGAGAGAGACGAACAGGGAGAAAACAGAAACACGGGAAGGAGAAGTAACAGAGAAAGAATTTTGGGGAGAGAGAGATAGAGAGAGAAAACGGAGGATCAGATGAGAAAGAGAGATAGAGAGAGAATGGGAAAGATGCTAAAGAAAAAAGCAAAGAAAGATGAGAGAAAAAGAGAGAAGCCAGAAGAGAAACACAAAGCAGAGAAGAAAAAGAAAATGGCAGAGAGAGAGGAAAATGAGAACAAGAGAGAAGAAAGAAGTCTGGAGGTTGAAGAAGGAGATTTAGAAATTTTAGGGAGAAATTAATTAAAAGAGGTCTTTTTTTTAGTATTTTAATTCATTTGGTTTAATCTTTTCCTTTTTATAAGTTTTAATGCCTTATTTGATTTTCCTTCTAATTTGTTTAATTTAGTTTTAATGTAGTTAATTATTTTAGTTGATTAAGTTAATATAGTTAATTAATCTGGTGGTTGTTTTAATTTTATACGTTTATATTTTTGGGTTTATTTTAATATGCAATAAAAATTTGTGCCCTGATCCTTAGAATTCTCAGCAATATTACTATGCCCCTGAATACTTTTGTTCTGTGTAATTTAGTCCTTTTTATTCACGAATTAACCCCTCCAGATTTCATATTTCCTTCAATTAGGTCCTACAATTTACGTTTTTGCCCCCTTTTTCCTTTTTTGCTGTAATTTATTGTTTCACCCCTCAACTTACTTTAATTTTTGCGCCTTTACCCTTAGACTTGTGTAAATTTTAATTTTACCCCTCAAGCTCTTAGAAATTCATTTTTAGTCCCCCTAGTTGCTAAACTTTACATGTTCATCCCAATTTACATGTTTATCCCAATTTATCCAAGTATTTCAATATTCTAGTATTTATTTGTTTATATTGTGAAACCTTGACGTGTGTGTTCATGTTTTTTAAGTATTTGTACCGGGTCTTCAAAAAGGTATTTTCGTTACCTTTTAATTGCTTCTTTATGTGCTCCAACGTGCTCTAATGTGATATTTTATGCATTTTTTGATGCATTTCTTATTTCATGCATTTTTTTTGCATATTTATTTATTTTGTGTTATTTAATTTTAAATTTTATTATTTTTGACGAGAAATGTAATATTCTTGTATTTAGCTAGTCAATGTAATAGTTAGATTATTTTTCTAATATTTTAGCAAAAAATTGTGTAATTAGATAGAAAGTGTAATAGATAGGGCATTTTAATTTCCCCCATAAAGTTGTAAATTAAGCTCCTCGGTGTAATAGTTAGGGTTTATTTGCTTTTGCATGCTTACATGCCTATTTGTTTTATCGGTTTCATTAGGATTTTTGCATCTAAATATCATGCTTATGTGTTATGTGCTCCTATGTGATCTTATAAGTTTCTATATGTTTATTTTTTTTTAATTCATGCTTTAATGTTTAAATCATGATTTATAGTATTCCGTTACCACACTAGTCCAATGCTAGTTGTGGCTTCATTCTTTTACCGCTAGTCCAACGCTAGTGGGATTTTTAGAATGGGCTAGTCCAATGCTAGACCCTTAGGACATTTTAGTGTTAGGTACATTCGTGTGCATTTCTCATCTCATTTCAGACACTTTTAGTTTTCTTTCCATTCGGCATGATTTTATTGTTGTTGTTGTTGTTATTATTATTATTATTATTATCATTATTATTTCAACACGTTTTCAAAATGCATGACATCTAGGTTGCATTTCACTTAGACTTTAGGACATTTGTGTGATTTGACTAGAAATAGTCGTCTACTCATGTGGAAAGCGGTGGCATATAGGCCGTTCCCCCCTCCGTGATTAGAAACATTCAGTCACGAGTTATTAGTCCCTCGTACCTATCATGTTGCATCCCCACTTTCTTCAATCACTTACTGTATATATTATTATTTTCTTTTCTTTTGCATTACATTTTGCATAAAAACTCGTGACTCCCTCGAGGTCTCGACTCGGGTTTCGCAATTAATGCGATAATTCCGACCAAGCCTCGACGGAACATTTTGACCCTCTCGATATTCACATTTAGACTTAGGATTTGCATTCATTTAGACGCATCCAAAATGCGATAGAATTTAGGGTTAATTTAGGAAATTTTGATTAAACCTCGCAACTAGCCTCAGCTAGGTTGAAAGGGTGCCTTAGGCGTTAGCCTTTGCCTTCCCTTTCTTCAAATGTAACTCCCAGACCTTTTTCTCTCATTTTTCGTAGACCGGAGTTGAAAAAGGGTTTTAAAATATTTTTATAAATTCTTTATTTTATTTTATTTTATTTTTATTTTATTTGTTAAACGAATTTTTCAGGTGACTTGGTACACCCTAACTCAGTACCAAGTGGCGACTTAATTTTTTCAAAATAAAACCCTTTTTCAAAATTATTTGGCCAAATATGTCACACTTTTAGTCCCGGCCTTGTTTTCTTTAAAATACCATTTTTCTTAAAAATACACTTTTTTACTAAAATTTGATTTTTTCTCATACACGCACGGTTATTCTAAAAACTTTTATTTTCGAAAGGGTCACCGAGACCGGACCGTCTTTTCGAACGCGACAGTCAATGACCCCCACTAGCACCCTTTTACCTTTTACCTACGATTTTTTCGGGCGCAACAGACAGCAGTTGATTGAGATTTTTGTCTGCATTGATCAGTTGTGGCAATGTCAGAATTCAAATGGGAATGACATTCAAAGATCAGAAAACATCTTTTAAGCCATTATTCCAAAGTTGACTTTTTTAAGAAATGTTTTATTTAATTGTATTTCATTTAGTCTTTGTGTGTTGTTTATTGTACATAAGTTCTTTTATATTATTGCATGTGAAACATTTTTCTGACCAATTCATGTTTTGAAAATTTTGACATATGCTTTGTTCAAATTTGAAATAAAAAGCAAAGACAATCCTAAATTTATCAGAAGTCAGAGTCATACATGGATGGAAAGATTATTTGTAAGATTTGATCTGAATTGTGGACTAGAATGCATTAAATTTTAGACTTTACAAAAGTGAAGCAAAGGGCTATGTTAGACATTTAAGGTGGCAATGCTCTTGTTTATATGTGCCAGAGGCCGTCATGTGGTGGCACCACTGTTGTTATTGCTGGTGTTGTTCTCTTTTCGCAGGTGCGATCACATTATCTTTAATTGGTGCCTTTGTCAGAAACGAAAACTGGGGCAAATTTTTTGAGAAAATTTGATTTCAAAAATTGATTTTGATGCCTTGTGCTTGAAAACATTTAGGAGGGGATTGACTTTAAATTTACACTGGGGCAAATTTCTTTTAAAAAAAAAAAGGGATTGACTTCAAATATAATTCGTTTGCTTTATACTAGGCATATCTTTAGAAGGATTCATTTCAAATGGGTTTGGATGCTTTGAACAATGCCAGAGTTTGAAAGGGATGATTGCAAATTGATTTGAGTGTCATATGCTGGGGCAAATTTTTTTAAGAAAAATTTGGATTTCAAAATTGATCTTGATGCTTTATGCCTTAGACAAATTTTTAGAAAGACGGATTTACACTGGGGAAATTATTTGGAAGGATTGATTGCAAAAGAGACTTTTGATGCCTTATACTATGCCGAATTTTGATTTGAAATGATCTCAACTTGGTTTGACTATCGATGTAAACTTTGAAAAGATTGATTTTTGACAATGATTGAACATTGAGAGAAAATAGGGGTTCATACTTGATGCAAGTGTTCATACTGGGGCAAAAAAAAAAAAATGAAAAAATGAAAAAAAAAGAAGAAAAAAAAAGAGAAAAAGAAAAGAAAAATCATTTTTTAAGTTAAGTTGAATGCTTTGTTCAACATTTTCTCTGTGTCTTACATTTACTTTATGAATTTATTTTGTCCAGCAGCCTGGGCATCGCTTTCTACATTTAGTTTATAAATTTATTTTGTCCAGCAGCCTAGGCACCACTTTCAACATTTAGTTTATGAATTTATTTTGTCCAGCAGCCTGGGCACCGCATTTTGCATTTAGTTTATGAATTTATTTTGTCCAGCATCCTGGGCACCACTTTCTACATTTACTTTATGTATTTTTTTGTCCAGCAGCCTGGATTTGCTTTCTGTTCATTTTAGTCTGGCAGCCCAGATTCTGCATCTTATTTTATCCTGGCAGCTCAGGATCATTGCATTTATCATGTCCAGCAAACGGGACCTTCATGTTTAATTTTCTTGTACTCATCCCAGTAAACTGGGTGCATGTCCAGCAAACTGGACCTTCACATTTACTTTTTAAGTTTGGCAAACCAAACTTTGCATTGCATCTCACCCCAGCAAACTGGGTGCATGTCCAGCAAACTAGATCTTCACATTTAATTTTCTTGCACTCACCCTAGCAAACTGGGTGCATGTCCAACAAACTGGATCTTCACGTTTATTTTTGAAGTTTGGCAAACCAAACTTTGCATTGTATCTCATCCCAGCAAATTGGGTGCATGTCCAGCAAACTGGACCTTCACGTTTATTTTTTCAAGTTTGGCAAACCAAACTTTGCATCGCATTCACCCCAACAAACTGGGTGCATGTCTAGCAAACTGAACCTTCACGTTTATTTTTTAAAGTTTGGCAAACCAAACTTTGCATCACATTCACCCCAACAAACTGGGTGCATGTCCAGCAAACTGGACCTTCACGTTTATTTTTTCAAGTTTGGCAAACCAAACTTTGCATCGCATTCACCGCAACAAACTGGGTGCATGTCCAGCAAACTGGACCTTCATATTTAATTTCTTGCATTCACCATAGCAAACTAGGTGCATGTCCAGTAAACTAGACCTTCATATTTAATTTCTTGCATTCACCCTAGCAAACTGGGATCGCATTTGTCCAACAAACTAGATGTTCTCATATTTTCTTTGCATTTCATCAATCCTAGCAAACTAGGACCACACATCTATCCAGAAAATTGGACATTTTATATTTTTGCTTTATTTTTTCAAGTCGGGAAGCCCAAATTTTTTTACTTTTATTATTGGAACTACGTTTGACCTGATTCCCTTCACCGGGATATGTAGGCAGCTCCTAGAGAGCTCGGTCATATTTTTCTACATGTTCACTTGTTTGTCTTTCATTTAGACGTTTGCCTCAGTATTGCACTTGCATTTATTTTCATATTGAGGTGAGTCAAAATTTGGTGTTATCTACGTCTTTGTCTGAAATTTCTACGAGATTCCTGACAAAGTGGGGCAAACGGTAGACATCAAATTTTGACACACCATTTACTTTTTAAACATTGGAGAGTTGTTTTTATTTTTGGGGTCAAATTTTAATTTTTCAATAATCTCGGAGGGCAAAATAGTAATTTTTATCTGTAAATATTTTTCATCAGTTCTGGGGGTGTTAAATTCACATTTTTCACTTTCATACGTATTTTTGAATTTTATGTGATTTTTTTGAATTTAATTGGTATTCTTTTTATATTTCACAAGGGCAAAATGGTAATTTCATCTCATGAATACCATTTTAGCTCATTTCACGTCCCAAATTTATTTTTCTAATTCTTTAAGCATGTTTCTAAATTTTCTTGATTTTTTCAGAGACGAATGCTATTTTTTCTGTGAATATCGCATTCAAGGGCAAAATCATCATTTTATAGTTTAAATTCATTTTTCGTCAATTTTTTATTCATAAATGCATTTCCTAGAGTTTTAAACTTATTTTTAATTTTTCATAATTTTTCTAAACCAATAGCTATTTTTTGTATATTTTCGTCATCCAAGGGCAAAATTGTCATTTTACATTCTAAACTCATTTTTCACCAATTTTTGGGTCCCAAATTCGTTTTTAGGCTTTTAAGCATGTTTTAAAGTTTTTTCTAATTTTTTTAGGTTGAATTTCTATTAACAAATTTGTTATTTACATTTTTCTTAATTTTTTCTTTTTTTAAGAGAAAATAGATTTTTAAAGATAAAGTTATAATTTTGGTAGTCAAGGGGTTTTTGGTCTTTTAGCCATTTCTTGGAGGTTAAGACTTGTGCACTATAAATACCCCCACTTGGGGATTTTAAAAAAGGAGGGAAAAAAATAAAAAGCCTAGGGAAGTTTTAATTCTTCTTTTTAGTTTTTAGTCTTTTCATTTCACCAAGAACACCAAGAACACACACTTTTTTCTACACACATATGTCGCGCCCCATTTTTCGAAAGGGATATAAATAGGTGTGAGTGAGGTCGGGAAAAAGAAAAATGAAGAATTAAATGTGATTTTATTTATTGGAAAAAGAAGCGTGTAAATTTTTGTAAAAAATAATTTTTAGAAAATGCTTTGTAAAAGATGATTCGATAAAAATGTGACAAACAAATGCTTTATTTTAAAAATAAAAAGAAAAAGGGCCTAAAATGGGACTTTGAAAATGCGACGGTTTTTGGGCCCGAAAATAGAGTCTAAAAAGGGTTTTTTAGTGAAAAAGGAGTCGCCACTTGGTAGTGAGTTTTGGTGTACCAAGTCACCCGAAAATATTTTATAAAAGGTGAGAAAATTAAGAATGATTTATTTAAAGAAATGATTTTTGGAAAAATATAGGAAAAACAAGAAAAACCCTTTTAGATGACTCCAAGGTCTTTGAAAACAAGAGAAAAAGGTTCGGGAGTCACAGTTGAAGAAAGGGAAGGTAAAGGCTTGCACCTAAGGCACCCTTTCAACCTAGCTGAAACTAGTTGCGAGATTTAGTCTAAATTTTCCTAATATAACCCTAAGATTTTATCGCGTTTGGATGCAACTATATGAATGCAAATCTCGTCCTAAAATGAATATCGTTAAGGGACAAAATGTTCCAGTTGAGGTTTAGTCGGAATTATCGCATTAATTGCGAAACCCGAGTCTAGAACTCGATGGAGTCACGAGTGTAGATGCAAAATGAAATGCAAAAGAAAAGGAAAATAATAATATAGATAGTATGTGAACGAAGAAAGTGGGGATGCAAATATAACGGGTACGGGGGACTAATGGACTCGTGACTAACTGTTCCTACTCACGGAGGGGGGAACGACATGTACGCCATCGCTTCCCATGTGAATAGATGACTATTTCTAGTCAAATCACACAAATGACCTAAAATTCTATGTGTGACGGAATCTAAATGTTATGCACTAAATAGATGTTAAAAAAATAGATAATAAGTGATAAAATATATGAAAGATCATAGAAAAATGGAAAAAGACCTAAAAAAATAAAATGTGTGTGAAATGTCATGAAATGCACACGAGAAATGATTCTAATACTAAAATGACCTAAAGGTCTAGCATTGGACTGGCCTATTTTCTAAAAATTCCCTGCTAGCGTTGGACTAGCGAAGAAACCGAAATTAACCACAACTAGCGTTGGACTAGTGTGGCGACGATACACATATATAATAATAAAACAAGTAACTAATTAAAGCACATATTAAAGCGATGATCACATAAAAGCAAATAATAGCACGTAGGAACACATAGCACACAAACATGATATTCTAGATGCAAAGTCCTAAAGAAAGCGAATAAAACACATAAGCACATAGCACACATAGCACACAAAAGCCCTAACTATTACACCGGGAAAGCCTAATTACAATCTAAAAATAAAAAATGAAGGGTAACCTATCTAACCTATCTATTACATTTTCTATCTAAAATACATAAGATTTTTGTTAAATAGATAACATATAAACTATCTATTACATCAACTATCTAAATACAAAAATTTTGCTAAATAGAATATTACCTATCTATTACATTTCTTTGAATAACCAAGATTAAATTCAAATAAACAACATGGCATAAATAAATAAATAAACACTCACACATGGATAAAGATTATAAGCACAAAGATACATGAAAACACATAGAAAAACACATTGGAGCACGTAGGAGCACATAAAAAGAAATTAAAACGGTAATCGAGGTACCTCCCGTTTGAGGACTCGGTACAAATTGCTAGTAAATGAACAAACATGTTAAAAATACCACTATTTAATAAATAAACTACTAATTAAATAATTCCATACCAATCACCATGAACATGCTATGATAATTCAAACAATTATAGCAATAATAGACAAACTTAAAATAATAATAATTAAATATTTAGAAAAGAAGGAAAATTGTTTAAGTAAAAATAAATAAGTGCATAAATAAATAAAGTAAAACAAGGAAAATGAATAAATAAATAAATAAAATAGTAGAAGATAAAACACAATAATACATACTTAAACTTTTAACACCCAAATGAAAATTATCAAAATAACTAAAAGGGAAATAGAGAAACTAATTTGAACATTAATTAGACTAACAAGACCCAATTTTAGAACATTAATTATAAATTTGATAAAATAAATAGAGAAAATGTGAAAAAGAAGTAATTTAAAGCTTTGAGGACTTAACTAATTTTAATTTTTTTTGTTGCAAAAATAAAATATTATAAGATTTGGATTAAAAATGGAAATTTAGGCAACATTCTAAAGTGAAAAATGTAATTTACAACAAACAAAAGGGTAAAATTATAATTTTAAACCCTAATTAAGGTAATGACATAGTTTACAACAAATTTAAAGGCTAAAATATAATTTTCAGCAAGTATAATGCCCAAAAATAAAAATTTCCAGCAATACTTAAGGCCAAGAATATAATTTCAGCAAAGTCATTAAATAATACATAATTTACAGCAATGTATAGGGTCAAATTGCAATTTTCAGCTATATAAAAGAGGCTAAAATAAAAAATTCCAGCAGCTATAAGTATTAGAATATAAATTCCAGCAACAAATAAAAGACTAAAATACAATTTCCAACAGTTAATGGAGGTTTTAAAACAAATTCCAGCAACATAAAGGACTAAAATATAAATTCCAGCAACAATAGGGGGCCAAAAATAAATTCCAGCAAGTATAGTGACTTAAATAAAATTCCAGCAAGGTTGGGGGGACAAAAATAAAATTCCAGCAAGCATTCTAGGGCAAAATAGAATTTCCAGCAATGTTGGGGGACAAACTAAAATTCCAGCAAGTTCAAATATGAAAAATACAATTTCCAACAAGTTCTAAAACCGAATTGCAATTTTAAGCAACATTCAAGGTTCAATTTGTAAATTATAGCCACATTAAACACCAATTTGTAATATCCAACAGTAAAAGGGGGTAAAACGAAATTTTCAGAAATATTTAAGGTAAAAATGTAATTTCAGAAAAGTATAGGGGTCATAACATAATTTTATAAAAATATAGGGGTCAAAATGGAAAATTGAAAAACGTAGGGGCCAAAATTATAATTATCTAAAAGTTAGGGGGACCTAAATGCAATTAATTGGGACCTAATTGCAAAGAAAATTAAATTATGGGGGTTAATCTATAAAAAACAGAAACTTAAATGCATAAATCAGAAATTATCGGGGCCACAGTGACATTAATAAAAGTATAAGGACTATAAAATAAATATCTATTATTAATTAAAAATAAATTAAAAAAGCTAAACCATCAAAACGACGTAGTTTTGAGTGAAACTACGTCAAAACGACGTAGTTTCACTAAAACTCTTTTTTTTTTTTACCGATTTTCCTTTCTTCTTTTCTTTTTTTTTTTCTACTTTTCCAGATTTTTCTTTTTTCTCTCTTTTTCTCTCTTTTCTTTCTTTTTCTCTCTTTTTCTCTCTTTTCTTTCTTTTTCTCTCTTTTCTCTCTTTTCTTTTTTTCTTCTTTCTTTCTTTCTCGATTCTGTCCTCCCTTCGCAGACTCTCTGTTCTTCCTCTTTGCTCCTGCTGTGACTCTCTTCTCTCTCTCGATTTGCTCTCTAACTCGTTCTCTCTCTCTCTCTCTCTCTCTCTCTCTCTCTCTCTCTCTCTCTCTCGGTGTACTCTAACCGAATGCCCCCTAATCGGTTTTTTCTTTTTTCTTTTTTTTTTTAAACCAAAATCCCTAAGGGGCAAGAACAGCAACCTTCACTTAATCCCATCACAATTAGACACCTATATACAAAATTTGTGGGCTTTGTGCCATAAGAAGAAACAAATTGAAGTATGAATTGAAAACTACCTAGATTTGGGGGACGGTTGAGGTGGAGAAACGCGGTGGTGGCCTCCGGTGATAGAGGTGGTGATGGGGTGGCGCCACTGGTGGTGGAATGGCGTTGTGGTGGTGAGCTCGCTGTGGTGATTGTTGTTGTTGTTGTGTTTTTTTTTAATTCTTGCAGGTGGTGTGCGTGTGTTTGCAGGTATGTTCTGTGTGTATGCAGGTGAAGGTTAGAATGTGTGTTTTGTGTGCAGGTTGGCGAAATGTGTGTGCCTGTGTGCTTGCAGGTGAAATGTGTGTGTGTGATGTGTGTGTGCTTGAATTGAAATGGGATTGAAGGATAGGCAGCGGGAGTGTGCACGGGTGTGACTCAGGTGAGGTGAGGAGTGAGTTGTGTCTGTGTGTGTATTTGTGTTTGATGAAAAAGAAAATGTAGTGTGCGTGACGAGTGAGTGTGCCTGTGTGTGTATTTGCTTGTGGTTTCTCTATTGCTATGCGTGTGTAGTGTGTGAGTTTGATGTTGGTGTGTCTGTGAGTGTGTGCAGGTGCAATGAGAGTGCCGAGAGAGAGGTGAAGTGTGTGTCTGGTGTGTGAGCTGTGTGTTGCAGAGAGGGAAGGCTGAGAGAGTGAGGCGTGAGTGTTTTTGCAGGTGAAGAAGAAGTGTGCAAGTGTTCACAAATTGTTTATTTACTCGTTAAATATTTTGTTGAACAAAATTATATTTTACTGGTATGGTTGCATGACTTGAGCACTCACTAGGCTATTATAGCTCATCCCATCTATTTGTTTTCTTTAACCAGGTTTCAAAAACTACTAAAGCTGGAAAAGCTGATTTTGGACCCAATACATGTTTTGTTTAATGTATTTTGATAACCTAAATGTGTAGGCTTTTATGGTAAATATTATTTATATTTTGGGATGTAATAACTCTTGTGATATTTATACTTTCAAGCAAATTTCATGAATGTATTTCTTTAAGAATGCATTTCATTTTGAGCTAAGTACACTTGGATGTTTGAGCAAATGCGTGTTTGAGTCTTGGCGAGAGCTAGGCAGGCAGTTCGCTAAGCCCTTTGGTGCGCCTCTGGGTAAGGTGGGGCTGTCACACATGCGGGAAGCGGTGGCATACAGGCCGTTCCCCCCTCCGTGAGTAGAAATATTCAATCACGAGTTAATAATCCCCCGTACCCGTCATGTTGCATACCCATCTTCTTTCTTCACTTACTATATATTATTATTTTTTCTTTTTGCATCACATTTTGCATAAAAAACTCGTGACTCCCTCGAGGTGTCAACTCGGGTTTCGCAATTAATACAATAATTCCGACCAAGCTTTGACGCGACATTCCGACCCTCCCGATACCCACATTTAGACTTAGGATTTGCATTCATTTAGACACATCTAAAATGCGATAGAATTTAGGGTTAATTTAGGAAAATTTGATTAAACCTTGCAACTAGCCTCGACTAGGTAGGAAGGGTGCCTTAGGTGTGAGCCTTTGCATTCCCTTTCTTCAAATGTGACTCCCAGACCTTTTTTTCTCGTTTTTCGTAGACCGATGTCGGAAAAGGGTTTTAAAATATTTTTTTTAAAAATTTTTGTTTTGTTTTGATTAAACAATTTTTCAGGTGACTTGGTACACCCTAACTCAATACCAAGTGGTGACTCCATTTTTTAAAAAATAAAACCCTTTTTCAAAAATTAGTTGGCCAAACCTATCGCACTTTTAGTCCCGACCTTGTTTTCTTTTAAAATACCATTTTTTCTTAAAATACACTTTTTACTAAAATTTGATTTTTTTCTCACACACGCATGGTTTTTCTAAAACTTTTATTTTCGAAAGGGTCACCGAGACCGGACCGTCTTTTCGGACGCGACAGTCAACGACCCCATTGGCACCTTTGCCTTCACGATTTTTAGGACGCGACAGATATGCTAAGGGTTTTGGCTTTGGTTCGTGGTTTATTGACTTAGTCTTTCAAACTTTGCCAAATAATTGGTTTTCTATTTTAATCAATGGTGAACAAGCAGGCTATTTTAAATCTTTTGTGGGAGTCAGACAAGGTGATCCATTGTCACCGGATTTGTTTATTATAGCTGTGGAGTATTTAAATAGAGGAATCCAACACTTGTTAGCTATAGAGTATAGAATGGATTATCAAGCAGTACGAGGGTAGGTGCCAATATTATTTTTTGTTGATGATACCATTATTTTCACAAGGGTTACAAAGATGGGTTTGAGGAGGATAAGGGTTTTCTTTTATATGTATCAGTTAGTCTCTAGGCAAAAAATTAATGCAACCAAGAGCTCTGTTATATTACCTGCTAAACATTCCCTGTCTCATAGGAAATGGATTAAAAATATCCTTGGATTCAAGTTTGAGAAGCCTACATTTGTCTATCTTTGGGCTCAATTGGATGTAGGGAAAAGAAGAAAGACACACTTTTCTGGCTTATTGGAGAAAGCTAGGGCGGCCATTCAGGGTTGGAGTACAAAATTTCTTTCTCATGGGGGAAGATCATATTACTTATTCGTCATGTTTTCTCTTCAATACTGCTATATCTGATGTTAGTCTGGTCTCTTCCAAAATCCTTTTTGATGGCTCTTGGAAGGCTTTTTAATGGTTTCTTATGGGAAGACTCATCTGAGGCTAAATGATTACACTGGAGGACTTGAGATAAATTATGTTTCCTGGTGGATGAGGATGGCCTTGGTTTGAAATCTTACCAAGCCACAGCTGAAGCTTTTGACATGAATCTATGGTGGAGAATGAGGGAAAATAGATCATTATGGGCTCAGGTTATGCAAAGAAATATGTAAGGGACATACATCCAACAATGGCTCAATAGATAGGTGGCTCTCCTACATGGAAAAGATTGTGCACAGTCAGAAGCAAGGCTGAGCAACACATTTCTTGGTGTATTGGCTAAAGAAATATTAATTTTTGGGAAGATAGACGGGTTACTCTGTTACTCTTTCTCTTCTAACTCGTATTGTGCCTCGACAAAATCTACCAAATTTAAAAGTCAAGGACTTGATGCTAGATGGAATGAAGCAAAACTAAGGCAATTCTTACGTATTCAAATGGTGTCATTAAACATAGAGGTTCCAGTAAATGCAGGCATGGAAGATAAGATGATTTGGAATTTGTCACTGTTGCGCCCCGAAATGACACACGGTGGGGTTGTTGACTATCGCATCCTGAAGAGACGGTCTGGTCTGAGACCCTTTTTTAAAAGATAGAGTTCTGGAAAAGAAGTGCGTGTGTGATGCAAATCGGGTTTTAGTGAAAAAAAAGTGTATTTTAAGAAAAAATGGTATTTTTAAAAGAAAAATAAGCCCGAGACTAAAAGTGCGACAATTTTGGCCGACTAATTTTTGAAAAAGGGATTAATTTTTGAAATGGAGTCGCCACTTGGTATTGAGTTAGGGTGTACCAAGTCACCCGAAAAATCATTTAGCAAAACAAAAGTAAAAATTTTAGAAAACATATTTAAAATCCTTTTTTGACTCCGGTCTACAAAAAATGAGAGAAAAAGGTCCAGGAGTTACATTTGAAGAAAGGGAAGGCAAAAGCTCACGCCTAAGGCACCCTTTCAACCTAGCCAAGGATAGTTGTGAGGTTTAATCAAAATTTCCTAAATTAACCCCTAAATTTTATCGCGTTCGGATGTGTCTATATGAATGCAAATCCTAAGTCTAAATGTGAGTATCGGGAGGGTCAAAATGTCCCATCGAGACTTGGTCGAGATTATCGCATTAATTGCGAAACATGAGTCAAGACCTCGAGAGAGTCACGAGTGTCTATGCAAAATGCAATGCAAAAAGAAAAGAAAATAATAATATATATAGTAAGTGAAGAAAGAAAGTGGGTATGCAACATGACGGGTACAGGGGACTAATATCTCGTGACTGAATGTTTCTACTCATGGAGGGGGGAACGGCATGTAGACCATCGCTTCCCACGTGAGTAGGCGACTATTTTAGTCAGATCACACAAAATGACCTAAATTCTAAGTGAAATGCAACCTAGATGTCATGCATTTGAAGATGCGTCAAAATAAATAATAGTAATAATAATAAAATCATGCACAATGGAAAGAAAATTAAAATATGTGAAGTGGGATGTAATATGCACACGAGTGCGCCTAACACTAAAATGCCCTAAGGATCTAGCATTGGACTAGCCATTTCTAGGGATTCCCACTAGCGTTGGACTAGCAGGGAAGCAATAAAGCCACAACTAGCATTGGACTAGTGTGGTGACGAAACAATGAAACTAATAAAGCATGAATCAAAGTAATAAAAACATGGATCGAAAGCAAATAAACACATAAAGACATGTAAGAGCATATGAAAGAACATAACACATAATCATGCTTTTCTAGATGCAAAAATACTAATTGAAAGTAGTAAAACAAATAAGCACATGAGCACGCAAAAGCACACAAGCCCTAACTATTACACCGGGGAAGTTAGCTACAATTTGTTAGTGTATGCCGTAAAACCAAGATGGTTTAAGGTGTTTTATATATTATATTTATCCATGTGGTATTTTTCTTTATCCTCTATACTTGTATTTCCATGTTACTTGTTTGATTGATAAAGTCCTTAGAATATTGACTGTGTATTAGAGATTGTAAGGGTTACAATTATGAGACTCTAATGCATAAAGTCATATTCTTAAATATCCCTAGTCGTAGTATTAATGAGATTGGACATCATTAATACGGATAGACTAGCACATACTTTGCCTCTACTTATGGTAAGTAGTAGTTGATCTCATTGACTATGGTGTGCGTGACACTTAAGCTGGTATGTGGATGCTTGTTTGAGAACAAGTTCATTGGATTGATCCGCCAAGAGTTTCAACTATAGTGCCAATAGTTGAACTCTTAATGGCAATGGTGTAAGTGATCCTTTGACTTGAGATTACCATAGTATCTTGAGTGTGGATTACTATACTTTGACTCTATTCCTCGGTGCCCGTAAAAGGGTAGCTCATAGGTTAGAGATTGGGTATAGTTTGAAGCATGGAAAGATAGTGAGTAATCAATATAGGATTCACCACTCCTTAATAGGAGAGTATATCCCTTAATGGCCACTTGTTGGAAATATTAACTCATAAATCTTCTGCAGAAGTGATAGTATAACTTGGAAGTAGTTTCAAGGTTATACATCATGGAGAGTTATATTTCTGGAACAAGAAAATATAAATTAGTCATTTAAAAGTATGCACTATACTTTTAGACTAATTGGGATATAGTGTGGTGAAAGGATATTAATTACACGGTAACATTGTCATTGAAGGGTATGGTCTACCATATGACTTTCCTATTCACTTGGGTGGTCATGATGCATTGCTAGACGCCACTCATGATCTATAAGTATGAATTGATTAATTAGTGAATTAATGATAAATTAAAAGTGTTTAATTTATCTAGCTCAATTAATGAGTTATAATTTATACTTATTGCCAACGTGAATGGAACCTAATGGGTCACACACATAAAGAACAAAATCTTTGGGTTAAAATGTAATTAAGATAAGTATGAGATACTTATGGGGTTAATTTATGAGATAAATTAACTTAAAGGACTTATTTATAAATATTCTAAGTCTTGCAGGAAATTAGTTTCCTAAAAGAAATAAAGTAACTAATTGGTTTCCTTATGGAATAGATTTCCTAAAGGAGAAGGATTAGCTTAAAGTAAGTTGCCTAAACCTTCTTGGTTTCTAATTAGCTTTATTTCCTAAAAGACTAGATTACTTCCTCTATAAATAGGTTCATGCTTTGACTCTTGAATCATTATTATTGCAGCACAAAAGAAAACTAGTGAGAGAAAAATTTAAAAAGAGACACGCCTCTTTCTCTCTCTAGGCGTCTCTCTTTCTCTCTCTCCTAAGGGTTAGGTTTTTTCTTCTTCTTGTGTTCTTAATAATTCAAGGGAGCTAGCACTCAAAAGTCAAAGCAAGCAAGCCTACAAGGTTCCCAAAGAAGTTGTTCGTGTGGATATCGTTAGAGGCTCTACGCTTGGAGGGCTTTTCGTGGTAGATCAAACATCTTCTTCGAAGGATCTTTGCCTAGAAGCATAGAAATCTTCTGTGCTTAAGGTAATCTTCATGCAAACCCCCTTGTTAATCATATAGATATGTTAAAGAGATCCATGGTTAAGGTAATAAATTTTTATTTTTCTGCTGCGTTACCTAATGCTATTACCTTACACAATTTTAAAGGGGAAAAATTAAAATGACCTATCTATTACATTTGCTATCTAAAATACAAAATTTGCAAAAAATATGAGAAAAATAATCTAACTATTACATTGACTAGCTAAATACAAAATATTATATTTTTGATAAAATAATAATAAAATTTGAATTTAATTAACATGAAATAAATAAATATGCAAAGTGCATGTAAAATAGGAAATATATGAATAAAAATGCATAAAAATCACGTAAGGCACATTGGAGCATATAAAGAAAATTAACGAAAAGACACGAGGGTATCTGTTTTGAAGACCCGGTACTTACTGCTAAGAAAATGAACAAGCGCATTAAAGGTACCACAATTTAATGAAATAAATCACAAAATACTAAACTCTAATCAAATCAAGGGCAAAATACAAATTCTATTAAACTAAGGGCTTGAAAGCAAAAGGTAAACTTAAGGGGCTTAAGGGTAAAATTGAAAGTTCTAACTAATTGAGGGGAGAAACTGAAATTTACACAAGTCTAGTGGCAAAGATGCAAATTAAACAAATTTGGAGGTCAAAATAAATTTCAGCAAAAATGGGGCAAAAACATAAATTTCAGGAGCTAATTGAAAGAACATAAACTCAAAGGGGGTCAATCTAAAAATTGATGGGGACTTAATTGCATAAAATGAAAGAGCTCAAGGTATAATAGCTAGGACTTAGGGGGTTGAAGACATGAATTGATATTTCTATGCAACCACATAACCAGAAAAACTAAAAGTGAATAAAAATAAACAAAAATAAAATAAAATAAAATGATAAGCTGCATTAACGATACCCTAATTACTAAAAATTAGCCAAGTTAACTCAATTAATTGTTGGATTAAATTGAATTGAAACCGAAACAAGAAAACCAAATCGGCAATTATTAACTAAAGAACAAGAAAGAACACTAAAATAGATTAAAGAAAGTAGAAATATTGAACCAAAATTTTACCCACCTAGATCGTCTTTTTTACTCAATCTTTCTCCTACCAGAAACACCTAATTTCTCTCTCTCTCTTTTTCTCTCTTTTCCGTTCTCTGCTCCTACTTTTCTTTTCTTTTTTTTTTATTCTTTCTTTTCTTTGATTTCTTCTCTGTTCTCTGTTCTCACTCGTTCAATTTCTTCTCCACGCCCCTCTGCTCTCTCTCTATCTATATTTCTTCGACTTTGTTCTCTGTTTCCCCAATTTTCTCCCCCCTCTGTCTCACTCTCTCCTTGCTCACTCACCCCCTCTCCTGTTCTCTTTTGTTTCTTTCTTTGTCTTTGATTTCTTCTCTGTTCTCTCTTCTCACTCGTTCAATTTCTTCCCCACCCCCTCTGTTCTCTCTCTAAATTCTGTTCTGTTCACCTCTCTCTCTCTTGCGCTCTCTATTTCCCCAATTTTCTCCCCTCTCTGTCTCACTCTCTCTTTGCTCACTCACACTCAATTCTCTCACCTGCCCGATTCTCTCTCTACTCCTCTTTCTCACTATGTCTCTCACTGATTCCCTTTGTTAATCTCCTTAGAATTAGTGGAAGGGGAAACACGTTGGTGGGTTTGATGGCACGGCAATAGTGGGTCGGTGGGTTTTCGATTTTTATTGGGATTGTAGGCTGCTGATGATTGGGCTGCCTCTTTTTTTCTATAGGTTTGGAGGTGCGATTGGAGCTATATTTGTTGGAATTGGGTGATGATTGGTGCAGTGAATGGGTGGTGAGTGTAATGGGGAGGCTGATTTGTGCAACTGTGGTTCAAAGGGGTTGTTCTGATGGTTAAATTGTTTTCTTTGCAAGCAGTGTTTGGGCATTGGATTTGGGGGCGCTTGAAGGTTCTGGGGGTTGGGCAGGGATTTTGATGGTGGTGGGTTGATGGCTGAGCCACAGAGGTTAGTGGTGGTTCTAGTTTCTTGTTTGGTGGCTGAGGCTAGCGAGTAGTATGATGGGTTGCTGCTCTTGTTTGGTGGAGGTGGTACAATGGGGTTGCAGTGGTCTGGTAGAGGCGTTAGTGATTTGGTTTTCTGTAGGTTTTGGGTGGTTCTGGTAATTGGGTGATGAACGGTGGAGTTGGGATGAATTTGAGCTTGGTGACATTGGGTTTGTTTCTTGTTTTTGCAGGTGACAGGGGATGACTACTAGAAGCGGTGAAAAGAGGTTCTGTGGAACATAGGTGATGGCAGTTAGGCTTTTGATGGTGAGGTTCCTTGTTGCTATTTTCTTGCAATTGGTAATGGATTTTGTTGTAATTTATTAATGGTAGCAAGTGGAGAAGAGGTCGAGACTTGAGAATGACAGGGGGACAATGGATATGGGATGAGTTGGTGGTGGTTTTGGGATAGGGCTATGGTTTTAGGTGAGGGTTTTGAAGGTGGAGGAAAGGGGCGTTGATAGAGGAAACAAACAATTGAGTGGTGGTTGGCAGGGCTTGAATGTTTGGTGGAGATATGGTAACTGGTCGGAGGGGAAACGGAGGAACTTTGGCTGGTGAAGGTTAGTTGAAGGTGGGGCTATGGATGATTCTGGACTGGACTTGCTACTAGAAGGGTAAGGAGGAAACAGGGGAGGGGTCCGGTGGTTTGTGGTGGATTGCTGGTGGAGGTGGAAGTTCTAGTGGCTGATGATGGTTGAAGAATGGTGGAACAGAAGAGGGAAAGAGAGGAGAGAAGAACCCAAAAACAAGAAAACAAAACCCAGGGACCATAATCCAAGAAAATTTAAACCAAAAGAAAAACAAACATATTTAACTGAAATTCCAAATGAACACTTAGAACTAATCAGATTCACATAGAGAAATAGAAGAAACTGAAACAAAATAAAAGGAAGAACTCACCTTTTTAACTTTAAGATTAATCTAATGATGAACAGTAGATGGAATAGATGGAATGATGAACAGTAACCAACGGCTTCAAGTCTGTGTTTTTTGGTGTAAACTATGTGTTTTGATCTTTAGGAATAAAAAATGAGTGTGTTTTTAGGGTTTTTCATTTTTCTTCCTTTTTTCTGATTAAAGGGGGGTATTTATAGGGCTAGTTATCTTGGCCACCAAGAATACTACAAAATAACAAAAATGCCACCGGTAATAAAAATTTTAATTTTATTTAAAATAATATTTTTAACCCGAAAAATAAAAAAAAAATTAATACAAAGAAATGACAATAATTTCCAAAATTTTTCAAAAAATTCAAATTAGATTTCAAAAAAAAAAAAGTTAGAGCTTAAAGTTGATAAAAAGCACGCTTGGGGTGTGAAATGACAATTTTGTCCCCGGACAACGAAAATGCACTAAAAATAGCTATTGGCCTAAAAAAAAAACCAAAAATTAGAAATAAGCTTAAAACCCTAGGAAATGCATTTATGACTCAAAAATTGACAAAAAATGAATTTAAACTCTAAAATGACGATTTTGCCCTAGACAATGAAAATTCACAAAAAAATAGCTATTGACTTGGAAAAATTACCAAAAATTAAAAATAAGCTCAAAACCCTAGGAAATGCATTTTTTATGCAAAAATTGACAAAAAATGAATTTAAACTGTAAAATGATGAGTTTGCATCTGGACAATGAAAATTCACAGAAAAATAGCTATTGACATCGAAAAATTACCAAAAATTACAAATAAGCTTAAAACCCTAGGAAATGCATTTATGACTCCAAAAATTGACAAAAAATGAATTTAAACTGTAAAATGACAATAAAAATTCATAGAAAAATAGCTATTGATCTCGAAAAGTTACCAAAAATTAAAACTAAGCTTAAAACCCTAGGAAATGCATTTATGACTTAAAATTTGACAAAACAAATTTAAACTGTAAAATGATGATTTAGCTCTTAGACAATGAAAATTCACAGAAAAATAGCAATCGTCCCTGAAAAAAATTAAAAAAATTTAGAAACATGCTTAAAGAATTAGAAAAATAAATTTGGAATCTAAAATGAGTTAAAATGGTGTTCGCAAGGCGAAATTACTATTTTGCCCTTGTGCTGGTAAAAATATAAAAGAATACCAATTAAATCCAGAAAAATCATAAAAAATTAACAAATTCGTATGAAAGTAAAAATATGAATTTTAAACCCCCAAAAGCTGATAGAAAAATATTTACAAATAAAAATTACTATTTTGCGCCCAAGATTATTGAAAAATTAAAAATTGGCCCAAAAAGTGCAAACGTGCCTCCCAATGTTTGAAAACAAATGGCGTGTCAAAATTTGGTGTCTACAGTCACCATTTGGAACTTTCATGGTTAGATTTGCCTATAAATTGGTACAGCGTAAAAAGAACAAGTCCCTTCGTTTGTCAAGATATGTGGAGTTCATTGATACTCTTGAAGCTTTCTTTTTTATCGTAGAGAATTTTACAAAACTTGTTACCGTTGGAAGATAATTTGTAGAACTGAGGGATTTCACTGGCTTCAAATTGTTGTTTTTTTGTTCGCATGGTGAATCCATTGGTCATGTCTTCCTAGAATGTCACTGGGCAAAATAAGTATGGTCTCATTTTCAAGCTGCATTTGGAATTCCTTTACATGTTAATTCTTGTTTTGGTGCTTGTTTAATGTAATGCATAGCATCGGCTCCAAGAGGGGAAAGTGATCATATGAGAATATTGATGCCTATAATCATAGTTTGGCATTTATGGTATGCAAGAAATAAGGCTAAATTTGAAGGAGAAGGACAAAGGGTAGACAACATCATTTTCAATATTAGTAATTTGTATATTTGGCAGGTTTAGCTTAAACCATAACAATGAGTAACTATAATGGAGATGAATTTGTGTACTTGGTTAAAAACTTTGCTACCAAAAGACTAAGAAAGGTAGAATCAAGCATAGTAAGTTGGATAGCTCCTCCTATTGGAAATTTCAAGCTTAATACAGCTACGTTGGTGAATGGAGAATCGGTTGTAGGGGGAGGAGTAGTGCGGGATCACGGGGGTACAGTGATTGTGGCTTTTCACAAAGCTTTGTTAGTTTGTTTGATTCTTGAAGCTGAAGCTCAGGCATTGTTAACTGGCCTAGGAATATTTTCTCATCCAAAGTTGATAGGTATTCTTTTGGAGGTTGATTCTCAGTTACTTTATTGTTAGATTAAAACAAACATCCCATCAAAATGACCTATATGCCTCGCTATTTTGAAAATTTAACAATAGTTGCAATAGTTGCATGGGCCAATTAGGCATATCTTCCGAGAGGCGAACATAGTGGCAGATGCATTGGCATGTCTCAATGACATGAGTCAATTCTATTTTGAATCAACTCATCAGCTTCATTTACATGTTAGAGCATTAGTTTCTTTAGATAGTTTTTCTTTTCCTTATATCGAAAAAAATGAAAGTAAAGGAGTAGTAGTCCTCTTCTTTTATTTTCTTCTTTTCTTGAATTAATCTTTATGATGTAATAAACTTTTAGTTTTTATTAATAAAATTTACGGGCTGTCATTCTACCCTCGTATATTGAGTTTTACCAAAAAAAAAGATAGCTCACCTTCAATCTTCCTCACTTAAGTAGCCGTCACACACGGTTCCCTCACTTGCAAGCTCTCACTTGCACTGCATTCTCAGTCCTTCGCACACCACCAGCAATTTCAAATACACAACACACATACGGCCCACTCAATTTTTCAAGCACATTTCCACTAACTCCTATCTCACAATCACTTCCTTCACAAAACCAACAAGCACAGACACTCAAGGTTCGCTTAGACACTGCATGCACTACATCACAACACAAATTTGTTTCACTCAAGACACCACACTTGCACACCATATCCTCACTTGGCACTACTTCACTCACACAATGTTGCGCCCCATTTTTTGAAAAAGAGAAGAAATCGAAAAAGTGAGTGGTTTGACAAATTGACAAAATGATTTTCAAAAATGATTTTTAGTTTTTGAAAAGAAAACAAGATAAAAGAAAAAGGACATAAAATGGGACTTTGAAAATGCAATGGTCTAGGCCCAAAAATAGAGTGGTGTTGTCTCGTTGGACCTTTAATTCTAGACCAAATAGACAATCTCCTTTGGCTCCAACGTGGATAGATTTTCTAAACCTGCCATTGCCTCTTTTTTTTTTTGTGAATATGTTGGCAAAACTAGGAAGTCTTGTTGGGCACCCTTTATAGGTTGATGAAGCTGCTATGTCGCTGAAACGTCTTTCGGTTGCAAGGGTATTGGTAGAGATGGACGTGTCTAAAGATCCAATCAGAAAGGTTTGGATTGATTATGAAGAAGAGGGCTTTTGGCAAAAAGTGGAGTATGAGCAATTTCTAGGGTACTGTAAATTCTATATGAGGCTTGGACATAAGGAAGAAGATTGCCATTTGAAAAACCCACAGCGATGGCCTGTAGCTGTAGCTTGTAGTTGATCACCAGGTGTAGAAGAGTGGGAAACAGAAGTTAATTTATGTGCCTAAGAAATGTCCGGAAATTCGAAAGGGAATTAATGAAGAGGAGATTAACAAGAAAGGGGGAGCACAACTAGAACATGGGAACAAAGATGGAGGGGAATCATCCCATGCTAGTCTAAAGTATATGGAAGAAGTGCATGTAGACAGGACTAGTATCAATACAAATGGAGCAAAAACTATGGAGATCACAAAAACTCAGATGGTGATGGTGCGCACAGTTGTGTGCAAGGAAAGTCGTGGATTTCAAGTATTTAACTTGTTGAACTCAAGCCCTCGTTTGATTCATGAACCAAGGAATCCTTGATGTGGAGTTGCTTTGCCTTAAATTAACCTTCTTCAATGTATACGAATCTATAGGGGACGAAGAAAAATTATAGAACCCTAAACAAAACAAGATGGAATAACTCTAAGCTAGGTTTAGGTTGCCGCAAGCAAGCTTGATAAGACCGAGTGTAGTTCTAATCCAAGAACCAAGAAAATTCTCACAATATAGAAAACACACAATTTTTTTGAATAATTCTTGTTAACATTCGTAAATAATAAGAGGTCTATAAATAGGCTTACATAGAACATTCTAGAGTTGAAGATTTAAGCAACTACTAAGTCTATACCTAAGCTAACATCAATACTTAGCTAAAAACACAAATATAGAAGAATTCTAATAAGTTAAACTAACTAAAAACATTAAAACTATAAAAATTTGTCCGAAAATAGTTCATGCGCTGGACAACCTTCATTAGGCTTCGTTGGGCCTCCATTTAGTAACTTCAAGGGCCCTCTAAGTAACTCCAAATAATCTGCCCCTTGTATGCTTATTATGGATAGCTTATTTGCTTTTTTTGGGCCTTCTTTGTATATTGACTTGATCCACAACCAATACTTTATTCTTTAATTGCTAACTTGATCAAAGTGAATTTCAAGCTTATAGACAAGCCCAAAATTGTAGCTATCCCAAAACCAGCAACCATGAGTATATGTTCCAACCATGATCATCACCAATTTGAGCTCATCTTGATCCTTGTAAGCTTCCACTCGAAGCTCACCAAATGTAAGTCCAAGCCCAATGAATGCAAGCACTCTTTGGTTCATATCAGATGGAGGCACAAACTAAGAAATTATTGAATGATAAGAGTCCAGATAACAATTATGAGATTGTGGTCACTACTGATTCCACAGGCCAGCAAGAAGTTCAAGTGTTGGGTTGTGGTTTAACTACAAATAACATGGGAAGCTCAATGGATGATTGGTGCATTCTATATCATGGCGACACCATGGTTTTCAGCAATAAAATTGGAAGAACTGGTAGTAGATGGTTAGCTGCTGGTAATAATCTCTCGGATGTGTGTGAGGATGATCTCAAGGGATTTCATAAAAGTTTGTCTGCCAAAATGCGAGAGGCGTTTTGCAGTCGCTCGAAGCAGCTACTACTGATAGGTGAAAAATTTACCAATATTATTTTATACGTTATTATGTGTTTTTGGTTGTTTTTTAGTAGAATTATAGTAATTTTGGCTTCAAAAGACTTATTTTCATAAATTCGGGTTTTTTTCAAAATTAGTTATTTTGAACTATTTAATGCACAATTTTTATGTACCTTTGTAGATTTACCACACTTATTCCCAATTTGGACCAATAGAAGTCAAAGAGCATCAAAATCAAAGTGATTAAGTGGATCGAACAACTGGAGAATTATCGGCAAATCAATTATGCAAAATTTGGAAAAATGCAAAATTCAACAAAAATATGTGAAAATGAATGGAAAAGGTCTAAAACACGTGGAAGAACAGATCAGCAAGCTCAGGATCAAGTGGGACTACCTGACTAGGATCCGCGGGTCAGCTGACCAGCGGATCCAACTTGCGAATCGATACCAACTACTAGATTTCGGCTGTTGCAACTTGCTTCATCTTCCAACTGTTTTTGTAGACTTTTAAGTTGGAGACAAGGTTTTGCAAGTTGAAGATTTCTTTGGGAACACAAATGAAGACTTTTATGGCAAGATAGACAATCAAGAAGGATCTTCATCATTCCAATACGTTGAATGTAGATGCAAGCTGGAAAATGACTTGTAGAATTCTTTTCAATAAATAAAAGTTATTTGTAAAGAGTTTGAAGCATGCTAAGTTAGAGAATTTGTAGAGAATTGCTAGAATTTTCTTAGTTCACAATAGAGATATTATGAGTTTGAGAGAAATTCTTGTACAAGTATCTTTGTAGCGACTCTTGTGGAAGAAATACAAGTTCTTGAAGCCATTCTTCAATTGAATAAGCTTTCTTTAACTTTGTATCTTTCATTCATCTTGATTGCTATGGATAGTTGTCTTCAAATCACATGTTTTGATTTAGATGCAACTATGTTGAGCTAAATTCCTACTTCTAGGGTTTTGATGAAACTAATGAATCCATATTAAGACTTGTAGTTGATTAAACTTGTCATTTCTTGCTTTTGTTTCTTCAATTATTCAAGTTTGAACCTTTGTATATGAAGGACCATCACATGCAAAGCATCTTATAGATACCAAATTTTGTCACACCATTTATTTTCAAACATGGGAGGGGCATGTTTGCACTTTTGTGCAAAATTTTAATTTTTCAATAATTTGGAGGGTAAAATAGTAATTTTATCTATAAATATTTTTTCTATCAGCTTTTGGGGGGTTTTAAATTCATATTTTTACTTTGATGTGAATTTGTTAATTTTTTATAATTTTTCTAGATTCAATTAGTGTTTTTTTATATTTTTGCCATCATGAGGGCAAAATGGTAATTTCGCCCCGCGAATACCATGTTAGCTTATTTTTAGTTTCAAATTCATTTTTTCTAATTCTTTAAGCATGTTTTTAATTTTCTTGATTTTTCAAAGATGATTACTATTTTTTTTGTGAATTGTCATTGCCCAAGGGCAAAATCGTCATTTTACAAATTAAATTCATTTTTCACAAAATTTGAGTCAAAAATGCATTTTTTTAGTGTTTTAAGCTTATTTGTAATTTTTGATAATTTTTTGAGGTCAATAGCTATTTTTCTGTGAATTTTCGTTATCTAAGGGCAAAATTGTCATTTCACATTCCAAACTCATTTTTCACCAATTTTTGGGTCCCAAATTCGTTTTTAGGTTTTAAGCATGTTTCTAAGTTTCTAACTTTTTTCAGAGTGAATTAGTGTTAATGAATTTATTATTTACATTTTTCTTGATTTTTTTATTATTGTGAGAGAGAATAGATTTTTTTAAGGATAAAATTGTAATTTTTGTAGTCAAGGGCATTTTGGTCTTTTAATCATTTCTTGGAAATTAAGACTTGTGCAGTATAAATATCCCACTTGGGGATGTTAAAAAAAAGAGAAAAAAAATAGAAAACCCTAAACACACACCTTTCTTATTTTTAAGGATTAAACACACACCAAAACACCTAAAAATCACACACACTAGCCGTTTGTTGTTTATCCGAGTGCTATTCATCAGGCTCGGCTACTATTCATCAAATTCACTGTTCATCATCATGTTTGTTTCTAAATTTTGAAAGGTGAATTCTTAGCTTCTCTTCTTGTTTGATTCATTTTTTTCAATTTTTATTATCTGAATTTGATTGTGTGTATTAATCTATTTGAGATTTTAGTTGAATTTGTTTTTATTTTTGGTTTTTCTTTCTTTTTGGTTTCTGGGTCTAGGATGCATTTTCAAGGTTTTGTTTTGTTTTGTTCTGGGTTGTTTTGGAATTCACCTTCACCGTCCCTCCCTCTTTCTTCCACAACCACCATGCAATCCCAGCTCCACCACCAAGTCGACCATTCCACCTCTACCTGCAAGAAGCCTCCTTCAAACAGAACCTTCAAAACGTTATCAAAAGACCCAGCTTTTTGACAAAACTTGCAAAATTCGACCTAAATCTGTCCAGACATCAGCCATCAAATTAACTCCAGTCACGCTATTTCTTTTCTCTCTCTCACCTGTAAAAACCAAAATCATCTCCAAATCACCATTCCCTAACCATCGAATCTTCCTCCCCTACCACTAGCTTGTCACCTGTCAAAACTTCAACCCAGAATCATCCCAATAAACCAGAACAACAACCTTTAACCACCGTTCCTCTTCAACCCCTACCACCATCCATCAGACATAGCAGACAATTTTTCTCCACAACCACACACAAATCACACACCACACACAGCAGGAACATAAACAATCCATACAATCAACAAGCACTCATAGACAGCACACATATACAGATTCACACATCCACACACTTAGACACGCCACACATAGTAACAACCAACAATCCCACCTTTCAATCACCACCGATCAAGCAACCAAACAAACAGCACACAAACAACTCACCAGAAAACCAATCACAACCCCCTAATTGTTGCCCCCAAGCCTGCAAAAACCCAATTATTAGCGGCCCCAATTCAGTCAATCTACTGCCAGAATCAACCCAATTACAAGCCACACAATCATCACAAAATCACCACCGTAACTCAACACCCTCTCCACCACCAATGACAAGCCCTTCCATTACCTACAGAAAAATAAAAACAAGCATAAACACAACCACATTCGAACCACCAAGCTCAACAAACAGTCCACCTCAAACCAACAACACACGCACACAATCATACACACAGACATCCACACATATACACACACCAGCATGCAATTGGTCAAAATCCCACCAGAACAACCCAAAACCGTCATCCCAAGACCACCAGAAATTACACAAAATCATCCCACCATCAGGCCATTGCCTCCACCGCCACATCTCCCTTACCTGTGATTCGGAAGAGAAACAGAATTGGGGAAATTGAGTTGGTCGAAGGATTAGAAAGAGAGATAGACAGCGACCGGGGACACGGAGGGAAGAATTAGAGGGAATTGAAAGGTAAAGAGAGAAAATTGGAGAAGAGGGGAGTGGTTGAGAAGAAGAAAAAGAAGAGGAGAGGAAAGGGAGAGCGTCTGCGAGGGAGAAGCTGAAGAGAAGAGGGAAATATTTTCTGAAAAATAGAGAAAGACCAGAGAATGAAATATAGAGAATGAACAGAGGAGAAAAGAGAGGGGAAGGAAGAAGAAAAGAGAGTCAGTGAGAGAGAAGAAGAAAAGAGAGAGAGAGAGAGAGAGAGAGAGAGAGGAAAAATTGAAATCAGGGGAGAAGATGAGAATCGACTCGGGAAATATTGAGTCCCAGTTGAAGAAGGCTCGTCGAGTATTAGGATGGAATTTTATTTTTTCACTTTAAGTGTTTAGTGTTATTCGGTTTTCTTTGGGAAAAATTAGGAATTGTGATTCTTTTAGTATTTTGCTTCTTGAATTTAGTTAGTTTTATTTATTTAATCATTTATTAAGTTAATTTGATTCAATTGAGTAATTTGAGTTGGGTGACTTTTAGCTAGCTAAATCAATTTAGTCTTATTTGTTTATTTATTTATTTATGATTTATTTTGATTACTCTTATCATAACAAGTGTATTTAGTCCTGTGCTTGCTCTTTTTGTTTACTGTTAAAAGATTTTCTATTTATTCTTCATAATTTTAGATTCACCCCATATTTTACTTGAATTAAGTTCTAAAGTTTGTTGATTTACTCCACAGTTGATAAAAAATTATTTCTTTGTTCCTCCTAATTTACTTTGATTTGCATTTCGTCCCTAGACTAGTGTAAAATTTCAATTTTTCCCCTTCATTAGTTGGAATTTTTAATTACACCTTTAAACTTTAAAGAAATTCATTTTTGTCCCCTTGGTTGCCAAAATTTACATTTTATCCCCATTTGTCAATATTCTCTTATTTTATGATTTATTTCTTTATATTGTGGTGCCTTGATTTGTTTGTTAATTTTGAGTAGTATTTGTACCGGGTTTTCGAGAGGTATCCCTATTTCTTATTAATTTCCTCTTTATGTGCTCCAATATGATCCAATGTGATTTTATGCATTATTTTTATTATTATTTGTTTATTTCTTATTTTATGTACTTGTTGCGTATTTACCTAGTTAATTTGTTTAATTTTAAATTTTAATTATTTTGGAAAAATATAATATTTTTGTATTTAGCTAGCCAATGTAATAATTAGATTATTTTTTTTTATATTGTTTGCAAATATTTTTGTATATTTAGATAGCGAGTGTAATAGATTGGGTATTTTTAAATTTCTCCCTTAAATTGTAAATCAAGCCCCCCGATGTAATAGTTAGGACTTATTCGCTTTTGCGTGCTTATGTGTTTATTTCTTTTACTGCTTTCCTTAGGATTTTTGCATCTAGAATATTATGCTTATGTGTTATGGGCTCCTATGTGATCTTATATGTTTTTATATGTTTAATTTGCTTTTAATTCATGCTTTAATGTTTAATTCATGATTTATGGTATTCCATCACCACACTAGTCCAACGCTAGTTGTGGCTTCGTCCTTTCCCGCTAGTCCAACGCTAGTGAGATTTTTTAGAACGGGCTAGTCCAACGCTAGACCCTTAGGACATTTTAGTGTTAGGTGCACTCGTGTGCATTTTACATCCCACTTCACACTTTTAGTTTTCTTTCATTTGGCATGATTTTATTATTACTATTATTATTATTATTATTATCATTATTTTGACACATTTTTAAAATGCATGACATTTAGGTTGCATCTCACTTAGAAATTAGGACATTCGTGTGATTCGACTAGAAATAGTCGTCTATTCACGTGGGAAGCGGTGGCGTACATGCCGTTCCCCCCTTCCGTGAGTAGAAATATTCAGTCACGAGTTATTAGTCCCTCGTACCCGTCATGTTGCATACCTACCTTCTTTATTCACTTACTATATATTATTATTTTCTTTTCTTTTTGCATTCACATTTTGCATAAAAACTCGTGACTCCCTCGAGGTCTCGACTCGGGTTTTGCAATTAATGCAATAATTCCGACCAAGCCTCGATGGAACATTTCGACCCTCTCGATATCCACATTTAGATTTTAGGATTTGCATTCATTTAGATACATCCAAAACGCGATAGAATTTAGGGTTAATTTAGAAAAATTTGATTAAACCTCGCAACTAGCCTCGGCTAGGTTAAAAGGGTGCCTTAGGCACAAGCCTTTGCCTTCCCTTTCTTCAAATATGACTCCCGAACTTCTTTCTCTCGTTTTTCGTAGGCCGGAGTCGAAAAAGGATTTTAAAATATTTTTCTAAAATTTTATTTTTATTTTTATTTTTGTTAAACGATTTTTCGGGTGACTTGGTACACCCTAACTCAGTACCCAGTGGCGACTCCATTTTGTAAAATAAAACCCTTTTTCAAAAACTATTTGGCCAAATCTGTCGCACTTTTAGTCCCGGCCTTGTTTTCTTTTAAAATACCATTTTTCTTCAAATATACTTTTTTCTAAAATTTGATTTTTCTCACACGCGCACGGTTTTTTCCAAAAACTTGCTTTTTCAAAAGGGTCATCAGACTAGACCGTCTTTTCAGGACGCGACAGTTAACGACCCCACTAGCATCCCTTTTGCTTACGATTTTTAGGACGCGGCACATCTTAGTTGTTAAGATTTAATTAAGTTTGTTCTTAATAGTGGAAAATGAATACTTGAGCTTAAGTACTAGCACATGGAAATAGTGTTATGCTTAGGAGGATTTAATGAAGCAATTCATGCATGTAAATTCAACTTTATCATGGTAGTAGATAAGTTGAATCAATTCATTGTGAAAACAAGTTTTGATACAAATGAAATTGCAATCCTAAACAAGGCAAGTTCATGTTGGCAAGTTATTAATCTCTACACCTTAATATTGAACATTAGTGGATTCATTACCCTAGAACTCATTCTATAATTGTTTTTCTACAAGAATTCTTACATTCCTACAAGTTTTTCTTTGTTAGTTAAATTTTAACCAATCCATATTTGTTCACTTAATCATTGCTTAGATAATAAAGAAAGTGATAAAAGTCTAATAATTGCACTTAGATGGTTCCTTGCGGTATTCGACCCTAATTTCCTATACTACAACAACCTGTATACTTGCCGTGAAAGTTGGGAAATTAGGTTTTTATTACTTTACTTTTGTGTGTATGTTACATCGATTTTCTACACCTAATCGACACCACGTCGAGTTTTTGGCACCATTGCCAATGAACCATGGTAATATTAGAGTAAAAACCAACTTTATTAATTTAAGCTTACTTTATTTTATCGGTAATTTTAGTTTCTTGTTTGTTTTTTGTAGTGCATGCATAGATCCTTGAGGGTGTTGGTGCCATTTGATCCAGAAATTGAAAGGACCACAAGGAAAGCTAGGAGGCAAGTTCAACATCAACAAGGAAGACTAGAGGAAACAATAAGAGATACTTCAGAGGTTAGACCCCCCAATAGACATCATGACGGAGGTAAATCCTAGAGTTTTACGTAATTATGCTTTTTCTAATAACACAGGTTCCCAAACAAGCATTGCACGTGCACCTGTTAATGCTAATAATTTTGAAATTAAACTAGCTTTATTTCAAATGTTAAGACGAGAACAATTCAAAGGTAATGCAATAGAGGATCCTAACTCACACTTAGCTAGCTTCTTGCAAATTTGTGATATTGTTAAGTATAATGGAGTAACTAATGATGCAATTAAGCTAAGATTGTTTCCATTTTCACTAAGGGACAAAGCAAAACAATGGTTTGATTCATATGGACCTAATACTTTCACAACTTGGACTGGATTCTCCCAAGCATTCTTGAACAAATATTTCCCACCAAGGAAGATTGCACGATTAAGAATGGACATAACTAGTTTTACCCAAAATGAAGGAGAATCATTATATGAGGCATACGAAAGATTTAAAGAACTATTAAGAAGATGCCCTCACCATGGCCTCCCGGACTGGTTAATTGTACAAACATGCTATAATGGGATTAACTATCCCACAAAAATAAACATTGATACAACTGCAAGTGGAGCACTCACGGAAAAGTCAACCAAGGAAGCCCAGAATCTGATTGAAGAAATGGTAGCAAATCACTATCAGTGAGCTAATGAAAGAGGTAACTCTAAAAAAGTTTTAGGTATGTATGAAGTTGAAGCCATTAGTATGTTAAGTGCTAAAGTTGATTCCGTTTTTAATATGCTTCACAAGCAAAATGGTTCTAGTTCAAATGTAAGTGATGCACATTGTACTGCTTGTGGTGGAAACCATGATGTAAATGAATGTTATGAGCAAGTACAATATGTTAACAATTACAATCGTCCATCCCAAGGTAATCCTTATTCTAATACTTATAATCAACAATGGATGAATCACCCTAATTTTGGGTGGAAAGAAAAAAGACCAAATAATCCACCAGGTTTTCCTTCTCATGCTAATGCTTCCAAGTCTAACTCTTCTTTGGAATTAGCAATGGAAAAATTTGTTTATGATACCCATGAAATGTTTCATAAACATGATGTAGAAAATTTCAAGAGGCTTAGAAAATTAGAAGGAAAAATGGAATCAAGATTTAGAGAACTTGATTTCAAAATAGGGCAGTTAGTGGAAAACATGAACACTAGAAATTCAAGGGAATTACCAAGCAAAATAGAAATAAATCTTAGGGAACATGTTAAAGCAATTACCCGAAGAAGTGGAAAAGAATTAAATGAACCAAGTGTTGAGAAAGAAAAAGGAATTGAGGAAAATAAGGAAGAAGGTAAAAAGGAATAGAACTAGAGGAAAAAGAACAAAATGAAGCCATTGAACATGTTCCTATTCCACCAAAGGTGCTATTTCCACAAAAGTTGAAAAATGAAAAACTTGATAAGGAATTTTGAACAATTTGCAAAGGGTCTTAAACAACGTCATATTAATATTTCTTTTGTAGATTATATTTTGTAGGTCCCAAAATGACACGATCCGGGTTGATCTCCCTTTTCGTGTGTCACAGGAACATCCCCAAAGGACCGTCTTGAAGATCAGCGTGATAATCTAACTCAAACCTTCCCGCAGATCTGAATCAAATTATCAAATAATACAAACTCTCATTGAATCACTCGACCCCAATCCAACCCCGTGGAATGAAACCGTTTGAATCTAACAAGAAGAAAACCTAAACCCTAATCAAACCTGTTGACTAGAACTTAAGGTATAGGAAAACCTAACAAGAATCACTCTTGAAAAGGCAAAGATAGTTCTCATCGCAAGAACTAACGAGATCCCTCAAAGGGAGAAAATCAATTCATTGATTTCAAATCATAATTCAACATTAACTTAAAAATAATAAACGACTATAGTTAGCCTTATATAGGCATACAAACCCTAAAACTAAATATGAAAAATTTTAATTAAACAAAACCTAAAAAATTAAACTAAAACTAATTAAAACAATTAAAATTCCAAGTTGCGGACGAAGGCCGCGGGCAAGGCCGTGGGGCGGCCTTAGGCGCGGCCTTGGTCAGAAGTAATTCTGGCCTTGGCACGCATTCTAATCCAGGCCGTGGGGAAGGCCGCGGGCCGGCCTAGAGTGCGGCCTCCATCAGAACGTCAGCAACTGGCTTCTGGTCTTGTCCTTTGAAAATTCTACCTCGTACTTTCGACCTTAGACGCGACCACCAGCCTTTGGCCCTTTGAGTGGATGCTAAATCAGCCATCTCCCTTGCTCCGTTGTCATGCCTTGAACTTTTTAAAACCTCCAATTTGCACAAAATGATAAAATCCGTTGGTGAAGCTTGAATGATAGGAATCATGGCCACAGGATTCGTATCACAAAATATGCAAAATTTCTAAAGGACTTGATGTCAAGGAAAAAGAAGTTGCATGACTATGAAACCATTGCTTTGACGGAGGAATGTAGCGCAAGAATTCAAAATAAGTTGCCTCCAAAGTTGAAAGATCCAGGTAGCTTTTCAATACCTTGCACCATTGGTAAGATTGATTTTTCAAAAACTTTGTGTGATTTGAGGGCTAGTGTTTTCCTAATTCCTTTATCTATTGCAAGACAATTAGGATTGAATGAGCTTAAATGCACTAATATTACTTTGCAACTAGAGGATAGGTCTATTAGACATCCATTAGGAATTCCAGAGAATGTTTTGATCAAAGTGCAAAAATTTTACATTCCTGTGGATTTTGTGGTATTGGATATGGAGGAAGGTGTTTCTATGTCAATTATTCTTGGTAGACCATTATTAGCTACTGTAGGTACTATTATTGATGTAAAGAATGGAAGGCTCAAATTCCAAGTGGGAGATGAGGAAGTAGAATTCAATTTGAAATGGAAAGATTTCCCTCTTTCACTAATCAAGTCTATTCAATTATAACGGAGGAGGAATCAATTCAAGAAGACAAACAAGTCAATCTTGGAGATGATCCTCTAGATTTGTGTTGTCCGTGGTAGGAAAATTCATTGAGGAAGATGAAAAAATTAAAGAAGTTGCAAGTTACTTGAATGCTCAAGTGCCATACAAGAGGCAAGAAGTCTTTGAAGACCTTGGTCCAAGCAAAGAATTCTTACCAATTTCAATAGATCAAGCACCAAAGTTGGAGCTCAAACCATTTCCTAGCCATGTCAGGTATGAATTTCTTGAAGATAATGAAACTTTACTTGTGATTGTTAAGTTGGATGGGCCATTGCCGGCTTGAGGGGAATTAGTCCTTCCTTGTGCATACACTGCATTAGATTGGAAGAAAATTGCAAACCGGTGGTAGAAATGCAAAGGTGACTCAATCCAAACTTGAAAGAGGTAGTAAGAAAAGAAAATTCTTAGATGGCTCGATGCAGGTATCATCGTTCCTATCTCTGATAGTGCTTGGATTAGTCCAATACATGTTATACCAAAGAAAGATAAAATGACAATCATACATGGTAAGAATAATGAACAAATTTCATCTAGAATTGTCACTGGCTGGAGAATGTGTATAGACTATAATTAGTTAAATGCAACAACTAGAAAATATCACTTTCCTTTACCATTTCTTGATCAAATGTTAGAAAGAATAGCAGGTCATGAGTATTATTGTTTTCTTGATGGTTATTCTAGCTATAATCAAATTGCCATTGCACTCGAGGGCCAAGAAAAAAACAACATTTATATGTCAATATGGTACATTTGCATTTAGGAGAATGCAATTTGGTTTATGTAATGCACCTGCTACATTTCAATGCTTGATGATGGCATTGTTTTTGGTTTATATTGAAAAGATTATGAAAATATTTATGGATGATTTTTCAGTGTTTTGTTCATCTTATGATAAATGTTTGCATAATCTTGAACTAATTTTGCAAAGATGTGAAGAAACTAATCTTGTTCTTAATTAGGAAAAATGTCATTTCATGGTTAGATAAGGAATTGTCTTGGGGCACAAAATCTCATCTAAGGGGATTGAAGTAGATAAAGCTAAAGTTGAAACAATTGAACAAATGCCCCCACCAAGTAACATAAAAGGGATATAGAGTTTTCTAGGATATGTGGATTTCTATAAGACATTAATCAAAGATTTCTCCAAAATAGCAAAGCCATTGTGTGATTATTGAGGAAAGAAACCCCTTTTGACTTTGATGATAGGTGTTTGGATGCTTTTAACAAGTTGAAGAAGGAATTAGTGTTAGCTCCTATTATTACTTCATCGGATTGGTCACTACCATTTGAATTGATGTATGACGCTAGTGACTGTGCAGTTGGAGCCGTCTTAGGACAAAGAAAGGACAAAAAGTTGCATGTTATTTCTTATGCGAACAAAGTTTTGAATGATGCACAAATTAACTATGCAACTACCGAAAAAGAATTGTTAGCGGTCATTTTTGCGATCTTGTCTAATAGGATCTAAAGTTATTATATATACTAACCATGCAACTTTTAGGTACCTGTAAAATAAAAAGAATGCCAACCGAGACTAATTAGAAGGATTTTATTGCTACAGGAATTTGATTTGGAAATAAAAGACAAAAAGGGATCCGAAAATGTGGTGGCAGAGTACTTATCAAGATTAGAGTATATCTCTACCAACAATCAAATTCCAATAAAAAAGGATTTTCCGAACGAATGAGTAATGGCTATTACACAATCACCACGGTATGCCGATATTGTAATACCTAAAGATTTAAGTCATCATAAAAAGAAAATTTTCATGCATGATGTTAAAAGCTACTTTTCGATTGAATCACTTTTATACAAACATAGTGCATATGGCATGATAAGAAGATGTGTGGCCGAAAATGAAGTAAATGGCATTTTGATCATTGTCCTAATTTAGAAACCGGAGGACATTTTAGTACATCTAAAACAATATCTAAAATATGGTAATCGAGATTTTATTGGCCTTCTATGTATCCTGATGCTAGAGAATATGTAAAAAAATGTGATACATGCCAAAGAACCGGTAATATCTCTAGGAGACAAGAAATGCCTCTTACTACATTTATGGAAGTAGAATTATTTGATGTTTGGGGTAATGATTTTATGGGACCATTTCCAAGTTCTTTTAATAATCATTACATTTCAGTTGTCGTAGATTATGTCTCCAAATGGGTTGAAGCCACTGTTTCACCTACTAATGATGCTAAAGTCGTACTTAGGTCCCTCAAAAAGAACATCTTCACAAATTTTTGGATCCCAAAGGCAATCGTGAGTGATGAAGGTAAGCATTTTTGTAATAAATAAGTTGACTCACTTTTGTCTAAGTATGGTTGCAGGCACAAGGCTTCATTACCCTATCACCCCCAAGCAAACGGACAAGCTAAATTAGCCAATCGGGAGTTAAAGCTCATCTTAGAGAAAATGGTCAATAATCAAGGAAAGATTGGGAAAAGAAGCTTGATGATGCCTTATGGGCATATAGAACTGCCTATAAGACACCATTAGGAATGTCCCCATATCGGCTAGTTTTTGGGAAAGCGTGCCATTTACCCATTGAGGTTGAGTACAACTCATATTGGGCCATAAAGTCCATTAATTTTTATTTGAATCTTGCAGGTAGGAGAAGATTGTTGGAGTTAAGTAAATTGAAAGAATTTTGACTTCATTCATGTGAAAATGCCAAGATGTACAAGGAAAAAGTCAAATTTTGGCATGACAAACACATAACTCCAAAGCAATTTGAGTTAGGCCAATAAGTTTTATTATTCAATTCAAGGCTCAAATTGTTTCCAAGAAAATTGAGATCAAGATGGTTGGGAACCTTTGAAGTGACCAAAGTATTCCCTTATGGAATGATAGAATTGATGAACCAAAATAGAGAACACGCCAAGGTCAATGGTTATCACTTAAAGCCTTACCTCACCGGTCAATTGATCCCTAAAGAAGCAAATTATCCTTTAGGAGAAGCCAATTCATGAATGATAAAAGGTTGAAAGTCAAGCTTTTAACTATAACTAAATCGCTTGTTAGGAGGTAACCCAACGATTTTGGTAATTTTAGTTGCTTTGGTATGTTATTTCTATGTTTTAGGCATGTTTTGAAGTTAGTTGTTTGATGTGTTGGAAGTTGAATTTGAATGTGAAGAATGATTGGCATGTTTAAAGATTCATGACTAAACTTGATATGTTATTTCTATGTTTCAGGTATGTTTTGAAGTTAGTTGTTTGATGTGTTGGAAGTTGGATTTGAATGTGAAGAATGATTGGCATGTTTAAAGATTCATGACTAAACTTGGATGTTGCATACCTATAGGGATTTCATTTAGCAACTTCAAGGGCCCTCCAAGCAAGTCCAAGTAACCAGCCCCGTGTAAGATTGTTTTGGACAGCTTAATATCTTCAATTGGGCCATCTTTGTATGTTGACTTGATCCACAACCAATACTTTATCCCTTGGTCCAAGGTACAAGCATGATCAATGTGAACTTCAAGATTGTAAAAAAACCATAAGTCATGAAAGTCCCTACATGAGTAGCCATGTTGACTCATCCAAGCCATGTACACTGTTGATTTAAGTCCTTCATGTGGAGGTGCTCCTTGGTTCATATCAACCTAGATGCAAGATGTGCTTAGCCTTCTAAAAAATGGAGGTAGCTCAATCTGACATGCTGTTATGGCATGTTGCACTATGTGTGGAGGTCAGCATGAAACGGTTGACTGTGCTTTGAATGAGAAAGTGCAATATGCCAACTTTAATAATCAACCTCAAAACAACTTGTACTCCAACACTTACAACCCTGGTTGGAGGAACCATCCAAATTTTGGATGGAGAGATAGGAGTGCTCAACAAAGGCTAGTTAACCCTCCGAGTTTTTCGCCTAGACCTGCCCAACCTGTACAAAAGTCAAATTGGTAGATAGCTATTGAAAAGTTATCTCAAGATATAGATAGAGAAATGGCTAATATGCAGAGAAATTTTGACACCCAAATTGGGCAGCTTGCCAATGCTATTAGGACTAGGGGGGATAAGGGTAAGTTACCTAGTCAGCCTGAGGTAAACCCACGTGAGCATGTTAATGCAATTATGCTTAAGAGTGGGGTGAGACTGAATGATCCTCCGCTAATGAGAGAGAAATTAAAGAGTGACAGTAGATTTGGGGAGGAAAGAGAGATGGAAAATGTGAAGAAAGATAGTAAAGTGTCTAGTGAGGAGCCATATGTTAAGCAAGTTGATAAAGTTAAACACACTATTGCTATTCCATTAGTGCCTTTCTCCCAAAGATTGAAAAAGTCTAATGATGATGTCAAGTTCAATAAATTTGTGAAAATCCTCAAAATATTGCACATAAACATTCCTTTTGTTGATGCTATATTGCAATTACCCTCTTACGTAAGGTTCTTGAAGAACTTAATAACTCATAAGAGAAAATTTGTGGACAATGAAGTCATTGCATTGTTTGAGGAGTGTAGTGTGAGAGTCCAGAGCAAACGGCCGCCTAAGCTTAAGGATCTAGGTAGTTTTGCTATTCCATGCATCATAAGTAATTTGAGTGTTTCATGTGCATTATGTGACCTAGGTGCTAGCATATCCTTGATTCCTTTGTGGCTGGCTTGGAAACTAGGGCTTACTGAGCTTAAAAAGACGAGTATTACCTTGTGGTTAGCTTATAGGCCCATTAGGCATCCATGGGGGGTATTGGAGAATGTCTTAGTGAAGGTTGATAAATTTATCATCCCTGTGGACCTTGTGGTTTTAGATATGGAACAAGATATGAACATACCTATCATAGTTGGTAGACCCTTTTTAGCCACTACGGGGACGATAATTGATGATGTCAAGAGGGGTAAGCTTAAATTTCAGATTGGTGAGGACGAGGTTGAATTTGAGTTAAGTGATATGATGAGAAACCCTTCCCTTACTGATGAGATTTGTTCTATGGATGTCCTTGACACACAAGTTCAAGAGTGTAATCCCGTTATCTATGACAATAACATCTAGACGTGTGTACGAATAAAGGACATTCCATTCAGTGACATGTTGAGGCTAAGGCATTAGCTACATTTATGGATTCACAAAAGCTTTATTTAGGAAAGAATATGAATAGGAGTCTGGGAAGAGGTGGAAAGCAATCCCCAAAAAGGAAAGCTAAGAAGAAAAAGAGATCTTGGCTTGATGCCTTTGAAAAAGCAAAAAAAAGTCTTAGAGAAGGTGTGGGTGTGGAGGCCCAAACCTTCTCGCAGTCTGAAGGAAGCTCTTAAATGAGATGCATCTTCTTTAAAAACTCTACCATCACTTGATAGCATAAGTGGAGTCTAGTTTTAGACTTTAACTAAAGTGCTTGTTGGGAGGCAACTCAACGAATTATAGTTGTTTTCATTTGTTTTGTCTTTGAATTGAGCAGTATGTTTTGGTTTTTGTTGATTTGATTTATGTTTCTTATCTGTTCTTTATGTATTAAGTGAAATGCAAAACCAATGGAATGGGTTATGTCTTTAGCAGGTCATTTTATTTGTGGTTTTATTTGCACACAAGTTTGGGACTAACTTTTGAAAAAATTCTATGTGAAAATTCGTAATGGGCAGAAAGTTTTGTGTACCAACGACACCTTCTCGCATGTGGGAACCATCACAGGTACCATTCCAGGAACTTTTTTTTTTTCACATTGAGAAAAACACATCGCGGAAGGCAACGCGGGATTGTATCCAGACAATACATGTTTGCGGGTACCTTTGCGGGTACCGTCTAGAAACTTTTTGATATCTGCGATAAGATTACCTTGTCACGGATACAAAAATTGGGCCTTCCTGAGACAGTACTTATCTGCAAGAACTGTCGCGGAAACACTTCACTCATGGGCAAAAGGTTTTGTGTTTCCACGACATGTACCCGCGACAATATCTGTGTTGCGGGTACAGTCGGGAAATGCAGATTTAAAGTGATAGGTCCCAAGGTCAGCAAGCTTCCAAGGTGACTGAGGATGTACTTCAAGACTTGGATGGTCCTATGACTAGGTCAAGAGCTAGGAAAATGAAGGATGCTTTGCATGGTCTCATTGTGGACACGCTGGATAATGTGTGCAAGGCGACCAACATGGATCCTTTGTCACGTAGTGTACTTTGCTTATGGGCTGACCAAGGAAGGAAGGATGATTCAAGCATGGGAATGAAGTGCCAAACCTTCTGACCGAACCCGCGCCATGAACTTGCGCCGCGTATAGGTGCCGCGGGTACCATCAGAAGGCTCGTTCGTGAAGTGCTTGAAAGGCCAAACATTCTGACCGTACCCGCGCCCCGTACCCGCGCCGCGAATAGGTGCCGCGGGTACCATCAGAAAATCCGTTTTAGTTATTTTATGTAATTTTTTTTGAGTTGTAATCTGTAGTAGTTGAGGTTAGGTTACAACTAGGGTAACGTAGTTTCTTGGGTTATGTCTTTGTGCCGCCCTATATAAGGGTTTCTTGTGAACAATATTGGACAGAACATTTATGATATTTTGAGTGAAATTCTCTCCAGAATTTTCTTGGTTCTTTGGTGATTGAGAACCGCCATAGGTCTTATCAAGCTTTGCTTGTGGTGACCTTCCAATCTCGCTTAGAGTTTCCTTTCGGTTTTGTTCAAGATCTTTAGAGAATTAGGTTTGAACGATTGAACGCGCTCAATTTGGTTCATCTTGGTTTTTCTAGGATCGAGGGCATCTTCAAGGGGAAAAGTTTGAGTAACCTACTCCACTTCAAGGGTTCTTGGAAGATCCATCCAAGGGGTCTTGAGTTTAATGAGTAGTAAGCCTAAAATCCAAGGGTCTTGGTAGTCTTCCGTACGCGGGATCTCATCAATTGGTATCAGAGCCAACTTCTTTGGATTTCCAAGATCTATCAATCCGTTTGTTCCTTTGGAATTGCGGATATATCCCTTTATTCGTTGTTTCGTGATATTAAGGCAAGAGCTTCGTGCCTAGCCCTAATATTTTGTTTGTTTCGTGCTGTCTTTTTCTTTTCAAATTGTGTTTGCCTACGTTGAATTTTGTTTCTGTCCGTCTTTGACATTCTTAAAATTTCAACCTTTAGTTTTCATTGTTTCCTTATTAAATTCGTGCTTTAGGGTTTGTTTAGAGTCGTCCTTGGTTGCTTCTCAATCAAGAATTCTAGAGTTGTGTGGTATTTTGTATTTTCTTGACTGTTTTTATTATTTTCTTGGAATTCTTGTGCAAAAATCTTTCAAAAGAATTGGTTTCTGGGATTTTCCATCCTAGTGTTGAAGATTCTTGAAAAAAAAAAAAAAAAAGTGCGTACTGTTCACGGTATTGTAGCGTCACTGTTCACGGCGGGTACTGTTCACACTAGGGTTTACTGTTCACGGCGACACTGTTCATTCGGTGAATTTTACTTTTTTTTTTGTTTGATTTTTGTGGGTTATTTGGGTTTTGAATTTAAAAAAAAAAGTCTTGCACAAAGAAAAGTCGTGCAACACAAAAGAAAGTGAAAAAAAGGCGTGCAAGGTGATAAAAGCCAAGCACACGAACTAAACCAATTAAACTGAAGTATATTTGGCTGGAATACTATCCTTGTGCAACCGAGTAGACCTGTTGAAACAAACAGATCGTTGGACAGAGAACAACGCCACGTACGAAAGTTTAATTGACTAGGTTCTATTCTTCTTATTCTTAGTGTTTTGTTGGAATATTATTTTTGCATAAGTTTGATTATTTTTCTTCCAAAGAACATTAAAAAATCAAGAAACATCACACAATTATATCACACATTAGGGTGTCTATATCGTGTCTGATCTTGATTCTTGGTTATTCTTTGTTACTCTCTTGAACAAAACACTCTAAGCATACTTATTTTTGACCTCTACATTTACTCTCACAGATTGGTGTTGCTATAAGCCTTGGTAAGATTGAGTGAGCTGGTTCTTCTCTAAAGGGCCAACAAGAAAATTCATTGAGTGAAAAAAAAAAGGCTTAGTGGTGAGCACAAGGAGGGTAAAAGCCAACAAATTTGAGGGAAGCGAGTGCAAACACTAAGGGAGTGATCTACAAATTCTTGTTTATATTGTTTTAACATTTTATTTTGCATGTTTAAGGTACTATGGCAGAACATGATGATCTTAAAGCCATGATGAGAGGCATGCAAGATAACTTCCAATGCCTCATGTGATGAGTCCCAAGGTGAGGACCTTCAAGAGGGACGTTCCAAGGATGATGGATCGAGTTTGAGGAGCTCTAATGATGTGCTTAAAGGTTTGGATGGTCCAATGACTAGAGCAAGAACTAAAAGAATGAAGGATGCTTTGCATGGACTCATATTGGACTCATATGAGGAGGCTTTGCAATTGGGCTCAAAGGAGCAATCTAAACAACTCATTAATGTGATTTGGGCTGAACAAACATTGGATAAGGACTTCATGGACCACATGAGTGGGGAGCTTGAAGAATTGAAGTCCAATTGATGGTTTTGTGGGCTTAATGGACCGCCAGCCCATTAGGGTTTATTAGCTACGATTTTTAGGGTCTTTAAGTTGTAATAGACTTAGTTATTTTAGTTAATTCATGCTTTGTTTTGGTAGTTTCATTAGTATAGGTTTTGTCTTAGAAGTTAAGCTATTTCCACAACTCTAGAATGTTCTTTGTAAGCCTATTTATAGGCCATATTATTAGTTACGAATTTAATCAGAATTTTCAGAAATATTGTGTGTTCTCTTTGAGAATTTTCTTGGTTCTTTGTCGATTAAGAACTACTCTTGGTCTTATCAAGCTTGCTTGTGGCGACCACCAACTTCGCTTAGAGTTTTTCTTGTGTTTTTGATCAAGTCTTTAGAGCTAATTAGGTTAGACGATTGAACTCGCTCAACTTGGTCTAGGTCTAGTTGTTCCATAGGCGTGCTCATCTTCAAGGGAAGATTCAAGGCAAAACAACTCCACGTCAAGGGTTCCTTGGTTCACGAATCAAACGAGGTCTTGAGTTCAACAAGTTGCATACCTGAAATCCAAGACTTTCTTGGCAACGCAACCGTGCGCATATCAAGTGGTATCAGAGCCATCTTCTTGGATTTTTTTCAGGTTTTTCCAATCCAATTTTTCCTTTGGAAAAATTCAGATATATCCCTTTTTTTTCTTTTTTGTTGTTTATCAAAGAACTTTGAGCCTGGTTAAGCAACTTGTGTTTTATTTGTTTTTCTTTTTTTGAGTCATTGTCAAAGAGCTTCGAGCCTGGACAACAAGTTGTTTTCTTGTGTCTTTACTTTCGTTTCTTTAAAAAAAAATTCTGCTATTTTTTTCGTTGTTTTCTTTGAATAAAAATTCGTGCTTTAGGTGTTTAGAGTTGTTCTTGGTTGCTTCTCAATCAAGAATTCTAGGTCTTGTGTGGTATTTTGTGATTCTTGACTATTTTTGATGTTTTTTTGAATTTCTTGTGTCAAAAAATTTTGCAAGAAAAAGGGTTTCTTGAGCATAAAATTTCATACAACCAGATTTCTTGGAGATTGATTGTGTCCTTGGTGTTATTTACGTGGAAAAAAAAAAATCGTTTGTGATAAAAAAAAAAAGGAGTCGTGCAAAAAAAAAAAAAAAAAATGCAGAAAATTCGTGTGCAAAAAGAAAGAGCCAAAAGCACAAAGAAAAAGAAAGAAAAAGAGAGTAAAAAGGAGTGCACAACAAGCAAAAACCGTGCACAAATTGTTGCTCAACAATTTCTTGAAGTTTCTTGGTGTTCTTGATACAAATCTTGAAGTTCTTGCACTTACTTGTCAAGTTCTTGAAGTTTTTCAAGCTATCCAAAATCGTTTCTTGAGTTCTTGAATTTCTGGAATTTTTTTGTTCAATTTCTTGAGGTTCTTGAACAAATTCTTGAGCTTTCTTGAAGTTCTTGATAGATTTCTAGAAGTTCTTGATAATTTTCTTGCACTTCTTGGTTTGTAAGTTGAGTTCTTGAAGTTTGTGAGTTGCTGGAAATTTTCTGGACTGACTTGTTGAAGTTCTTGGCTGATTTCTTGGACCTTCTTGATCAAATCTTGTAGTTCTTGGAGCCAAAAAGTGTTGGTCAAAGGGTCTTGTTCATCAACTAGGGTTTTGGTTAGGGTTTGCCTTCATAAGAGTTGCTGAATTTTGGTGTTTTTGGTGGACGAATTTCTGGTGCGATTTTTCCAGAAATTTTGGTGTTAAAAGGAGTCTAAAAGGTGTTAGTTTGGTTTATATAGAAGTTATTTGGCTTTGGGAAACCAATTGGGAAAGGGAAAGTAGTTACAAAGGGGATTTGGAAACTTATTCCACAAAAACAAGTAGTTTCCTTTTATTCTTGTTTCCTTTTGTTATTATTCCGATTTTTCACATTTAGGAAGGCTGTTTGTCTGTGTTTTCACACTTGGGAGGAGTGTTTGGGGCGTGATTTTTGTTTCCTATTTGGTTATTTGTTGGTTTTAGTTGTTAATTCTTTTTGGAAAGTGAAATTGGAGTTGGAGTTTTACTTTTTGCACAAGAATATTATTATTTTTTCAAGAGAACATTAAAAATCAAGAATTTTTACACATTTATACCACACAATAGGGTGTCTATTTTGTGTCAATTCTTGATTCTTATCCATTCTTTGATTTATTCTCTTGATCAAAAACACTCTAAGCTAATTTTTCTTGGCCTCTACACTTACTCTTTACAAGTTGAGGTTGCTATAGGTCCTTGGTGGGATTGATTGAGCTGGTTCTTCATCAAAGAGCCTACAAGAAGATTCTTTGAGTGGAAAAAGGCTTAGTTGTGAGCTCATTGGAGGGTAAAAGCCAATCTAATTAAGGGAAGCGAGTGCCAAACACTAAGGGAGTGTTTCACATATTCTTGTTATTTTCTTTTGTTTATTTCTAACGATTTTCCTACAGGTTTTTAGGTCTTAATGGCGTCTCCGATGGACTTAAACAATGAATTTAAATTGTTAAGGGAAGCCATTGTTGGAGATTTTGAAAGAAAGATGCACCTTATGAAAGATGAGATCTATGAAAAGATGGATAGGCATTCACAGTCATCTAATGCCAAAGCTTTTGCATCCAAATCCTCTAAAAAGTTGTCCAAGAATCATTATACTTCAAAGAAGGAGGATGACATGAAGGGTCTTGATGATTGGGATGATTTTTGGAGCAGATATAAAGCACTTGTGGCTGCTCAAAAAGAAAGAGTGCTTGAGGAGGAATCTACTCTCTCAATTAAAGATCAAATTTCATCACCTCTCATTCAAAAGAAGAATCGTGATGCTTTTGAAGAGAAGGATAAACCATTGCGAGATAGTGAACAAGTGCAACAAGTTGAATTCTATACTAGATGCACTGTGAAAAACAAGGTATGTAGTACGTGCATTAATCATGTTAGTTGCACTAATTTGGTGAGTACTATGTGTGTTGGAAAGCTAGGATTGCCTTTGTTGAAGCATCCACATCCATACAAAAGGTTGACTGATAATGAAGAATTTGAAGTAACCAATCAAGTGGAGTTGGAGTTTTCACTTAACAAGTATCATGATAAGATTCTTTGTGACGTGGTACCAATGGAGACTTGTCATGTAATCTTAGGGCATCCATGGCACCTTAAGAATGAAGCCAAATATGATGAGGTGAACAATAACTACTCTTTCAAATGGAATGGGAGGAATATCAAGCTAATTCCTTTGCCCTCACTTGAGGTAAATAAGGATAAAGAGAAAATTTCAAGAGATTGCAAAGAGTGGGAAAGATCTTTGAGCACACAAGCAAAAGAAAAAAGTGATAAAAAAGAAGAGTGTGTGCAAGAGAAGAGTGAGGATAGTGTAGATCTTGAGGGAGAACAAATCGAGAGGAAAAATTCTGAGAAAGAAGAAGAAAATAAGAGAGTGGAAGTGGAAGCTAGCAAAAGTGAGAAAAAGAGTGCTTTGATTGAAAGGCCTAAACTTCTTGTGCCTATGTACAAAGAAGTAGATTATTTTGCTAACATTCCTAACACTTGTTTTCCTAGTGTTTTTGTTTCTCCTTTGCAGCAATTTGGAAGCCAATTTCAAGACAAAAGAATGCTACCTGCAAATTGTCCCTTCAATGACTTAAAGTTGCAAATTTTTGGATCATCAAGCAAGGCGATACAAGTGTTTCAAGGGACATGACTTGACAAGGAAGAAATGTTTTAAGACAAAAATTTGGTCTTATGCCATCAACACCAATTGGTTGATCAAATACATGTTTGATTGGTGGCATGGTGTCAATTGGATTGATTCACAAAGTCCAAATGCCACAACTAAATTGATGAATTTGCTGGATTCTACTAGACTTTGGCATAAGTTTTTATGTTCTTTTAGTTTTAATTATTTTAATTTGCACATTAATTTAGTTTTGCATGTTTATTCCATTAGTTTAAGTGATTATGTCTTGCATCTAGTTTGTTTAACTTCATCTAGGTCAATATGTCTTGAAGGATTTCTTGTGTTTTATGATCATATTTCTAGCGATTTTTGTGGTTTATTTTGCAAATTATTATTCCATGATAGAGTTTATATGTTTTTGTATGCATTCTATCCAATTCATTCTAGTGTTTTAGTTAGTAACCATGTTTCACATTTAGCATGTTTAGCTTTAACTAGTGATTTGCAGCATCTATCTTATAGTTTATCGTGTCATGTTATTTGTTCTAGGGCTTATATGTTTGTCCATGCATTCTATCCAAAGCATCTTAGTGTTTTAGCTAATAATGGTGTTTCTATTTTTAGGGTTATTTTTCATTACGAATTTAATCATATTTGGTGTTGCATACATATTCAAGACCTTTCTATTAGTGCTTTTCACTCAGTTAGTGTTCAAGAGTCTTATTTAGATTATGATCATGATGGTCATCTTGTTAATGCTTGTTACTCTAAGTCTGTTCATAGGTATTTGTTTAATAGTTCATGTTTGTTCATTCTTTTGCATGTTTTTAAGGATAAAACTCATTTAAGCATGTATGTTATACTTAAACATCAATCTGTCTTTGCATCTTTTATATGTGTTTTTGAGTTCTTTAGTTTTTTCATCTTTAAAGAATGTTGAGTTTTTCTTTACTTATGTTTATTCTTGTAATATACCATCCAATTTTTATGTGCTTAATATTCTTGGTGGTTATAATTGCCCATCTATCAATCCTTTAGTTACTAATAGTAGTTTATATGAACTCGTAGATTCGAGGACGAATCCTTTCGAGGAAGGAGGGAATGATGAGTCCCAAGGTGAGACCTTCAAGAGGGACGTTCCAAGGATGATGGATCGAGTTTGAGGAGCTCTAATGATGTGCTTAAAGGTTTGGATGGTCCTAATGACTAGAGCAAGAACTAGAAGAATGAAGGATGCTTTGCATGGACTCATATTGGACTCATATGAGGAGGCTTTGCAATTGGGCTCAAAGGATCAATCTAAACAACTCATTAATGTGATTTGGGCTGAACAAACATTGGATGAGGACTTCATGGGCCACACGAGTGGGGAGCTTGAAGAATTGAAGTCCAATTGATGGTTTTGTGGGCTTAATGGACCGCCAGCCCATTAGGGTTTATTAGCTACGATTTTTAGGGTCTTTAAGTTGTAATAGACTTAGTTATTTTAGTTAATTCATGCTTTGTTTTGGTAGTTTCATTAGTATAGGTTTTGTCTTAGAAGTTAAGCTATTTCCACAACTCTAGAATGTTCTTTGTAAGCCTATTTATAGGCCATATTATTAGTTACGAATTTAATTAGAATTTTCAGAAATATTGTGTGTTCTCTTTGAGAATTTTCTTGGTTCTTTGTCGATTAAGAACTACTCTTGGTCTTATCAAGCTTGCTTGTGGCGACCACCAACTTCGCTTAGAGTTTTTCTTGTGTTTTTGATCAAGTCTTTAGAGCTAATTAGGTTAGACGATTGAACTCGCTCAACTTGGTCTAGTCTAGTTGTTCCATAGGCGTGCTCATCTTCAAGGGAAGATTCAAGGCAAAACAACTCCACGTCAAGGGTTCCTTGGTTCACGAATCAAACGAGGTCTTGCGTTCAACGAGTTGCATACCTGAAATCCAAGACTTTCTTGGCAACGCAACCGTGCGCACATCATCATGGAGCAAATGCAAAGCATGTCCATGAGAATGGACAATGTGGAGCAAGCATCTAGAGCTCGAGGAGATCAATATGATGGTAGAGAAGTTGGTTCCAACACTAGAATGACTCGAAATCCAGCTTATGATGATGATATTGAAGAGGGGTCGGAGTTTGATGAAGTTATTCAACGGAGAGGAAGGAGGGTACCACTGTAAGGTAATAAGGGGAGTAACGCAATTGAAAATTTAAAAATTTATTACCTTAGCCATGGATCTCTTTGATATAATCTATACGATTAAAGGGTGTTTAACACAAATACCTCAAGCATAGAAGATTTCTATGCTTCAAAGGGCAAGATCCTATTCGATGAAGGTGTTGAGCTACCACGAAAAGCCCTCCAAGTGTCGAGCCTCCAACGGAATCCACACGAACATGATCTTTAGGAACCTTTGGGCTTGCTTGCCTTGCCTTTTGAGTGCTAGCTCCCTTGAATATCATGAAGAACACAAGAACAAGAAGAGGAGGAAGACAAAACCCTAACCCTTAGGGAGAAGAGGGTGTGGCGTTTTTCTTGGGAAAAAACATGCCTCTCTCAATTTTTCTCTCTCTAAATTTTATCTTGTGTTTCATCAATCAATCAAGAGTCAAGGCATGGACTTATTTATAGATGTAGTATCCTAGTCTTTAAGGAAACAAGAGCAATTGGAAACCAAGAAGGTTTAGGAAGCTTACCTTAAGCTAATCCTATTCCTTTAGGAAACCAATTCCAAAAGGAAACCAAATAGCTTCTTAATTCCTTTTAGGAAACTATGTTTTACTTCGAGAGATAAAATTTACTTCGAGAGGAAACCAAAGAGCTTCATCTTCTAGATCTCAGGCATCATTGGATTATGATGCCACATGTTTTACTTCGAGAGATAATCAGGTGTGGTATGAGATGAGTAGGAAGAAAACACTAATAAAAGAGAGATATTTAGAGCCAAAGGTGGAGGCCTATTTCCCTCTAGCTGAATACTTGCAAAGGCTTGGATGGGCCCCACTCCTTACACTGTCGGAGATTATCTACCCTGAATTAGTTAGGGAGTTCTACGCCAATGTGGTCAATAGGGACCAATTCAATGGGAATTTTATTGAATCATACGTGCGGGGAAAGCGTCTGGCAATTTCTAGGAGGATCATTTTTGATACATTGGGATGCTAGAACGATGGACCAGATGTGGAGTTTAGGAAATATTCCGTATGCCCGGCATCATGGAAGTTCAACGATGCTAAAGACAGGTTTGGAGTGGATTGGGAGACATCCCGGGAGATAGGAAAGCGTGTTATATACGCACATACATTTACTCCACTCCAGCACATCCTCCTATTCTTCTTCAGCACGAATGTCATTCCAAGAAAGAGTTTGAAGAATGAGGTTCGGCAGAGCGAAATGTATTTTTTAGATACCACATTTCATGGACCTCTAGACCGACATATTTCACTACCTAGCATCATCAGCAGTTACATGGGCATAGTGGCGCGCTCCTAGAGAGGAGAGGCATGTTTTGGCTTTCCTCGCCTCCTCACATTGTTATTCCGGGTTGCTAGAGTTGAGCTATCTGATGACGAATCAATTGGATTGTCAGTCAATGATTTGATCACACCTAGGATGCTTCTTTCGATCCAGATGGATGAGACAGTATTTGATGTGATCAAGGGGCATCGTAGAGTTGAGGAGAATGACGGGGACTTTGATGCTGCCTATAGTGATTATGAGGGAGATGACATGGATGTAAGGTAATAAGGGGAGTAACGCAGCGGAAAATTTAAAAATTTATTACCTTAGCCATAGATCTCTCTAATTTTGTGTTATGTTTCATCAAATCTCCAAGAGTCAAGGCATGGACTTATTTATAGATGTAGTATCCTAGTCTTTAAGGAAACAAGAGCAATTGGAAACCAAGAAGGTTTAGGAAGCTTACCTTAAGCTAATCCTATTCCTTTAGGAAACCAATTCCAAAAGGAAACCAAATAGCTTCTTAATTCCTTTTAGGAAACTAATTTCCATCAAGACTTAGAATATTTATAATTAAGTCCTTTAAGTTAATTTATCACATAAATTAACCCCATAAGTATCTTATACTTATCTTAATAACAATTTAACCCAAAGACCATGTTCTTATTGTGTGTGACCCATTAGGTTCCATTCACGTTGGCAATAAGTACAAATTATAACTCATTAATTAATTAATTAAGAGCCAGATAAATTAACACTTTAATTTATCATTAATTCACTAATTAATTAATTTGCACTTATAGATCATGAGTGGCGTCTAGCAATGCATCATGACCACCCGAGTGAATAGGAAAGTCATATGGTAGACTACACCTATCAATGACAATGTTACCGTGTAATTAATATCCTTTCACCGCACTATATCCCAATTAGTCTAAGAGTGTAGTGCACACTCTTTAAATGACTAATTAACAATTTCTTGTTCCCGAAATATAACTTTCCATAAAAGTATAACCTTGAAACTCTTTCAAGTCATACTTTCACTTTTGTGCAAAAGATTCTTTAAGTTATATTTCAACAAGTGGCCAATCCGGGATATACTCTCCTATAATAAGGAGTGGTGAATCCTATATCGATTACTCACTATCCTTCCATGCTTCATACTATACCCAATCTCTACCGTATGGGCTACTCTTTTACGAGCACCGAGCAATAGAGTCAAAGCATAGCAATCCACACTCAAGATACCATGGTAATCTCAAGTCTAAGGATCACTTACACCATTGCCATTAAGAGTATAATTCATTAGCACTATGAATAGTAACTCTTGGCGGATCAATCCAATGAACTTGTTCTCTAACAAGCATCCACATACCAGCTTAGGTGTCACACGCCATAGTTGACGAGATCAACTACTACTTACCATAAGTAGAGGCAAAGTATGTGCTAGTGTTCCCATATTAATGATGTCCAATCTCATTAATACTACGACTAGGGATATTTAAGAATATAACTTAATGTGTAATAAGAGTCTCATCATTGTAACTCTTACAATCTCTTACATACAGTTAATATTCTATGGACTTTATCAAATAAACAAGTAATAACAAGTATTAAATGACAAAGAAAATGCCACATATATAAGTATAACACGAAATAAGCGTAATAAAAATCCCAAAAACCAACTTGGTTTTAGGGCATACACTAACAAGGGAGGGTGATGAGGAGCCTTCTGCTAGGTTGTCTATTTTTGCTAGACCATCTACCTCTGCTAGGCCATCCGTATCTGACTTGCCACCACCTCGTACCTCTACGAGTTCCTCCAGGTCTAGATCACCATGGGATCGGATCTTTCAAAAAATTTGTTGTATAGAGACCAGAGTGATGGCCCGGATGGACCAGATAGAGGCACGAGGTAGAGAGCAGTTCGCCTAGATAGAGCACCTATGTGGGGACGTGAGAGCTCTACGAGAGGAGATTCGATCAGCACGTCCATCTTCGGTTTCTGGTGGTGACATAGGAGGGGGTGGAGAGCATGCCTTATAGATGGTGGATGTTTCGGCCTTTTTCATTGCTTTATGTCATTTTTCTTTATTTTCCCTTATTTCTTTCTTTCTAGATTTGTACTTATTATTTTTACTTTTTAGGATTTTTAAGTCACTTTGGCCTATATCTAACGAATTGGATAATGTAGTTATTTTCCCTATGATGTGGCTACAGTTGAGTTCGATTCTGGATCTCTTAACTGTAACTAGACCATAGGCAGTAACTACTACGGAATAGGGGAGTATTAGTTCCATCTTTAGTTGTTTATCTTATCATTTCTTTACTTTGTCACACATTGGGGACAATGTGTGGTTTAAGTGTGGGGGTGTGAGAATACTTCGTAGTAATTGTTGCTTGTTGAATGACATTTGAAAAAATTTGTTTGGCTGTTGTCTTGGCTGGATTTTTTTTGTGTTAACAGGGGTTGGCCCTATTTTCGAGGAAACTATATCAAATTTTTTCAAAAATTCTCCAACTTATTTGAGTTATTAAGTACTACTATATCCAAGTTGTTAGTTTTTCAATTTTCCCTGCCCAAATAGAGTGATTATGCACATTTTAAGGATTGTCTTCTTATTGACTAGGGTGATGTGATTGTGTGATTGTGTGATTTTGAAGTTTATTTTGAAGAAAGTATATTTGATAAAGTAGATTGAATTATGCTGAAATTTTTTGTGAATTTAGTGAAGTTTTTCTGCTTTATTTGTTTTTCATCATGAGTTAAGTAGTGAAATAGCTTTTTGGTATGACTTATGCCTATGATTAGTAATGTGTTAGGGAAAAGGGACTAAATGAGCTTATCTGAAAAAGAATTTTTAAAAAAAAAACAAAAAGAGAAATTAAGCTTAGGTTCTACTCTGCTAGTTTTAGTACTGAGTAACCAGGGGTCTTCATCTGGTCAATGTCGACTTTCGCATAAAAATGTGCTAGAATTATGAGTATGCATAGCAACTTAGACAGATGAAGTGCTGAGTAACCGGGAATCTTCATCTGGCCAATGCCGATCTTCGCGTAAAAAGGCGACTTTATGTTCTAAGTAAAGGCTAAGCTTAAGAAGAAAAGTCCCTAGTTGTGAAATATAAATGGTTCATGGGCATATAGTTGTACTTGCTTACTATAGGATCTACTTACTTGTGAGTTTCGAATAAAGTAGAGAAATGGAACTAAACTTGTTTAATTGACGTATAATTCTTTCTTCTTTGTTTAATATGATGAGTATTTAGAATAAGATGGATGATTACATAATTGTGTTCCATAGTTGTTGAGAAGTTTTTCTTAGAGGTGTATGTTTTGCTTTCATTTTGGTTAAGTCAATGTTTGAGTTTTGTATGGTTCATTGCTTGAGGACAAGCAATGGCTTAAGTGTGGGGGAATTTGATAAGTGCTAAACTGTACTAGTTTTTAGTAGGTTTTTAGATTAGGTTTTTAGGGTTTTTTATGGGTTTTTCCTCTAGTTCTTAGCTATTTCTTGTCATTTGTGATTTTTATGTTAATTTGTGTAAATGTGTGAGCTACATATGTTTTCGTACTATTTTGTAGGTCTTTGATAGCTTCATCATCGAATTTAATCAATTGAAATTGCAAAGACGGAGTTTGGATGGTTGATTCGATGATGGAGGACAATTAACAGAGTAAAACACGCCAAAATATGGAGCAAAGTCCAAGGGTTTTGAGCTACAAAGGCATTAGAGGTGCTGGACCATAGTTGGAGGCATAATTGGATGCAAAAGAAAAGTTTCTGACGTCGTCCACGCTCTTATCCGCGCCACAAACTGAGTTGCGGCCGGGATTAGAAGGTCGAGAGCCTCAGCCGCGGGCTGAGCCGTGCCCACGGCTCGCCAGAGACCACCCACCACTCATCCTGCCGTGGGTCCAAACACGGCCACGGTTCATCCTGCCATGGGTGCAGCTGGGACTAACGTGGGGGTGGCTCACTTACGAGATTTTGCGATTTTTCAACAGTAGAGTTGGTGTGAACGGGAGGAACAAGGGAGAAGATTAAAAAGAGAATAAGGGGGGTCTTCTCTAGGGCAACAAGGAAGGAGAGAACATATTAGATAGAAGAAAGAGGCAAGAACAACAAGAAAAGAGAGGTTGCAACTATGAGAAATCTCTGCAGCAACACGAGCGAAGATTTGGTGGCATTATGAGAATGTGTTCTCCTATTTTTTCTTTGTTGTTTGTTGATCTTTCTTTGTAGTTATGAACTAAATAGCTTAGGAACTAGATGAGTTGAACCCTATTTCAATTATTATGGATCCTTTTCTTTGATTAATGGATGAAATTCTCTTTATTTGGATTTATTTATGAATTCACTGCTTGATTGAATTGGGTATTTGCGTGTGACCTTTGATTTAATCATTGATTTCACTTAGGTTTATTGAGAAATAACCTAATAGAATAGATCTTTTCACAAATAATGAGACTTGCATGAGTTGCTAGAGATAGAACCACATAAGTCTTCCCGGGTAGATTCATACCTAACCCACATAATAGAATCTCTGAATTGTAACTTCATCTCTTTGGGGTTTTAATGGTAGAAGAGATTCTCATTAATCAACTAGAGAGATAAGGGTTATGATACTTGAGAGAGATCATGACCTAACATAGGATTCTAGGGTCTGAATACTTGAATTCATTCATTCATTAATTAATCTGGAATTGAAACATAATAAGGAAAGAATTAGGGGAATTCCACATCTAGTTCCTACTTTTGATCATTGTTTTTTTCTCTGTTCGACTGCGCTTGTTTGCTAATTAGGTTTAGGTAGTTAGTTCATTTTAATTCAATTATATCAATCTTTCGAATTCGTGGGTTAGATAATAGGGAAAGTGTTAGTACTAGTATTCATATAGTCCTTGTGGGAACGATACTTGATACTCACTTATCCTGTACTACTGGAACGATAGGTATACTTGCCTAAAGAACCCGTAGTGTAGCGTGGTGAACATCACAGGCATTAAGCAATTCCTTGTGATGTTTCTAATACTCATCATACCAAGTAAAAGGGAAGTAATTACCTCAAGATTAAAACATTGTTCAACAAAATTTCAATGCCATACAAAATTTCACGTACAAAGTATTCAATATTGTCAATCATATACAATTCAATTGACACACAATAGGAACATATTACACTTTATAATAGCAAGTGTCTTTTGACGCGAAGGTTGACATTTGTAGATCAAAAACCCCGGTTACTTGAAACTTTGATCATTTTAACCTCTTTTCAACCTTTTCTTTGAGAAGTGAAATTGTCTTTTGATGAAAGGAATGACATTTTGTGATAAAGACCCCTTATTACTTCACTTTCAATCAAACTTGCTTTGCATACTCATAATTCAAATGCCGTTTGATGCGAAAATCTACATTTGTAGATGAAGATTCTCGGTTACTAAGCAATTTGAATCATTGGAGAAGAAATAAATAGATATTTATCATTTTACTCATAATATACTTGTCCCTTAATTCAAATAATGCATAAGTATACTTCTTGTCCATATTTACCACTTAATAATGTAAAATTAAGTAAAGAAAAGAAATTTAAAATCAAACATGCCAAATCAAGACATAATTGCAACAATTTTACAAGATATACTTTCTTAAAAACAAAACTTCTAATCACATGATAACTATTTCTTCATATATTTGTAAAATGCATTCAATTAAATTTGCATAAATTATTTCAAAAAGTAAGAGAGTTCAACAAGTTTAAAGAAGCAAAATTTTCAAAAATTTTGGCCATATTTGCCAAAACAATATCTCGACACAATTAATTAAAATCCAACCAAACATCTTCTAATACCTTCCCCCCACACTTAAAATGATACATTGTCCTCAATGTGTAAAGAAAAAGTTAAAGAGTAAAAAGTTAAAACAAGAATACTCCCCTTGCTTGGTTCATGAGTCCTTAAGTTGATGTCCTTTACGTCCCTTGTTCTTTTGACAAGTTTCTTTCTGCAATGCTTCATCAATGCTTCCTTTTGTCCAATTTTTGCTCATTTACCTTGCCTCAAACTTAGAATTAACTCAAATGCTATGTTAGATGATGAATCAATAGCTTACAGCACATAAACTTAACATAGCATGTTTGAAAGTTTGTAATTCCCCCCACACTTGGTTTGTGCAATGTGGCTCAAGGGATGAAAATTTGAAATTTAAATGATATGAGCAAGTATAATGTTCATTAATGAAGTAAAAGATGAAAGAAACTTGCTCAAATGTGCTCCTTTTCAAAAGTCAACCATTTCATGCCATTTATTCAAAAATATTGACAACCTCTGAATTAGGTCAATAAAAGAACAACTTAAGGGCTACTACCTATCAAATCAAATCACCTAATTCCTTATATTTGCTAGAATACATATTGCACAGTAGTGTAAGGAATAGGATTGATCCCACAGGGAACGGTCAAGAAGTACTCGGTTTCTCTAAACTCTTTTATTATCTAGGCAACACCCTAGAGTGAATTAATCTAAATAAATCTTGCTAAGGATTACCTAAAACGGAATAGCAATTTCTAAGAAGATTATAGGGAATGAATGCCTAGGATCTAGAATCATGCCATGACCTAGGTTGCAAACAATTAACTTCTCTTATGCCCTCTCATTATGATACGATCGGCGGTGGCCCCTTTCGTATATCACAAGAATATCACCCCAAAGATCATCTTGAAGAATCAAGTGACAATTTAATCAAAATCCTCCCACTGAATTGGACCAAATTATCTTCAAAAGAAACAACCTTGTTGAACTTTAGACCTACTTTGATTCGTAAACCAAAGCAACCTAAATGTGGAGATTGGTTTGCTTTGACTTCTTCCCTTGTAGAAATTTCAAACACAAGGATAAACTTTGCTAGACTGATATGAGTAAGTTCATTTGTCTAATCTAATTTACTCTAAGGACTTAATCAAAACAAGAAGAAAACTCTCATGAAAGAGAAGAAGAATTTTGTTAATTCATCAAACATCAAAAACTTATCTAAAATTCGTAATAGTATTTTTGGCCTATTTATAGGCTTACAAAAGTCACCTAAAAGCATGCTAGAATTGTCTAGAAATTTAACTTAAGCTGTATCTTAACACAATAGGCAATTACTTAAGGATTACAACTTATAAACTACTTAGGAAACTGAATAAAAACTAAACTTCTAAAAAAAATAATAAGAAATTTGCCATAAAATAATAAGTGGGCTGAGCCATCCCTCCTTGGATTCCATTGGGCTTCAATCTTGCAATTTTAAGGCCTTTAACTTGGGTCTATCAAACCTACCCAACTTGTGTGCATCATCTTTGGACCATATGATACTTTTTGGGCCTTTTCTTGAATGCATGTTTAATCCAAAAACAAAACTCAATCTTTAAGTCCAATTTCCCTAATTGGTCCACAAATTCTTCAAGCTCAAGAATGGTTGAAAACATAAGACTCCTTGTTGAATCAATCAAATCACACAAATTGACGAATATCATTGATGAAGCTTTCAAGTTCAAAACGGGTGCTACCACGCACGTATCACATTACATTTTTTAGAGTCCAATCCCCTTTTAGCTAATTTTCACTCTCGTGACAAATTAGTAATTACCAACATATTAATCCTCTCCTACTCTCGTGGTAAAGTAATTAATATTGGCTCATTTACAGTATAGATTGCCTCATGACTCATTTAGGAATACCACTGCTCTTGTGTGAAATATTGCCTAAACTTCACTTGCCCCATTTCCACTACCACTATCAACTCACATTGCATAGGGGTAATTTTAACAGTTATAATTGTTGGCGACCCAATTACAACCCAATTAAGTCAAGACAGTGAATAAACAAGGCAACATAGGCATAATATTCAGTCAATCAAACAACCATAAATCATAACAGTCATCTAAATCCTAGACAAAAATAAATTAAGTACTCATAACTGTGTCCATAAAGATGCAACCTTGCATTTCACAAGACATAATTAAACAATAAGCCAAAGAGAAATTGAGTGAAAAACTTATTGATGATTGGAGAGCATCAAAAGTCACTGCACAAATCTCTTGTTTTCATCGACAATCCTCTCTTGCTTGCTATTGTCTACTATGGCTAAATAGAGAGAAACCTACTAAATCTCTTGAGAGAAAACTACTAAAAAAAAACAATGGTGTGTGTAAATGACAGAGTTTTTCATGCCCTAGACTACTCTTCAGAAAGAAAGTAGTTAAGCTACAGTAGAAGTCTTCAAAAATGAAAAAACCCCTTTTCTTCTCGCTCCCGTCTGTAGCAAAGCAGAAAGTTCGTCATATCCATGACGTGCATCCACGATCGAATACTATCACCGATACCCCTTCCCACGACACTCAACCTTCGCGACCGAGAAAACACCCGTGACATGTATCCGCACGTGGATACTGTTGTGGGTGTAGCTTTTCTTCTTCTTTCACAAATTTTTGCACAGCTTATCCTTCCTTCTTCATTCATCCTTCACTATCATCCATATTCTTGTCAGTTGGACTTCTTTGGTGCTCCACAGCTAAGTAAACTTGCAATTTATAAGAAAAATAAAGAAAAACTATAAGTATCAACTCAAACTAAAACAAAAGGAAAAATCAATCAGAAACTAAAAAGCTATACTTAACCACCTAAACAAACATCTAAATATTACTCCAATTTTGTGTTTATCAAATTTCTCCAAGTCTTTGCTTGTCCTCAAGCAAAAAGCCCTCAAAACAAAGACTTAACAAAGATAAAAAAATAATTACTCACTAGGATACCTGGTACATTTGAATTATAACCTCAAATAATCAACTCCAAATACTCATAACACAAAATACAAAAAAAGCAACAAACCCAAAATCATGTTTATCTAATTTAATCTACCACCTCCACTCGAACTCCACAAGCAGTAAAACAACAATTGACAAGTAATTTCATCTATACACAGCTTTTAACCTTTAGAACTTAGGATTTATTCATCCCTGACTTCAAAGAAGATTAGCCCTTTCCCTACTCTAATCATATGCCTTTCGACGCGAGTGTTCATATTTGTTAATGCAAATCCCCAGTTACTCATCATTCTATCATTGTAGGTTGCTATGCATACTCATAGTATTGACATCTTTTTATGTGACTGCTGACATTTGTTAACGGCAACCCCTGGTACTCAGTACCAATACTAGAGGAGTAACCCCTAATTCCTCTTATTCTACTACTTCTATTACTACTTCTACCACTCTTTTCTTTTTCCCTTTTCTTCTCTATTTTTTTTAATAGATGGAAAGAGAATACGAGAAAATCCTCATTACGAGCAAAATACCCCTCATTCTTTAAGTCTACTAACCATAAATAAACTACATCACTTATCAACCCTGCTAAACTTATTCTCATAGCATCTTATAGAGGCAATAAATATTACACATTTAATCCAACACAATTCAGGCATCACTCAACTCCACTCAATATCACTTTCTCTAAAGTTAATTACCTAATTTATAACCGAATATACCAGGTATTAGGAATTCACTACTCACTATCAATATAATACTGATATAGTACCTACTCCTATAAACATCTACTGTCTATCCTAAAAGCCATCCCCCACACTTGAGTGACACATTGTCCTCAATGTGCAAGAAAAAAAAGATAAAGGAAAAAAATGTAAGTAGCACATAACTAAAAATAACAGTTCCACTAAAAATAAGTAGTAGGTCAACTGAAGTAGGTGCTTCAACCAGCTTCATCCACAAACAAAAATAGAAATTTTAGCATTAAGTACAGTACTGGAATAATAAACAAACTAAAACTCAAACCAAACTAAAAAAGAAAAAAAAATGAAGAAAATTAAACACTTGAAATGTCTAAACCGGTGGTGAGATATCATCTCCCAAACCAATATCCATGCCATCACCAGCTAAACTCGGTCTAACTCCCTCTCCACTTTGAAGCATCAACTATAGAATCTGGTATAAGGATATGTCTACCATGTAAGGTAATAAGGGGAGTAACATAGCGGAAAATTTAAAATTTTATTACCTTAGCCATGAATCTCTTTTACGTAATCTATATGATTAAAGGGTGATTAGCACAAGTACCTCAAGCGTAGAAGGTTTTATGCTTCAAAGGGCAAGATCCTATTCGATGAAGGTGTTGATCTACCATGAAAGCCCTCCAAGTATTGAGCCTCTGACGATATCCACACGAACATGATCTTTAGGAACCTTTGGGCTTGCTTGCCTTGCCTTTTGACTGCTAGCACCCTTGAATATCATAAAGAACACAAGATAAAGAAAGAAACCCTAACTATTAGGAAGATGAGAGCTGGCGTTTTCTTGGGGAGAGAAACGCCTCTCATGCTCTCAATTTTTCTCTCTCTAGATTTTGTGTTGTGTTTCATCAATCATTCAAGAGTCAAGGCATGGACTTATTTATAGGTGTAGTATCCTAGTCTTTAAGGAAACAAGAGCAATTGGAAACCAAGAAGGTTTAGGAAGCTTACCTTAAGCTAATCCTATTCCTTTAGGAAACCTATTCCAAAAGGAAAAAAAATGGCTTCTTAATTTCTTTTAGGAAACTAATTTCTATCAAGACTTAGAATATTTATAATTAAGTCCTTTAAGTTAATTTATCACATAAATTAACCCCATAAGTATCTTATACTTATCTTAATAATAATTTAACCCAAAGACCATGTTCTTATTGTGTGTGACCCATTAGGTTCCATTCACGTTGGCAATAAGTACAAATTATAACTCATTAATTAATTAATTAAGAGCTAGATAAATTAAACACTTTAATTTATCATTAATTCACTAATTAATTAATTTACACTTATAGATCATGAGTGGCGTCTAGCAATGCATCATGACCACCCAAGTGAATAGGAAAGTCATACGGTAGACTACACCTATCAATGACAATGTTACCGTGTAATTAATATCCTTTCACCACACTATATCCCAATTAGTCTAAGAGTGTAGTGCGCACTCTTTAAATGACTAATTAACGATTTCTTGTTCCTGAAATATAACTTTCTATAAAAGTATAACCTTGAAACTCTTTCAAGTCATACTTTCACTTTTGCGCAAAAGATTCTTTAAGTTATATTTCAATATGTGGCCAATCCAGGATATACTCTCCTATAATAAGGAGTGGTAAATCCTATATTGATTACTCACTATCCTTCCATGCTTCATACTATACCCATTCTCTACCGTATGGGCTACTCTTTTATGAGCACTGAGCAATAGCGTCAAAGCATAGCAATCCACACTCAAGATACCATGGTAATCTCAAGTCTAAGGATCACTTACACCATTGCCATTAAGAGTATAATTCATTAGCACTATGAATAGTATCTCTTGGCGGATCAATCCAATGAACTTGTTCTCTAACAAGCATCCACATACCAACTTAGCTGTCACACACCGTAGTTGACGAGATCAATTACTACTTACCTTAAGTAGAGGCAAAGTATGTGCTAGTCTTCCCGTATTAATAATGCCAATCTCATTAATACTACGACTAGGGATATTTAAGAATATAACTTAATGTGTAATAAGAGTCTCATTATTGTAACCCTTACAATCTCTTATACACAGTGAATATTCTATGGACTTTATCAAATAAACAAGTAATATTAATGGCAAGTATTAAATGATAAAGAAAATGCCACATGCATAAGCATAACACGAAATAAGCATAATATAAAAAATCCCAAAAACCAACTTGGTTTTAGCGCATACACTAACAAACTCCCGCTTGCACTAAAACCAATTACCTATAGGTTTTAGACTGTAAGCATGACTATCATGCCTATTCTGGGACAAGACTACGGTGAAAGGATTAGTGACATTATCCTTGTGGAAACTTCCTCTATCTTTTCATCATTTGACCCAAACTATTTCCATAAATAGATGGTGACACCTAAATACACTTTTGGATCATGGATGGGACTTTAGTTCCTTAATTAAGTGATGGCACAATTGTTTTCATAAAACAATAGAAGGAACTATTTTTTGTCCAATAAAGAACCCCTTGATACATAATAACTTCTAAAGCTACCATGTATTCGGCCTTTGTTGTAGAATGTGTTGTAGTGTCTATCATAGAACACTTCCATCTACTACAGTTCAACATGAACACCAATTCATCTCATAATTTACTTATCATCCCTATTGGATTAAATGCTTGTATATTTAAATCCCACACTTCCTAAGTGTGATTTCCATAGTCAAGAATAGTCTTTTAGTGCTTCTCGAGTACTTAAGAATATTCTTTGATCACCATCTAGTGACACTCACTAGAATTGCTTGTAACGCTTAAAGCTAGGAGACATCGGGCCTTGTACATAGGATAGCATACAAAATAGAACTCATTGCAGAAGCATTTGGAATCTATTTCACGCTACCAATCTTGACAGGTGTCAAAGACACATGTCTCTCAAAAGAGTAATCTCTATCACATAGAAAAAACCCTTTCTTCGATTGCACCATACTAAACCCTTTAGCATCTTTTGCCTATGTACTTGGATTTAGTGAAACCAAACAACCACTTGGATCTATCTATATAGATCTTAATTCCCAGATTAGAGATCGCCTCTCCTTTATTAAGAAATTCTTATACAACCATATCTTTACCTTTAAAGTATGTTGTTTCTATCAACGATATGTCATCCACATATAATATCAAGAAAATGACAACACTCCCACTCAACTTTACATTTACACAAAGCTTGTCTTTGTTTTCAAGAAAATCTAAACTGTTTGATTATCTTATCAAAACAAATGCTCCAACACCTTGACACTTGCAAGAGTCCACAAATGGACCCTTGAAGCTTGCGTACCTAATGACTATCAATGGAAGTGAAGGCCCTAGGGATGTGCCATATACATACCTTTTAATTCCCGTTAAGGGATGGAGTCTTCATATCCATTTGTCATAGTCATAAAAGCAACTATTGCAAGTAAAATCTTAAATGGATTTAAGCATGGTCAATTTTGGAATGGTTTCTTTCAAAGTTAAGCCTTCGATTTGAATCCTTTTTCCTTTAACCTTGCTTTATAGGCAACTACGTTACCATCCATGTCAGTCTTTCTCATAAAGACCTACTTGCACCCTATGGGTTTTATCCGATTAGGTTACTTGAGCAAGGTCTACACCTTGTTCTTGTACATGGAATCCATTTTGGATTTTATGGCATCTTCCCACGTCAAGGAGTCTACATTAGACAAAGCCTCTTCGTGACTAGTAGGTTTGTCATCATATATGACTAGTACATTATTGCTATTGCTAATGAGATATCTATATATCTCATATGTGAGAAAACTATATTTCTCCAGAGTATAACGCACTCTACCAGTCTTTTGAAGATTTTGTGCACTTTGAGCTTCTGTTGCACCTCATCAACCTGTGGAGTAAGCTCTAGTTCCAACCATTGATCTTTGTCAATTCATGATTCTCGAACCTTTCAAGTTCTATCTTGTTCCCACTGTCTCTTTTAAGAATAACAGTTTTTCTAGAACAGACATTTTTTGAGAAAAACATTTTGCTCAGTGATACGAACCAAGTGACGAAATCTCAAGTAGATGGGGGCATTTGAGTCATCCCTAGTGCATCACCAATGCATAGGGGCTTAATCATCCAAAATGGAGGCTTAGAGGCATCAAGGATGGTCGAAAGGAGCAAGAGGAAGAGGCCATCCAAAGCTGGAACGAGTACACTTGCAAAAGTTCAGAAGAAGACACATAGAAAGGGCCATCAGAAAGTTTTTGATGAAGGCTGCGGGCAAGGCCACACCACGGCCTTCCCCACGGCCTCTGTCAGAAACTTTGCCAAAGACGAGATGATGTTCTGATGAAGGCCGCACAGAAGGCCATCCCGTGGCCTACCCCGCGGCCTTAGTTCGCAACTTTACGATTTTATTTATTTTCTGCGTTTTTACTTAGTTTTTAATGTGTAATAGACTAGTTACTTTCTATATTGGTTATTTAGGGTGTTTTTGCCTATATAAGGCTAATTATGATTATTGTTTAGACAGATTATTGAAATTGAATAAAATTACGAGGGTTTTTCCTCTCTGATTCTCTTTGTGAGACTTGTGAGTTTCACGAGTGATTCATGAATTCCTTTGATATCCTTGAGTTCTAACCAATGTGTGGGGTTAGGGTTTGGGATCCCTATCAATCACGTTTCAAGTCTTGGGTAGAATTGGGGTTAGATTGTTCCTAGATACACAAGAACAATCCTTTGGGAGGATTATCTTATGGATCGCGATCGTTGTGAAGGTTCCTGTTACGTGATTAACAAGGGGTCTCGGGGCAGATTGCATCACTCGGGGGATTATAGAAGTGGTGTCCAATGTTTTCACAAGGATACCCCGCAAATAGACATTACTTGACTGTATAGGAGTTGGTGTCTAAGACAAGAACCCCTAAAATGATGTTAGGAATTGTAGTATGGCTCATCATGGTTTTTGCCATATCTCATAGGATACAACTTCTCCTCTTTCACACATCATCAACAATGGTGTGTCAAGTGGAGACATTGAGAAAGAATCACATTCTTCTTTAATTATTTTAAAACACTTGACATTGAGCATTATCCACATAGATCAAATCTTTAGTGTTTTAATACTCTTGTCAACTTGTTTTTCTTACTTCAATTGTAATGACTTTGAACACTTCAAAGGCCACGGATGTGTGTATCATATGATACACTTAATTAAATCGCATATGATCATCCATGAAAGTGATAAAGTATGATAAACAACCACTAGCATAGATCGACATTGGGCCAACAATATCTATATGTTGAAGCACTATGAAGATCACTAGCACATTCACCTTTTATTGTAAAAGGTGTTTTGGTCATCTCTCAAAGTAAATGAGAATCGCATGTCTCCAACAATTCTCAAAGTAAATGAGAATCCCATTTCTCATTCACTTGACCGAGTTTATAATGCCAGAAGGATACTTGTTTCAAAATATAGAGTTTTTGTCTATGTTTGAGAATGGACTTATTAGGGTCTAGAATTTGTAAACCATTGTTTTCGTGATCTAGTACTACATAGAACACCATCACGTAAAAGAACAACATTCATTCTTCATGTAAATGGTCAATCTATCCACATCTAATGTGAAATTGATTTAATGTTCTTTTGCAAGTATTAGAACACAATAACAATGTTTTAAGTTCTAGAACAAGCCTAGTTGGTAAAATGTGTATAAGTCTCTACGGCTTGTGTAGCAACTCTTGCTCCATTCATCACACGTAGTTTGACTTTCTCTTTGCTTATTGTCTACCATGCTTAAGACCTTTGCATATTTTTACAAATATAGGATCACATCTAGTATCTTATACCCAATGGTCTTAATTAGTAGATAAATTTATCTCAATCATAAACATACTTAGAAGTAGAAGCTTCACTAGGCCTCTTTATCTTCTTAGTATTGAAACGAACCTTACAATTCCCTTTCCAATAGAATTGGAAAATATGTGCCCTTAGACTTGTCCATTTTGATCACACCTTTAAGCTTTGTCATAGCTACTTGGGTCTTCTTAAGACCACGCTAAGATTTTCCTTTAACAAGCAATAAAGTGCCCCTTTCTTCCTTAACAAACTACTCCTTAGATATCTCATAAAAAATGGTCCTAGATTGTGTATCAACAACTCTTTGAGATGCACAATCACAAACAAAAAGATTTATCAATTTATGATACTTTTATAGCTTAGGAATTATAGATGACATTATGATACAAGTAGCAATATCATTATCATCTTTTATGCATCTTGTATGCAAACTGTTTCCTAACTATAATTGTCAATGTTAGGACAAGTGGAAGTGGGTATCAAGGACATAGCCAATTGTGCTTAAGAACTATTCTCAAGTCTTACACTAGTCCAAGAAAATCGTATATAAATGGAGATATAGGGTGATAAGTGTGTTCATGTGTACATTCATTCTACAACAAATGAAAAGATAGTACAAGTATTTGTTTCATGTTATAATTACAAACCAAAATTGTGGGCTTCGAATTTATTTAGTTTGCTCCCACTATTTTACTTCAAATCAATAACCCTCAAAATATTGATTCGGGAATCCATTGGAGATTCCTAGTGGACTAGGATCCCATCTAGTTAACTTTGAGCTTGATGGTCAGCCAACAACCCAAAGCTAACTTCAATTAGGTAGGTAACTTTTACCAATCACAACTCTTGTGACTCCTAGATAGTTGGGTATCAACTCTTGATATTCACATCTAATGCGTTACCCAACATTGCCTCAAAAATGCCATAACCTTGACGATCGGCCAACAAGTTATGCATTTTGTTAAGTCGGACCCATTATTCAGAGATCACATCTCATAACAAAAACATATTCCAAGTAAGGTGACCTTGACGGTTGGCCAACAAGTCAACACTTAATAGGAACTCTTCGTTTTTGTTATAATAATGAAGGCAACTTATATATTGACTTAATATTGCCTAAAAAAATACCATAACCTTGACGGAGGCCAACAAGTTATGTATTTTTGTTAAGTCAGACCCATTATTTCGAGATCATATCTCATAGTAAAAACATGCTCTAGGTAAGGTGACCTTGACGGTGGGCCAACAAGTCAACACTTAACAAGAACTATGATTTTTACTATAATAATGGAAGGCAAGTGACTTAATATTTTATTTGAGAGATTTTATTTTAATTATACAATATATAGTCTCATCATAGCATGTAATTAAAATATATCGACATATAAAATAAAAACATGCATAATAAACCGTGGATGATTATGGACTTTACTAAGATATTTTCCTCGAGCCTTAAGGAAAATATATGGTCAAATTCCTAAGGGATGTGATCAACTCCTTGATGCATTCCTTGGGAGGTCTTCAACTCTTGATGAAGCCTCCATGGTTGCTCCTTGGTTCCATCTCCATCTTCTTTGTACATTACACATGTAATTCTATTCTAAACAATTTAGAAAATTAAAACCTAACTCTAACCTACACAATGTACATTACATGTATTGACTTAAGAAACCTCGAGTTACATTCGAGGGGAGTTAGGTGAGAAGAGAATTACATGAGAATAATAGAGAAGGTAGGACATGCAGGCCCTATTTTAAAAAACCAATACAAGCCAACCATCAAAATTGATAAAAATTCAACCATTCAATCACATTGGTTATAGTCCATAATCATCCACCATGCCATCATAATATTTAACAATTAAATAAATTACTTTATTTAATTCTAGTCATAAATCACATGGTCTAATTTAATTAGATTAATATTCTTGAATTTATTTGTCTCAAAAATAAAGTTATAGAAGGTGTAGGTTTTCAAAATTTAACTTTCCAAATATTAACAATTAAAATTGGAAAGTGTTTTTATAGAGAAAATTCCAAAAATTTGCGTTTTCCAAAAAATTAGGAAAAATCCCGCTAGAACTCTGCCAGCAAACCGTGGGACAAACCATGCGCAGGTTCATCCGCGGTTTACAAACTGTGGGACAAACCGTGCGCGGTTTCATCCGCGGTTTGTGGACAGAACGTACGGGATATTTAACCACGGGTAAAAACGCGCGCGAGTTTTCGCGCCGTTTGTGTCCAGAAAATACGATCTTTGAAATTCTTTAGTCCTTTTCAAAACTCTTTTGAATCAAAACATGTTAAAACCCTTTTAGCACGTAAAATTAAGTTTAGAAACCATTGAATACAACCATTAAGAACTCATCTTAATTATTTAAAACACTTTTAAACAACTAAGAACTTATCTATAAAATCAAACTCTTGATTTTTCTAAAACAATTTTGAGACAAAATTCATCAAGAACAAACCATCCATATTTATGACAATTAAATAAACACAAATCATATAGATATAATCAAAGTAGGCTCTAATACCACTGTAAGGTAATAAGGGGAGTAACGCAGCGAAAAATTTAAAAATTTATTACCTTAGCCATGGATCTCTTTGATATAATCTATACGATTAAAGGGTGTTTAGCACAAATACCTCAAGCATAGAAGGTTTCTATGCTTCAAAGGGCAAGATCCTATTCGATGAAGGTGTTGATCTACCATGAAAAGCCCTCCAAGTGTCGAGCCTCCAACGGTATCCACACGAACATGATCTTTAGGAACCTTTGGGCTTGCTTGCCTTGCCTTTTGAGTGCTAGCTCCCTTGAATATTCATGAAGAACACAAGAACAAGAAGAGGAGGAAGACAAAACCCTAACCCTTAGGGAGAAGAGGGTGTGGCGTTTTTCTTGGGAGAAAACACGCCTCTCTCAATTTTTCTCTCTCTAAATTTTATCTTGTGTTTCATCAATCAATCAAGAGTCAAGGCATGGACTTATTTATAGATGTAGTATCCTAGTCTTTAAGGAAACAAGAGCAATTGGAAACCAAGAAGGTTTAGGAAGCTTACCTTAAGCTAATCCTATTCCTTTAGGAAACCAATTCCAAAAGGAAACCAAATAGCTTCTTAATTCCTTTTAGGAAACTAATTTCCATCAAGACTTAGAATATTTATAATTAAGTCCTTTAAGTTAATTTATCACATAAATTAACCCCATAAGTATCTTATACTTATCTTAATAACAATTTAACCCAAAGACCATGTTCTTATTGTGTGTGACCCATTAGGTTCCATTCACGTTGGCAATAAGTACAAATTATAACTCATTAATTAATTAATTAAGAGCCAGATAAATTAACACTTTAATTTATCATTAATTCACTAATTAATTAATTTGCACTTATAGATCATGAGTGGCGTCTAGCAATGCATCATGACCACCCAAGTGAATAGGAAAGTCATATGGTAGACTACACCTATCAATGACAATGTTACCGTGTAATTAATATCCTTTCACCACACTATATCCCAATTAGTCTAAGAGTGTAGTGCGCACTCTTTAAATGACTAATTAACGATTTCTTGTTCCCGAAATATAACTTTCCATAAAAGTATAACCTTGAAACTCTTTCAAGTCATACTTTCACTTTTGCGCAAAAGATTCTTTAAGTCATATTTCAACAAGTGGCCAATCCAGGGATATACTCTCCTATAATAAGGAGTGGTGAATCCTATATCGATTACTCACTATCCTTCCATGCTTCATACTATGCCCAATCTCTACCGTATGGGCTACTCTTTTACGAGCACCGAGCAATAGAGTCAAAGCATAGCAATCCACACTCAAGATACCATGGTAATCTCAAGTCTAAGGATCACTTACACCATTGCCATTAAGAGTATAATTCATTAGCACTATGAATAGTAACTCTTGGCGGATCAATCCAATGAACTTGTTCTCTAACAAGCATCCACATACCAGCTTAGGTGTCACACGCCATAGTTGACGAGATCAACTACTACTTACCATAAGTAGAGGCAAAGTATGTGCTAGTCTTCCCATATTAATGATGTCCAATCTCATTAATACTACGACTAGGGATATTTAAGAATATAACTTAATGTGTAATAAGAGTCTCATCATTGTAACTCTTACAATCTCTTATACACAGTTAATATTCTATGGACTTTATCAAATAAACAAGTAATATTAATAACAAGTATTAAATGACAAAGAAAATGCCACATATATAAGTATAACACGAAATAAGCGTAATAAAAATCCCAAAAACTAACTTGGTTTTAGGGCATACACTAACAACCACGTGAGCCTGATGGAAATTTGGGAAGCATTAAGATGAAAATACCTTCATTCCAAGGCAAATTAGACCCTGAGGCATATCTTGAATGGGAGAGAAAGGTGGAACATGTATTTGAGTGTCACAACTACTCCAAGGTAAAGAAAGTGCAACTAGCTGCAGTTGAATTCACTGACTATGCAAGTGTTTGGTGGGATCAACTTGTCAAAGATAGGAGGAGGTGTGGAGCTGAACCCGTGAGGACTTGGGGGGAGATGAAAGCCATTATGAAGAAGAGGTTTGTCCCAAGTTACTACTCACGTGACTTACATAGGCGTCTACAATTCTTGAAGCAAGGATCTATGGGCGTTGACGAGTACTACAAGGAGATGGAAATGCTCATGATCAAAGCGGACATTAGGGAGGATGGAGAGGCTCTTATGTCACGTTTTCTAGCTGGTTTGAACTCAGAAATTGCTGAAATTGTAGAGCTACAACATTATCTAGAGATGGACGACTTGGTGGAAAAAGCAATCAAGGTTGAGAGACAACTGAAAAGCAGGCGTGCTAGAGGGTTTTCCACTACACAAAATCGTACTAGTTGGAGAGTTGAACAACCAAAGAAGGGCTTTAGAGATGCTGAACAATCACATGGTCCTCCAACTCGTGCACCATTGCCTAGGGCTGAACCAACTACAAAGCAAGATCCTAAGGGTAAGCAAATTGTGAAGCCTAGGCAAAGAGAGATTAAATGTTTTAAGTGCCAAGGGTTCGGGCACATAGCTGCTTCTTGTCCAAACAAGCGCACTATGGTTATTTTTGAAGATGGTGAAGTAGCTAGTGTAGCTTCAAGTGAAGATAACGAGGAGATGCCTCCATTGGAGGGAGGATTTGAAGATGAAGATAATCTGTATGGTGGGGATCAAGGTGAAGTCCTTGTCACTAGGCGTGCTCTTAGCATTGCACCTAAGGAGGATGAAGTGGATATACAAAGAGATCATATTTTCCACACTAGGTGTACCGTGCAAAACAAGGTATGTAGCATGATTATTGACAGTGGATCTTGTACTAATGTTGCTTCTACTTTGTTTGTAGATAAGTTGGGCCTTGAGACTAAACGCCATCCCAAGCCATACAAATTGCATTGGCTAGCTGAGGTTGGGGACATGAGGGTTACCAAGCAAGTTAGGGTACCATTCTCCATCAACAAGTACAAGGATGAGGTGTGGTGTGATGTGATTCCCATGCAAGCGTGTCACATACTTCTTGGACGTCCTTGGCAATTTGATAGGAGGGTCACTTATGATGGCTACAAGAATAGGTATTCCTTCATGTGGGACAACCGAAGAATCACCTTGGATTCCATCAAACCGTCTGAGGCACACGCGGACCAAGTAAGAATTGCAAAGGAATTCAAGGTAAGGGAGGAACAAAAGTCACAAGCTCGTGGAGAAGTTAAGAAGGGGCTTCAGTTTGGTCATGAGGTTGACCAAAATGGCATAGTAAATGGTGAACAAAATAGGGTTATAAGTGAGAAGAAAGAGAGAACAAAGCAAGTGAATGCTTTTGCTACCAAGAGTGAAATTGCTTCAGCTTTGGAGGCTAAGCAACAACTTCTACTTGTTCTATATAAAGATGTTCTTCTCTCTTTTGGCGAACTTAATGTTCTTAACCCTAACTTACCTAGTATTGTGGTGTCTCTTTTGCAGGATTTTGAAGACGTATTCCCTGAAGATATACCACATGGATTGCCACCATTAAGGGGATTGAGCACCAAATCGATTTTGTACCTGGTGCTAGCATACCCAATCGCCCTGCTTATAGAGCAAATCCTGAGGAGACAAAAGAGATTCAAAGACAAGTGGATGAACTTGTGGAGAAAGGATTTGTTCGTGAGAGTATGTCACCATGTGCCGTACCAGTCATTTTGGTGCCGAAGAAGGATGGAACATGGCGCATGTGTGTTGATTGTAGAGCCATCAACAAGATAACGGTAAAGTATCGTCATCCTATTCCTAGGTTAGATGATATGCTTGATGAATTGCATGGTTCTACTATTTTCTCAAAAATTGATCTTAAAAGTGGATATTATCAGATTAGAATGAAAGTAGGTGATGAATGGAAAACCGCATTTAAGACCAAGTATGGATTGTATGAATGGTTAGTTATGCCTTTTGGTTTAACTAATGCACCTAGTACATTCATGAGGCTTATGAACTATGTGTTTAGGGCTTTCATTGGTAAATTTGTTGTGGTTTATTTTGATGACATTCTAGTCTATAGTAGGTCACTTGAGGATCATGTTGAGCACTTGCACCAAGTTTTATGTGTATTACGAGAGCATCATCTTTATGCTAACTTGGCTAAATGTTCATTTTGCACGGAAAGCATTGTGTTCCTTGGATTCATTGTTAGCTCTAGGGGTGTACATGTTGATGAGTCTAAGGTACAAGCCATACGTGATTGGCCTACACCAAAAAGTGCTAATGATGTTAGGTCTTTCCATGGTCTAGCAAGTTTTTATAGGAGATTTGTGCGAAAATTTTTCTACTATTGCTGCACCTCTTAATGAACTTGTTAAGAAAAATTCTGTTTTTAAGTGGGAAAGTAAACACCAAGAGGCATTTGATTTATTAAAGGACATGTTAACTAATGCACCTTTGTTGTGTTTACCTAATTTTGACAAGCTTTTCGAGGTTGAATGTGATGCTTCTGGAGTAGGTATTGGGGCCGTTCTTATGCAGGATTCCAAGCCCATTGCGTACTTTAGTGAGAAACTAAGCGGTGCAACCTTGAATTATCCCACATACGACAAGGAGCTCTATGCCCTTGTACGAACTCTTCAAACCTGGCAGCACTATCTCCTTCCCAAAGAGTTTGTGATTCACTCTGACCATGAGAGCTTGAAGTTTTTGAAGACTCAAGGCAAGCTCAACAAAAGACATGCGAAGTGGTTGGAGTTTATCGAGTCCTTTCCATATACGATCAAGTACAAGCAAGGTAAAGAAAATGTGGTAGCTGATGCATTGTCGAGAAGGTATACTCTTATTACCACTCTTCAAACTAAATTGCTTGGTTTTGATTGTATTAAGGAATTATATGAGCATGATTTAGATTTTTCGAAAATCTGGTCTTTATGTTCTAAATGTGCTCATCTTGATTACTTTAGGCATGATGGATTTTTATTCAAAGGTCATAGATTATGCATGCCTAGGTGTTCTATGCGTGAGTTGTTGGTTAGGGAAACTCATGGGGGTGGTCTTATGGGACACTTTGGTGTCAAGAAAACTTTGCACGTGTTGCATGAGCATTTCTTTTGGCCTAACATGCGAGTTGACTGTTGAATCTATTTGTGCTAAATGTATTACTTGCAAGCAAGCAAAGTCTCGAGTTCAACCCCATGGTTTGTATACACCTTTACCCGTTCCTTCACAACCTTGGGTGGACATTTCTATGGATTTTGTTTTGGGATTACCGAGATCTTCTAGTGGTAAAGATAGTGTGTTTGTTGTGGTAGACAGATTTAGTAAGATGGCACACTTCATTGCATGTTCAAAAACTAATGATGCCACTTACATATCTGATTTGTTCTTTAAGGAAATTGTTAGATTGCATGGTTTGCCACGTAGCATTGTTAGTGATAGAGATGTTAAATTTTTGAGTCATTTTTGGCGCACTTTGTGGAGTAAACTTGGTACTAAACTATTGTTTTCTACTGTTGCACATCCACAAACTGATGGTCAAACTGAAGTAGTTAATAGAACCCTTTCTACACTATTGCGTGCAATCATTCAAAAGAACTTAAAGAATTGGGAAAAATGTTTACCACACATTGAGTTTGCTTATAATAGGACTGTTCATTCCACTACATCTTACTCACCTTTTGAGGTTGTTTATGGTTTTAATCCCCTAACTCCTTTAGATATTTTACCTTTGCCTACTAATGAAGTTGCTGATCTTGAAGGTAAAAAGAAAGCTCAATTTGTTAGGGATCTTCATGCTAAGGTGCGTGAGAATGTGCAGAAAAAGAATGAGCATTTTGCAAAGGTAGCAAACAAGGGTCGCGTGAAAGTCGTATTTGAGCCCGGAGATTGGGTTTGGGTGCACATGAGGAAGGAAAGATTTCCTCAACAGAGGAAGTCTAAGTTGCATCCTAGGGGGGACGGACCCTTCCAGATCCTTGAAAGAATTGGGGACAATGCCTACAAAGTGGATTTACCTAGTGAGTATGGAAACATTAGTGCAACTTTTAATGTTTCTGACTTGTCTTTGTTTGATGTAGGTGATTCGAGGACGAATCCTTTCGAGGAAGGAGGGAATGATAGGTCCCAAGGTCAGCAAGCTTCCAAGGTGACTGAGGATGTACTTCAAGACTTGGATGGTCCTATGACTAGGTCAAGAGCTAGGAAAATGAAGGATGCTTTGCATGGTCTCATTGTGGACACGCTGGATAATGTGTGCAAGGCGACCAACATGGATCCTTTGTCACGTAGTGTACATTGCTTATGGGCTGACCAAGGAAGGAAGGATGATTCAAGCATGGGAATGAAGTGCCAAACCTTCTGACCGAACCCGCGCCATGAACCCGCGCCGCGTATAGGTGCCGCGGGTACCATCAGAAGGCTCGTTCGTGAAAGTGCTTGAAGTGCCAAACTTTCTGACCGAACCCGCGCCCTCGTACCCGCGCCGCGGATAGGTGCCGCGGGTACCATCAGAAAGTCCGTTTTAGTTGTTTTATGCAATTTTTTGAGTTGTAATCTTTAGTAGTCGAGTGTTAGGTTACAACTAGGGTAAAGTACTTTCTTGGTTTATGTTTTTTGTGCCGCCCTATATAAGGGTTTCTTGTGAACAACATTAGACAGAACGTTTATGATATTTTGAGTGAAATTCTCTCCAGAATTTTCTTGGTTCTTTGGTGATTGAGAACCGCCATAGGTCTTATCAAGCTTTGCTTGTGGCGACCATCCAATCTCGCTTAGAGTTTCCTTTCGGTTTTGTTCAAGATCTTTAGAGAATTAGGTTTGAACGATTGAACGCGCTCAATTCGGTTCATCTTGGTTTTTCTAGGATCGAGGGCATCTTCAAGGGGAAAAGTTCGAGCAACCTACTCCACTTCAAGGGTTCTTGGAAGATCCATCCAAGGGGTCTTGAGTTCAACGAGTAGTAAGCCTAAAATCCAAGGGTCTTGGTAGTCTTCCGTACGCGCGATCTCATCATAAAGATAATTTCCCCAGACTTATCCAAACCTTCCCAATATCCTCCTCATACGAACTAAATCCTCTAGAAAATTAATCAAATTCAATGCCCAAACACTTAGATCTTGATTTTTTGACAAAAACATAGAGAAAATTTCTTCTCAAGGTAATTTTGAATTTGTGGGTAGAAACTCCATCCATATGAGTTTTTCTTCTTCTTTCTTTGATTTTTATGTTCTTTTATATTGTTTGAGTACGTTTTGGGTATATGCATTAGACTGTTATTGTGTTTTTGGTGCTTGTGGCTTGATTTTCTGGCTTTTTATTGTGTAAAAATTTGTGGTTGTCAATTGAAGTTTGGTTTAATTATCTATGTTAGTTGGGCATATGTCCTTATAATTGATGGAGATGGGTTGAACATAGGCCAATGTTGCATGAATTTTGCTTGCAATTGGGATATATGGCTTGGTTGTAGTTGTTTATACTTAGGATTTATCAAGTATAGATAATTTTCAATGCCTATGTTTTCTTATGTTACAATTGGATTTATTTGGTTGTTATTCATGCTAATTGGAAGAAATATAGGAGTATGTGCTTGTGGAGGATATTTGACCTATGGAGTGGTGATAATGTGGATAAATAGGGTTGGTATATCTCTAGGATGTTGCAAAGTTGTTTGGTTTGAAAGGTAACTAGCCACTTGGCTTGGATAATTAGAGTATGAATTTGAAATATTCTATTGGTATGTTGAAAAATTGTGACCTACGTGGTAATTCACTCTACAGTTCTTTGGGTTGTCTTATTCTATGTCCTACATTGTATTAATCTGACTGTTTAGAATCCTAGCACGAATATCTTCGTCATCCAGATCTACTAGTAAGAGATCTCATACTTTTTCTTCAGGCAGACCCCAGGGCAAAGATGTGCCTCCATCCCAATTTGATGCACCAGATTCACGTCTATGGACAATTAGCAATGGTGCACAGCACAACAGCATAAAGACTAGATTAAGGAGAAGTCAGTCTCATAGGAGGTGGATGACTGGTTTCAGGAGACTACATTGTTTGCTAGGTTGGGGTGGGGTTCCATTCTGCATCTTCCTTACTATTATTACCCCAGTGCAAGGTAATAGCATAGGTAACGCAGTGAAAAAATAAAAATTTATTACCTTAACCACAGATCTCTTTGACATATCTATATGATTAAAGGGTGTTTAGCACAAATACCTCAAGCATAGAAGGTTTCTATGCTTCAAAGGGCAAGATCCTATTTGATGAAGGTGTTGATCTACCATGAAAAGCCCTCCAAGTGTCGAGCCTCCAACAGTATCCACACGAACATGATCTTTAGGAACCTTTGGGCTTGCTTGCCTTGCCTTTTGAGTGCTAGCTCCCTTGAATGATTCATGAAGAACACAACAAGAAGAAAGAAACCCTAACTATTAGGAAGAAGAGAGGTGGAGTTTTTCTAGGGAAGAGAAGCGCCTCTCATGCTCTCAAGTTTTCTCTCTCTAGATTTTGTGTTGTGTTTCATCAATCAATCAAGAGTCAAGGCATGGACTTATTTATAGATGTAGTATCCTAGTCTTTAAGGAAACAAGAGCAATTGGAAACCAAGAAGGTTTAGGAAGCTTGCCTTAAGCTAATCCTATTCCTTTAGGAAACCAAATAGCTTCTTAATTCCTTTTAGGAAACTAATTTCCATCAAGACTTAGAATATTTATAATTAAGTCCTTTAAGTTAATTTATCACATAAATTAACCCCATAAGTATCATATACTTATCTTAATAACAATTTAACCCAAAGACCATGTTCTTATTTTGTGTGACCCATTAGGTTCCATTCACGTTGGCAATAAGTACAAATTATAACTCATTAATTAATTAATTAAGAGCCAGATAAATTAACACTTTAATTTATCATTAATTCACTAATTAATTAATTTGCACTTATAGATCATGAGTGGCGTCTAGCAATGCATCATGACCACCCAAGTGAATAGGAAAGTCATATGGTAGACTACACCTATCAATGACAATGTTACCGCGTAATTAATATCCTTTAACCACACTATATCCCAATTAGTATAAGAGTGTAGTGCGCACTCTTTAAATGACTAATTAACGATTTCTTGTTCCCGAAATATAACTTTCCATAAAAGTATAACCTTGAAACTCTTTCAAGTCATACTTTCACTTTTGCGCGAAAGATTCTTTAAGTCATATTTCAACAAGTGGCCAATCCGGGATATACTCTCCTATAATAAGGAGTGGTGAATTCTATATCGATTACTCACTATCCTTCCATGCTTCATACTATACCCAATCTCTACCGTATGGGCTACTCTTTTACGAGCACCGAGCAATAGAGTCAAAGCATAGCAATCCACACTCAAGATACTATGGTAATCTCAAGTCTAAGGATCACTTACACCATTGCCATTAAGAGTATAATTCATTAGCACTATGAATAGTAACTCTTGGCGGATCAATCCAATGAACTTGTTCTCTAACAAGCATCCACATACCAGCTTAAGTGTCACACACCATAGTTGACGAGATCAACTACTACTTACCCTAAGTAGAGGCAAAGTATGTGCTAGTCTTCCCATATTAATGATGTCCAATCTCATTAATACTATGACTAGCGATATTTAAGAATATAATTTTATGTGTAATAAGAGTCTCATCATTGTAACTCTTACAATCTCTTATACACAGTCAATGTTATAAGGACTTTATCAAACGAACAAGTAACATGGAAATACAAGTATAGATGATAAAGAAAATACCACATGAATAAATATAACATAAATAAGTGTAAATTTAAAACACCTTAAACCATCTTGGTTTTAGGGCATACACTAACAAACTCCCACTTGCACTAAAACCAATCACTCATTTGTTTTAGGCCAAAAGCGTTTACATGAGCACCATGCTTTTTCTGGGATAAGGCCTTAGTGAGATGATCAGCTATATTGTCATCAATGGGAATCTTTTCTATCTTTGCATCATTCCTATCAACTATTTCTCTAATAAGATGGTAGCACCTGAGTACGTGTTTGGATCGTTGATGAGACCTAGGTTCCTTTGCTTGGGCAATGGCACCATTGTTGTCACAATAAAACGGTATAGGATCAACAATGGAAGGAACCACTCCTAGCTCGGTAACAAAATTCTTGACCCAAACAGCCTCTTTTGTAGCTTCAGAAGTAGCAATATACTCGGCTTCAGTTGAAAAATCAGTGGTAGTTTCTTGCTTCAAACTCTTACAGCTCACAGCACCACCATTTAACGTGAATATAAATCCAAATTGCGACTTGCTATCATCCTTGTCAGACTTAAAACTCACATTAGTGAAACCACACACTTCCAAAGTATGTCCTCCATAAACCAAGAATAATTCTTTAGTTCTTCTCAAGTACTTAAGAATACTCTTGACAGCTACCTAGTGACCCTCACCAGGGTTAGCTTGGAATCTACTCGTAACACTTAGGGCATAGGAGACATTGCGTCTCGTACATAGCATAGCATACATAATGGATCCTATCGCCGAGGCATAAGGAATCTTTTGCATTCTTTACACGTGTCTCTCGAAAGAGTAATCCCATGTCTTATAGGTAAATACCCCTTTTTCGATTGCTCCATCCTAAACCTCTTTAGCATCTTGTCTATGTATGTCGATTAACTGAGACCAAATAACCTCTTGGATCTATTTCTATAGATCCTAATTCCCAGAATATAGGGGCCAGTGGTGCAAATGACTAGGGAGAGCCTATCTCAAATTCTTGGGTGTCCGAATAACGGACCAAATCAAGAGGGGAGTAGAAATTTGAGTTCCCCGAGGACTGGGACCCTAATGAGGCAGCAACCAGACTTGGAGTAATAAGGGAGACCTCAAGGCAAGATGAGAGGATATTGTACAGAGCTCAAAAGTTCAAGAAGGGTCAACTACACATCGCTTCCTATATTTTGGCGTAGAATGTGAAGCCAAAGCAGAGCAACAAAAACGAACCCTGCAATAGTGATTTGTAATTTTTGGAGGAGCTGGTGAATGTTTCTATGCCCATAGCTACTTCACTCCTAAGCGTGATCATCAGCTATATGGGGACAATGGTGAGGGCTAAGGCCACTAACACGTGCTTTGGTTTCTCGAGACTTCGCTCTTGGATATTCGAGCAGGTAGGCATCCCAATGGATGGAGTATAGAGACTGCCCATTGACCCGAGTGATACCATCACATTAGCTACTCTGAAGACTATTAAGATGAGTGACGGTATCATCAAACATTTTCAGTCTCGATGAGTAGATGAGCATCTTATTTTTGGGGATTATCAGCCACCCCAGGTTGAGGAGGCACTATCGGGGTCGACATCCGGACAGCATCCTACAGCTGATATGGATGCCTTTAAGAGAGGATCTAGCTACTAGGAGACTAGAAGTTTAGAGGAATTTCTAGTACTTGGATGCAATTAGTAGATACACAAATGCAAGGTGTCTAGACATGAATGCATGGGATAGACACAAAGATGGTATGTTAGTGTATGCCCTAAAACCAAGTTGGTTTTTGGGATTTTTTATATTATGCTTATTTTGTGTTATACTTATATATGTGGCATTTTCTTTATCATTTAATACTTGTTATTAATATTACTTGTTTATTTGATAAAGTCCATATAATATTAACTGTGTATAAGAGAATATAAGAGTTACAATGATGAGACTGTTATTACATATTAAGTCCTATTCTTAAATATCTCTAGTCGCAGTATTGATAAGATTGGACAACATTAATACGGGAAGACTAGCACATACTTTACCTCTACTTATGGTAAGTAGTAATTGATCTCATCAACTATGGTGTGTGACACCTAAGTTGGTATGTCAATACTTGTTAGAGAACATGTTCATTGAAATGATCTGCCAAGAGTTACTATTCATAGTGCTAATGAATTATACTCTTAATGGCAATGGTGTAAATGATCCTTAGACTTGACATTACCATGGTATCTTGAGTGTGGATTGCTATGCTTTGACTTTATTGCTCGGTGCTCGTAAAAGAGTATCCCATACGGTAGAGATTGGGTATAGTATGAAGCATGGAAGGATAGTGAGTAATCAATACAGGATTTACCACTCCTTATTATAGGAGAGTATATCCCAGATTGGCCACTTGTTGAAATATGACTTAAAGAATCTTTTGCGCAAAAGTGAAAGTATGACTTCAAAGAGTTTCAAGGTTATACTTTTATAGAAAGTTATATTTCAGGAAAAAGAAATCGTTAATTAGTCATTTAAAGAGTGCGCACTACACTCTTAGACTAATTGGGATATAGTGTGGTGAAAGGATATTAATTACACGGTAACATTGTCATTGATAGGTGTAGTCTACCGGTATGACTTTCCTATTCACTTGGGTGGTCATGATGCATTGCTAGACGCCACTCATGATCTATAAGTGTAAATTAATTAATTAGTGAATTAATGATAAATTAAAGTGTTTAATTTATCTAGCTCTTAATTAATTAATTAATGAGTTATAAATTGTACTTATTGCCAACGTGAATGGAACCTAATGGGTCACACACAATAAGAACATGGGCTTTGGGTTAAATTGTTATTAAGATAAGTATAAGATACTTATGGGGTTAATTTATGTGATAAATTAACTTAAAGGACTTAATTATAAATATTCTAAGTCTTGATGGAAATTAGTTTCCTAAAAGAAATTAAGAAGCTATTTGGTTTCCATTTGGAATAGGTTTCCTAAAGGAATAGGAATAGCTTAAGGTAAGCTTCCTAAACCTTCTTGGTTTGCAATTGCTCTTGTTTCCTTAAAGACTAGGATACTACATCTATAAATAAGTCCATGCCTTGACTCTTGAAAGATTGATGAAACACAACACAAAATCTAGAGAGAGAAAAATTGAGAGCATGAGAGGCGTTTCTCTCTCCAAGAAAACGCCACCTCTCATCTTCCTAATAGTTAGGGTTTCTTTCTTTGTCTTGTGTTCTTCATGATATTCAAGGGAGCCCAAAGGTTCCTAAAGATCATGTTCGTGTGGATACCGTTGGAGGCTCGACACTTAGAGGGCTTTTCATGGTAGATCAACACCTTCATTGAATAGGATCTTACCCTTTGAAGCATGGAAACCTTCTATGCTTGAGGTATTTGTGCTAATCACCCTTTAATCATATATATTACATAAAAGAGATCCATGGCTAAGTTAATAAAATTTTAAATTTTTCACTGCGTTACTCCCCTTATTACCTTACAGTGGTATCAGAGCCTCCTTTGATTATATCTATATGATTTGTGTTTATTTAATTGTCATAAATATGGATGGTTTGTTCTTGATGAAATTTGTCTCAAAATTGTTTTAGAAAAATCAAGAGTTTGATTTTTAAGATAAGTTTTAATTGTTTAAAAGTGTTTTAAATAATTAAGATGAGTTCTCATGGTTGTATTCAAGGTTTCTAAATTATTTTTACATGCTAAAAGGGTTTTAATATGTTTTGATTCAAAAGAGTTTTGAAAAGGACCAAAAATTTTCAAAAAAACGTATTTTCTGCACACAAACCGCAAGTTTTTACTCGTGGTTTCACCCGCGGTTAAAATCCCGTACTTTCTATCCACAAACTGCAGATGAAACCGCGCACGGTTTGATCCGTAGTTTGTAAACCATGGATGAAACTGCGCACGTTTTGTCCCACGATTTGTTGGCAGAGTTTTAGCGGGATTTTTCCTAATTTTTTGGAAAATACAAATTTTGGAATTTTCTCTATAAAAATAGTTTTCAATTTTAATTGTTAATATTTGAAAGTTAAATTTTGGAAACTTACACCTTCTATAACTTTATTTTTGAGACAAATGAATTCAAGAATATTAATCTAATTAAATTAGACCATGTGATTTATGACTAGAATTAATAAATTAATTTATTTAATTGTTAAATATTATGATGGCATGGTGGATGATTATGGACTATGACCAATGTGATTGAATGGTTGAATTTTTGTCAATTTTGATAGTCGGCTTGTATTGGTTTTCAAAATAGGGCCTGCATGTCCTACCTTCTCTA